>OZ024879.1:30331382-31531382 GCA_964017185.1 Rugalucina vietnamica
TGCGTGAGTGTCGCCACAATACCACAGTCTTTCATTTGCAATGCAGCTTGTTTGAATTGATGCTTAACGTTCTAGTCCACAGCTATGGTCATGTCAGGACTTTATCCCCATTTTATTGGACTTGTGCCCAAAGTTCTCACCGCTGTGTCTGGTGTGGGTTCGAGCCCCGCTCTGGCCATGTGAGACAAGCCAAGTTCTGCTAGCAAGTGTGTCAAGAGGTTTTGTTTTTCTCGGGGTTCTCCCGTTTTCGTCCCATCTACTGATTGGCGCGTCTCATATGAGCTGAAATAATCTTAAAAGGGACGTTAAACTGAATCAAAAAAAAAAAAAAAAAAAAAAAAAAAAAAAAAAAGGAAAAGAAAAAAGTTAGGATCTCTCTCTCTCTCTCTCTCTCTCTCTCTCTCTCTCTCTCTCTCTCAAAATTCTTCTATCTATTATTCTACTATTTTTATTTTTTCTTGTGACACAGTAGTCTGAGTAGCTGTTTCCCCAAAAGTGGCCATTCAGTTACCAAAACTTAACTAAATAAATGAATGTCAATCGCCCCCACCCCGTTGCCGAGTGGTGAAGAGCGCAAGAGCGCTGATTTCATTATTAACGCGTTTCATTCTATCGTCTCATCGCTGTGTTTGTTGTGGGCTCGATGTGAGACAAGTTCTGCTTGAAAATGTGCCATTTTTTTCTCGTGATTCTCCCGTTTTCACCACACCTACTGACTGGTTCGTCTCATATGAGCTAAATGATCTTAAAAGGGACGTAAACTGACTCAAAATATATAAATAAATAAATGAATGTATACGCAAATACAACGGCACAAACGGCATAAAAACGACACAAAAACACTAAACAAATAGAATTACATGTACAACAGAAGTACCACATTGGAATGCTCATTATGCACCGGCCATTTGTATCCACGGCCCCTCTGGTAATAGCGGGGCGTTTAACTTTTCAGGTTTAAAAGCCCGGCACTGCGGGGTCATATTTGTGGTAAAATCCCTACTAAAAGCCCCGGCTCGTCGGAGGCTGACAATAATATGGAACAACAGCTGGTAGTTATTCTAATGAAAACGCATGAGATAGGGGCTTGAACTTCTGTATGTGAATGTACAGGTACCTTTGTCAATTAAATAAGAACATACAAGTAATTAATTAAATGTTAAAATACAGCTATTATCTAATTTAAATAGATGTGATGGCGGGAAAATAAAACCCCAGCACTGCCGGGCTCATCAGAGGTTAAATCACGGCACTTTAGCCCCGCTGTGTCTCCCCTATCCCCGGCCCTAGGGGAGCCGGGGATACAAATGACTGGCGCATTATATGCATTTTGATTTTTCATTTTTAAAGTCCTGTAACGTTAAAGGCCCCGGCCCCACGGAGGCTGACAATAATGAGGAACAGCAATTGAGTTGTTCTTTAAATGCAAATAGAATTTACCCTGTCCTAGATATTTTTTCGGCCAAAATTGAATCCTCTTTTTTTATTCAAAGAATCTTACAGCCCCCCTCCCCCATCCGCCCTCCCCCCACCCCCCCCCCAGAACAAAAATCAAATGGCCGTTTTCTTACGCAGGTGAGTCTTTGTGCAGTCGATCTGCATCGCGAACAAAACACACTGTCTGGATTTCTAGTTTAGTTGACATATTCCTTTTGTGCAACCTTAAAGCTGCTTTTGAAATTCAATGTTAATCAAACAGGCGAAAGTTAAACTCATAAAACATCAACAACAAAACAAACAAACAAACAAACAAACAAAAACGAAAATAACCAATGTACAGCCCATGATAACCAGCACTTAACTGAAAAAATCTGGAACCAGTTACGTGTACAGGCGCCATATCGACTTAGAACATGTATTTGTTCTCGATTGACGCCAATATCCAGATCGTAAGTTATACGTAGTATACATGTACACAGTTTTTGGACCCTTTTACTATCTGAAATGGTAAACTGTGTGTAAGTCTTGTTTTATAAAGAACTAATGAAGCTACAAAATCAAAATCATAACCCAATAGCACCAGGGAGTTTCTTGTTTAAAAATTATCGCAAGTGATTCGGAACTGGATAAATGATTCGGAACTGGATAAATTTGTGGTCTGCCTCAAAGTCATCGTGTGGGACACAGCATACTCACAATGAATCAAATTGAAGTTCATTACACTTATTTAGAAGAAGGATTATACTTTCTAATGGTAAGGTCGAAACCTAATTTGCTCTGAGCAATTATCTGGAAACCACTTCGAAAAAAGTGACCCGGAACTAGACAATTTACTGTACCCAAAACATGTCAGATATAAGCAGTTGCAAAAGCCTGTGGTATCGAAGAAAGTATATTATATATGATATGCCTTCAAGGCTGTCAAAAATGCGTATTATGAGGGTCTGGATAGGGGGGGGTCCTGGTATTCACTAATCACTAAAAATTTACCCATTTATTCACTGTCATTAAAATTTTGGCTTATTCATTAAAATTAGCTCAATTATTCATTAAAATATGATAATTACTAGTCACGCCTTCTTCACCCAGCTAATATCCATAAGCAAATAGGTGTTCCCCACCTATTTAAAGGCATCCCCTATCTCAAGCCACAAGTATTAAATATTGTAGACTGCTGAGTGCAACCTTGATATTAACATCTTGAGAGAAGCATATATACTCTGCTAGACCACAAAGCCTCATATAAACTTTCCGTATACTGGTTTATTTTAGCAAATCCCCTTTTAAATCTGTTGGGAGTTTAATCACCTCCACCTTAAATACTGAATACGCCTTAAGTTTTACCCAGAATCTTTCTCTTCAAGTATGAATACCAAAGGTTATTTAAGAAAAAAAAAATGTAATTTCAGGGGTAAACGTTATAATAAAATGCTGTTGTTTTTATTTAGTAAACTATGTGATGTATGGATTTGTGCTTGTGCCTAATTGTACGATACATTTTATAATTTATTAATGTCATAAATACTGAGCGAGCAAAGCGAGCGAGGAAAAAATATGTAGCGCCATATAAATTGCCAAATAGATTTGCATTAGTGCTGCCGTTCTTTGCATTTGCATTAGTACCGTTCTTAGTGCTGCCTTGTTTCTGATGCAAAAGACACTATAATTATGTTCTGTTCTATAAAAAAGCAAGATGATGTCCATCCACAGAAAAGATCATTATTATAGGATTGGAACATACATAATAAGGACAAAGTGGGGTAATAGAATAAAAAGTAAATACATATAAAATAAGCAAACAAAACAGTGAAATAGTATCTGGCTCAGTAAACATCCAGAATGATTTAATTTATTTTTCTCTGCCTTCAAATGACACATTTTTTTTTTCAATTGGTCCTTCAATGAGGTGAGTCCCTACATGCTTGGGTTCCAGACAATGTCTTTCCAAACATTCAAGGATTTCTGAAATATGAATACAACATTTGAACAAAATCGGGTCAAGCTGGGGCGTCCAGACCCCAGAAAAATGAAATTCTTGAATGTCAGGGAGGCCATCTAAGACAATTCCATAGCCAAATTTTAGCATATTCATTATTCTTTAAAATGTTATTATTCACTATTCATTATATTACTCTGCTATTCATTAAAAATTTACATTTATTCATTATTCTTTAGGACCTCATTATTCACTTATCATTAATTTTTTTGCTCTTTATTCACTCTCATTAAAAATTTTAGGCCATTGTTCATTAATCATTATACCCCATCCAGACCCTCTATTATGGTAAAGTGTCACGCAACCAGCAGTTTGTCAATACTTTGAAGAAAATGACAATAGTACGAAACTTCTTGTGGCGAAAACTATTTTAGCGTATGGCCGAACATGCAAAACAAAAATCTCCTCGAATGTTTGCAGATCCTAGCAGAGCTTATGCATCAGCAGAACAATCGGCGGTTAGAGGCATGTATACAGATCCGAAAAGATTAGCGCTAACGTTGACATGAACTCTTTTGATATTTATAATGAACGTTTTTCTTACCTGGTCCAAATAATTTCCTCCGAAAATGGCGGCGATTCCAACGCAAACTACCGCAATCCGGAGCTAAAACAACGCAGATCCAGCGCTTCGACCGTTCTTCCGGCGTTCCGATTGGACATGGTGTATATAAGTTCCATGACCTTTCTGTGTAATTGAAGTTCCAAAATACATACAGTTTAAACTTTATAATAATAAACCCTACATCTCTTTTTTTTTCAGATTCAATACAGACCAAAGCATCTGTAAGAGCAGTGTACACGATTAAGATTAACAGCGAGTCTGTTATACGAGATCGACCACCATGGTAAAACTGATGAATTCTCAGACTACTAACACTCAAAGGAATCAGAGAAGAAAGACGCCACCAAAGCCACACGTAGCACACGTGTGTCAAATATGTGATAAACTCTTGCGGAATGCTGAAAGTAAAACTCCACACTGGCATTATTAAGGAACGGCGATTTGCTTGTGTAATCTGTGAGAAAAGGTTTAGATATGCTTCTCATCTCGAACATCATATGATTAGTCATTCGGGAGTGAAGAAACATAGTTGTAGTATTTGTCATTCTAGATTTAAACATCTTTGTCATCTCAAAGTTCATATGTTAAAGCATTCTGATTCTCCAAAGGAGTCATTTATTTGCACCTGTGACCTGTGTAACAGACCTTTCACCAGACTCAGCAGCCTCAAGTTACATATGAGCCACCTCATGGGAAAACCAACAATCTGCAAAGGCGAAAACAAAGACGCAGATCAGCTAAGCTGATCAAACGGTTATCGTCCGTTTCATCCGTTGCATGTCCGGTATTTGTTCGTTCGCGGCTTCGGTCGACCGATCACGAACGGACATGAACCGGGTAAGTACGGGGTGTTGAACATACGAGTACCGGACAAAACGCATACCATTATTACACACCAATTTGATTAAGATATACTTGTAGCCATTAATGTTGAGTCTGCAGACCATGTATTCGAAATTATAATCACGGTTAGAGACTTGCAGCAATACATTTGTATATCACATAAAGTGTTGTTTAAGTCGTTTGGGAATCAAAGACATTAGCTTTGTGTGCTTTTTGTTTTATAATCTGTTCTCTGCTATGTTATGTTTTCCGTTGGTAGAAGTTGTTACTGAAATTATTAAAATTTTGAAACAGTTGTCGAATGTTTACATACGCTGAGTCCATATTCTCCTCTACGATAGTTTCATTGCATGTTTTCAATTTCAAAAATCGTAAGTAATCCAAGTAAAGTTTAAAGACTATAATCCTAGAGGGGTTGTAATTATTATTAAAAAAAAAAAAAAAAAAAAAAAAAAAAAAAAAAAAAAAAACCCTCTGCCATATCGTACAACAGATAACACTCCAATAGTTTTGCTTTGTGGCTTAACGCGTCTAAGTCAACAGTTTAATCCGTTTCCTGGATATTATCCAGAACTTTGGCGATTCCTTGATTTACCCACTGCTTTATTTTACTCGGAATTTTACTTACCTGGTTACAAAAATAAACAATACATCTTTTTCAGTATCGACCAAATTGATATAATGAATAGCAGCACTTTGAGGATATATTTCACTGCTTTTTTGCGATAAGAACCACAAACTGATTGGCTTCAATTATTAGTTAGCATTGACTGTATGCTTACATGTGTATATTGTCACATTAATTTTGTGCCTTACGATGTACATAATACATATGTGACCGAGCGAATAGTTTCCCACAGATCGCCCAACTGTCCATTAGACTTATATGGTCACATTTGTGCCTTTCGGTGTACATACATGTGTGACCTCATGTTACTTTTCTGAGCGAATTATTTCCCACAGATCTCACAACTGTAAGGTTTCTCTCCGGTGTGTAATCTCGCGTGATCGTCGAGGTGACTCTTACACAGGAACGTGCGATTACACAGATGGCACACGTACATTTTCCCGCCAGTTGAAGCCTTCAGGAGTTCACTCCCCATGTATTTGTTGAGCTCAGATTTGTGTACTTTCATGTATGTATTTCTTGATTGATGGTAAGGTATTACTGAAACATAATAGCAACATAGGAGTATCTTTGAGGGTGAATGATGCTACAATATATAAATGTGCTTACAAGCAATTACAAATACAAACTAGAATATTAAAATAAGATCTTAAGCATAAAAAGAGACAAAACCATATAAGAATTTAGTATCGATCTAATTTTAATAATTTCTCGGGCTGATAATAATGAGAAAAGTCAACAGGTAGGTACTATATATCTTGTTGGTTAATAATATGGCATTCAAAGTCCCGACCTAGTCCGTTTACCCTGTTTCTGTTTATTTAGTAGCAGCTTAAGTCGCGGTCAGAAGGTTTGATGTCATATAAGACCAGATCTACCACTCTCTGTAACCCTATGAAGAGTGTGTTAATTAAGAGTGTACTAGAAAAGAGCCCGCGCAAGCGCGGAATTATATTGCTTGCGCAAGCGCCGAAGATGTATTTGTTGATGTTACATGGTCAGTCTGTATTTCTATAAAACAATTTAATATAGAATTTAAAGTAGGATCGCATTTAGGCAATACGAATATTTATTATATTCATCTATATAACCTCACTCGTTTCGGTCATTTTTATTTTCTATATGCATATTGTGTTCTTTCTTTAATTATATTTGCATGTCTGACAAAAATAGTGCTTATTTGATAAACTCAAAAAACATTTTCATGCTCTCCATATTGAATCATGCGACTTTTTTGGCGTTGGTAGATTTGCCCTTGCTGTATTTTGTCTGCATTATTTGCTACCTCATGTTAGTAAAATTGGTACCATTAGTAAAGCCTTGAACGGTATTGGTCTACCAATTGTACCATTTTTACCGATGGTAAGAAGTCCAAACGCACGCTTTGTGTCGTCTCGTGAGCGCATAAATTTAACCAATCACTATAGGCGTAATTTATTATCATAATGACCCGAGCATTTTGATTTGCTGTCAAAATGTACATGATGTTGGGAGAATATAGAGCAGAAAATTTCATTCATATCAAAATATTTAAAAACTTGAAAATAACAAAAAGAAGTTTAGACCGAAATTATCAATCACACTTCCATACCAAAAAACAAGCTGTTCAAATGTACCGTTTCCAACTTTACCCGTCTAACTCGCTCCTTTAGTATTATAGATTTAAGGCCTAAGCAAATGGTTACTTAGACGTGAGAAAACCAAAAATATGTTTTCCGAACAGGTCCAACTCATATCAGGCTGTACAGTCACAGAAGCAGGTTAGAAGCTTGAAATTTCGGATTTAAGAAGAAGAGGAAGTGTACTATCCGTCTAGCGAAAACAAAGGCGCTGATCAGCTTCGCGGTTACGGCCAAGCTGATCTACGTCTTTGTTTTCACATATACAGATTGTTGGTTGTCTCATGAGGTGGCTCATTAAATCCCGTTTCTATGTAATGGAATTTTCTGTGATGAGCCAGCAAGCTAAATCTATGTCCAAAGTGTTTTCCACACAGCACGCAGCTCCATGATTTGACACCAGTGTGAGAAACATAATGGCGATCAAAGTCAGACTTGAAGCGTAATGGCCGACGACATGTGCTGTATATATGTTGACTTTGTATGAGAACGTGTACCCACAATGTATGTTTTGAGCAAAAATAAGAAAAGTATCAATATTTTTCAGCTGAAAATTCTCAATTTTTCAAGATAAAAAATCGCTGTTTATTGCATGGGCAAGTTTTCGTAATGCCGTTTAGCCGAAAACCCTTGAAGCAGAGTCTTCATTCAAACACATTAAGAGTAAGTGCCTTCAAGTCAAATCAAAACTATTTATTCAGAAACTCAGATCACAAAGTCAACATATATACAGCACATGCATGGTGAAACAATCAGACTTGTTCCTTAATGGAAAATCAGAATAACTAATTATAATTAAAATCACAACTTTGTAGTTCACACTAATACTAACATGCTTCCAAAATTAACTGTTCATATCCACGCGAAAGATTTCACCGCAGTCACATATATTTGAGCCGCATCATGCCTGTGCGAAAAGAAAGGCGCAGATCAGCTTCGTAACTGCGAAGCTGACCAGCTACTTTATTTTCGCTACACGGATAGTACAATCCCTTCTCTTCCTTAACCGAAATTTCAAGGTTCCAGCCCACATCTGTGACGGTACGGGTCGGTTTATGTCGGACCTGTACGGAAACCAAAATTGCTTGTAAGGTCAATCTATGTGCTGTTTTTATGCCCCCAACTTTGAAAAAGTTGGAAGGGCATATTGCTTTCGGCTTGTCTGTCTGTCTGTCTGTGCGTGTGTGAGTGGGTGCGTCTGTTAGTCACTTTTTTTTAAACTTCGGAATGGTGCATGATAGGGATTTGAAATTTCATGTGTGTATTCCTCATGAAAATATAGTTGACCCGTATTTTTTTTCTTGTCCGAGTTATGCCCCTTTTCTGAGTTATTTCCCTTTGAAAACAAAATTTGAAAATCTTGTGTGCAAGATATCTCAAAAAGTATTTAAGCTAGAACCTTAATATTTGGTATACTGGTTGGGTCTGATGAGTAGATGACCTGATTAACTTATGAGAACTTTCCGTCAAATTTTGACAAAAATACAGAATTTTTAAATTTTTATTGATTTTTCCGCTTTTCGGTGAAATTTGAAACTTTTGAACGGTGAAAGCTAGGGTTTTGAAATTTCATATACAGATTCCTCATGAAAAAATAGTTGACCCATATTTTTTTTCATGTCCAAGTTATGTCCCTTTTCTGAGTTATGTCCCTTTGAAAACAAAATTTGAAAATCTTGTGTGCAAGATATCTCAAAAAGTATTTAAGCTAGAGCCTTCATATTTGGTATACTGGTTGGGGCTGAGGGGTAGATGACCTGATTAACTTTTGAGAACTTTCTGTCAAATTTTGACAAAAATACAGAATTTTGAAATTTTGATTAACTTTTGCACTTTTCGGTGAAATATGAAACTTTTGAACGGTGAATGTTAGGGTTTTGAAATTTCATATACAGATTCCTTATGAAAATATAGTTGACCCGTATTTTTGTTTATGTTCAAGTTATGTGCCTTTTTTGAGTTATGCCCCTTTTAAAACGAAATTTGAATATCTTGTGTGCAAGATATCTCAAAAAGTATTTAAGCTAGAGCCTTCATATTCGGTACACTGGTTGGGGCAGAGAAGAAGATCACATGATTACATTTTGAAGACTTTACGTCAAATTTTGACAAAATTACTGCATTTTGAAATTTTTACTCCATTTCTAATTTATCTGCAAAAAGCTTACATTCTGTTTCTGGATCAAGGTCAAAACAGAGGCTTCAGGAAATAAAATTTCACTTCATTCAAATGAAATAAATGAATCATACAAGCTGCCAGTTTAGGGACAAGCATACAGTTGGGGGCATAGTGTTTTACAAACACGCATTTCTAGTTTAAAACTTCCTTGTCGATGAAAAAGAAGAACTTCGATTTGTCTGAAAATATGACTCACAGAAGCTAATACAAAGGTTCCACTACAGTGATCAGCGAAGGCTTCTATGTGCTTCAATGTGTTTATCTCGAAATATTTTATAACAAAACAATTACAACATTATTTATCGGCTTAATTTTAAATTATCTATTGAAGTGTACAAGCATATGCGCCTTTAGACTTCCTTTCTGTGTAAAAGATTTCCCACAAGTCACACATTTATAAGGTCTATCTCCAGTATGGACTCTATGGTGCATTTCTAGAGCTCCTCGTCGGTCAAACGATTTGCCACAGTAAGAACATTCATGTTTTCTGCTTACTGTCTGGCCTGGTCCTGGGTATAATGGTTGGCGCTTGTAATCTGAAACTAAAAGTATAATAATCGGACATAAATGAGCCGTCTCGTGGGAAAACCAACAATGTGGTTTCCGAACATGTCCGACAAAAATCGGCCTGTACAAGCACAGAAAAGAGCTAGAAAGTTGAAATTTCGGATTTAAGTAGAAGAGGAATTGTACTATCCGAGTAGCGAAAACAAAGGCGCTGATCAGCTTCGCGGTTACCGCGAAGCTGATCTGAGCCTTTGTTTTCGCCTATGCAGATTGTTGGTTTTACCATGAGGCGGCTCAAATGCCGAATTAAACTGCTCAAAATAAGTTACGCCACATGCCAGTTTTTCTCCATAGATATATTATTTAATTGTCCAAGTTGTTATTTCAAACACATCGAAAGCTATTGAAAGGTCTCACAATACTCAAATTACACAACAACATTTAATGTGTGTTTAAACAAAGTTTCGATTTGAAATACAGTGTCTTTTGATTTGTGCTTATTTATCTGTTTAGCAAATCTTACTATAGGAATAATAAGGAGCTTTTCTTGTTGTTATTTAAAACGTGTGTAACTCTATAGAAAACGTAATGAAACATTACGAAAACATGCCCATATGATATACAGTAATTTTTTCAAGTCAAAAATCGAAAATTTTCAGAGGAAAATTTTTGATATTTTTCTTATTTTTGCTGAAAACATAGATTGTGGGTACACGTTAGAACCGCCTCGCTGAGGCGGTTCTAACGAGTACCCACAATCATAGATTGTGGGTACACGTTAGAACCGCCTCGCTGAGGCGGTTCTAACGAGTACCCACAATCTATGTTTTGGAGCAAAAATAAGAAAAATAGGTATACCCCTGCATACCCCAGTTTTACTATATAAAAGTGGGGTTTAAGGGGGTATTCATTGCACGGACATGTTTTCTTGATGTGAGCGAAAACCAGCTTAACTCCAGAAGAATAATTTCGTATAAATTGAAAATTGCATGCAAAAATGGTCATTCAGTTGAAAGGTATCACAAAGTTGAAGGTTTTCGCATTAAGTCTATGGAAAAAATCTAGCTGGGGCTTAACTTATTTTGACCAATTTTATATAGATCTAATGAGGCCACCTGTGTCATCCCTGCGCGAGCAAAATGATGACAAATTTAAAGCCAGCCTGAGAATATCATCGAACCAGTAATAAGCCGCGCTCCGTGACCTCGGTCCACTCGGTCCGTATGGAGAGAGATAACGATGGGAAGGTGTTGACTAGACCAGTACCTGCGTTCGTTTGTGTAGCAAACCAAACATATTCTATTACATGTATGTATACATTTTATAAAATGTAATCAAGGGAAATAATAAGACAATCTTTTACATTTTTTTTATTTTTCTTTAACAAAGAAAGCACGGTTAAATGCTGAGTACACGGTTAAATGCTGAGTACAATCGTTTTTCATTTTTGTTCGGTTTATAGGCCTAGTAATTTTGAAAGTTTTTATTTTCTTATGTTCAAAGTATCAACGTTTTCAGAACATTCAGACGATTATCATAAAAGCGACACATCTATTTTACCCCTTTTTCGTTCCGATCCCAAATGCCAGTAAAATTATATACAGGGTAGTATGTCAATATTGTATTTAAATATCTGACACATAACAATATTTCCTTCTAAAAGTATATGTATGAATATACAGAACATGAATCAATGCCATTGCACAGTTTCATGCATTTTCGAAGTTTGGTCAATTGAAATCGTACATGTAAACGTGGTATTGAGATAGCCAATAGCATGTCATCATTAACGAATTATTTAAATGTCAAAATCCATTTTGTACATGTATGTTTCAATCACATGTTTATATCGGCATGTGTCAGCATATGAGATCGCAGTGTCCCCTTTTGGGCAAAAGCTCTCTGACATATTTCACAGACGTGGGGCCGCTGTCCTGTGTGGGTTCTAAGATGAAGCCTTAAAGCAGAGGGGCTGGCCATCACCCTCATGCACATTTTACATGTACGCCTCTCAGTTGTTGTTTGGCCCTCAATTCTGTCATCGGAAGGAGCATCTGTAATTTAGATAGAAAAAAAATCATATAAAAATGTTGGTACTCCAAACATAGATTGTGGGTACACATTGGAACCGCCCGAGGCCGAATATCAACAATCTATTTTTGTTGCAGTAAAATAAGAAAAATCTATAACCCAGTACGTCAGTTTTACAATATAAAATAGTGTAAAGGGGTATATAATACCGGGAGATGCCGAAGGGCTGGCCAATTACTTTCGTACACATTTGACGGGTTCGCGTCTACATGATAATATTTCCGTGTAGCATATACCCCCTTAAACCCCACTTTTATATAGCAAAACTGGGGTATGCGGGGATATGACTATTTTTCTTATTTTTGCTCCAAAACATAAATGGTGGGTACTCGTTAGAACCGCCTCGCCCCTAACCATCTATGTTTTGAGCAAACCTAAGAAAAAATATCAAAATAAATTCTACTGAAAATATTTAACTTTAAAAATCTCTGTATATTGCATGGGTATGTTTTCGTAATGTTTCAACGGTTGTTTGACCCTCAACTCTGCTTTCCGATGTTATATTTTCAGGTACTACTTCACGTATTACGAAAACACGCCCATGCAATATACAAAGATTTTTTTTCAGCTTTAAAATTGAAAAACAAAAATCAATAGAAAAAAAATGGTGTTTTTAATATTTTCGCTCAAAACATATACCCCCGGAGCTAATTTGACCTACCTTGCACCCCCCAGGACAATTTTTCATGGGTGCCAAATCGTTCATTGGGACCCCAGAAATGCCAAGAAATTTTGTCCTCAAAGATAAACTCAATTGCACTATCATGAAAAAATGCATGGTTTCCATGGCAACCATTAACACGATTCTTGAGCATGGGGGTGGTCATAGAAAAGTGACCATATCCCAACTGTTACTTATCCTAGACGACTGAAATTGGTCTCATTTTAAAGCTTAGACATAGCCATTTTATCCTATAGTAAGTAATGCAAATTTTCGAATTGGCATATTCATGAATTTTAATGACAACATTAAATATGACAGAAAAATCGTTAAAAATCCATTAATAAACTAATTTAATGAATAAACTAATTTCAGACCCAAACTGTCATTTTGACACTTTGTTATTGAACCAGTAATACGAGCGTATCATATGGGAAATTTATTGATGACCTGGGTCTATATGAACATTATCTCATTTGCATATTCATGAATATTAATGAAATTGAGGAAAAACTAGGGAAAATATATCCATTGCAAGGTATTGGATAGGTTATAAGGTCCATCTTTCATCCCTGGGACAAATTCTGAAGGCTGCCAGTGTGGTCAGAGGGACCACCTTAATGCCATAAAATATTGTCCTCAATGATAAACATGTTTGCATGATGTAAAATGACATAGTCTTCACACCCACCCCTAGTGCGATGCTAAAGAATAGGGTGTACCTACAAAATACATCACACTAATAGCGTGCTCTAGGATACTATAACTGGTCAGATAGTGATGCATGAACCTAACAATTTAACCTTGACACCTTATATTTTAATCATTGAATTTGCTTATAATAAAAATCATTAAAAATGGAGAAATATCGTGGAAAAAAATAGGGGGTATACATGCAAAATCGCTTGTACCAGAGCTATTAATAAACCCAAGACACTGAAAGAGGTTTCAAATGAATGCTATTGCAATGTACTATGACCCTGAAGTATGACTTAAGAATCATCTGATTTTTAGTTATATGAATTTTCATGAAAACTTAAGAAATTTAAGGGAAAAAGTTAAAAACTTAAATGAGTAAACCTACAAAATGACTTGCATCTCAGCAGTCAAAAGCCCTATAGTGCTACAAATGGTATTAAATGTTGCTGTGTCAATATTATTCCATCCTGTACTACAATATTTAAGATATTTGATATTTTGTTTGAAAAATATTAACAAAACTTTTTGAATTTAGTGAAAAAAATACAGAAAAATAAAGGGGGTATACATAGAAAAACGCACATATCTTGGCTACTGAAAGACATAGAGAGCTATAATTGGTATCAAATAATTGCTAGGACAATGTTCTATGACCATGTAATCAGCAATATAAAACATCAGCTATTGTTGTTGTATGGATATTAATGAGATCGTCATAAATAAGAGAAAAATCAATGAAAAATGACGGGGTACACCAACCAAATCGCTAATATCTCATTTACCAATAGCCATAGAGAACTCAAAATTGCATCAATTTATTGCCAGGACAATGTATTATTGCCAGGTACTCAGATATTTGAATCATCTTCGCTGGCAAGCAAGATTTAATAAATTTTGTTTAAGCACAGCTTTCAATTTTCTGTTATTTTCACAATTTTTCAACACTTCATGTAATATTCAGAAAATGTTATAGCATTTTGTTAAACTATCAGACCACATGGCAGTAGTGCATTCTCCTAGCTATCTATTGGTTCCATTTTCAGCACTCTAAGGATATTGGCAGTGGAGATATAAGCAATTTTGTTGGTGTACCCCTTCATTTTTCGTCGATTTTTCACTTATTTATGACAATATATTTAATATACATACACCAACAATAGTTGATGTTTTATATTGCTGATTACATGAATATAGAACATTGTTCTAGCAATCATTTGATACCAATTATAGCTCTCTAGGTCTTCCAGTAGTCAAGGTATGTCAGTTTTTCTATGTATACCACCATTATTTTCCGTATTTTTTCATTAAATGCAAAAGGTTTCGTTAATATTCTTCAAACAAAAAATCAAATGATTTAAATACTGCAGTACAGGATGGTATGATATTGCCATAGCCACCATTTGATACCATTTTCAGCACTATAGGGCTTTTTATTGGTGAGATGCAAGTCATTTTGTAGGTTTACCCATATAAGTTTTTAACTTTTTCTCTCAAATTTTTTAAGTTTCATTAAAATTCATGATATTGAAATTCAGATTATTCTTATATCATACTTCAGGGTCATAGTTCATTGCAATAGCCTTCTTTCAGTATTCTGGGTTTATTAATAGCTCTTGAACAAGCGATTTTGCATGTATACCCCTATTTTTTTCCACGATTTTTCTCCAATTTAGAATTTTTTTTTAAAATAATTTTCATGAATAAGCAAATTCTATGATATAAATATAAGGTATCAAGGTTAAATTGTTAGGTTCATGCATCACTATCAGACCAATTATAGTATCCTAGAGCATGGTATTGGTGAGATGTGAGTATTTTTGTAAGTACCTCCTATTCTTTAGAATCGCACGAGGGGTGGGTGAAGACTATGTCATTTTACATCATGCAAATGTGTTCATCATTGAGGACAATATTTTATGCCATTTAGGTGGTCCCTCTGACCACACTGGCAGCCATGGGAATTGGTTAAATGGATGCAAGATAGACCTTATAACCCATCCAAATCCTTGCTATGGATATAGTTTTTCCCTTGTTTTTCCTCATTGTTTTGACATTTTTATTCATATTCATGAATATGCAAATGAGATAATGGTCATATAGGCCCAGGTCATCAATAAATTTGTCATATAATATTACTGGTTCAATAACAAAGTGTCAGAATGACAGTTTGGGCCTGAAATTAGTTTATTTATGGATTTTAACGCTTTTTCTGTCATTTTTAATGTTTTCATTTAAATTCATGAATATGCAAATTCAAAAATTTGCATTCCTCACTATAGGATGTAAGGGCTATATCTCAGCTTTACAATGAGACCGATTTCAGTGGTCTAGGATAAGTAACAATGGGGATATGGTCAATTTTCTAGGTACACCCCATGTTCAAGAATCGCTTTAACGGTTGCCATGGAAACCATGCATTTTTTTCATAGTGCAATTGAGTTTATCTTTGAGGACAAAAATTCTTTGCATTTCTGGGGTCCCAATGAACGATTTGGCACCCATGAAAAATTGTCCTGGGGTGCAAGGTATGTCAAATTAGCTCCCGGGGTAATGCATTGTGGGTACACGTTAGAACCACCTCGCCGAGGCGGTTCTAACGAGTATCCACAATGTATGTTTTGGAAAATAAGAAAATTAGGTATAACCTTGCAAACCTTTGTTTTTCTATATCGAAGTGGGGTTTACGGGGGTATACATTTCACGGACATGTTTTCCTGATATTGTAGGACCATCAATGGACCTAATAGCTAACGTCGCGTCAGAGAAGAAGCCAATAAGATTAGCATGTACATGTACGATCTGTGTAATGTACATATTAATGTGAACGACAGGAATAAAATCATACCTGATTGGGGATCATAGCATTTTCTTCCGAAATGAAATAGTTTGTAAAAACAAAACAATAAACACATTTTCCCTGTTTGCTTTACTATTTTGTTGTATGGATAAAGTACAAATAGTGATGAAGTCTATCAAATGACACAATACTTTCTATTTCTTTAGGCCCTAAAGTGCGGGGCCATATAAAATGAATTGCTTCTTCATGCGAATATTTCATATTTTCGTCTCGAATATACATTACCATTCTAATAATTCGCGTGTATCACTGTTACAGATGGTTAGTCATTTAAGAATTGATGTGATATGGAATATATTTCTCTCAACATTTTTTTTTTTTTTTTTTTTGGATTCAGTTTTACGTCCCTTTCAAGCTTTTTCACTCATATCGAGACGAATCAATCGGTAGGTGGGGCGAAAACCGGAGTACCCTGGGAAAAACCACCTGACACCCGCAAGCAGAACATGGCTTGTCTCACATATGAATTCGCGCCCCGTGCGAGGCGCGAACCCACATCGGTGAGATGATCGAATGATCAAGAGCACTGAAGTCAGCGACCTTTACCACTCGGCCACGGGGGCCGCCTCTCAACATTTTGACCTTCATGAGCCCGTCATTGGTAATCAAAAAGTTCGAGGTGGGGTAATTTCATTTATCAACTGGCTTGATAATAAACTGTTTCATTGTCATTGCACGTATCAATCCTTTGTGTTACCATCCATTATACGGTAATGTATATAATAAGTACAAAAGTATCGCTTTGAATACAGTATATATTAAAGGGGCACCTGGAGTATAAAATGCCAAATAACGTGCCTTAACACAGTTTTTGCCTAGACATTAACTTAGCAACATCTCCATGAGCTCTCCAATATACATCACTAACAATGGTTAATGGTTGGATATTGCTTCAGGGAGGAAAGTTACCTGTGGAATTTTTGACAGCTTTATCGGCAGATTAAATATTACAGGTATTCCAATAGACTTAAAGTTACCTGGGACAGTAGTTAAGCCACGCCCACTTAAACTCAATAGATCATGATTGTAAGTATAGGGCATTTCTATATGAAGAATCAACTTTAATTCTATCTAGTTTCAACTTAGAGAAATGTGAAGCTGTATAGCTAAATACATGTGTAGGCAAACTTGTCAAGTCCATTGTTTTCTCAATCATTCCTGGAGGGAGAACAAAGTTTTTCCTAAATTTCATTACCAGTTTGAACCTGAACAAAGTTACCCCACTTTGAACCTTGAACAAAGTTAACTCACTTTAAACCCTGAATAAAGTTACCTCTTCAAAACAAATCACAAGTACTTTGTGATAAAAAAAATCCATTAACAATACAACTTTTCTGGATAAAATGCAGCTTTATTAAGGCATAAGTCAATTCTTTGAAGAAATAAATCCTCATAGCTAAATTTTTTAAACTGACTTTACACGAGTCATTGATTGGAATGAAAAAAAATGTGTAAAGCCTCTGTAATATGAAATACATGTTCTATGTTTTGCTTGCAACACTGAAAAGTTTATATATGATATTCATATAAATGTTTATTTTATTTCCATCTTTGTAAACAGAGTGGTTTTCAGCTAAACAAAACATAAAAGTATTATACAGCACACTTATTTTAATAGCTTTCATCATGTTCAGACAAACAGAAAATCTATTAACTATGACTATACAGAAAATACTAAAGAATCCTCCCACACCATGCAGATAACAATTATTGCTGCTACACCTATAGATATCCACTTGCACTGACATAGGTCTCAATCATAATACAAGTAACTGAATTGAAAATCAATGCACCTTTTGAGCAGCATTTTGAAAAATATAGGAATTTTATGAAAAATATAGGATTTTTGGATCAAAAATAGGAAAATATAGGAAGCTCTGAAAATATAGGAAAAAATAGGAACACTGGGCAGCCTGCCTGAGGTAATCCCAGGAAATAAAAATCTTGCCATTCGGCGGCAAAGTTGCCCCTTTAATGAATCATTCAATAAATCGTTTTAACAAACGAGCCGCCATATGGGTTCTCAAGTGTGATTTCTGTGTAATGAATTTACCACATAATTAACAATCATATGAATCGCTTATCAGTTATATAAATGAGTGGCCATATGAGTTCTCAAGTGTGATTTCTGTGTAAAATTTTACCACATAATTTACACGAAACCGTTCATAGGTCCCGTGGTTGGTAATAAATCCATTCTTTGAATCGTCTACTTAATAAGTGCAAATGTCTCATTATGTATGATAAAACAGAGCCATCAACCTATGTATCACATAGACAGGTGTGTCGCCATATGAGTTCTCAAGTGGGATTTCTGTGTAAACGATTTACCGCACAGTTTACACGAAAACGGTTTATCTCCAGTATGTATTCTCTCGTGCACTACCAGGTGTGATTTAAACTCGAATGACTTCTCACAGTAGCTACACGCGTGTCGGTGGACTGATGGTGGACCTGAGACGGTTACTCTTATATGCGCAGTTTTAAGGCCTTCGGTGATAGGACATGCTCTTATTCTTTTTCCTTGATCTGCAACGATAGACGAAATAGCGCAGTTAGAATGATGCATTTTGGATTGGTACAAAGAATAGATGATTTATCACATAAGCTGAAAACCAAGTCACGTCTTGCTGTTTTCGATACTAGAAATTACTGTACTACATGTCCTGTAAGTATACACAACTTAGAAGTCTCGTTGATGGGACTTATTTGATTTTCTGATTAGAAAATGGGAGTGCAAATGAAAAGAAATGGTTGAAGGAAAAGTCTGAATGCTTTACTGATTGTGTTTGTATTTTCATTAGTTTGATAACTTTGTTACCCTTCAAAACTTCATGTTGAATTTTACATGCAACACGCCCGGTGCGCGTTTGGCGTATACGCTAATGTATGTCTGCTGTTTTATGAAGATCCTTCACACTTGCTGATCGGTCCATCACAGTGATGAACTCATATAATAACATGTAGCAGCTTGTTTGGTCCGTATACTGTCTCAATATACTATAGGAATTGCGCTTCCACCATCCATCCATGCTCACAAACCATAGTCACCTCGTTGATTTTGGTTGGGTTTCACGTCCCAGTCAACAATTTTTCAGTCATGTCGGGACGGAGTCACCACTTCCTGGGTATTAACCAGTACTCTGTGGAGTTAATGAGTCTTGCATCTCGTTGATAAGATACAAGATTTTATTCAAGAAAGCAGTAGGCAATAAAGCCCATGAGGATATACAAAATACATGTACATAAATACGATAGCAACATAATGGCGAAGACAGTACAATAGTATCAAATAATATGAACATTACAAAACTGGTGCAAAACTGGTGTAAAAAGGTACAAGTAGGCAAAGATCAGGAAAAGGCGCAATCAGAAAAAGATTCCCACTCCAAAAACCGAGGTGGGAAAAAACCAAACTAACAATCAGGTACTTATACCATGAAACATATCGTAAGCCGAATGAGCAGCTATTTCCCCAATAGGTGGCCACTCAGTTACCTTAACTTAACTAAAAATATGAAAACATACATAAGGCGCCAACAGCACAAAAAATTTTAAACACCAAGACATAAAACAAAAAGAACCACTACAGAAGTATCGACTTGGAACGATCAGTAACACAAAGTTACTGGCGGGCTTAAACCGGTTTTACAGGTACCTAACCTCACCCTCAGCTTCTGCAGTGGTTCACAACATTTAGTTAGTTCTTCGGTCCTCGTGGTGAATCTCTAACTAGTCAATGAATCATCAAGAACAAACAAATAAAACATGATAAACATCCTGATGAATCAAAAACCAGGACTCACAGATTGAGTAAGCTGCCCGACGATGGAGATCCCTGGGCGCCGAATAACCTACTAACTCCGGAGCAAAAGAAAAACACCAGTTGGACCCCGGTGGGCCAAGCAACAGACAAGAAGCTCCGGCCCCAACCAACTAAAATGAATAGCTTTAAGTCGGGGCCATCATAGAGTCTGACGCCCGACCCACCGGCGTGCAATTAAAGAAGGCAGCATAGTTATCAACCATGATTGGGTTAAAAACTAAGCATGCAGACTGTCGCATAACATTCAAGTTATAACCTATACGTCTGTAACGTGATATGATTTTTCCAAACTGAAGAGAAAAATCATTTATTCCTTTAAGTTTCTTTAATTTGTAAACCAAGTCACCATAAAATTCAGGTTCCGAAAGGCCCTCACTTAAAAGTGTCTTTAACCCAACATTATATTTGGAAATCAATTCATAGTGTCTACGATAAAATTTAGAAAAGGTTTTTCGAAGTTTATGATACCGATAGCCCTGTTGGAGAAGTTTTGCCGTTAAACATTTATTTCGAGCGTTGAAGTCTGTAACATGATTGCAGACTCTAGCAAACCTAATAAGTTGCGAAATGTATACACCATAAGAAGCACGACGAGGAACGTCACCATCCAAAAAAGGAAAATTTACTATATCAAAATCAAAGTCATCGCGCTTATCATAAATTTTAGAAGAAACAAATCCATTTGCAACTATCTAATCCCATATACATGTAGTAATCATCTTTTGATAAAAGAACACAACTTACTTTCGGCGTTAAATGACCATATTAGCAACGGAGAAGGTGTATAACGCTGATGAATACGTTGCTAAAGAATTGTCAATTGCTTTAATAAGTAAAGACATTTTGGCAAAATTACAGCTACAAACGTCTAAAGAAAAGTAGTTTATTATATAATCATGCATTTTATACAAAGATAAAGAATGAACAATCAGTCACCATAGAAACTAAATATAAAGTTTCACTCAAAACATCACGATAACAAACAATCAGCATCACATACACAAGTTATCATATTAGCCTGTGCATGAGAAAAATTACAATTTGGGTTTCTGAGAGGTCCGACACAAACCAGCCTGTACAGTCACAGAAGCAAGCTAGAAGCTCGAAATTTTGGATTTAGGTAGAAGATGAATTGTTTTATATGTGTAGCGAAAACAAAGGCGCTGATCAGCTTCGCGGTGACAGCGAAGCTGGTCTGCGCCTTTATTTTAGCATATGCAAATTGTTGGTTTTCTTGTGCAGCGGCTCAATTATCTAAAGTAACATATTACAAATAACAGAAAAGAGTGAAATCAAGTGTATGTAAAAGGAGAAAAAAATCCAGAAAATCACTTGTATGGTCTGTGATCTGTATTTAGTATAGGCGTCTCACCCAGATGCCAATCAAATGAGCCGCATCGTGAGAAAACCGGATTTTTGCATATGCGAAAACAAAGGTGCAGACCAGCTTCGCGGTACCGCGAAGCTGATCAGCGCCTTTGTTTTCGCTGCAAGGATAGTACAATCCCTCTTCTTCTTAAATCCGAAATTTAAAGCTTTTTGCCGGTTCGTGTCAGACCGGGTCGGAACACAAATTGTTGGTTTTCTCACGCACATGCTCAGACGTCTTTCATGGAGGCAGTAACATTAACTCCTATCGCGGGACATACTTCAGAGCTTGGTGTTCAAAGATGTTTGAGCCTGTGCGGGAGAAAACCACCAACTTGGGGTTCCGACCAGGTCTGACACAAACCGGGCTGTGCAGCCAAAGAAGCAGGCAAGTTTGAAATTTCAGATTTCGGATTTAAGAAGAAGAGGGATTATACTATCTGTGGAGCGAAAACAAAGAGCTGATCAGCTGTGCAGTTACTGCAAAGCTGATCTGCGTCTTTGTTTTCGCATATGCATATTGTTGGTTTTCTTATGCATGGGCTCTTTTACAGAGTTTGGATTTTTGTGTCAAAGATTTACTACATAATTTACAATCGCCTCCCCACGTTAAAACACAAATTTAGTATTATCTTAGTTTTATCTGTCACTTTGTAAATGGATCACCATATGAGATTTAAGGCTGGATTTCTGTGTAAAGGATTTACCACATAATTTACAATCGCCTTCCCACGTTAAAACACAAATTTAGTATTATCTTAGTTCTATCTGTCACTTTGTAAAATGGATCACCATATGAGATTTTAGGTTGGATTTCTGTGTAAAAGATTTACCACATAATTTACACGAGAAAGGTTTATTTCCAGTATGTATTCGTTCGTGAACCAGTAGCTGAGACTTGAACTCGAATGATTTGTCACAGTAACCACAGGCATACCGGTGGCTTGTTGCTTGGCCAAAGGCAACTTCTCTTGTGCTTAGGTTGGTCAAAGTGACATGACCTTTTTCTGTTCCTTTCCAGTGAACTGAAACGAGAGAAGGGGAAGCAAAAGTAGAATAATGTAGCAGGGAATTCGTGAAACTAACTGATATGCATCACAATGTTTTAGGTATTAGTAGGCTACTTATACACAATAAAAAGACTTATGGTAAGGACTAGGTTTTAGTCAGAGATCGGAGATAAAAACGCATAAAAAATACAAAAGCAGACAGCATGCTTAATGTTTTTTTGTTTTTTTTTTTCTTCTCATATTTGCACTGGTAATAACAATTTCTAACCTCAAAACACAAGCTGAGCAATCCCGTCAGACACTTTGTTAGTCACATCTTATATAGATGTCACTTATCTGACTTGATGTCAGCAAAGCTATTTTATGATTCGTTCGTCTCAGCATGAAAATAAATTCATTCTCATATACCATGAAAGACATTTATGGGTCCTCAGTTTTGATTAATTTGGTAGTTTTCTATCTTAACAAATCGAGTTCATTTATCGTTTGTCCACCATTTGTCTGTCCTTCTATACATAATCAATATTCAGGTCACTGAAATGTGGTATAGAATTAATACGTCAGAACTGCCTAACAATAGAATATGTTTTAGGATGTTCATGGATTAAACTATGTTATTACTTCCAAGAGCTACAAGGTCTCTAGCAGTATTTAAATTTTATTTGCAGGGATTATTTCTTTACCTTTTTCGCTATATATACCACTGACACTTCAGAGCAATTCATATATAAGAATCATTTCAAAACATTTTCGGTCATAAGATTATTATTCTGTAATCTAAACGACTGACAAATATAACAAAGCCATCAATATGAATCAAAGAACGCTTAGAAGGGTTAAACATCACAAACCATATTGTAACACTAATAGATTTCTTGCACTTGTCTCTACACATCCCTTTTTACATGAAGATGAATCATCATATGAGTTTTCAGATTTGATTTCTGTGTAAAAGATTTACCACAGTATTTACACCAAAAAGGTTTATTTCCAGTATGTGTTCTTTCATGCATCACCAAATGTGACTTGTAATCGAATGATTTTTCACAATAACTACACGCATGTTTGTTCAACGAGACGGGAACACACGCTCTTGTGTTTGAAAACTGATGGTCTTGGTTGACAATGACGGCTTGAGATCGAGGCTTCCCTGAAACTAGAAAATTTCGACATAATGAAAAGAACGCGTATGAATTATCACGATTTGCTATATAGTATCTTAAACCTACTTAGACTTAAAACTGCTCAGACTCCCTCCTTTGTAAAACAAGGAAAGTGTTTTGTAACAATGAACGCTGCCGATATGACTGAAGCAATTACTGATATTGTCATCAAGAAGATCACAATGATATCACAGGAAGAAGTCATGGAATTCGACAAAAAAAAGTAAAATGTTACAAAGATTAACAAAATCAACTTTACTTTCTTCACATATGCATATACTGCCATACGCCTTTTCACTGCTGAAATAAACGTTGAGCAAAGTGCAAGGTGAGATAGTGAGGTGAGTGCAAAGATGAAAGATAAGTGATAAAAACAAAAAAGAACTTTTAATTATTCAACGATTTTTATATCTACAAATCGTCATTGTATAGCAGCATTCATAGAAAAAAATAAACAACATTTTTAGTTACAAGATTGTTATTCAATAGTCGAAACGATCGCAAAATTAAACATAGATATCGAACACAATCCATTTATATAGTCAGCAAACCACCACTGAAGAATTATGTTGTAATACTAGTGTATCATCTTGTATCTATGCATCATTTTTTACATGTAGATAGATCATCACACGAGTCTTAAGGTTGCATTTCTGTGCAAAGTTTTACCACTGAATTTCAGTATGTGCATCACAAGGTGTGATTTATCCTTAAATATTTTCTCACAGTATTTACAAGCTTGGTGGATCACAAAGTGAGATTTAAGGTTGGACTTCTGAGTAAAGCATTTCCCACATATTTTACACAAAAATGGTTTATCTCCAGTATGTATCCTCTCATGCCTCACCAAGCCTGATTTGCGATCGAAAACTTTTTCACAATAGCTACATGCATGTTTTTTCAACGAGACGTGATCAAATTCCCCTGTGTTTGAAAGTTGGTGGTCTTGGCTGACAATTGAGCCGCCTCGTGGGAAAACCAACAATGTGGTTTCCGAACAGGTCCGACACAAACCAGCCTGTACAAGCACAGAAAAGAGATAGAAGCTTGAAATTTGGATTTAAGTAGAAGAGGCATCGTACTATCCAAGAAGCGAAAATAAAGGCGCTGATCAGCTTCGCGGTTACTGCGAAGCTGATCTGCGTCTTTGTTTTCGCCTTTGCAGATTGTTGGTTTTCCCATGAGGTGGCTCATATGTAACTTGAGGCTGCTGAGTCTGGTTAAAGGTCTGTTACAATTGAGCCGCCTCGTGGGAAAACCAACAATGTGGTTTCCGAACAGGTCCGACACAAACCAGCCTGTACAAGCACAGAAAAGAGATAGAAGCTTGAAATTTTGGATTTAAGTAGAAGAGGCATCGTACTATCCGAGAAGCGAAAATAAAGGCGCTGATCAGCTTCGCGGTTACCGCGAAGCTGATCTGCGTCTTTGTTTTCGCCTATGCATATTGTTGGTTTTCCCATGAGGCGGCTCAATTACTGCTTGAGATCGATGCTTCCCTGAAACGAGAAAATTTTGAAAAAATAGAAAGAACGAGCAAGAACTTTTATAACGACGTGCAATTGAAGAAGGCAGCGAAGTTATCAACCATGATTGGGTTAAAACTAAGAATGCAAATATGGAATGTGTTTTGTTACAATATACGCTGTCGTTATGACTAAAGCAAGAATACCACAATGATCGTCTGGGAAGAAATCTTGGAATTCGACAAAAAATAAAATGTTTCAAATATTGACCAAATCAACTTTTCTTTACTTGTCATACGCCTTCGCAGGCATTCTAGACAGATGTGCGCTGTCAGTGCTGAAAAAATAGTTGTGAGATAATAAGGTGGCCAAAGATGAGAGGTTAATAGTAGGTGAGAAGAGGTTTCAAAACAATAAACTTTAATTATACAAGGGTTTTCATCTACAAATCGTCATTGTATAGCAGCAAAATCCAACATGGTTCTGACATGACATGACATGGTTCTGAATCATTCGATTTAGATTCCGATCAACTCTATATTTATACCGTACGGTTTCCTTCAAAACAGGTACAGCCTTGAAACAGAACGTTACACGTTTTCTGTGCCAGACAGACTCGAGTTTTTGGCACTAATGTATTGCTTAGTTTGCGTCATCAGCGACCGCAATATTCGCAAAATTTAATGATAAACTCTTGACGCCGTTAGGTAAGTGTAACGGGCCCTGTAACGAGAGGATGTTGTTACCGGAAACCAACTGGCCGGGTTGTCCCCTCGCGTAAGACACATTAACATCAAAAGAATTGAACAATGTCCGGGAAGCATTTATGCTGTCGCGGTATAATTGAAAATTTTGACCGGGGAACGCATAGCCCCAAAACAAACAAAAATGAACGGAAATTAATAAAGATAATATTGACACAATACTGCTTGGGTCATTTGTCTTATTCCTGCTTTAAAGTGAAGACGTTGGGTACCCGTTCGAAAATATAAAATGTTCTCGTTAGAAAAGCTAAAATGATCAGATATCGATGCAATCAGAACCAAAGTCCTACCTAAAACACAAAGTCGGGAAGACAAAGTGACAATCAGGTGCTGTTACAAAGACATGTAGTAAGCTGAGTGAATAAAGGTTAAAGCAGATCCTTTCAGAGCAGTGAACATATTAATATGAATAGGGTGGGTCATACCGCGGTTTAGGCTACTCAAGCCTCATCAGTGACCCTTTAGATTTGGCAACATGTAGCTAATGAATCTAAACCGATTATAAAAAGGTACAAGTAGGTAAAGATCAGGAAAAGGCGCAATCAGAAAAAGATTCCCACTCCAAAAAGTTTTGATTTCTCGGAATAACTTCTCTGATCTCAAAGGACCAAAAGGAAAATATAATCTGCACTATAGATGATGTATGGGGAGACATTTTACGGCCACCACACGGCACAACACCAGCTGCAGTAATAACTTTTTAAAACAGATCCTTTAAGAGCAGTGAGCATATTGATGAGAATAAGGGTGGTAATACCGCGGTTTCGGCTACTCACGCAGCTACTTCCCAAAAGTTTGCCACCGATTTATCGGTACCTAGCTTAAAGGCTTACTTCTGAAGGAGCTATTATTGGTACCACTGTTTATTCGATTAATGACCACTAATGGTGCCATATGGCCCAGAGATAAAAAGATTGTCATAATGAGGTTATTATCACATCTCTGCAGGGGGTCATAAAGAGGCACCTAAAGGATAGTACCTGTAATTCCACTATTGATTTGATGGTCCCTGATAACCTCCATTTATAAATATTGATTTTTTTTTCTGTCTTGACACCTACCTGTATTCTGAGTTATTGTAAGGGCACTAGGTTTTCTATTTCTCTGTCCCTTATCTAAAGACCCTTAATAGACATGGAAATAGGTCTTTAATATGTGAATAAGCATATAAATACGTGATAAAAGTTAGATCCTTTTGTCTCAGTTAAAATCGTATATTCAAACGGAAGTGGACTATGATATTGTATAATTTCAGGCAATACGGCTGCTAAACACTCAGTGGCCCCTCAAAACTTTCTTCGATTTCTAATGATCTTATTACGCGCACCACACATGAAGTGCATTTACTCTCTATAGCAGTTTTTGTTTAATATACACTGCAAAATAATTATTTTCAAACGCATGAGAATCGCGTAAACTAAAATCGATATTCCGGAATATTGACCACATCATCGCATAATATATTACGTTAAACACACTCCGTGCTTGCTATTGTTTGTGTTTACGTCATACGATAGAGAGTGCGTTCGTACTGCACATAATTTCGGAAATCACGAATTGCTATTTTCATATTAAAGAAAAATGTTTCCACGCACCATATCATATGTGGCATAGTACAAGCACTGTTGAACAATATTTTCTTTCCTTGGACATCTGTCAACATTTAGAACACTTCGGAACTTTAAAGTTTCCAAAGTGTTCTCAGCGACCAGATGAAGACATATAAAATCTTTACAGTCAAACAATCAATTATGTGCGCTGCATATCATCATTATGATAAGTAACTTATGTAACATATTTCACAAATAACTTGCGCAAACGGCACCACAATTAGTCCGAAATGTTAAATTTACCCGTGGCGTCATTAACGTGTACACAAATGATAGCTTACACGGAGTTTGTTTCCCCACAGTGTTAAAACAAGTTCGATTTTTTTTTCGGTAGCACTGATATGGTCAAACATGTTTTGAATTTTGCTTATAGTCTCAGGTCAAAAATTTCTGACGCTTTTAAACAAAAATCATGTAATGAACAAGGCAAAGTGAATCATTATATACAAATTTTACAAGATACAAGAAGAATATCAGTATATGGATATTTCATGTTTAGCGTGGTCTCTCTCTCTGTCTCTCTCTCTCTCTCTTCATTCCTTCACTGGTTGTGTTATCGTATAGTGTCTGCATGTATGCAATGGTGCTTTACTGTATTTTGTATGCTCTTCTTTTATTGGGAAAGATCGAGAATATAAGCATACTGTAGCTCTTTTCTTCCTTTACTTGTTTTGTGCCAATTTACATCTGAAGATGGGTAATCATATGAATTTTCAGACTGGATTTCTGTGTAAAAGACTTCCCACAAATTTCACACGTAAAAGGCTTCACTCCAGTATGTATTCGTTCATGCATTTCAAGGTGTGACTTGAACTTGAAAGATTTCTCGCAGTAACTACATGCATATCGATTGGACGAAGATGGAACTAAAGCAGTTCCTCCTGTGTTTGAAACTCTATAGTCCTGATTGACCGCGAACGCTTGTGCTTGATGGTTATCTGAAAAGAAGATAATCGAACAATTAGAATGACACAATGTCGTTAGGACCTCGCTTATAGGTTGCTAAATATACATAAAACTAAACATATGTAAAGTGGACTATGATATCGTATAATTTCTGGTATTAAACCCTCAGTGACCCTTTATAAAATTTTCTTCGTTTTATAATGGTCTTATTAAGCGCACCATACATGCAGTGTAGCGTGTGTACATACACTTTAAAGCAGTATATATCTAATATACACTGCAAAATAATTATTTTCAAACGCATGAGAATCACATTGGGAAACTAAGAACGATATCAAACATTGGAACAGCTGCTACACATTGTTGAATATTGACGTCATCATTGAATAAAATTACGCTAAAAGCAATTCGATTTTTCGGTGGTACTGAAAAGCTCAAACATCGATTTTTGGTTATAGCTAACTGTCTCAGGTCAACAATTTATGACGCTTTTCGACACAAAAAAGCATGTAATAAACAAATCAAAGAGAATATTTTGTATATGCACATTATACAATATACAACAAGGATACTGTCCGTGTATGGAAATATGTCTGCTGTGGTCTCTCTCTCTCTCTCTCTCTCTCTCTCTCTCTCTCTCTCTCTCTCTCTCTCTCTCATTTGACACCTGCATAAGTTGTATTATCGTAAAGTGTCTATGTATATATTGGCGCTGAACTGTATTTCGTATGCTATTCTTTCACTGGAAGCGATACGAGAATCTAAACGTATTGTAGTTCTTTTCTTCCTTTACTTGTTTGTCACTTTGTGTCAATCTACATTTGTAGATGGGTCATCATATGTGTTTTAAGACTGGATTTCTGTGTAAAAGACTTCCCACACGTTTCACACGTGAAAGGCTTCACTCCAGTATGAATTCTCTCGTGCATTTGCAGGTGCGACTTGAACTTGAAAGATTTCTCACAGTAATTACACGCATATCGATTGGACGAAGATGGATCTAAAACAGTCCCTCCCGTGTTCGAAACTGTTATGTCCTGATTGGCCTCGAACGATGGTGCTTGATGGTTATCTGAAACGAGAGATAATGGTACAATTAGAATGACATAATGCGACTTGAATATTATCGTTAGGCCTTCGCTTTTAGGGTTCTCATTATACCTAAAACAGATTGCACTCCAGTCTCTCCTGTGTGTAAGCGTGACAATGTAAGCTTCAGCTGGTGGCCGCCACGATTTTTTGTTTGTTTTGTAGATCAGTCATGTTCAGATTTGCAGGGAGTGAGTCACACTTTCATGTATATAAACCATCGCTATAGGCAGTCAATAAAACATGGACACAGCCCGGCCAGCCAGAGAATTCGAACCAAGGAACATTCAGTGTCCGACGTTATACAACTAGGCCACCCAACTCCACATGAAACAATATGACTAGAGCAATTATAATTGTCAGCAAGAAGAACAAACTGATCTTACAGCAAGAAGCCTTGAATTTCAACAGAAACACGAACGAACAGTTATAAAATGCAAACAAATTATTAACCGAAATCACCTTTATTATAAAGCATTTTTTCTTCAATTACAAAATGGTATAAGTCGAAGCGCAAAATATACACGCAAAAAGATTCTGAGCACTTAGCGATCAACTCCAACGTGATACACGAACACTATGAAACTAATAAATATACATGCACTTACAAGTTCTGCGCCCAACAGATACTATAAATAGACTGTAATGGAGGCTTCATTAACGACCTTAATATATACTAAGCCAAACTTATAACGCAACCTGGTAAAGGGCCGCATGTTTTTCGAATTTTAACGTAATGCAAGACGGTCTACCAGATATATGCTAGTCAGCAATCGCCATTGAATAAATTGGGTACAAAAAAATTGGTTTTCAGAGCATGGGTCACTGAGCTAGAATCTGATTGGTCAAAACGGTTATTTGGGTGGCATGCGCCTCTTGAGAGATTCTGGAAGTCAGTTTTAACACAAATTGCTTCTTTATGAATCGTCCAGTGAAGCTCGATAAGGTAATTGCAAAATGCCGCCCGTTTGTACCCAAATTTTTTAATTAAAGTTTGCATCATTGAAAATTGAACGTTTTGTACTGTGTATTCCACTGAACACAATAGAAAATGGAATTGGTGAAAAATTCTAACGGCGAAAGTTTTAAATTAAACCTTTGTGGAAACCTGTTCATTCTGTCATTCAGTATTGCTAGAAAACACAATAGCATCCAATTGTTGGGTCAGAACCGTCTGTAACAAATGTTACAATGTGAGTAAACTTGAATGGTTTGGGGCGAAAATGGGTCTTCAACTCTGCTCAAAATTGAGTAAAATTGCTCTTTTGACAATAAAATTATTCAGTGTCTAAAGTGGAGCTGGGATAATCTTGAAAACCGACATTAATTTCTAAGGTACGAATACACGCCACATGTCGCGTTCTGGAAAACCACACTGCATTTCTTTTTTCGCAAAGACCCTACCTCTGAATAATGATTAATTTCTTGTGACGCATAACACAGGATGTTACAACCAAGATGTTGTGAGATATGTCGATCGTCTGGCAATCTAATTCAGTAGAGACAAAGTTTATTTGATAACGTTCCGGGGTATAACCGATGTTGCGTTATAAGTTTGGCTCAGTATATCTCAAAATAATAAAAATGAGAGAAATGAAAAGCACGCTAGAACACCCTGGCTAGTTTAGTCATTTTACTCTAAAGCGAAGACATTTGATCCCACTTATCATGCATACCGTACATTAAAAATTAACATTTTGTTTAAGTTGCAAAATATTTATTGCCCAAAGCCATAGAATCGGTTAATTAAAATAAAAGCCCAACTAACTACTAATGTGACATGTACACATTGGTGAATGTTGACCTCATCATTTTATCAACTATTAGTTAACTATTAGCAAACTCGATTTTTCCTGTAGCAACCGTCCCGGCGTAACAGCAATAGGTCGAATAGGTCAAAGTTTAAGTCAGCAAATATTACGAATGCCCAAAACGATTCAATGACCTTCGAATCGAGCTTTTTAAGTATACATCAACTGTAACACAAGAACCGATGCTGTACCTAAGCAGTAATCACAATGATAAAATCCATAATGTCCGTCTGTTAAGCATCATCTATTAATCCACTAATCCACCATTGCCATATTGCAAGAAATAATGTTTCCAGTAAGTTAACTCTGTATGTGTCTCATCATATGAGTTCTTAGATGGGATTTCTGTGTAAAGGATTTTTCACATATAACACAACTGTAAGGTTTATCACCAGTATGTATTCTCTCATGCATCACCAAGCGTGACTTCCACACAAACGACTTCTCGCAATATCTACATGCATTCCTTCTACTGGACGAATCTGTGCCTCTAGTTGCAGGAAATGTCTCCGCTGGTACCCGCCCTTTTACTGAAATTACAGAGAGACTAGCAATTAGAATAGTGTAACTGAAATACCATAGGTGAGACGCAGCTATTATGGCGTAGGCAAAGGTAAAGAAATTTAAGATTTTGCATATTAACATGAACTTTAATAATTGGAAATATATTAAATAAAATATGATACAATGTCTCAGTTTCAATCTCCACAATAACGGCTTCGAACTTAACGCCCTTTCTGAAGTAAATGCAATTACCATTCGCAGTTTTAAAGTAAGTGTTTTTTAAATGTCGCTTTCATACGCTGTTAATATAATCAATGTACAATGACAGGTCCAAACAATATATCTTTTGGCAGATGATGGTCTCAAGAGTCGCCACATGCATGTCATGCTAAATGCAACAACCTAAAAACGAAGTCCAAAATAGTGCCATGATATTTCACCGTAAAAAGCATTTCTTTTTAGATTTTTTCATTTCTGCGTCTCTATCTGACAAAGTTTTACAATAAAGTATTTATTATGCTTGTTAGGTACGTATTTTTTTTCTGAGCTTTATGTTAGATCGATATCTTTTAAGGAATCATGGCAGATTCATATCGTCCTTACTGGGCTCATGTGTTCATATGCGTCATCATATGGTAATTCAGGCTTTCCTTCTGTGTAAAAGACTTTGAACATTTATCACAAGAGTAGGGTTTATATCCTGTATGAATCCTTTCATGTCTGTCTAACAATGACTGGAATCTAAATACTTTTCCACAGTAACTGCAGGTCAACAGTGAGGTTGTCCCTTCAGAAAACGTTGTTTGCGATTGCCGATTAGTTTGTCCACGTCTTGAATTGCTGGTGTACATGTTAAGGAAACCCAATGCTCTAGCATCTGAAATTATAATTGATTAAAGTGGTTAGATGATATTTTCAAAGTTCGTTGCAAGTAGGAAGAATATGATAGGTCATACTGAGCAGTGTCGTGAAATGTGTAATTTTAGAGACCACTTATGCAGTGTAAGCGATAGCATGACATTTACACTGAAAATTTGAATTAGGCACATCGATAGCAAAAACTTCTTTCATTCCGCATTGTATCAAATAAGCAAAATAAAAATTCTATAAAATCTAGTTGCAAACAATATATTTCATTTCTGTATTGAATAATAATAAAACTGAGATCCTTAAAGAGCAGCGAGCGTATTAACGAGAAAAGGAACATCCCAGTCCACCAGTTTTCAGTAATGTCGGGACACTTTCGTGGTATTAACTATGGGGAGTTAATGTGTCTTGCTAAAGGATTGGAAACAAGTCGTATTACTTATAAGGGTTTTGTCCTATCGTCACTAGAGTTGAATATTTTTCGAACAAGGTACAGCCATCTCGTTCTTCTGCAATAATCACTTAAGGCTTACATAATGGGTTTCGTGCTGTACGTAGTAACAACAGAAATAGTTGATATAATTAAATAAAATCTAAATTCACAACACACATACAAAGTGGGAATGGAAGAACAAATAAAATGCAAAAATGAAGATAAGAGAAAGTAATCGAACAATTAATACACAATACTAATAAAACGTTTAGATTAAATATGTTGTGAAAGTTTAGTTTTGTAATACTGATCAGCAAACGATTGCCTTTTATTATTGTATTCATCAGTTTTAATGTAGAAACATCACGGATCATCACGTTTATACACTGATGCGGTCAGAAATACTCTTAAAATATATGATGCCAAATCCTTAAGATAATATGCAGCCTAAACCCTCAAGGACTTCAGAGCAAAACATAATAAATAAACTAATACACTGTAATGTTTACTACATATGCGGTATATGTTACTTCTTTGTTTGTCCCTTTGTAACTCCAAGTCTCGTGCTATATAATACATTTCGCACACGATCATGTACCTTCTTAGTTCATATGCCGCACAACCACATGCCTTTTCAGTTCATCTTTTCTACTGGAGGCATAATCACAATGAGGGCATTTATGAGGTTTTGCCCCGGTGTGTAAATGCATATGCCGTGTTAATAACCAGTTATATTTAAACACTCTCGAGCATATTGTACATGCGTAGGACTGCAAATTTCTTGTGTCTATCCTGAAAGTGAAAGCTTGTGACGATCCTTCATTGTCTGCCATCTGTCGATAAGAGTTTGGCATACTGCCTCCGTCATTTGATGATATTGTGTTGTCTCCTAGCGTCTCAAAACCTAGAAAACAAAACAGGCGGTTAGTTAAATGATTCTTTCTTTTTTCATTCTGGTTAACTTCCCTTTCAAGATTATTCAAGCTTATATGAGACTGGCCAATCAGGGTGGCGAAAACGGGAGAACACAGAGAAAAAAAAACACACCCGAAACACCCACAAGCAGTACTTCCATGGTCTCACATGTGCCTCGTGTGGGGCTCGAACCCACAGCTGACTCAGTGGTGAGATGATTGAATGATTTAGCGAAGTAATGTAATAACAGTGCTCTTAATCACTGCGCCACGGGGACCGCAAAGAAAGGGTTTAATCTTATTACCTTATTTTTTGTGTTTTTGTTTGTTTGTTTGTTTGTTTGTTCATATTGAGGTTTAACGTCCCAGCCAGCCATTTTTCAGTCATATCGAGACGGAGACACCTCTTTCTGGGCATTCACCAGTAGTCTGCATAGTTAATGTGCCTTACTCAAAGACACCACACAGTGTCGCCAGTGGGGATCGAATCTAGGACCTTTCGATTCGAAGTTCGGTGCTCTACCACTACGCCACCACGCTCCACTTACTTTATTTTTTGAATACATAGAAAGTAGTGGACCGTGGCACATTTTTCATATAACACTAAGACAACCAATGGCATATCCAAATTTCCTTCACACTTAGCGTGTCTTGCAGGATAAGGACTCGGTCTAATAAATGCCAAAATCATAAAGTATTTTCATTTGAAAGCTACAAGCATGAATTCATTTGCTCCCCATTGACACTGGAATACACGATGCTACTTCCAGAAAAAAGATACACAAAAATCAACAACATAGTTTTGCTAAATCCCTCACCAAATGACCAGACCAAATACGTTCTATCACTCTTAAATCTATATCCAAGAAAAAAAAAAGACTGATCTGCATTGGTTTCATATGAGATAAAAGCAATTAATGTTATCCGCATTTAGCGCAAGACGTTTAGCCAAAAAATCACGAATTAGTGTAAATTCGTCTGGTCAATTTTTGGTAGGATAGGATAATCGTGAATATGACAACATTTTTTAACAATAAATGTGCGACATGTATGTACATGTAAATATTGGCCTAAAAGTGTACAGGGTATATGAAGTCAAGCATGCGATTAGAAAACAGAAAAAACGACTATTTCCGACAGTTTATAATAAATATTCTCAACAGATTTTATTCATCACATTCTGAGATGCGTTTATTGGTACTTTGTCAGTCCATCTTTCGTATTAAATATCCGCCCAAATGTGTCACCTGACATGATATCAATGTCATGAAATTTTAATATGCGTTAATTGGTGAGATTTCAATCCATCTTTCGTGTTGAATCTCCGCCCACATGAGTCACATGACCACGGTTTTTCTCCAGTATGAATTCTCACGTGTCTGACCATGTGATCTTGACGCTCAAAAATCTTGCCACAGTAAAGACACCTGTATACCGTACGCTTCACCGAGCCGTGTTGTAAATCCATGCATCCTGTAAGATAAAAGATATTTTGTCAGTAGGAAATCACGATGAAAGGGGCCAATCGTTTTAAATTTTAACAACACCAGGATAATCATATTACCATGTTTTTTTTTCTTTTATCAATTTATCCAACAATCTGCCATATTGCCTTCTTTAGGAAGGACGTGAACGATTCTAATAAGTTGAATTGGTTGGTTACACTTTGACCATATTAACTATATTAATTGAATATGTATATAATTAGCAAACAGCTAAGGATGTGAGCAAACTGCAATTGTGTCCGGAATTGTCTGTACAGCATGTTATTAACGTCCCACTCGATTTTAACCCATCTATGACGAATGGATTCTCCTATCATTATCAATTGGAGTCCACTATCATTTTTAGGGGCATCAGGTGTGATTTTTATTTTTATCTAATTTTTCGATGAAGTTTCTGTGCAAACAAAATAGCCCCAGATGGGACGCCGCGTTCTGCGGCGGCACATCTGAGCCTATGTCCCATAAAAGGACGCCAGGCTTATATGAGTTAAACTCAAATTTCCCAAGTGCATTATTTTCACCTATGCGTACAGACTGATACTTTCTGTGTTGTAACCAAATACACTTAAACAGTTCGCATTCGAATGTAGCGAAGGTATTTATATAACAAATAAGATTATTTGTTGTGTTTTATTCGTTAAATTCTTTAACATGAAACTTACTAACAGAACTAAATCTGGAATTATTTATAAGAAAGTGAAAGTGATTGGTCAAAACAGTAAAAACAAAAAACAAGAAACCCCACTACCTTCAAAGGCATTGAACACAACATTGATCAAATTTGAAAAAAAGAACATGACAAACATGAAATGATTCCTACATAACATCCCGATTTTTTTTTTTCGACCAGGCCTGAAACAAACCGGCCTGTACAGTCACAGAAGGCTAGAAGCTTGAAAGTTAGAATTTAAGAAAACATCAAGAAAACATGTACGTGAAATTTGATAGTAAAACTGGGGTATACAGGGGTATACATATTTTTCTTTTTTTTTTATCCAAAACATGGATTCTGGGTACTCGTTAGAACCGCCCCGGCAAGGCGGTTTTAACGTGTACCCACAATCAATGTTCTGATCAAGTGTAAATTTTAATTTTCTACACCTTAATAAAAATCTGTATATTACATGAGCGTGTTTTCGTAATGATAGGGTGGGCAGAATAAGCAGAAAACATGAAATAAACCACAGAAGAACGATCTTTGAATGGTCAGTTTAGAAAATTAATCGATTTCATGAGGCCACACTAATTGATAATGTTCCATTTATAGTTAAGTTAAAAATGTTCACCATATATTAACTTTTGCTTATGTTTAAGAATTCGATACATCGCGCATTCTTGAAACAAAACTTCCATAAGGCTTTAACAATGCACACAAACTTTTTTTTGTGCAAAAATCCCTAACTCCACAATAATTAAGAAAAAAAGATGAAAATAAGCCAAATAAAAGTGACGCATAAATGTGCCAAATTTACAGCATCAATAATCATGACAGCTTGAAATATATCTATATGTCTCCACTTAGTGGAGAATAGTTTAGAGCAAATCACACAACAGTAAGGTTTCTCTCCAGTATGACTTCTCTCATGAACTGTCAACTTTGATGGAGTGGGAAACACTTTCTCACAGTATCCACATACATATAATGTCTTAAGGTTTTGAATTTTAGTACCATGCTGTGGATCTGAAATAAATGAACACAACTTCGCCAGTACATTCATGTTTGTTTGTTTTGTTGTTTAACATCCCAGTCAAGACAGTTCTAACGAGTATCCACAATCAATGTTTTGAGCAAAAAAATATTACAAATGTCAAAATTATTCTAATGAAATTTTCATTTTTTCACAGCTGAAAAAAGTCACTGTATATTGCATGGGAAAGTTTTCGTAATTGGGAGGGACTGTACTATGAGAGATGTGGAAACAAAGGCTATGATCAGCTGATGTTCGTCTTTGCATCAGCATAATATGTACGTGTAACATATACCTCCTTACACCCCAATTTTATATAGCAAAACTTGGGTATGCAGGGGTACACCTATTCTTCTCATTTTTGATCCAAAACATAGATTGCGGGTATTCGTTAGAACAGCCTCGGCGGTTCTAACGTGTACCCTCAATGTATGTTTTGGGCAAAAACAACCCACTGAAAATTTTCATTTTTTACAACTTAAAAAATTCTCTTGATACTGCATGGGTATGTTTTCAAAATGGTTTTAAAAAATGCGAAAATCTGTTTTTCTCGTGCATCGAATCAATCATTCGACATAATACAACATCGTTCTAATATACACACACTTCGCTCAAACTTTTCAAAATTTTGTTTGTTTGTTTGTTTGTGTTGAGGCTTAACATCCCAGTCAACAATTTTTAGTCATGTCGGGATGGAGCCAATGCTTCCTGGGTTTAACCAGTACTGTAGGGAGTTAATGTGTCTTGCTCAAGGACACAACACTGTGACTCCTGTGGTGATCGAACCTTTTTATAATAACTGAAAGGTAAGGTCACAATATCATTCTAGAAGCGCACATTTGAGAGTTTTAGTTAACTATAACTATACATGCCTTGTATACATATAAACTGAAAAACGTAAACAACAAAATATAACAAATGATAAATATGGTATTGTATCCTACCAATTTTGAATTATGCATGTATTTCTATACATATTAACTGAAAAACTTAAATAACAAAACATGATAAATGATCAATATGGTATTGTATCCCACCAATTTTAAATTATACATGCCCGGTATGCATATAAACTGAAAAACGTAAACAACAAAACATAATAAATGATCAATATGGTATTGTATCCCACCAGTTTTAAATTATACATGCCTTGTATACATATTTACTGAAAAACTTAAACACCAAAACATAATACATGATAAATATGGTATTGTATCCCACCAATTTTAAATTACACACGTCTTGTATACATATTAACTAAAAACGTAAAAAACAAAACATATAAATGATCAATATCTTATTCTTTCTGAGTTGCAGCGTGCCACCCATGCTGATAATAACTATGATAATTAAGTAGTCTAGTGCTAAACATTATATCCTGATAAAATAATGAGCGCTCATTCAAAAAAAAACAAAAAAACATTATAATTGCGGACCTATTGGAGTACGTGCGCTTATTATGGCCAATATGGTTGTTTAGACATTTTCACTCTTTTTCTTAGCACATATCGCATGATCGATTCTACTTTGATCGTTTCACTGTCTTATCAATCATGTAGAGGCAATAAAGAGACAATTCTTTAACACCACATTTTGATTTCCATGTACATGTATACTTATACCGACAGTATACTTTTTCCAGCATAACTGAATAAAACACCCACGACACATCCACTGGTAATGCATAATTACAAATAAGTCAAAGGTGTTTGTAGATCCAATGCTTTTGGACTTCTCGAAAATTAAAAGGTAAAACAATTCCCAAACACCTAAATTGGAAATTGGGTCGACCTAACGGCTATATTCTGCCTTTGCAACAATTTTTCTAGAGGCCGCTAGTATCTACGTACATGTAAGTTTCTCTCGCAATGGTACACAACTCACACCTTTGTCATTTACTCACACACTAATGTTCTTTAGTCGTGTGAATCTCAACACAACAGAACATTTAAATCGAAAGGTTTAAAAAGGCGTTCTAGTTTACATAACTACTCAGCTGCCTTTTGCATATTTTCATACACCCAGAATGAATAATGCACCCACACATTCACCCTACCGAATGCATGATATTACTTCTTTACAGCAGTCTGCATAAATTGAAATAATTATCTAATTCTCTTCAGCAGTTATGTGCGGCACAGAAATAACCACTGACTCATTTTCCATCATCTGGTATTTTCTTTTTCTGTTTTCCGCGCGTATTTGGCAAAACATGCCGCTGACAACTTTACCATCAGGACAACATGTCCGTGAAATGAATACCCTCTTGAACCCCACTTTTATATAGCAAAACTGGGGTATACGGGGGTATACCTAGGTATACGGGGGTATACCTATTTTTCTTATTTTTGCTCCAAAACATAGATTGTGGGTACTCGTTAGAACCGCCTCGGCGAGGTTCTAACGTGTATCCAGAATCTATATTTTGAGCAAAAATAAAAAACATTTTAGAATTTTTCCGCTGAAAATTTTTGATTTTTTACCTAAAAAAAGCAATAGCTGCACCAGTAAGGGTAAATTAGTCTGTGCATGAGAAAACCAACAATTTGGGTTCCGACCAGGTCCAACACAGACTGGTCTGTACTGTCACAGAATGAAATTTCGGATTTAAGAAGAAGAGGGATTATATTATCTGTATAGCGAAATCAAAGACGCTGATCAGCTGTGCAGTTACTGCACAGCTGATCTGCGTCTTTGTTTTCGCATATGCAGATTGTTGGTTTTCTAATGCAGGGACTCAAATCTTAGCCTAATCTGTTACATCAATACTTGGATAATTTTTATTTCCTTTTTCTTTACATTTTCCTTCTCATTATCCCCTGACCCTTCTGTGTGGTGTATGAATTTCCACATTGGAAAAATGACTATTTAATTTTTTCACCGCATTTATTAGCTGCCAAACACTGCTTTGTGGTGTTTGACTTTCCACATCAGAAACATGTCTATTCAATTTTTCCAGTGCATTTATGAGCTATCAACCCCCTCTTTGTGCTGTATGACTTTCCGCAAGTGAAACATGGCAATTTAATTTTTTTATCGCATTTATGAGCTGCCAGACCCATGTATGTGGTGTATGAATTTCCACAGTGGAAACATGGCCATTTATTTTTTTCATCGCATTTATGAGCCGCCAAACCCTTCTGTGTGGTGTATGACTGTCCACATTGGACACATGGCCATTTACTTTCTACATTGCATTTATGTGCTGCCAAACCCTTCTCTGTGGTGTCTGACTCTCCACCTTGGACACTTCCTCCTTTGCAATTATGACCTATCAAACTACCCTTTGTTTTGTATGACTTTCCACAAGTAAAACATGGCCAGCGGATGAAATCTCTAGCATGTGCGCATGCCGACACGTGGCTCTTCATCTTTAACCTGTCGTCGAGTTTCTTCATACATTTTAGACATTGAAACCTCTCATGCGTTACTCCACGCAGCTTGTACACTATAGTCTCTGAAAAAGAGAAGGAAATTCGCATAAGGAAGCCAACGATTTGGGTTATCGACCAGGTCAGACACAAACCGACCTGTACAGTCACAGAAGCAAGCTAGAAGCTTGCAAGTTTGGATTATAGTAGAAGAGGGATTTTACTATCTGTGTAGCGAAAACAAAGGGACTGATTATCTTCGCGGTTACCGCGAAGCTGGACAGTGCCTTTGTCTTCGCATATGCAGATTGTTGGCTTTCTTATGCGGCTCAGAGATTTATATATACAGGGGTACACTTACTTATTTTTTTTATCCAAAACAGGGATTGTGGGTAACGAGGCGGTTCCAACATACAATCTGTGTTTTGAGCAAAAATAAGAAAAATATCAAAATATTTCTGATAAAATTTTTAATTTTCACAGCTGAAAACATCTAGATGTATATTGCATGGGTATGTTTTCGTGATGATAACTTTATTCTAACTGACTTCGATCCCCAAAATCCAACCATGTTACCAATCCTGTAAGGAGAAAATAAATCTGTTTTTATTTTCTAAGGTTTCAGCAATACAGGACAGAGACCAGTCTTCTTCGCATGTCCGAGTATATTAAACAAGGAACCAATTCTGTGTTTCTTCTCCACATTACCAACGGCAACTTAAGACGTTCGGAACATAAACAATCAAGCATCGCTAAAACGGTTTGATTTGGTAACGTTATGTACTACTCTGAATTCTACATCATACCTTTCACTTACGGTCATTAGATAATTGGTCATTGTTAATTACTGTTATTCAATTTCCCGATATTTCCTCCAATTTCCCCAACAATACAGTGTACTTTCATTTAGTCAGAATAAGACTCAACGCAACCAGATATTTGTCTTGAATGGTTAGATAAAAGAATTATTCTTCCATCAGGAAAACATGTCCGTGAAATGTATACCCCCGTAAACCCCACTTTTATCTACAAAAACTTAGGTTTTTAGGGGTAAACTTATTTATCTTAATTTTGATCCAAAACAAAGACTGTGGGTGCTAGCGTGTACAACCATAGAAATCTCTGTATACTGCAAGGACAGGTTTTCGAAATGTTTCACCTCACTCCATAAATGCCTGTCCATGTTTACCCTCCGAATGAATGAACACATACATATTCACCATATCTTATTGTATTTTCAGTCACGTAATGATTTAGCCGCCATATGGGAAAACCAACAATCTGCATATGCGAAAACAAAGGCGCAGATCAGCTTCGCAGTAACTGCGAAGCTGATCAGCGCCTTTGTTTTCGCTACACGGATAGTACACTTCCTGTTCTTCTTAAATCCGAAATTTCAAGCTTCTAGCTTGTACAAGTCGGTTTGTGTCGGACCTGTTTGAAAACCACATTGTTGGTTACCCACGAGGCGGCTCATATATTGTAATTGTCTATGTCTCTTCAGCAAATTTGTTATATTCCTAAATTACCACAAGGTCATCATCTTTCGTGGTTTCCAAATAATTTTACATAATCCACTTAGGTATTTTTCTGTTTGCCGTGTTTTGCTAAGTCTTTCTTCAGCGAAACAGGCCGCCCACAAATATTACATTTTACTTGATTGTCCTCAACAACTTCCAAGTCAGATGGACCACTCATACCCCTGGAGCAATAACCGCACCAGTATGGGTATAATTTCTCATAATCTGTTGCATCAATTCCTGGATAGTTTTTATTTTTCTTTTCTTTCCTTCCTTGACACTGGTGAGCTTTCAACTTATCTTGTGTGGTGTACATCTTCCTACACAGAAAACAAGGATAGCGGATGGATCCTTTAGAATGTAACTCCACATGATATTTCACTTTACTCCGGTTTTCAAACTTTTTCTTACATTTCAGACACTGAAACATTTCACATGTTACTCCATCCACCTTGGTTACCACTCTTTCTGAAAGAACCGAAAATCATATTAGATTATTACAGCAAACTGAGTACACAATAGATTTGTCTTATATACGTTGAAAGCATAAATAAAATGTACACCTACATGTATATAAACATTCATAATTGGGTTCTAAAATGAAAATAATGATAAAAAAACTACTGTGAAAATGTGACTTTATCTTGTATTTTAAACATAAATGAATCACCATTATTCAGCATAAAACTTCATTCATAAACATGATATAACATGGATCATTTCATTTATATGGGTTTCTCCTTGAGGTTATCCGTCATTCTAGATCTTAACGGGGATACGGAGCAGACACAAGATCAAGTTTATGCATCCAATACAAAATAATAGGGCCATTAAAACTTGAAACACAAATTCAACACATAACAAGCAGCCCGTTTCTTTATCTATATTTAGTCATACATAATTAAGAAATAGATCAGCTCTAGCAGTGAATTGTTGAGTAATATATCACGAGTAATATATCACTGTTTGGAGGTCAGTTGTAAAGCAGAGCAAATCACGAGCGCGCTGCGCGAGTGATTTATCTGCGGACAACTGACCGACAAACAGTGATATATTACTCAACAATTCACGCACTAGAGCTGATCTATTTCGATTCTAACACACAATAAACGGAATAAAATCATTTTAAACCTTCTGTTTCTTTAACTTTTCCGCCATTGCACTGAAGAAATCCCGCCAAATTTTTGACTGTACCACAAACGTTTACATATGTTTGTTACGTTTTGAACGCGTTGAAATGACGTTACACCGTCTAACCTCAAGGTAACGTGACTTATGGGATAGCTCACGTCATGATTTAATCAAAATGGCGTCAAAACGGCGAAAAGTAACGTCACGCTAATCCGCCCAGTGATATATCACTCAATATATCACTGCACTTTACCATTGGCTTCTACAGGCAGGGTGTGTTAGATTCTAGAATAAATTTGTTTCGTATAAGTAATTTCAAACCTTCAGAGAAATTATCTTTTACAATTCTTTACAATTCTAAATTAATGTATTCGTCTAGCCAGGTCTTTGTTCAGATCGGTAACTTAGTAAGTTCAGAACATCTTTCTATAACAGGGCCTCATTGAGATGGGTGATCTGATGTGCTTTGAGGCCATCTTTTGAACTAAATCGTTTCCCGCATATCCCACAACCGTAAGGTTTCTCTCCAGTATGAATTTTCTCGTGGCGACGTAACATCCAACCAGCGCTGAACCTCGAAGGGCAAAGTAAACAGGCATACTTTTTCTCGGCTCCTTGGTAAGGTTTCGTTGCTGAAATTTCGAAAAGAAAAAAAAAATATAGTTAGACAAAGAAATTCAGCAGAATTATTAGTCTATTTAAAGTATGTCGTTATATCCATTGAACAAGCCTGTCTTATCACTGTTATTGAGCAAAATGTACATCAAGAAAAATATGCTGTGTTCAATACTTTGACAATACCAATAGTTTTGGTAGTGGGTGGTACATGTTACATTTAAAGGCTAGTTCTATAACCAACTTGCCATCTAGAGAATTACTACTAGACAATAAACTACTGGAACATTGTCAAAACAAAGAAACTTAAGCAAGGGAAAACAAACCTTAATTAAAACAGTTATATATGCAACTCTTACAAACAAGGAAACTGTAAGCAGCAAAAACACAATAATTGATATCACACGCTTTTGTTGTCGACATTTTAGGGTCATAATTCATACACAGTGAAGGCTTCGCAGAACGTGTATTTTATTTCATATATGCATTGTAGTCACTACTTCTATTTTACGTACAAAAATACCAATGGATACGACAACTTTCCAACACAAAATACAATTTCCGTATCATACTACTAACGTCAACGAACAACATAAAATCCTGCAGCTAAAACTGAATCTAAATATGAATGACAACTATAGATATTTTTGTTCTATATCTTTAAAACCAAAACTCATTTAAAGTGTCAATGATTTGCTTTTAACAATCTACGACATCCTTCTTTTTTGTATGTGTATAATAAAAACATCATTTTAGAGTACCTTGATCTGGTGTGTCAGATCAAGCCTCGTAGCAGTGAAAGGAAAAGCCGGACCAAACTTCGACTTGGTCTTACCTGACACAATTCCTGGACGTGACCCGACATATGATAGGAGATATTATCAAAACTTGTGGCGTTCCACCAGGAAAACATGTCCACCCTTAGACCCAACTTTTATAATAGAAAAAAACTGGCGTTTGCAGGGGTATACCTATGTTTCTTATTTTTGTTCCAAAACATAGATTGTGGGTACCCACAATCAATGTTTTGAGCAAACATATAAAAATTAACCATATTTTTGCAATGAAATTTTCAATTTTAATGCTGAAAACATTCTCTGTATATTGCATTGGCAATTTTTCGTAATGCGTAGAAATGGCTAACCAAGTCTCGCGAGATGTCGTTCTACAATCCAATTTAATTATTACATTATATGCATCTGACACATACATATGACATCAATATGGTTCTCAATCACATCCGATTCTCTATGATGTATGAAAATATTAATGAAATGACCACTAAAAAGTCCACTTTACGTTTCATAGTCCATTCATATGTCCCATCAGGTGATTTTGTAGAATCTGGTTTGTTTCAAAGCATGTCAAACATAGTTTACACTCTAATGACGGTCCCATAGTATGGGTTGCCACGTGTCTCCTGGCCGATGACGGATCACCAAACCTTGTTCCACAATCACAACTATACGGTTTCTCTCCAGTATGTATTCTTTCATGTCTCCGAACTTTGGAAAGGTTGGGGAACATTTTCCCACAAAAATTACATGCATGGACACTCGGAAACCTCAATCCTAGAAAAGAGAGCGAGTATTAGTAAAATAGCTGTGGACTGCGTTGAAAGCAACGTTAATTTATAGCAAAGATAATGATATTTAGGTCTAAAAGAAATTTCAAATAATAAATATACATAGAACATTCCGATAACAAATAAAAACTATAATAAAACTAGAATTTGTTTACTATGTGAAAACTGATGTATCCCCCCTTTCTACGTGCATGTCCAAAATATGCAAGCAAGAGTTATAGTTCTTGTGCATCACATATCCTGTCATTCTGTTTTATAAGTGTACCAAGTTTAATTGAAATATCTCTTACGGTTTTCAAGTTATAGAGTGGGCACGAAATTGTATGGAAAATAATCAAAGGGAAATAACTCCAAAGATATGAAAGCAAGAGTAATGATTCTTGTGCATGACACATCGTCTCATCATGCTTTATAAGTGTACCATGTTTCACTGAAAACTCTCTAATGGTTTTTGAGCTATAGAGCAGACACAAAATTGTATGAAAAAAATCAAAGGGAAATAACTCCAAAGACATGCAAGCAAGAGTTATGGAAATAACTCCAACGCTATGAAAGCAAGAGTTATAATTCTTGTGCATGACACATCGTCTCGTCGTGCTTTATAAGTGTACCAAGTTTCACTGAAATTTCTCTTACGGTTTTCAAGTTATAGAGTGGACACGAAATTGCATGGAAAATAATCAAAGGGAAACTTCTCCAAAGATATGCAAGCAAGAGTTATGGTTCTTTTGCAAGACACATCATCTCATCGTGCTTTATAAGTGTACCAAGTTTCATTGAAATATCTCTTACGGTTTTCGAGTTAGAGCGGACACAAAATTATATGGAAAATAATCAAAGGGAAATAACTCATAAAATACTCAAGCCAGAGTTATGGTTCTTGTGCATGACACATCGTCTGATCATGCTTAATAAGTTAACCAAGTTTTATTGAAAAATCATAAATGGTTTTCAAGTTATAGTGCGGATAAGAAATTGCATCGAAAATAATCAAAGGGAAATAACTACAAAAATACTCAAGCTAGAGTTATGGTTCTTGTGCATGACACATCGTCTTATCGTGGTTTACAAGTGTACCAAGTTTCATTGAAAAATCTTTAACGGTTTTCAAGTTATACAGCGGACACGATTTGTGACGGATAGACGGACAGACGGACGGACAGACAGACGGACGGACAGACGCACGGGGAAAAACAATATGTCTCCCGACCCTGTCGGGGGGAGACATAATGACGCAATACAAAATCTGGATAGTATATGTAATACTTGTTTCAATCTTTAAAGAACATTGACATTCTTTGTCATCTTAAACACTCCTGATGACACTTTCACGATGAATACATCATACACATGGTCCCTATCCACGTTTAGTCATACATTGTCGGATCAAGAGCCTGTGTCTTTAAAAGACAAATTAATAATTATGACCATGGCTCCTTTGATTTGATAGGTTGGAAAACTACATTTTGCAAACGATGCAGCAATAATGATCAGATCACTCTATATCCTAAAATACGATAAATATCAGTCGGGACCCGTGAGAGTAAACTGTAAATAAATTTCTTTTAACAATCGATGTTAAGTATGTAAAAAGAAAAAGATTGTGAAAATAAATCGTTGTAATAATATCCATTTTCACATACTACACTTTGTTCTTGAATTGGTTAGTTGTTAGCAGCGAAAATACATACTGAACAATTATACACGTTTCATTTAATCATATCTACAATTATAACACGAATAGAACAGTGCGCGCCTTTCATGTGCGTATTTATGTATCTAGTAAAGTTCTGGTAAAGAAAATCAGGTAGCTAAGTGTACAAATTAAAAAGAATACCTGCTCATTTTGCCAATGATATGTTCTCTATACATGCTATATATCAATAATTGATTGTCTATTTAGTTTTTTCCCATCTGGGTATGAAGTCCTATGTATACTTATTCCTGATCATTGCTTACTTTCACCTTTTCTAATGGCATGGATAGAAACGCAGGGCGTCTTAAAGTTACAGGTTACGTGCAGCCGCGTGAGCAACAGCAATTAAGCAACCGGTTGAATGTTTCAGCCGCTCTGACGTTCGTTGCAAAATGCTCTTTTGCGCTCAGTTTGACGTTAACGTGACATAATCATTGAATGAGCTAAAAACTGTATCGGTTGATTTATGGTGTACTGACTTTAAGAGCACCATAAAAGGTGTTATGACCCTCTTTTCTCGTAATTTTCAGTAGATTATCAGATAGAAAAGTTACTTGAGGGATATTGCTCAATCTATAACCCGTGAGTAACCATTCAAAATCCTTTCTAGTCGAGAAGCATGAGAAGAGTAGTTTAAATGGAACTATAAAGCGGTACATTTCTAACTCATTCACTAAAATTCTGGCAACTTTAAAAACTCGCAGAAATCAAAACCTTAACGTAACATAAAATATGTAGTTGAAACATGATCATACACAGCTTGTGTTGCTGAAAATGATTCGCTATTACATGTACATTGTCCCATTGTTTAAACATTTGTTCATTCCTCAAATATCAATTATTAATCATTGTATAGTTATAGTTATTATAAAATTATAGGAAATGTTTTCCCAGATATTCACAAGTATAATTATACTTTTAAAAATGTTCAATGTCAATTTGCTTCTTTTTATTGAAAACTACGTATCGAGAGTGTGTATTTTATATTATTTTCTAATTGTAACTTAACTGCCTGAACACAAACTTAATTATAACATGTACGGTAACAACGAAGCTGATCTACGCATCTGCTTTTGCTACAAAGAAGAACTACTTTCTCAAATCCATGATTTCTAACTCTTCCAACCCCGAGCTACCTTCTGGCGCTAAAACATCATTTATGCAAGACCCTAACTGTAACCGAGAAGTAGCTGGACTAAACCATCTTTCTATTTGCACTGCAACGTTTAACACTGAGAAAAAGAGAACAACAATAGCTTATGTGCCTTTATCTGTCATATTATGTAACTTCAAAAATGTAAAATGGTCAGTCTTCACCTCTCTTTAAATCAAATTTCCAAAAATGATTGTGACATTCCATACTTGGAGCACTGAATCGCAAAAATCATTCACGAGCCAAAGATCTATTTACTTATGCAATGTTTAATTTAAAAATCTCAGTGCGTCCATATGCGTCAACTGATGCCGTTGTAAGCTCTCTTTCCTGTTAAAACTTCGAAAGCAAATCGAACAACTGTAAGGTTTCTCTCCAGTATGTATGATCTCATGTCTCTTTACTTTGGCTAGGCTTGGAAACGGCTTTCCACAGAAATTGCACGAAAACTTTACTTCTGAAAAAGAAAACAGTAAAATGCATTGAAGCTGTGTCACAAAGGAAAACACTTTATATTGTTCTAACTTTAATTATTATTGTCGGTCCTTGATATTGAATACAAGAAAGTGTAAAATCAAAATTGAAAAGTTTAAGGTAAACAGTTATCAGGAACTGGTGTAATCAGAAAAAAATGTCCGTGTAATGAATACCCACGTGTACCCCACTTTTGTAAAGCAAAACTGGGGGATGCAGGGGTACACCTATTTTTTTTTATTTTCACTCCAAAACATAGATTGTGGGTACTCATTAGAACCGCTCGCCGATGCGGTTCTAACGTGTACCCACAATCTATGTTTTGAGAAATAATAAGAAAAATATCAACATTTTTCAGAACATTTTCTGTTTTACATCCAAAACAAGATTCTGTATATCGCATGGGTGCATTGGGAACCAGAGTCATACATTTATAGCTAGATTGTAAACATTGTTCATAATCTATTGTCATTTACACATCATGATGTGCGTATCCAACAAGTAAAATACGACATGTTTTAGTCATTTTCCAGTGAGAACTTTGTCTTCCGGGTTAATCCGTGTGTCATTCAAGATTTCTTTAAGAAATCGCTGTCAGTTATTTACACAATAGATAAGCTTGATTTCTAGAAAGTTGTCCTCTCACAATCGATATCCGGTATTTAAAAATCCTTTAAGAAAGTTCTTGAGTGCAAATATATATTGTTGGCACCTGATTTTTCCAATTAAGAAAGATCGTTTGATTTTGTTAAGTTATGCATGAAGCCCATAAGATATAAAAATAGATATTTGTTTCTTAGTTAGTCAGCAAAACTAGTAAGCAGTCACCATTATCTAACATTCAAACTAGGGAACTATGGATTTGGATACAGTATATTAACTAAGCTTGGATATCAAAGAACGCAGAAGCTACACATGTAAAATCTCTGGTAGAATTCAAATTCAAAGTGGCGGTAATCCCGTTTTGTCCATATGTGTTAACTGGTGTCTCCTCAAACTTTCTTTTCTATTGAAACTACGAGAACATATCGCACATCTGTAAGGTGTCAATCCGGTATGAATTTTCACATGTCTATGATAGCTTGATGACGCTGAGAAACTCTTGAAACAAATCGTACAGGTGTATCGTTTTGCGTTTCCTCCATCAGTGATACTTGGCTGATCTGAAATGTAAAGAAGAAAGTCAACATGATTATCAACCACCAAGCCAAAAAGGCACAGTGTGATTAAACATCTGTTCAATTCCGGTTCTTTCCCTTCCTAACAAACCATGGAAACAATGTCGGCCTTTTCAAATATATGAGTGGTAATTAGTTTGCTCTTAAAGAGCATGGTCAATCTAAAAAAGAAACCTATATAGAGATCGATTTGTTTCTTTATTTGATTAGCTGATTTACCTCAAGGCATGCAAAGTATGACTTAATCTATATTTTAAATGATGTATAAGAATCACAACAGTTTGTTTCGACATGGTTCGCGTGAGTACATTTTCAAAACATTTTATGTTCTGGTTCTATACATAATGGGGGCCTTGGAGGACCGACCACCACCCTGCCCCATGCTTTGGCTTGCATTTGAACCTGGAACACAATGGTGAAATGCTAGTGTGTTTATATGTTACCGTTTGAGATTCAGAGAGAAAACTGTTTGAAAATTCTGAAACAACTATCACTACAACGTATTGTCACTTCCAGTTTCGTAATAGCAATATTGAGAACAAGCCAGTGAAGTTCTTTATATGATTATTCACAAGAAATGATTTTATCGAAGCGAGAAACGCTTATAATTACTTTTGTGTTTTAGCAAACATCATAATTACAACAATATTGAAGACTGTCAGACATTCTAATGAAATCAATAATTTAGACAGTTTTAAGGGATATTATTTCACTCAACCATAGTTTTCTCTATTAACTAATTCCAATGTAGTTTTCTCTATTAACTAATTCCAATGTCTTGGAAAAGTATTTTTTAAATTGACGACTTCAAATTTTATGAAAACCCTAGGATTAACTTAAAAAAAATCACTATTTTTTATATGATAATAAGAAAACAAAAACAAAGCAGTTTTCAGCTTTGTCACAGCCAAATAAACCAAATAAAAATCCTGATATTTTATCTGAGAATACAGCTCGGTTTCAAAAATAACATACCCCTGCAATGTCGCAAAATAAATTGACCTCTTCACCTTCATTGCATCGACCATTGCTTGATGGCTATTATTCTGGTTCGAATGAAACTTCTACATTTTGTGCATATGGTTATGTTTGTTTAAATGGTATTGAATTTATATTGATCGTGAGCAGTCCTATCGGACAGGAAGCTACCTTTTGCGTATACCAAAATCCTGACGGATTTAAATTCAACTTTTCAAGTTTAGGCGATTGGTATTATGTACGTGCTGTGAATTTTGCCACTTTCTGACCTGAATGCTATTCATTGACACCTATTTGAGACATCTTAAAACTTGCACCACATTCGAAAAGGTACAGAAGCAGGAAGTGGAAGTTAAATGTACCCACTGCCTTGTATATACGTACCTTGTATTGTAAGGTATCTACAATAGACGTCAATGAGTAGCATTAAGGCAAGAAAGTGGCAATATTCACAGTACGTATATCATACCAATCGCCTAAACTTGAAAACATGACGCCAAGTCTGTCAGAATTTTGGTATACACCAAAGGCAGTCCGATCGGACTGCTCATGATCAATATAAATTAAATACAATTTAAATACGTATAACCATATGCACAAAAGTTTCATTCGAGCCAGGTTTAAAGTCACCAAGCAATGGTCGATGCAATTAAAGTGAAGATGTCAATTTATTTTGCGACATTGCAGGGGTATGTTATTTTTGAAACCGAGCTGTACATGCAGTCTTTGGAAGAATGACAGAATTTAATCTCAAAGTGGCAGGAGTCCTGTTTTGTCCATATGCGTTATTCGATGTCGTTGTAGGCTTCCTTTCCTACCGAAACGACGATTACAAGTTGCACAACTGTATGGTTTCTCTCCAGTATGTATTCTAAGATGTCTACGATAATTTGAAGGATCTGTGAAACCCCTTGAACAGATGTAACAGACGTAGCGTCGGCTCTTTCCCACTCCCATGATAACAGAATCGTCTGAAATGTATGTGAAACGATACTCAGAAACCTTTAAATCAAAACACATGTCCCAAATTCTGCAATAAAGACAAATTATATATTTTTTCTCATGATGATCATATTTTTCTTTTCCTTTTTTTTGCTGAACGTCCCAGTCAATAATTTTTAAGTCATGTCGGGACGGAGCTAACGCTTCCTGGGTTTAACCAGTACTGTAGGGAGTTAATGTGTCTTGCTAAAAGGCACAACGCTGTGCCGCTTGTGGGGATCAAACCGAGGACCTCTCGATTCGGAGTCCGATGCTCTACCACTATGCCACCGCGCTCCCTATGATGATATTGTGCCATTATAAGAGGGTTGAAATAGATTCTGATGAAATCAATTCTTTAGGTCAGTCTAGGTCCCTTTGCTTTATTTTGTTTAAAACGCAATACAAAATTGTGTTTTGGGATAGCTTTTTACAACCAATTCCTTAATCTAATGACTTTTCCTGCTGCTGTCATTCACAACTAGATAACGGTCTAATTGTTAAAGTTTGACAAGGGCTTAAATTTGAAAAGAAACAGATGTGACAGTTTATCTTTTGATAACCACCTTCTCAAAATTACATCACAACTTTTGGTCATGCGAGGTCCAAATTTAAACATCAAACACATTATACTGATTGTAAGTTTTCTTACAGTAGGATATCTATTTTGGTACTATCACCATCCTCTCACATGTGCACTTAATGGCCATGTGCAGAGAAAAGGAAGAATATGTCACTATGAATATATTGATGTTTTATCTTTATAAACATCATCATCTTAAGCTTAAGAGGCAATCATGATTACAATGTAGATTTATTATAGAACATTGCAGCTGAATGAAATAAACTGTCCAGTCAAGAATGTTTATTGGTTATTTATATGTCTTTCCGTGTGACACAGCTCTGTAGTGCCAATAGGACAAATAACCTTTCATTGAAAGTATATGTTCTGTCTTCCTGGGGTTAACTGAGGTTATTTTATACTACAAAGGGTTTACATATCCTTTGAAGATAGATTTTACTGTTAGAAACGGGAAGAAAGTTTGGAAGGGAAAATTGAAAAAATCATTAGATTAAGGAATGGGTTGTATATCGTCAATTTTAAAGTTGGTGCAATAGAGGGTTTACAAAACATATTCTTGATGTCTAATGTCATATGATCGAGTACGAATCAATGTAAAGCAAGAAGAGAACATTTACAAAACAGTTCTGAACCACTAGATATGTCATTACAATAAAAATATGCATTCACATAAATCATCCTCCCGATGTCACAACAGTTCCTAGTGTGTTGAGTTACATCAGAACTCATTACGAAAACATGCACATGTAATAAACAGATTTTTAAAGTTGTAAAAAACGAAAAATTTCAGTTGTAAAATTTGATATTTTTAATATTTTTGCCCAAAACATTGATTGTAGGTACACGTTAGAACCGCCTCGCCAAAGCGGTTCTAATGAATACCCACAATCTATGTTTTGAAATAAAATAAGAAAAATAATGTATACCCATGTAAACCCCAGTTTTACTATATGAAAGGATGGTTAAAGGAGGTATTCATTGCATGGAAATGTTTGCATAATGTTAACTATTCGGATCGGTTTTGGATGAAATGTACAAAAATAACTATTTTTCACTCAAGCTCCATGTTGCCAGATAATGAGGGTCACTGATGAGGCTAAAGTATTCGAAATCGCGGTATGCCACATCCATTGTCTCATGATTATTTGTACTGCTATTACCGAAACACAGTTTATTATCTTTGCTTCGTATAATTCACTATGAATCTCGTAGTGTCCGTATGCATTATTTGATGTCGCTTCAGGCTTTCTTTTCTATTGAAACTTCGACGACATGTCACACACTTATAAGGTTGCTCTCCACTATGGATTTTAAGATGTCTTCGATAATTTGATCCAGATGAAAAACTCTTGGAACAGATGTTGCAGAAACGCCGACGTGTCATGCTGCCTTCTATAATAACTGGCTGATCTGAAATGTATGAAACAACAAACAAAAAGATTACCAATCTACAATCAAGCATGTGAACATAATATTTGTCATTGTGGAATATATTAATTTCCAAGTAACAGACAATTTCAATATTAGGTTAACCTTGGGAATTAAAAATACCTGTTTAAAGACTCCATACACTTTTAAAGGTTAGCAGGATTTTTGAGGTGACAACAATATTTTGTATTAAGTATAGACAGCCCCGCCCATTGGGGCCTAGGAGAAATAGATGGACTGCTTGTGCCTCCACGCAAAGCTTCTAATCTACTGACCGACCATCTGATTACTGGTTAACCGCTCCTGTTTGAGTCTGCCCAGAAAAAGTGGTTTAGTCAAACCATCCATACATATCAGCCTTATTGGCTTAGTTGGGTGGTTATATTTATGAAGCACATTTTGAGTATCATGACATCCTAATGTTGGGTAGAAGTCCCATAAAATGGAGGCTACGTCCTGACATGACCATAACTGTTGACTGGGACGTAAAGCATCAAACCAACAAGTTTGTACTTACATGTATCAATAACCAACAAGTTTGTACTTACATGTATCAATCTTAAAACATTTGTAAAACACCAGTGAATATGTATACGTAAAAAAATCAATTATGCGTTTAAGTAAACAACAAGTTACTTGCAAAACCCAGAAAAAGTATTTATTTAGTATTTTAGCACTCAACGAACAAACAAACAAAGAACAATGTTTATTTAGAGTTGTAACGTTAAACGAACAAACGAATAAAGAACAAAATTTTGACATATTTACGACATGATTCAATGATGCGAGAACTTCACAATATGGTGTAAATGGAAACACATCATTATACTTTTATAAGCTATAACTTTCGTCTTACCCTGCATTCAAGAAATAACAGCAACTTCACGTAGATGATCTTAGTGACATTAAACGATAAACATACTAAGTTCAAATATACGCATAATGTTTGCTTCATACCATAATCGACTTTGCATTGTTTGCCAATTTAGTCAAAATTTAAGTTTAGATGCATATGAATTGATGTTTCATCTGACTTGAACAAACAATAGAAGTTTAATAGCTTTGAAGGCATTACTCTTGGCGTCCTTTGTAGTTCGTGTCTAATTCTTGGCAGATATTCACATGACACACTATGTTACAAATATTTCACATCATTGAGGCATGTTATCCATTGTGCTTATATGCGTCATCCTGTGTCGTTGTAAACTATCTTTCCTTGTGAATCTTCGACTACAGATCTCACAACTGTAAGGTTTCTCTCCAGTATGGATTCTCTCGTGCCTTTCTAAGAAACAAGGAGATGAGAACCTCTTCTGACAAAAATGGCAAGCATACTGTCGAATGTTGAAGCTTTTGATGTCTGAAATGTATGATGAAATAGGTTAGATAGATGGTCAGAAGAATTTATCTACCAAATAGTAGTATGTACGATTTCTGAATAAAGAGTCGTTTGTGTAGTTATTTTTTTTTTTCCTTTGCATACATTTACGTCCCAGTCAACAGCTACAGTCATGTCGTGATTGTGCCTCCTGTTATCGAATTTCTACCCCGTACTAAGATGTAATGACAACTAATTGTGCTACAGAACAAAAGCATCCAAGTACATAACTAAGATGCTTTTATTGTTCCACGTTTCATTGGCAGGAACAGGCCTTCTGAGGAAATGCCAGTACACAAATGGTCAGTTGGTAAGCAGCTTTGTAGGGTGGTAAAACCCCAAGTCATTGTTAGTCTTTAAAGGCTACTATTGACATCATTCAAAATTGAAGGCTCTAGCAAAATGGTCCTAACAAGCATATTATGTGATGATAAAATATTTCAATCTTCATTAACAGTCGTGCGCAAAAGTGTTCCATCTGTCATAAAGCTGGATGGCTTTATTAGGGTTAATCAAAAACGCAAAGATTTGAATACTTACTTATTATTAAAGCCCTTTATTATGTTAATATCATTACAATTATTTATAAATCCAGTCAAAAGCATTTCTGGTATCAGTGTGCAAGGTCATTAAAAAAGCGTAAACCAATCAAATCATTCCCCCCCTTATTTCATATACGCTCTATACGCTTCGATGCAGGCTTTGACCGATATAGGCAACATTTCTCAACTGCACTGCCTATATATCCAGGAGTCACCAGCCATATAATGTTCAAATGCGTTATCTCTTTTTATCTTACTTAGTAAACTTTTAAAGCAGGTCCCATAATTGAATGCTATGATCTACCTACAAGCATGTCTATGTATTACGCTCATATATTAGTAAAGTATTTGAATCTCTACAAAAACATAAATTTAGTATAAAATTTCGATATTGTTTTTTTCCAAATTTAAAAATAACGCTAGAAGATAAAAAGAAGCTTGAAACTTTTGAATTATAGAGGGATTGTCAGCTAACGATATCCGATTTTCTCATGATGCTTCTAAAAATCAATGAGGAACCATTTCGTGTATGTACAAATGTAAAATATGGTGCTGTCTTATGTTCTCCTTTGTACTAAATAAAATTTTTAGACCATGTCCCAAATTCAAATATCAATGAGGCACCATTTCGTATATGTTCAAATGCGTTATCTGGTGTCGTCTCAAGTTCTCCTTGGTATTGAATCTTTTAGAGCAGGTCCCACAACAAAAGGGTTTCTCTCCAGTATGAATTCTTTCGTGCCTCACTAACAGTGATGGTGTTGGGAACCGCTTAGGACAGAAACGACAAGCATATCTTCGGAAGTAGATATCTTCATTCAGATAGGGCATGTCTAAAATGTACAAAAATAGATACTTAGCATATGTTTTTACGACAGAACTGTGACAAAATATTTAATTCAACATGTGGTAAATTATATTGGTTTGAAATTTTTTCCATGTCTATAATTTCAACACCATCACCGAGGGATTAATGGTTTGTCGGCCATTTTGAAAATGCAAATACATGTATAAAGAAATTCTGATATTTTACATTTTCTGATATACATGCAGATTAAGTTCTAGCGCATTTATATTAAATTTGTCTGCGTCTTGATAAAAATGCAAATGTGAAGTCTCTGTTATCATCGGTCATATTTATTATGTTTTTTTTTTCGCCTTTACAATCTAGAAAGCTTCTTAAATCATTTGGAACTCTTCGCCCAGTCAAGATCAGTCTGATCTCAGATTGGACGTGGCAGTTCCGATTACTTCTAAAATGTCAAATAAAATAAAAATAAAATGATAGTATTTTATAGATAGTGCTTACAATAAAGACTGCTTTAAACAGTCACCAAAAGCAAACATCAGAAACACTACATGTTGTAGAACAAAGGCAAAACGTTTTGTATTTTTCAATTAATCTGAGAACGGGACTGAGCATCTGCTTCTCAGCCAGTGAATCGTCGAGTCGAGTAAGGTGTCTTCTTGTGTTTTCAAGGATTTCAATCTCTCTACATCCTAATGTTTCAACTTCCAAACATCTCATTTTGAGTTTAAAGTTCCCTCTTAACTCACTTTAATATTACATCTGAACCAATCTAAAAAGTATTTTACAAAGTTATGTTTCTAAAATGGAATATTATAAGATATTCTTCAATTAGCAGTATGTTGTCTTAGGTGTTTCTGTAAATCGCTATTTCGGTTAAATCCTTTTAAGCAAATTTCACATAAATAAGGTGTCTCTCCAGTATGCACTCTTTTGTGACGTCTCCATGACGACGGATCACTGAACGATTTCCCACAGATTTCGCAACTGTAAGGTTTCTCTCCAGTATGAATTCTCTCGTGTTTAGTTAGCACTGATGGAGCTGGGAATATTTTCTGACAAAAACGGCACATGTATATGCCTCTCCTGAGTCTTCCTGCAAATAAACAAAGAGTATATAAACAGGTCAAAATAACTTAAGCCCCAGCTGAAATTTTGCAAAAACTTACAGCAATAAGAGCTGTCGCAGGACAGCGTAGCTCGCCTGACTTGTGCTTTGCCACTAAATTTATCAAAATCTATGACCCATGACCTTGACCTGAAGGTCGCTCAGGTGGGTCGTAAAAGCATAAAATTTCAGACCAATATCTACAAACATGCAAAGTATCAACTTGATCCATCAACATGCTCAAGAGATATAGACTTCTAACAACTTTAACGAAAAACTTCAACAAAAAATTCTAAATCTGTGACCTTGACCTCACGGTCACCCAGGGTGGGTCATGATGGTACTCAATAAAACTTCAGACCAATATCTTCAAACATGCAAAGTATCAACTTTATCCATCAACATGCTCAAGAGATATAGACTTCTTAAATCTTTAATGAAAAACTTTAACATAAAATTTCTAAGTCCGTGACCTTGACCTCAAGGTCACCCAGGGTGGGTCATGATGGTACTCAATAAAACTTCAGACCAATATCTACCAACATGCAAAGTATCAACTTGATCCATCAACATGTTCAAGAGATATAAACTTCTAAAAACTTTAATGAAAAACTTTAACATAAAATTTCAAGGTCACCCAGGATGGGTCATGATGGTACTGCATAAAACTTCAAGCCAATATCTACCAATATGCAAGGTATCAACTTGATACATCTACATGTTCAAGAGATATAGACTTCTAAAAACTTTAACCGAAAGTGTGACGCGGACGCGGACGTACACGTAAACGGGGACGACGGAGGTGACAACAATAGCTCTGTGCACTTCGTGCAGGTGAGCTAAAAACCTCAAACTTTGCACTAAGTGCATACTTAGGATGTATTTTGTATATCAGGGGCAAAGTTTTTTGCATTGCGCTGAGAACTGGACTGAGCCTCAGCTTATCAGCCACAGATTCGGGAATAAAGTGTATTGTTGCACAAAGAAACAACAAGTATTTTCAAGACTTTCAATCTCTCAGCATTCTAGTGGGGTTTCAACTTCAAAAAAGTACAAGTAGGCGATGATAATCAGAAAAGAAAAATCACACTCCAAAAAACGAGGTGGGAAAAAAACGGACAATTAGGTACGAATGCTTAGAGAACATCTCTTTTTATACAAAGTTCCCAATTTACTAAATACCATTTGAGCCGCGACACAAAAAATGGTCTTCAGGGTTTACGACCAGGTCTGACAAAACTGGTCTGTGCTGTCACAGATGAAGGCTAGAAGCTTCAAATTTCGTATTTAAGAAGAAGAGTTGTAATATCCATCCAAAAACAAACCCAGCGGACACATGACGTCAAAATGACGTCATATCAATGACGTCGCATCGACGTCGATCTGACGTGATGTGCCTGCTGGGAAGATGCTTTATCAACTGCTTCTTTGTTTTCGCAAAGGCAAAACATGACGTGGGTCACATTGCATCTGAATCAATCTTAACAGTGTTATACAAAGTAATGTTTCTACAATGCAATGCTGAAACTACCCTTCAATTAGCAGTTTCAATTAGCAGTTTGTTGTCAAAGGTGTTTCTATAAATCACTAAATTTAGTTTTAAACTGGACAAACAAATATCACATCTATAATGTATTTCTCAAGTATGTACTCTACGATGCCGTCTCCATGCCGACGGATCACTAAACTTCTTCCCACAGGTATCACAACTATAAGGTTTCTCTCCAGTATGGGTTCTCTCATGTAAAATTAACCCATTCTTCACAGCAAATGATTTTCCACAAACTTCACAAATGTAAGGTTTCTCTCCAGTGTGTATCCTCTCATGTGTAGCTACCACTGATGGCGCTGGGAATATCTTCTGGCAAAAACGGCACATGTATATGCCTCTCATGCGTCTTCCTACAAATAAACTAGGAGTATATAAACTGGTCAAAATCAGTTAAGCCCCAGCTGAAAATTTTCTAAACCTTACTGCAAATACCTCCTAATTTGATTTGGCTGAATTGATATTTTTACAAGCATTTTTCAGTTATTACCATTGAATCATTCTTCTAAAGATGGGTCGACTTTCAATGAGCCGCAACGCGAGAAAACCGGTCTTTGGGTTTCCAACCAGGTCTGACACAAACCGGCCTAAACAGTCTCAGAAGCAAGCTAGAAGCTTAAAATTTTGGATTTAAGAAAAAAAAAATTGTACTATCCGCGTAGTGAAAACAAATGCGCTTCGCAATAACTGTGAAGCTGGTCTATGCCTTTGCTTTCGAATAGGCAAAAATCCAGTTTTCTCATGATGGGTCGACTTTCAATTATTTCAGTACGTTTCCTATACGTAGAGTGTCACATGTTTCTGTAGATGCCACGAAACCATCCCAATTCTAGTAAAATTGGCATAAAATGAAGCACATGCCGGAAGTCAATCTGTATTTCAACTTCGAACTTTGTATAACATGGTATAATGGTACTTTAGACGTTGTTGTCTAACTTTGATTTGGTGAGCATTTTCAATGGTTTATGAAGTTTTCAAAATAAACAATTATACTTAGGCAATTTTACATTATGGCTATGGAGAAATAATTGACATGAGGCTTAACTTTATTTTGACGAGTTTATATTAACAATAAAATAAGTCGACGTTTGGGAGTTCCCTAGCTCCTCCACTGGAGTGCAAGATTTTTGTGTGACATTTTTCATTGAAGTCAAATTTGAAAGCTATCATTCTGAGCCAAATTAAGGAATAGAAATTGCAGAGATACAAAATATCAAACATATGAATATAGAGATAAATTAGCTGTTGAACGAGATAAAAAACAAATATGTGTACCAAACACTATACCTGTTTTCAACGATTCCAAAAATGGAAGATTTTTTTTTTTTTTTTTTTGAATCAGTTTTACGTCCCTTTCAAACTTTTTCACTCATATCGAGACGAATCAATCGGTAGGTGGGGCGAAAACCGGAGTATCCGGGGAAAAACCACCTGACACACCCGCAAGCAGAACATGGCTTGTCTCACATATGAATTCGTGCATGGAAGATTTTGCACTACTTTTTACATTACGAAAACTTGCCCATGCAATAAACAGATATTTTTGAGCTGAAAATTTTCAGCTGAAAAATTTTGATATTTTTCTTATTTTTGCTCAAAACATAGATTGTGGGTACACGTTAGAACCGCCTCGCCGCAAATAAGTATACCCCTGCATACCCCAGTTTTGCTGTATAAAAGTGGGGTATAAGCGGGTATACTTTTTACGGACATGTTTTCCTGATGATCTGATTTGGCCATGGCTTAACCTACCATTCAATATATTCAGTCATGTCGGGACTGGTATTTCTGGCTATTAACCAGTACAATAGGGAGCTGAAAGCGTTTTGCTCAATGGATACCACAGGAGGTAGGTCTTTCACAACAAGAGGACAAATGGTCCTATAAACGCTCACCTGAGACATGAGATATTTACTAATAAACTTGTTTGACTACAACGGTAATATGCATGTATATAACCACAGGGCAGGGACGGAATAACCCCTGGAGTAAATGTCTTTTCAAATCATGAAAATTCTGTCCATTTGCCAATTTACTGCAAGTTTTGCCCTTCAAAAGACATTTCCACAATTTTCCCCATTCAAATGCGTGGGCGACCTAAGTTGACCTTGCCGTAAAATAGGTCAAGGTCATCCAGGGTCATGATTTATATATATAAATTTTGTAGACCTCTATTCCTTGATGCTTCATGCCAAGTTTCAAAATCATAGGCCTCCTGGTTCTGAAGAAGATTTGATTTTTTTTTTAAGATTTATGATGTTTATAGCCATGATGGCCATCTTAGTCATGTGACCATGACTATTTAAGCAAAATTTCATTCACTCTTCCTGAAGATGCTCCACATAAAGTTTGGCTTTGATTGGTCAAGCGGTTTTAGAGAAAATGTTGGAATATTTTGTTCATACACATGTATATAGCCTCGGGGCAGGGGCAGACAACCCCCTGGTCCTAAAATATTATCATAAGCATAAATATTCGATCCATTTGCTCATTCCAAGCAAGTTTTCTGCCATTAAATGACATTTTCCACATTCAAATGCATGGGCGACCTAAGTTGACCTTGCCGTAAGATAGGTCTAGGTCATCCCAGTGTCATGATTTATACAAACTTTGTAGAGCTCCATTCCCAGATGCTTCATACCAAGTTTCAAAATCCTAGGCCTTCTGGTTCTGAAGAAGAAGAATTGTTAAAGGTTTTTGCTATTTATAGCCATGGCGACCATCTTGGTCATGTGACCTTGACCATTTATATAAACTTTCATTCTCTCTTCCTAAGGATGCTCCACATAAAAGTTTGGCTTTGATTGGTCATGCGGTTTCAGAGAAGAGGATGTTTGAATATTTTGGTCATATACATCTATATAGCCCCGGGGCAGGGGCAGACAAGCCCCTGGGCCCAAAATATTTTCATAAACATAAATATTCTGTCCATTTGCTCATTCCTATTTAAATGACGTTTTCCTATTTTTCCCATTCAAATGCATGAGCGACCTAAGTTGACCTTGCCGTAAAAAAGGTCAAGGTCATCCCAGAGTCATGATTTATATATACTTTGTAGAGCTCCTTTGCCTGATGCTTCATGCCAAGTTTCAAAATCATAGGCCTTCTGGTTATGGAGGTTTTTACAGGTTTTTACTATTTATAGCCCTGGCGGCCATCTTGGTCATGTGACCTGTACAATTTATACAAACTTTCGTTCCCCTTCCTAAGGATGCTCAACATGAAATTTGAATTTGATTGGCCAGGCCGTTTCAGAGAAGAAGATGATTGAAAAGTGTGAACAACGACCACGACCGACGATAGAGCATGGGTATACTATAAGCTCACCTTGTGAGCCTAACGGCTCAGGTGAGCTAAAAACATAAGATAGTAGCTGTAGATTTCCAACTTGTAAACATTGTAAAGGTATATTCCATCCTCTGTAGTACAATATCCATAAAAGAACTTTCCTGAATATCATTTGATATTACAAGCAAGTCAAATCTTTTAAAGTCAAGAGCGCAGAATGTGAAGTCCAATCTGGGGATATTCTGTTTGCTTAGAGGAATTCCATCGAAAAATTGAATAAAATATGAAAATCACTCATGATTAACCTAGAAATGAACGAGGACTCGTCCAAACGATAACAATGTGCAAGTTCTTTTGCCATGTATTGGTTAATTAACAGATTTTTTTTCCATTATGTTGTCTACTAAGGTGTCTCTGCAGTGCATAATTTCGAGGAAAATATTTGGAACAAATTTTCACATCTGTAAGGTTTTTCTCCAGTATGATATATTTGGTGTCGTCTCCATGATTAATCACTGAACATTTTCCCATAGATCTCACATCTTTAAGGGTTATCTTCAGTATGAATTCTCTTATGTCTTGCCAAGAATGATGGTGCTGCGAATATCTTATGACAGAAACAGCTTTTTTTTTTTAAATTCAGTTTTACGTCACTTTCAAGATTATTTCAGCTCATATGAGAAGGGCCAATCAGTAGGTGGGCGATAACGGGAGAACCCTGAGAAAAAACACCTGGCACACTTGTGTAAAATTCTCTTTCATCCTCTGTGCATGGGGCCTACTAATAATCACATAATAAGAAGAAAAAAAAATGAGATATTGTGATTGAACACAACCGGATGTGACATTATGTCTATCTAACCCACATTGAAGAAGACCCGAGATCTATTCTTGCATTTGCCAGAGTTCTTTCATAGAAAACTATTCCCTATTCCTCTTCATTAAGATAACACACCCATGCTAAGAACAGCATTTTTCGGTTGCTAAATACATGCAGACACAGAATGACATCACATTCTTCTGAATACAAAGTGGAAATGAATGCAACTTATTCTTCCTCAAATGCAGAGAAAATATCACATTCATGTTAGTCATTTGACTTTCTTCTCTAGAAAATTAATGGAAACGTAAAGCTTCTCTCAAATGTGCATTCAATTCACATTTCATGCCTAAGCAACATATGCACTGCATTGTTCGTTATATATATGGCTTATCTAGACCATTAAAATTGACTTTTCATATAAGAAAAAATATATATATGTTGCTTATTTTGTCAACAATAGAGACTACTTGTATCGCACATCTCGTGTTGAATCATTTATGGTAAACAAACTAAAATGTAAGCAATAACCAGAAAATGGCACAAGTATTGGAAAAAATGCTATATAAAATGGAGTCTGTGGAGCCCTAAAACACATATCGTGTTAAACTTGTAGTAGAATTTATCAAATCTTGATTTTCATGTGGACCATACGGTGAACTGACATATTCTCCTTCCTTGCAAATGATTTCCCACATATTTCACAGCTGTAAGGTTTTTCTCCAGTATGAATTCGCTCATGTGCAATCCACTTTGATCGAGTTGGACACACTTTATGACAAAAACGGCAGACATTTCTCTCCATCCCTTGCCCCAGGGTATTTGGGTATACATCTGAAAATATACAAACAATTTTAGACATAGTAAATACAGTGTATGTCATTTTTAGAACTATGGGTGGTTGGGTCATCACGTTCAGCGAGGAGGTTCTAACGTGTACACCTACATGTAATCTCAGTTTGAGCAAAAAATAAGAAGAAAAAAATCAACACATTTCTTATGATTTTTTTTTTCAATTTTGCGGCGTAAAAATCTTTGTATATTGCATGGGCATGTTTTCATATTGGACAAAAGAATTAGACAACAGTTTACAACAATGATTATTACTTACTTGAAATTTAACAAAATAACTATTTATACCGTTTAAAGACATTAAAGACATTTTAATCAAAATCTCAATACATATAAATGAATAAGTAAATGACAACGAGGATTAGAATGGAAGATGTTAGGCGCATAGATAAAATATTTCTCACTTCAGTATATAGCAACAGTCTTAAGCAGTTTCATTTCACTTCTTTATAACACAGTCTTTCTTAATCGACACACTGAAGCCTCTAAATGGGGTAAATCCTACAAGTGCCCACAGGCTGTTTGGAATCCTCAATCCTCCTTAAATTTCCTACTGTAAGTATACAATCCTTATGCAGTTCATTAAACGAAGCTAGCAAGTAATAACTGTTTGTATTTTAAACCAAGCTTTTATAAGGCAATTGAAACTGGGTAGAGATAAGTAACATGTAAAGATGAGTTATCATTTGTAAAGATATTCCAGGGATACAAAATCATGAAAACTTGGAATCAATGTGTAAATCATGAAAACTTGAAATCCATGTGCACCACTTGATGGCCCTGCAAACTCCATTTTGTGGAAAATGATTTAGAGCATAGCTCACAATTGTAGGGTTTCTCTCCAGTATGTTTTCTCTCATGAACTGTCAACTTGGATGGAGTTGGTAATGCTTTCTGACAGTATTGGCATACATTCCTCTTGGATTTCTGTCGTTGATCGGTATAACCTTGATCTTGATCTGAAATATACGAAAACTATGTTAGATATACGACCTTTCGAGACATAATATCTACGACTTATGTACATCTGGACAGACACACAACTAATTCATATGAAATTACCTTTTTTAATGCATTTATAAAGATTTTCTATTATCACTGCCTGTTTATGTCCAACAATAAATGAGCCGCGACGCGAGAAAACAGGTGTTCTGGGTTTCCGACCAGGTCTGACACAAACCGACCTGTACAGTCACAGAAGCAGGCTAGAAGCTTGAAATTTCGGATTTAAGAAGTAGAGAAATTGTACTATCCGTGTAGCGAAAACAAAGGCGCTGATCAGCTTCGCAGTTACTGCGAAGCTGATCTGCGCCTTTGTTTTCACATAGGCAAAAATCCGGTTTTCTCATGATGCGGCTCAAATTATCCATGTCTAACTGCAATTATATAGAGTACATGAAATATTTGTACTTTAGTTCTCTCATGGTTCAGTTGTAAAATATAAATAAAATACCACTCGAGAGCACTAATGGTATTGAAACAAAACAGATTTTTTACAATAATTTTACAAGAAGTAATTTTAGTTAAAACCTTGGCTAATGTTTGTACCAGTTTATCCATAATCGTTATAACTCTACTTTAACGTGTGTCACTTAATGATCCTGCAAGTCCACATAACTTTATTTCAATAATATTATCCACATAAAGACTATCCCATGTAATAACAATTTCACACTGAATTAAAAATAAGAATTACACAACTGAATATGAAATTTCAGTTGAAGAATGTCAGTTTTAAGAGGATACTTCATATGTCTACTGGTCTAGTTTGTAGAAAGATGTTCAAATATTATAGAATTAGGACAGCTTGAAATTTAAATGATTCACTTGATGAATCAGCACATTGCTGTTGGTAGAGAACGATCTAGAACAAATTTTAAAACAGTAAGGTTTCTCTGTAGTATGTTTTCTCTCATGAACCGCCATCTGAGAAGGGGCTGTTTATGTCTTCTCACTGAATCGGCATACATATAATGTCTTTAGTCCTTTAACTTTAGAACTATGCTGTGGATATAAATGTATTTAAACGTTCACTCATTTAAGCATGGTATCTTTTTAATGGACAGAAGCGATCAGTTTAGCTATTCTATTTGCTAAGTGACTTTTTAGCGGTACGTTCCAGAGGAGAAAATGTGTTAAAAATGTGAATGGGTTGACGTCAAAGGAGGCATACACTGCAAGGTCACTTGTTGAGCCCATGGTTCTAGTGAGCTAATAATTAAACCTATGCATGAGAAAACCAACAATTTGGGGTTCCGACCAGGTCTGACACAAAACAGGCTGTACAGTCACAGAACACAGCTAGAAACTTGAAATTTCGGATTTGAGAAGAGGGATTGTACTATCCGTGTAGTGAAAACAAAGGCGCTGATCAGCTTCACAGTTACTGCGAAGTTGATCTGCGCATTTGTTTTCGCCAATGCAGACTGTTGCTGTTCCCATGCGGCAGCTCATTTCATAAAATTGCGGCGAGAAGGACTTCACAAACATGAGTACCCTTAATTTAAAAATGCACAGGAATTGCATAAGGTGTCGAGACATGATGAAGTAATGCAAAGAGTCCAAATATTTTCATGATCATATTCAACATGAGTTTTTCTCTGGACACGAATACACTGTTAAAGGCAGCAAAAATGGTGTTCATGAAGCACCACATAAAGAACAAATGCAAACACTACATGCAATGAAATTTTACGTATTTTTGATGAAAACAGAGACTGTGGGTACATGTCAGAACTGCCTCGGTTCGCTTATATAAAAGTGGGGTATATATTACACAGACATGTTATCCTGATGGTCCTCATTTGGGTGAACCCATCTTGTATGATGTTTCACCATTTAAGACTTTATTTCTTTTAATATCACACCATCTATGGGACTTACTCTATATACCGCAGATAACTGTTCAGTGCATAAAATAGTCACTTCATAGTTTAGTACAGTCTTCATTAGGATGAACCCTTCTTTCATGTTGTTTCAATGTTTTATACACACAAAAAGATTTTCCACAGAAACGACAAAGAAATCCTTTTTCTGCTTCATGTATTTTACAGTGACCCGTTAATGTACTCTTCTCAGCAAAAGATTTACCACATGCTTCACAAATGTAAGGTTTCTCTCCAGTATGTATTCTTTTATGCGTAACTAAATGTCCATTACTCCTACAAAGTTTCACACAAAACTCACAATGAAAATGTTTTAAGCTGGAAGTTTCTCCACAAACATTACAGTGGAATTGTTTAACTGTGACATCTTGCTTTCGCTGATACTTTCTGTAATGATGTTCTCCAGAATGTTTTCTTTTCTCGTGACTTTCTAACAATTCTTTCTTTGAAAAGTTCTTTGCACATATTTTACACAAGAAGCCTTTCATATGCGCTTTGTTGTGTTTTCTCAAGGAACCTTTCTCGGCAAAACCGCGACCACAGGTCTCACAAATGAATGGTTTCTCTCCAGTATGTGTTCTTGTATGTGCAACCAAAATCGCATTACTCTTGAACAGTTTCTCACAAAATTCACAATGAAAATGCTGTAAGCTAGACATTTCACCACAAACGACACAGTGGTGCCTTTTAAAGCCGTGTGTAATCTGACGTTTTCCAGGTAGATGTGTCCCTTCATCAGTGTGGCTGTTGTCTTTTTCAGCATTCTCCTGTTGTTCCTTTGATGCTGTAACAAATTAATAAACAAACTGTGTTATGAAAGGATAATTGTAAATGTAATGAAATCAAAAACATCAGGTTGATCTTTGTGCTTTCAGCGAGAATTGTGAAATGTGAATTCATATTTCTTGTGGTTGAGGCGTGTGGCGGCCCTAAAAAGTCTCTCCCCATACATCAATTTAATGTTCTTATTTTTCCAATCCTCAGGGATAGCTTGCAATCACTTTAGAATTTCTTTCCAACTGCACCATTTCCTGATCATAGCAACCTTTTACCTTGATTCATTTCTATGGAGATTTTTTTAAAATAAAAAAGTGAAAGTGGCAGATTTTAGAAGGTTTTACACCCTATTTCATGCAGTCTCCCTGCATGATAAAAAGGTGGGTTTCTATGAAATAATAAGTAATTCCATTATATGAGCCACGTCATGAGAAAAACGGATTTTTGCCTATGCCAATACAAAGGCGCAGATCAGCTGTGCAGTAACTGCTCAGACGATCAGTGCCTTTGTTTTCGCAACATGGCTGGTGCAATTATGCTACTACTTATATCCAAAATTTCAAGCATCTAGCGCCTCTTGGTGACTGTACAGGTCGGTTTGTGTCGGACCTGGTCGGAACCCATTTGTTGGTTTTCTCACGCACAGGCTCCTATTGGGTTGTGATTTGATCTGTAACCTGTCTAAAGACATGGATTTGTTCATTGATAAAAGAAGAATACATTGTGAGTGTTTGACAAATTTATACAAAATACTGCTGCTGCATAAAAACAATACGCCACGATGCGAGAAAACCTGTATTCGAAGTTTCTGACCAGGTATGATACAAACCATCCTATACAGTCACAGAAACAGGTTAGAAGCTTGAAATATGGGATTTAAGAAGAAGAGGAATTATACTATCCATGGACAAAAAACAAAGGCTCTGATCAGCTGTGCAGTCTTTGTTTTTGCATAGGCAAAATCGAACACAATAGATCCATCAATAGAAATAAATTAGACAGCTGAATTATTTCAAAGTTTCATCCATGTGGAAGGCTCTAAAAACTCCATCTATGACAATATGGATATATCTAATTGTGAATTTAACTTATAGTTGATAAAAATCTTAAGATAACTTCATGTGCACTTTTACAAATGGAAGTTGTAAAAGCCTATATGGTTAGTTGCTGGTTTGTTGCATGCCTACATGGCTTTCTTAGCGTTTTCTTGAGTCACTGATCATGCAAATTGTCTTTAAAAATGATAGTCAATTGTGTACAAATTTGCATAAGTGCTATATGTGCTCTATAGCCTCAACTAATTCTCTCTGATTAGAGCTGTTCATGTACAATTAAGTGTCATTTTAAGGATCCTTTCTGATAAAATCTGTTCATGTACACTAACTACACTTGTGTCTTTTCAATGACCATTTCTGATTTAAAGCTACACATGTACACTAAAGCATTTTTTCAATGAATCTTTTTTATCAAATCTGCTGATGTACACTGAAATGTCTTTTCAAAGACCCTTTCTGATTAAAACGTCTTCCACAGACTTTGCAGTTGTAAGGTTTTTCTCCAGTATGAATTCTCTCATGTAGTCGTAGATTGGAGTTGGCAAAGAATGACTTTCCACAAACAGAGCACACCTTTTTCTTTATTATTTCACGGTTGATTGGTTGTTGCATAGTTTGTGCTGACATCCTTGCAAAGGGTCCTGAAATATTAGTTTTAATTATGAGATCATCCAGCATGAGAAAATTCCAATTATGTACAAAGATGCTATGTATTTATTAAAATTATCTGGCATCAAAGATAAAAATACAAATTTGCAAACTAAGGCATTCCTTATCTTTAATAAAAGCATAAGATAATGGCTCTGATGAGCAAAGAATTTAGACACTCTTTGCATTATATGCAATATGGCCTAATAGAGACATGCATAAACAAAAGATCAGAATAAGTCAATATTACCTATAACTACCATTTTGTTCAAATTGTGGCCCATAATGCAAAATTTACTACTGCAATATATGCCATATCAATAGAATGCTTTTCAAGCCCTAATTTGAGCCACGTCATGAGAGAATCGGATTTTAACTTATGCAAATACAAAGACACAAATAAGCTGTGCAGTTAGTGCATAGCAGATCATATCCTTTGATTTTAATGTACACAATACGAAAACACGCCCATGCAATATACAAAAATTTTTAAAAGTGTAAATTTTCAGTAGAAAAAAATTGATATATTTCTTATATCTGCTCAAAATTGTGGCGGTTCTAACGAGTACCCACAATCTACGTTTTAAAGCAAAAATAAGAAAAATAGATAGACCCCTACATACCCCAGTTTTTCTACATAAAAGTGGGGGTTGAGGAGGTATACTTTTTATGGACATGTTTTCCTGATGTGTTAGTACTAGTCACCTTCTTCTTAAATCTAAACTTTCAAGCTTCCAACAATCTTCTGTGGCTAATTAAGCCGAACCAAACCTGGTCGGAAACCCAAACCACCTGTTTTCTCGAATTGTTCAAAGCTCAATTTTTGTCTAATGATATTTCCATAATTTAAAGATAGTAGTTTAATTGCATGATAGCTTAATGATTCGAAAGAGCTGAAATAAAAGAATTTATTTAAAATAACTTCTGTTGTTGTTCTAATTGTTAAATGTTTTGGTGATGTTTGTAACATTTATGTACTGTTTCAAATTATTTCAGTCATTTTGACTGAGTGGCCACCTTCTGAGAAATAGTTTCTCATTTGACTTACAACTTTCTGTTACAAGTATTATCATAACTATTCTTTAACAGTGTAATTTCTGGAGTTGCCTCGAGGTGATAAAACTTTTTTCAAAATTAGTGGAAATTTCAGGTTCAAAACTAAAAAAAGCAGTAATTTATCCTGCTCATAAATGTTAAAATGCTAACAATTGTTGTTGGCATTTTAACATTTATGAGCAGGATTAATAAAATGTTAAAATGTAAACAACTGTTGTTGGCATTTTTACATTTATGAGCAGGATAAATTTTAGTTTTAGCTGAGTTGAGCATGAAATAAATTTTATAACCTCGGGACCTGATTAATGCTGTGTCCCTTTCTTGCATATAAATTATAAGATAGGCTTAAAAGCAATCTATACATTTTATTTCACACACTCATCATTAATGTGAACTTTCTTGTGATTCTTCAAATGGCTCATGAAATTATATCCTCTCCCACAATGTTCACATACTAATTTCTTTGCTCCTGCATGAACAACAGAATGTTTGTCCAAATTCCTCTTATCAGAGAACGATTGTTTACAGATATCACAATTGTAAGGTTTCTCTCCAGTATGAATTCTTTCGTGACCTTTCAAATTCCTTTTATCAGAGAAAGATTTCAAGCTGTACTGACAAGAAAAAGGTTTTATTCCAGCATGTTTTCTCTCATGATCTATCAGATTTTGATTCCATTGGTAAGATTTTCCACAATATTTACAACTGTAACGTCTTTCTCCAGTATGAATAACTTTGTGATTTGTCAAGCGATTTTTCTCAGCATAAGATTTACCACACGTCTCACATTTGTATGGTTTCTCTCCAGTATGGATTCTAATATGAGCTTTTAAATGTCCCTTATGTCCGAATAATTTTCCACAATATTCACAGTTCAAATGTTTACTGAGCCTTTGCCGATGTTTCCCATCAACCTGTTTGTCCTGTAATGGTTTGTTAGGATGTACATTCTTAGCAATAATTTCCTGTAGTTCTTGCACTGAAAATAGACAATAACAAAATCAATAAATTGTTTGTGTATGGTTTGTTTGTATGTATTGAGATTTAATGCCCCAGTCATGCTGGGACAGAACCACTGCTTCCTGGGGTTTAGCCTGTACACTAAGAAGCTAATGTGTCTTGCACAAGGACGCAACAATGTGCCGCCAGTGGGGAGCAAACCAAGGGCCTCTCTATTTGGAGTCCGATGCTCTACCACTATGTCACCTTGCCCTCATATTTGGTATAATCAAGGCTCAATGTTTCCACTAAATAATTTTTCAGCCATATTGGGATGGAGCCATCCCTTCTCAGAAGTGTGTGAAGTTAATGTCTTACTTGGTGGAGGTAACCTTGTAACATAAATCAATCTATACATTAGATCCTACAAAAACAGAGGAACAGTTTTGTTGAGCTAAAATCAGGGCCAATGGCATTTGCAAGTAAAGGGGATATGCACATGACAACTTCTGAAGGAGACATCGATTGACTGTAGATGAGTATCACCAAATATGCTGCCATTTGAGCCTGTGCATGAGAAAACCAGCATTTTGGGGTTCCCACCAGGTCTGACACAAACTGGGCTGTGCAGCCACAAAAGCAGGCTAGAAGCTTAGAAATTCAGATTTTAGAAGAAGAGGAATTATACGATCTGTGTAGCGAACACAAAGACGCTGATCTGCAGTTACTGCACAGCTGATCTGTGTCTTTGTTTTTGCATATGCAGATTGTTGTTTATTCATGCAGGGGCTCATTTCCAATGTGTGGTTCATAATAATGCTAGCACTGTGACCACCTCACTTCCACAGCTGTAATACATTTTTATTAGCAATCGCTAAAACGGGGCTTATCATTATAAAAGTTAACAACATTTTTGGTATGGAGGGTAATGTCAAATTGGACTGTACTATATCCTGAACCATTCAAGTGTGACTTAGTCTAAAAATGAGGTTCAACATCAATAATATGGCACCAACAACTACATGTACTGTTGCATAAAATCAAATTTCATTTAATCATTACGAAAACTTGCCCATGCAGTATACAGAGATTTGTTTCAGTTGTAAAAATTGAAAATTTTGTTGGAAAAAGTTGAATATTTTTCTTATTTTTGCTCAAAACATAAATTGTGGGTACACGTTAGAACAGCGAGGCGGTTCTAATGAGTACCCACAATCTATGTTTTGGAGCAAAAATAAGAAAAATAGGTATACCCCTGCATACCCCACTTTTGCTATATAAAAGTGGGGTTAAAGGGGGTATACATTGCACGGACATGTTTTCCTGATGGCAATAAGTTGGATAAAATTCCAATATCCTTCAATTCTTTTCTAAGTGTATTAAGTTAATTTATTTACGGTACCACAATGGTCATCTTTAAGTAAATATACTACTCAAACTTTGATAAGCATCAAAACTTTATTTTTGATTACAGGACATATTGGTAATCTAACACCTGAAATTTTGCTATAGATATGTAGCAGCATCACCATGCAAACATTCCATTTATTTTTCATGTTGCTTGCGAGCCTTTCTCGCAGACTTGCAGAAACGATGGAGACCCCATGAAATTGAAGTTGTCACTGTTGCCTTCCATATCCAGTTCTGTCATTCATCCCCTCTTACTGGTTCATTCAACTGCAAAACTGTTTTGATGATCAAAATGTCGATACCTTTGTGTCTTTTGAAACTTTTGAAAAATTTTAGAAATCTGTGATGTTGGTTAAAAACATGATTTTTCACCATTTTGTTTTTCTCTCTCGTTTAAAATGTTGTCCTTTGCATGGTGAGGATGTAACTGAAATTTGTTTTTGAATACGCACTCTGGTTAGCTCAAACGAGTGTTTTTAAAATTTGTGATCAGAACAAAATGCAAATTTCCATTAAGAAAATGCTCAGTCCGATGACAAATGTTTAAAAACGCTGTAAAATCTAAACCAATGCCCCTAGTTCAAATCGGTTTTCTGTTCTGAATTCCTGGCCTAAAGGACACCGTTTTAAGTGAAAAAAAAATTAGGTAAAAAATTGAAGGCAACAGTGGCAAATTCAATTTCACGGGGTTTCCAACGTTTCTGCAAGTCTGCAAAAAGCGCTCGCAGGCAACGCGAAAAAAAAAGATGGAATGTTTGCACAGTGATGGTTCTGCTTCATATCTATAGCAAAAGTTTGGGTGTTAGATTACAAGTATGTCCTGCAAACAAAAATATAGTTTTGATGCTTATCAAACTATGAGTAGTACATAAATGATTCTCAAGCACTAAGGGCACATCAGGAAAACATATCCGTGTAATGTATACCCCCTTGAACCCCACTTTTATATAGTAAAACTGGGGTATGCAGGGGAATATCTATTTTTCTTATTTTTGCTCCAAAACATAGATTGTGGATACTCGTTAGAACCGCCTCGGCGAGGCGGTTCTAACGTGTACGCATAATCTATGTTTTGAGCAAAAATAAGAAAAATATCAAAAATTTTCCTCTGAAAATTATCAATTTTTGAGCTGAAAAAATTACTGTATATCATATGGGCATGTTTTCGTAATGATAGGTTCATCAGTGATTCTCAAGCATTAAAGGTGCAAGTCATTTTTGCAAGTGATATTGTTATAATTGCCATAACCCTACTGATATGCTAGCTAGCTCATAGAATCAAAAGGCTGGAAATAAATAAATTTGTTTAAAAACAACCAGTACAATTTTGTTTCATAAATATATCATTTGCCAGTTAGTTAGAGATGTCAAAGGGTTCGATTTTATGGACAATTAATCTAGTTCACAGATTTAAACCAATTTCTACATAAAACTTTATGATGCTTGATTGATACACCAAGGATTCCATGTGATATCTGCTCATGTTTTCCCTAAACCTGACTCTGCTGTAACTGTACATTACGAAAACAGTCCTGCACTCAAACGACGATTTTTCAACTGTAAAAAAAATTAAATTATCAGTTGATATTGATATCTTTGCATTTTTGCTCAGGACATTGATTGTGGGATCATGTCCTTTGTTATGAACAATTTATTTTCAGCAGTGTCATTTCAAGGATAGCACTCTATCAGGTTTAAAGTTATTGGGTACATTTTCATTCCATTTATCATTACAATATTTTGCATGTAATTTATGGCAATGATGTCATTTTTTGTGCCATTCCAATTATTTAAAGGACATTCACTTTATTGAACATGATTTAAACTAAAAACATACAGTGTTAAAATATTTTTAGTCAAAACTCTTTATAACGTCATTCGTTACAACAGAATATTCAGTATCCGACAAAAATTTGCTAAGGACGTATCTATTTCCATTAAAATTCCCTCTTTATAACAAAATATTCACTTAACAACACCAACAGTCAATTCTGAGAACAGATTTGCATTTTTGATAGTGAAAAAATTCATTATTCCGATTATCGGAAAAGATGGCGTGACGTCATCAGCGAGCATCCGGGTCACACTCACGGGTACAAATCAGTAATGGCGGCTTCATTGAAAGCCAATATATGTATGGTTTATTTGCACAAATGACCCAAAACGCCCAAATATTTAAAAGTTTTGCTGTGTAATGAGGAAAGATTGTTTCCTGAATGCATATTTTTTTAACTTGGTGTGAAAATATCTTGAATAGCCCATATTTCCGTGTTTATTTATAGTCAAATATTTTGATTTTCGGCAAGCGCGGGCGGCTTTGTTCTCTCGTTATTTCATATGCACACAATTTTAGGCACTTCAGTCTCAAATTACATTGAAATTTTATGACAATTTTACGCGGTAGTATTTCTGCTGTCGTTTTTGGAGGAGACATATTTAAGATTTTTTAAAATAACATACCACACATGCTTGGATATTTAAAACTCCAACAACTCCAACGGAACTTCAACGACACGGTTATTGTACATTTCCATCTGTTATCATAATTACTAAATAAAATCGTTCTGAAATATAAGCTGCCGTTAGATAAAACAAATCTAGAAAAATGTGAACTGAAAATAATAAGTGAATAAACTGGACAAAGTTATCCAATTACATGTAACTCTTTCTCAGAAGCTCATTCAGTTTTCCGAGTTTAAAACAAACCTTGCCAAAAAATTATTTAGACAGATGGCGGATAATTCTTTACCAGTGGTTGTAATATTAAGTTAAATTTATTTTAATTAATTTAGCTTTGATTTCAGCGTATATTAACAATTTAAGACACGTTTTCCCGCACAAATATGTGTATTCAGGCTGTGTATTATTCGACTCTGTACCCGTGAGTTCACAGGTAATGTATCGATGACGTCATCGCCATCTTTTCCGATAAGCGGAATAACAGAATTTTTCCTTGTGTGAGTCCATTTTTCATCAACATAGAAAAGTCATTCTCTACACATCTAATAAAGACATTAAACACCATGTTGTGATCTGAACCCAAAGACTTTTGATGGACATGCATAAACGAGACACTAACTAGAAAAAGTGCCTTGAGAGGCTCATATACCCCCGGCTGGTAGCTCACTTTCATCCCCTCCTTGGCCCAATGCCCCAGAACCATACATGCTCACTGACACTGATACAATGAACCTGCATTCCCGAATAAAAGAGAGCAACCTCAACAAGTACTACTTATAAATTTGTATTTGCAAAAAGTACTGTCTAAAACCATGGGGAGGGGGGAGTGTAGTAGAATGACAGATCTATTTTATTTATTTTTATTTATTTATTTATTATTTTTTTTAAATTCAGTTTTACGTCCCTTTCAAGATTATTTCAGCTCATATGAGACGGGCCAATCAGTAGGTGGGGCGAAAATGGGAGAACCCCGAGAAAAACCACCTGACACACCTGCAAGCAGAACATGGCTTGTCTCACGTGGCCAGAGCGGGGCTCGAACCCACACCAGTCACAGCGGTCAGATGATCGAGTGATTAAGAAACAGCGCTCTTAACCGCTCGGCCACGGGGGCCGCCGATCTATTTTATAACATTATACAGAGCTGACTTATATACTCAATCTAGGACTTGATTGCGGGTCCTCGGTCCTAGATGGAAAACAGAATGTCATTCTTCAATAATATTAAAAGAAAAAAATAATAAAGATGTCCTAGATCTTGATCTCTAGCCCCACCCTGGGCATGGACCCTAGAGTCTAATGTCATTAGGAACTAGGCAAACCTTATAGAGTACCTATGGTGCAAGTATGAATGATTTCTTAACATGGTGGTAAAGAAAAGTACAGAAAATAAAATGTTTAAAGAATGTTTTTACCTCTAAACCGACCTCCACACATGAACCCCAGAGTCTGAACCTTACATGGTACATGGTCTAAGTATGAATGCTTTCTGACAAGACTGTGGAAAATAGACTGACAGAAAATTTATCATGGTATCTATCATATTATAAATGTGTCCTAGATTTTGACCTCTTGCCCCTGCTCTACCCCCACCCCGGGCCCGGGGGTGGTACCCAAGACTTGGTGACATGGAATATGAAAGCAAACCCTATATGGTATCTATGAACTTAATAAGAATACATCCCTATAGTTGTTTGTTAAGATATGGACTAAGAGAAGAAACATTAACATTGTAAACAGCACAGATTTTGACCTAGATTTTGACCCCGAGCCCTACCCCCAGGCATGGACCCTGCCCCACCCCGGGCATGGACCCTAGGGTGCGAACTCATGGAAACAAAGCAAACCCTATAGGGTACCTATGGTCCAAATATGAATGGTTTCTTACCACTGGTTCATGAGATATACACCTCCAGAGAAACTTTAATAATAATTTAGTTTTGTCTTCTTTTTTACAAAATAAGATTTCTGTGTTACAGTTCAGTATCTATTTTGAGTGGTGTTAAATAACAGCATTGGAATAATCACAATCATTCATGAGGTATATAGTTTTCTTTTTCAAATGATTTTGATTCCAAAATCTGAAATTTCTTTATAACCATGATAACAGCAAATTCACTATTACATCAAATATTGCTGGGCACAAACATCGTCACTATAAGGAGGGTTGCCTGTATTTCACAAATCCATCTTTTTTGTGAATATTCTTGTGACAAGCAGAACATTTTGTGCGATACATGTATACATGTATATCTATTCTCACAACATTCACATTAATCACATTAATCTCTATATTCCAGTATCATACATTATGAAAACTTGTCCATGCAATAAACAGGGATTTTTTTCACTTGTAAAATTTGAAAATTTCATTCGAAAAAAAAATTGTATATTTTTCTTATTTTTGCTCAAAACATAGATTGTGGGTACACGTTAGAACCGCCTGAGGCGGTTCTAACGATTACCCACAATCTATGTTTTGGAGCAAAAATAAGAAAAATAGGTATACCCCTCTTTTTTGTGAATATTCTTGTGACAAGCAGAACATTTTGTGCGATACATGTATATCTATTCTCACAACATTCACATTAATCTCTATATTCCAGTATCATACATTATGAAAACTTGTCCATGCAATAAACAGGGATTTTTTTCACTTGTAAAATTTGAAAATTTCATTCGAAAAAAAAATTGTATATTTTTCTTATTTTTGCTCAAAACATAGATTGTGGGTACACGTTAGAACCGCCTGAGGCAGTTCTAACGAGTACCCACAATCTATGTTTTGGAGCAAAAATAAGAAAAATAGGTATACCCCTGCATACCCCATTTTCACTATATAAAAGTGGGGTTTAAGGGGGTATACATTACACGGACATGTTTTCCTGATGTAAAACAGAATGTTTGTTCACTCGGTCTTAATCTAAGGTTTATCTCCGTTATGTGTTCTAACATGCTTACATAAATTACTGCTGGTTGTGAAAGATGATCCACAAGTTTCACAAATATAAGGTTTCTCTCCAGTATGTGTTCTTTCATGGATTTTTAAAGTATTTGACACAGCAAACGATTTTGAGCAGAAAGAACAAGTATATGGTCTTAGTCCAGTATGTGTTCTCTCATGTCCTATTACAGTAGATTTATATTTGAAACATTTTCCACAAAATCTACAAATGCAAGGTTTTTCTCCAGTATGAGTCAGATTGTGTTTTTTCAAGTGACTTTTCTCAGAAAAATATTTACCACATGTATCACATTTGTATGGTTTCTCACCAGTATGACTTCTTAAATGAGCTGCAAAATGTCCACTATGTCCAAACAATCTTCCACAAAATTCGCAATTGAAATTTTTGGGAGGCTCTTGATATGGTTTTCCGAAAATCCGTTTTTCCTGTAATTGTGCGATTGGTGGGTTATAAATGTCTTTTTCTTGCAACAGTATAATTGGCTGGTTACTTTTGTCTTTTTCTTGCAAAAGTATGATTGGCTGACGATTGGCATCTGTCTGCTGCAACAGTATGATTGGCTTTTCCTTGTTGTCTTTATCAGCAATCATTACCTGTAGTTCTTGCACTGAAAATAGACAAGAATAAAATCAAAATACAGCTCCGTTTAAAAAATAACGGAAATAAAATGAAATTTCAACTGCTCATAAATGTTGAAATAGTCAAAATTAGTGGCAAATTCAGGTTCAATACTCAACAGCTAGTAATTTATCCTGCTCATAAATGTTAAAATGCCAACAATCCCATGGCATATCTCTCAAACTTTAGGTGCTCTACCACTACACTGACTTATATTTTGTTTGTATCTTGTTTCAGAAAATATCATGGCACCCAATCAGGGTTTGAACCCTGGACCTCCAGGCCAAAGTAGAAATAAGTATTTTAGCCCATCAAGAGAAAACCATACGCAGTAGCTGCAAAACTGATAAGCAATTTTGTTTTCGCTTATTCCTCCTCTACTCAAATTAAAATGTTCAAGCTTCTAGCCCTTTTCTGAAACTGTATGAGCCAGTTTATGCAAGACCTGCTTAGAAGTGAGAAGATCTTTGAAATAAGTTGACTGATAAAAGAACAACAGACTATGACAAAGGCAAGAGCATTGGTATACGAGCCGCGATGCGAGAAAACCGGTCTTCGGGGTTTCCGACCAGGTCCGACACAAACCGGCCTGTACAAGCTCAGAAAAGAGCTAGAAGCTTGAAATTTCGGATTTAAGTAGAAGAGGAATTGTACTATCCGTGTAGCGAAAACAAAGGCGCTGATCAGCTTCGCGGTTACCGCGAAGCTGATCTGCGCCTTTGTTTTCGCATAGGCAAAAATCCGGTTTTCTCACGATGCAGCTCATACTATAAGCTCATCTCATAACCACTCCATTGAGCTAAAGTGCTCACTTGAATATTATACCATATTTATGATATCTCCCTATTTCGGAGGGATCTCCCTATCTTTTAAGCAAATCTCCCTATTTGGAATTTAAAAATTTTCATATATAACTTATACATCTCCCTAATTCAAATTTCATATCTCTCTGTTTGAAATCAAGTATTTTCTTCTTTGTTTAATCATTCTCCCTATTTTGAAAAGTAAATCTCCCTATTTGGCTTCTCAGATGTATCACATGTATGATTATACTCAATAAATGTTGACAGACAGACAAAGGAAAATGATACATTGAAAAGAATTTGTAATCTTATTATTGCGACTTGCTTCAACCTGGTGCGATAAAAATCATTACAAAAACATACCCATGCAATATACAGATTTTTTTAGTTGTAAAAAAGTGAAATTTTCAGTAGAAATTTTTGGATTTTTTTGCTCAAAACATAGATTTTGGGTACACGTTAGAACTGCCTCGGTGAGGCGGTTCTAACGAGTACCCACAATCTATGTTTTGGAACAAAAATAAGAACCAGAGGACCAATGGTCCTGTAAACGCTCACCTGAGATCTGCTACATATGCCAATAAACATGTTCGAATATTATGGTATTTTGCCCAAGTGTAGGGGCAGATGAAGCCCTTAGGTCATTTGTTTTCAGAATAATCAATATTCTGTCCATTTGCCAATTTCTATTTTATTAATTCCCTTCAAATGACATGTTAAAAGTTTTCCCCATTCAAATGCATTGGCGACCTATGTTTACCTTGTTGTAAAATAGGTCAAGATCATCACAGGGTCATGATTTATATATATATATATATATATATTGTAGTACTTTAGCCATTGATGCTTCATGCCAAGTTTCTTTGAAATCGGTCCACCAGTTCCAGAGAAGATGATTTTTGAAGGGTTTTTACCATATATGGGCATGGCGGCCATCATGGTCACGTGACCTGGATTATTTATATATACATTGGTGATCCTATCCTATAGATGCTTCACATAAAATTTGGCTTTGATTGGCCGAGCGCTTTCAGAGGAGAAGATGTTTGAATATTATGGAAATATACATGTATACTGCCCTGGGGTGGGGGCATATGAGCCCCTTGGGACCAATTCTTTTCAGAATCATTAATATTCAGTCCTACTGCGCATTTCCTGCAAGACATTTACTTTAAATGACATTTTAAAAGTTTTCCCCATTCAAATGCATTGGCGACCTATGTTGACCTTGCCGTAAAATAGGTCAAGGTCATCATAGGGTCATGATTTATATACACCTTGTAGTACTTGAGTCATCAATACTTCATGCCAAGTTTGGTTGAAATCAGTCCACTGGTTCCGGAGATGAAGATTTTTGAAGGGTTTTTATCATGTATGGGCATGGTGGCCATCTTGGTCATGTGACCTGGATTATTTATATACACATTGGTAACCCCATCCTATAGATGCTTCACATAAAATTTGGCTTTGATTGGCCAAGTGATTTCAGAGGAGATGTTTGAATGTTATGGAGATATACATGTATATTGCCCCGGGGTGGGGGCATATGAGCCCCTGAGGTCCATTTTTTTTTCAGAATCATTAATATTCAGTCCTACTGCCCATTTCCTGCAAGACTTTCACTTTAAATGACATTTTAAAAGTTTTCCCCATTCAAATGCATTGGCGACCTATGTTGACCTTGCTGTAAAATAGGTCAAGGTCATCACAGGGTCATGATTTATATAAACATTGTGGACCTTGAGTCCCTTATGCTACATGCCAAGTTTCAAGATCCTTGGCCTTTCGGTTCTGGAGAAGATTTTTAAAGGTTTTTACCATATATGGATGTAGCGGCCATCTTGGTCATGTGACCTGGATTATTAATATACACTTTCGTTCCCCCTTCCTATAGATGCTTCATATAAAATTTGGCTTTGATTGGCCAAGCGATTTCAGAGGAGAAGATCTTTGAAATTGTGGACAGACGGACGCCAGATCATGGCCATCATATAACCTCACCTTGTGAGCCTAACAGCTCAGGTGAGCTAAAAATAGGTATACCCCTGCAAACCCCATTTTTTCCATATAAAGATGTGGTTCAAGGGAGTATTCTTGTCACGGACATGTTTTCCAGATGGAACTTGTAGCAGCTACATGATATTTTGGTTTGGTTTAATTATGCCTTATCTATCATGGCAACAATTTTTCAGTAATGCAAGTATGAAGCCTTATATTCCTGGATATTAAAAGGTACTATGGGACGTCTTGCACTATATGGCTCCATGATCCTGTACTCTACCATATGGACTCCTGGCATGCTCCATACATGACCTTAAGAAAACATGCCCATGCAATATACAGAGATTTTTCAAGTAACAAAAAAAGAAAATTTTCAGTAGAATTTTTTTTTATTATTATTTTTACTGTTGCTCAAAAAATAGATTATGGATACACGTAAGAACCACCTCAGCAAAGCGGTTCTAACCAGTACCCACAATCTATGATTTGGAGCAAAAATAAGAAAAAAATAGGTTTACCCTTGCAAACCCAAGTTTTTCTATACAAAATGGGGTTCAAGGTGGTATACATCATAGGGACATATTTTCGTGATGATATCAGAACCCTTGGTTTAAATATGCAAATGAATAAAAATAAAAACTGAAATCCTTTAAAAGCAGTGATCTATTAACTGGAAATGGGATGTGCATTAACATGGTTTTGGCTACTTAAGCCTGATCAGTGACCCTTTAGATTTGGAGAGAATTACTGTAATTTTGCATGTCTCAACAGGGTAGTCAATACAAAGATCAGTATTATCCAAACTGGGCCATGTATATCAAATGTTGGTAAGAAAATGTATCGGAACCAATAATAATTTTCTGATTTCTCAGAATATCCTTGCTGATCTGAAAGGAAAAGACCAAACAGAAAATATAAGCTGCACTATGAATGATGCATAAAGTTTTCTAAGTTAGAGTTAGAGTACCGTGTAGAAACAATAAGTAAAATAAAGCGAGTCGAAGACGAGCTGTTTTTACTTATTTTTTCTACGAGGTCTTAAACTAACTTGTAGTATGACAGAACACCAGTTGACAGATCAGTACTGTAACTTTACAATATCAAGAAGTTACAGTACGCTTTTGATTCCGCCTCCTACTTGAGTATTAATATGTAGGCCCGCCTCCTTTGATATTCAGCTGTATTGGATTTAATATTACAAAAAGTTCAAAGGAAAAACAGAAAGTTATACTACAAATGTTCGAAAGAAGTTTTTCTCTTCTCTACTTTTATTCAATATGATATAACTACAATATCTTACACATTAACTACTTAGTTCTCTTTCTTGTATTTTGACTAGTCTTTGAAATCCATCTTAAAAGTACACCTAATTTGAGCCACCTCCTGACAACACAATATGCTTTTGCTTGAGCAAATAAAGATGCAGATCAGCTGAGCAGTAACTGCACAGCTGTTCAGCCCCTTTATTTTTGTCATATAGATAGTGCTTTCTCCCTTCTATTTATATCCACAATTTCAAGCATCCAGCATTCTTCTATGACTACACAGACCGGTTTGTGTCTGACCTGGTCAGAAATCCCGAAGACCTGTTTTCTCGCGTAGCGTAGCAACTTTCTCAAGCATCAACTTAATTAGGCCTAAAAAATAATATGTGTGTTTCAGGTTACACGAAATTTTAAAATAGTGTTGGTAGGTAGGAAACATCTTTATTCTGATGATCTTTTTTACATGGAGGAGAAAATCCCTTGGAAATCCCCTAAAACTGCCTAAAAAGTTTGGGACTGGGGTAAAAAATTAGTCTAGGAACTGTAGGGTAACCAAAAACAAACAATTATTTTTTAGGTCTTATGGACAATAATCACAATTATTGCACATACGCATGCTGCCAATCTGCTGAATAAATTCTATAATAACATTGTCATTATGAAAACCGCATTTCTCAATTTTATGTAATTTGCTTTTTTGTAGTGTAAAACATAATCAAAACAATCACATAAGTGGCCTTGCCCTAGCATGGACTTTCCAATGCGTTGTTAACTCTTGCTTTCTTTTAAAGACTTTCTCAAATTTTACAAATGTAATGCTGTTCTCCAGTATGTATTCTCTCATGGTAAGTCAACCGATCCTTCCTAGAAAATGATTTCCCACACATCTCACAGCTGTAAGGCATCTCTCCAGTATGAATTCTTTGGTGTCTTGCAAAATTACAAGCCTGAGAAAAAGATTTGTTGCAGTGTTTACATGTATATGGCCTAGATCCTGAATGTATTCTTTCATGAACTCTCATAGCACTATTCATTGTAAATGATTTTCCACAGAACTGACATCTGTAAGGTTTTTCTCCAGTATGGATCCTTTCATGCTTTTTCAATTCACTTGGATGACGATACTGTTTACTACAGTATCTACAAATGGCACCAATCTTTCTCAAGTTTGTTGTCCGCTCTTCCGCTGCAATATTAATAGAAGAAAAATCTTAGCACTACTTTTTTACTGCTCAAGATACATATAATTTCCAATTTCAGAAGTAATGTGATTATTATATCCATGGCATATACCCTGATGTGTGGGGAAAATTATCGTTGATGTTTTGGAAAATGCTGTGTAGCCAAAATTGAAGTGTGGATATGCAGGAGTCATCATTTTTGCATAATCTACTGGCCCTCAGCTTACTGAAATCAATATTGGAAATACAGGTAACCTGTTTATTATCCCCCAACTGGATTTTTGATCGTTTCTCAGAGGGTTTTGGTTACCTGTATTTCAAATACTGATTATGTGTAAGCTGGGATCCAAAAGATAATGCAAAAAGCAAAAATGGTGATTAGTTACCACAAAGTATGAGAAATTGGCAACACTGCTGTACAGGCACCAAGCTACTGTTCCCCAAATTATACAAGGTATTTTAAAAAAAACGTTTGTTCATTTTAAATTTTTTATTTCCATTAAAGCAAGCCATTCCTATGTTACACTATAATTATGAAGTAACCAATTGCCAAATGAAGTTTTGTTTATTTGCATTTGTTTAAAACACTTTATTAAACTGTATAGAACACAAAGAAAATTCTTAAAAGATTTGAATATTTGAAAATAAACTTTATTTTCTCAACCTTAATCAACTACAATATTCATATCATTTGTCATACAATTGTATGTTGTCTTTGCCCAGTATTCTATAATTTTTGTAATTCTGTTTAACGTCCCTTTAAAGATTATTTTAGCTGATATGAGACAGGTCAATCAGTAGGTGGGGCGAAATTGGGAGAACCCCAAGAAAAAAAAAACACCTGGCACACCAGCAAGCATTATTCTACATGTATAATGATAATGTTTAGTTGTCATAATTATGTAGTTTTCTGTAGTATGAATTGTATTATTATACTAAAATTGTATGTTGCCTAAATTGTATATTGCCTATCTCCTTTTCAAACCTTTTAACACAAACAAGCCTGGCATTCTTTTTATGAATATCAGCAAACAGTAAAGCCCCAGATGGGATGCCACAGAACATGGCATCCCATCTGGGACTTTACCTTTTGCTAAGAGAAATTTCATCAAAAAAATGAAATGAAAATTTAAAATCACTCCTGATGTTAATGACTGCAGCAAGTCCATTCATCATTAAAGGGTTAATGCATAATCATTATCTTTCTCCAGCACACTTTCTGAAATGAAGGCAAGTTTTATTTCTCCATTGAAATGTTTATTATAAATTTATCACTTATTGTGTAGTATAAATCCAATAATATACAATTAACGGTGCTTTTCTCTCAAAGCGTGTATTTTTAACGAATCCTTCCTAGCAAATAATTTTCCACAGATTTCACAACTGTAAGGTTTCTCTCCAGTATGTATTCTTTCATGTTTGACCATGTGTCCTTTCTGAGCAAAAGATTTACCACAAAGTTCACAGCTGTAAGGTTTCTCCCCAGTATGTGACATTACATGTTTTGCAACATGCCCCATCTGTGAAAATGTTTTATCACAATATCTGCATTCATAAGGTTTAGCTCCAGTATGTATTCTTTCATGAACTCTCATAGTACTATTCATTGTAAAACATTTCCCACAAGTCTCACATTTGTAAGGTTTCTCTCCAGTATGGATCCTTTCATGCTTTTTCAACTCACATGGGTGTTGAAAGTGTTTCTTACAGTATCGGCAAATGACACCTTTCTTACTTGATTTTGGAGCCTGTGCAGCAGCTCCAGTATGAGTTCTTTCGTGAGCTCTCATAGCACTATTCATTGCAAAGCATTTCCCACAGAACTGACATCTGTATGGTTTCTCTCCCGTATGGATCCTTTCATGCTTTCTCAACTCACATGGATGTTGAAATTGTTTCTTGCAGTATTGGCAAATAACTCCTTTTTTAGTGATACTTGATTTTGGGGCCCGTACAGCAGCTGCAACATTAACAAAAACATTAGCTATCTCATCAAGAAAACATGTAGACATCACACAAACATGTCTGTGTAATGCATACCCCATTTAACCCCACTTTTCATCAGGAAAACATGTCCGTGTAATGTATATCCCCTTATACCCCACTTTTATATAGCAAAACTGGGGTACGCAGGGGTATACCTATTTTTCTTATTTTTGCTCCAAAACATAGATTGTGGGTACTCGTTAGAACCGCCTCGCCGAGGCGGTTCTAAGCGAGGCGGTTCTAACGTGTACTCGCAATCTATGTTTTGAGCAAAAATAAGAAAAATATCAAAATTTTTCAGCTGAAAATTTTAAATTTCTAAAGCTAAAAAATCTCAGTATATTGCATGGGCAAGTTTTCATAATGTATTGTGAGAAACTTTGGTGTACAGGGGTATACATTTTTTGATCCGGAACATAGATTATGGGTATCATTAGAACTGCCTCAAAGAGGCCATTCTGGCATGTACCAACAATCTATGTTTTGAACAAAATAAGAAAAAATATTAAAAATCATTTTTTTCACAGCTCAAGACAAAATATGCATATTGCATGTACATGTTATCCAAATGAAAAGAATGGCCTCTGAAATGTTCATGAACCCATTACGAAAACTTGCCCATGCAATATACAGAGACTTTTTTTCAGCTGTAAAAATTGAAAATTTACCAGAAAAATGTTGAAATTTTTAATATAATTGCTCAAAAAATATATTGTAGGTAAATGTCAGAACCGCCTCGCAAAAATCACAAAATTAGGTATACCCCTGCATACCCCAGTTTTTCTATATAAAAGTGGGGTTTAAGGGTGTTTACAGTTCACCGATATGTTTCGTGATGCAATGTGCTGGACAAGGTGATTGATCCTGCGTTTGCTTCAACTTGAATTAGACATGCTATGGACAAATCAACTACATAGTTACCAAACAAATCATCAAAGATTCATGTTCGTGACATACAGTAGGTCCTTCTGAAATATCTCAAATTGAACTACTGTATTTATGTCCAAAACTGAGTGTCCGCTAGTAGCTAATTTGAGATGTTTTGAAGCTTGGTTTCTTGTCTCATCTTATCCAAAACATTGCAGATTGGTAACTGCACAGCTGATCAGCACTTTTGTTTCAGTCTCATGAAAAGCACACTGACTCTTTTACTTAAATCCAAAATTTCAAGGTTTTAGCGTACTTCTGTCACTGTACAAGTTGTTTTGTGTCAGACGGTCAGACCTGAAGACAATTTTGTATCTGATGTACTAACCAGTAAAGTAAGAATAGAGAGACCAGGAATCGATGCAATTAAATTTAAAAGCCCAACATAGACACCAGGTGGGAAAGAAAATACATAAAACACAACAAAACTTTAAGACAACACACACAAAGAGCAGAATGACTAGCTCTTTCCCAACAAGGTAGTCATCCGGCTAAGTTTCAACCAAAACAAAAGGCAACGAGCATGACTGAGAGGCAGGCACAATACACAGTAGTATAATGAAGATAAAACACTTTTCCTGGGACACTGATTATAGACCATCAGGCTCCTAGGCCACCAGGCTCCTATACACCCATACAGAGAAATTTCTATTGTTGGAACTGTCACTTACTATGATTCATACACCTGCTTGTGATTTGGTTGATTTTAACAGTGTTTTATGTCCCACTCAACAGCTATGGTCATATGAAGAAGTTGTCTAGATTTCAACTGACTTTAATGTAACAAAAGGATGTCACAACATCAGATTCTATAATGGGCCAAAAGATAACTTCACTGACAAGACTTCAATAATCAAAACCACAGTATGGCCCATCCCCTTTCTCATATTGACTACCCTGTTGAAAGTTGCAAAATTTCAGTAATTCTCTTTGGCTCCATGTTGGCAATCTAAAGGGTCACTGACAAGACTTCAATAGTCGAAACCATGGTATGACTCATCCCCTTTCTCATTAATGTGTTCACTGCTCTTAAAGGCTCTCAGTTTTAATTTTTATTTGCGATTACTGCAGCTGGTGTTGTGCCGTGTGGCGACCCTAAAAAGTCTCCCCGTACATCATCCATAGTGCAGGTTATATCTTCTTTTTGTCCCTTTGAGATCAGCCAGGATTTATTATTGTTTGAGATTCATTTTATAACCAATGTTTAATATATTTGGCCCCAATTAGATAATACTAGTCTTTGTATCGACTACCCTGTTGAAAGTTGCAAAATTTCAGTAATTCTCTTTGGTTCCATGTTGCCAAATCTAAAGGGTCACTGACTTCAATAGTCGAAACCACGGAATGGCCCATCCCCTTTCTCATTAATGTGTTCACTGCTCTTAAAGGCTCTCAGTTTTAATTTTTACTTGTAACTTTCAATTACCACTTTTTCTAGAACAACTCAGATCTCTAAGCGGTTAACAAGTAATCAGATGGTCAGCCAGTAGGTAATACACTTTGAATGTAAGCACAAGCAGCCCTTCTATTTCTTACAGCTCATGGACCCCCTTGTGATTTAACTCATTTAAGCCTGGCGTCCCTTTTATGGGACATAGGCAAACAGAATAGCCCCAGATGTGATGCCGCAGAACGCGGCGTCCCATCTGGGGCTATTCTGTTTGCTTATAGGAATTTCATCAAAAAATTGAATAAAAATCAAAGATCTTTCCTGACGCCTCTAAAAATGAAAGTGGACTCACCCTAATGATAATGATGGAAGAATCCATTCGTCAAATATGGGTTAAATGCTTATTACAAAGTGACAATGAAAGGTAAAGCCAACAAAGTCCAAATTGTCTTGTGTCAATCATTTTAATCTTCTTTTCCTAAGATTCATGAGCACATTTCTAGTGTGCCTGACCAGTTGTTTCTTTTCTACACAATGTTTTCCACAGATATTACAAATGTGGTGTCCATTTCCAGTACGAATTGCACAATGCACAATTTCAGGGTTGCCACTCATTAAGAATTTCAAAATTCCCTGACTCAGCCCAAAATTCCCTGACCTGGAAAAAATATCATTTTCCAGATTTTTTCCCTGACCATGGCAACCCTGAGAATGAAAGGGAAAGCAGACAAAGTCCAAGCATTTGGTGTCATTCATTTTTTCTTCTTTTCCTTCCAGTCAGGTGCACATTTCTAGTGTGCCTGGCCAGTTGTTTCTTTTCTTCAAAATGTTTTCCACATATTTTACAAAAGTGTCGCCCATCTCCAGTATGAATTGCACAATGTGCCACAAATTGAGAACTTTGCCAAAAGAGTTTCCCACATGTCTCACAACTGTAATGTTTTTCTCCAGTATGGATTCTCTCATGATAGATTTCTCACATGTCTCACATTTGTAATGTTTCTTTCCAGTATGCACTGATTCATGCTTATGCAAATCTTTCCTATATGCAAATGATTTTTCACATTGGTTACAACTGTAAGGTTTAGCTCCAGTATGAATTCTTTGATGAGCTTTCATATTCCCAAACTCTGTAAATAATTTCCCACAAGTTTCACATTTGTAAGGTTTCTCACCAGTATGAATTCTCTCATGTTTTCTTAGCTTACTAGGATACTGAAACAATTTGTTACAGTACAGACACTTCACCCTCTTCTTATTGATAGCTGTAAAAAGGATACAAAAGCAACAATGAAGTGTACATTTGTAAGGAAAGAGTGTTTACTGTAACTAATTGTTATGCAGCGAAACACCTGACGTTGCTTGCCACGCTTGCGGAATGAGGGTCGGCGCTCTTATGTTGCGCCTTTTTTAAATAGAGAAAACTGTGCCTTTTACGTCATTTAGTGTGAATTTCACATTTTCTCCAGTAAAGACTGTGACAAATTTTCACGAAAAACAGAGAAAATGAAAAAGGGCAGATCAGCTATATAGTAACTGACTTCTTGCCTACTTGTGTACTTGTTAAGGTTTTGGTATGGTCAAGCTACAACATCCTTGTCACCAATTTTTAGTAGAGCATCAGACTCCGAATGGATAAGTCTTGGGTTTGATCTCCACAGGCAGCACCATGTACATCCTTGAGCAAACCACATTAACTCCATACAGTAGTATCAAACTCAAGACTTCGTGCTCCAGGCTTGTGCACTTTTCTTAAACTAATTTAGATAATAGGTTCCAAGCTGCACAATATGCCACAGTACTTATACAAGTACTGGGAATCATTGCTTTGACTATCAAATTTAAAAAATTTTAAATTAAGGCATACGCATATGAGCCACATGGTGAGAAAACCTATGCAAAAACAATGGTGCAGATCAGCTTCGAAGTAACTGTGAAGCTGATCAGCGCCTTTGTTTTTCCTACACGAATAGTACAATTTCTCTTCTTCTTAAATCCATAATTTCAAGCTTCTAGCCTGCTTCTGTGACTGTACAGGTGGGTTTGTGTCAGACCTGATCGGAAACCCTGAAAACAGTTTTTCTCGCACCTCAGCTCCTATAACCCCTATCTCACTGGCATGTGACAGCCTCGCAACTGTTGTGCGGACTGAGTCCTGAAACTGCTGTTTCTACGTTGTAAACAAGTTTTAAATTTAAAGCAATATCATGCAATTTCATGCAATATCATGCAACAAAATGTATGCAAACTTGTCGCAAAGACAACACAAATTCGTTGCAAATCCTTTCCATTTTGCTGCCATCATTTTTCTGCAGATTTACAATGGTACCATTCCCGACATTCAAACTATTGTCATGCAATTATCATGCAAAAGTCTTGAGATAAATGTGAACAACTCACGACTATCTGGCAAGAAAATCAAACTATTAAAGTGACATTCATGTGAATGTTGTTAGACACTCTCATGAATTTCTCTAGGCGACATTCTAGGGTACATTGTGAGAACAGATGATGTATTTCACCTCAAAAGACTTGTGTCTTTTCTTTTTAAGTCTTTAATTTACAAGAATGTGTAAGATTTTGTTGGTGTTGATGCTTTGTCCTGTCAGTGTGGTTTATACCAGTCAATAATGTTTTGGTCATGTTGGGATGCTATGTTTCAGAAATATCTAATGAATATGAGCCCCATCGTGAGAAAACAGGATTATTGCCTAAGCGAAAACAAAGGCGCAGATCAGCTGTGCAGTTACAGCATCAGCGCCTTTGTTTTCCCAACACGGATAGTACAATTCCTTTTCTACCTATAGCCAAAATTTCAAGCTTCTAGCCCTTTTCTGTGACTGTACATGTCAGTTTGTGTCAGACCCTGTCGGAAACCCCGAAGTCTGGTTTTCTCGCGTCGCGGCTCATCTGATAGGGGAGCATGATGACCTAGTTGTAAGATCTCACCTATGAATCCAGATTTACTTGGTTCAACCCAACTAGCACTGATTTGAAAACATAAAGATATACAAAATTCTTTGCCACCAATTTCACTTGTGCACGGTGGGATAGTAGTAGAGCATCAGACTCCTAATCGAGAAGTCCTGGGTTTGATCCCCTCAGGCGGCACCGAGTTGTGTCCTTCAGAAAGACACATTTACTCCCTACAGTACTGGTGAAACCCAGGAAGTGTTGACTCCATCCCGACATGACTGAAAATTTCTTGACTGGGACGTTAAGCCTCAATACAAACAAACAATGTCACCTGCTTTGAATATAGAAAAAAGTGAAACTCAGAAGTACTCTTCAAGGTCACTGACCAATGTTGAAGCACTTCGAGGCAAATTTAAATTTAATTTTAAGGACTTTTCAGGACTGCCCTTCATTGCCAAGTACTTTTCAAGCACAGGCAGTGTGTCATTCCTATAAAAGACAACCTCATTATAATGCTATCTTTGGGGTCCATAGAAACAGACCGTGTTATAAGTGAAACATGTTATAATGAGGTTAATAAAATTTACAATAGACAAACAGCAGAATAATCATTTTGGGAATCATAACATGGCTGTTTCATATTGATTATTAGGAGGCGTGTTATAATGAGGTTGAACTGTTCTTAGCATGTAATCCACTTACTTTGCACTTGGTCAGCAGACTGTACAGTGACACTGGACCCTGAGCTGGAACCCAGACTCTTCTTTTGCTTTTTATCTTCTGGTTCCCAGTCTGGATCATCATCAAGGATGGTTCCCTCTTCAACATTGAAGCCCTCTGCATCTTCAAATCCATCTGTTTTAACAGTTACATTGTCCACAGTGAATTTTGCCCCCAAGTTGTCATTATTAAAATTTGGTCCCATTGTGTTCATTAAGTTTGCCCCCACATTGTCTATTTTCAAGTTTGCTGTCAATTCTTCAGATAACACTGCATCATTGTTAATAACTTTCTCATAGGGGGATGATAAATTGGTTTCTAGCTTTAGAATTTTAACTACTGGTGAAAGATCAGGCACAGGCAAAGCTTTGATGCTTTTCCCTGTTGTGGAGTCGCTAATACCATTATATGTCATTATGAAGGCAACAGTTTCTGATGGTTCTTGTAACAGATCACTTGGTTCCTTTGCATTATCAACATTAATATCAGCTTCATTTGATCCAATAACAGCTGCAGTTCTCAATACATGATTAGTTTTGAGGCACTTATTTTCTATGTGGGTAGGTACTACATTATTCACTGTGGCTTCTTTAAGTCCAGGTCCCATTACAGTAACATCATTACTTTCTGATTGTTCCTGCACACAATTCTTTGATTCTGCAACATGATCGTTTGGCTCAATGGCAATGTCAGGATCTGAAGAATAACTTTCTATAGCTGCAACATTTTTTCGAATACTTGGTGTTGCATTTACAACTTTTCTCTTCTTGGAAACAGGTTCAGAGACATTAGAGGCAGACAGTTCAGTAGGAGCACAGGCAAAAGGCTGCTTTGCTTTCTTGGTGTGTTTACCTGAAATGTCATAATATAGATAAAACATTGCTGGGACCCAAGGGTGGTGTTGAAACGAGCATGAATAAAAGTTGTATATTAACACATTTATGTAAATCGTCTTATTTTAAAACATGATTTTTCATACGGCATGATATGGATATTCATGCAATATAATATACATTTTTGGATATAAGAATTTAATATACAGATAACATATGGAGATGATTTTAGTCTACTCCCCCAAAACATGGTGACATTTTCAGCCGTTACTATTTTTTGTTGAATTTATCTATGTGAAAACTCAGGCGAATCACTCACAAACTCAATAAAGCCTTCTTTACACAATCAATGTTTTAAGTAGAACTAATACATGTGAATATACTAAAATGTTTCAACTAAAATTTTGCCATAATAAATAATATATATATCAACTACAACAAAGTCTCTTACTTTTCAAGAAGGCCAGAAACTGTGCCATAATCTCATCATGTCCATCAATGAAGTTTTTTCCTAAGTCAGACCCAAGATGACTCAATGTCCCATCTGTTACTGAGGCTGTTAGCAGGACAGACTGTTCACCTGTGGTTTCTGATAACTGCTCAACCTGGAAATTACAAAGCATTTATCAGACTCGTAATGAGAAATCTGGTCTTCGGGTTTCCGACCAGGACCGTCACAAACTGGCCTGTACAGTCACAGAAGCAGGCTAGAAGCTTGAAATTTAGGATTGAAGAAGCAGAGGTATTCTTATATCCATGATGAGAAAATAAAGGCGATGATCTACTGAGCAGTTACTGTACATCTGATCCGTGTCTACGTTTTTGCATGGGCAAAAATCTGGTTTTCCCATGACACAACTTTTTTGTTCCTTTTCCTCATCTTTGGAAGAATCTGGTTGTGGCAGACACAGCTAAGAAGGGACATTCTGCACAAAAACAGCACCCTTTGCTTGAGCACAGTCCTGTTTGATTTTCTTGTGCCAACTGCCATTATGGACATTTGTACAAATTGGTATCTCTATGAGCGCAACCTTCGGGATTTCCTAATGTAACCACACAATCTTTGTTTTGAACAAAAACAAATTAAAATTTCAAATTTTTCAACTGAAAATTTTTAAATTTTTACACCTCTAAAAATCTCTGTATATTGCAAATTTTTAATAAGAGCTGTCGCAGGACAGCGTGCTCGACTGCTTCTGACCTTTGTCAAACATAAGGTCAAACCCGACCAGTAACCCAAAGCATTATGCTCATACATCTTTTTGCCTTGATGCAATAAGGCAAAATCACTGAACTATGAAAGTTAACTATAACTACCTAAGATTTAGAGGTCTCACTCATATTGTGAAAGAAGTGTGTTCATATACCAACTGAGTGCCAAGACACAAGGCAAAATCACTGAACCGTGAAAAAAAGGTCACACTGACCTATAAGGTCTAGTGATACTTACTCATAATGTGAAAGAAATATGATCATATACCCATTCAGTGTTGAGATATAAAGCAAAATCACTGAACCATGAAATTAGGTCATAGTGACCTATAGGTATGTTTGGGTTAAAGGTCTGGTCATACTCATTCATAATCAGAAAGAAGTATGAAAAAATACCGACTGAGTGTCGAGATATAAGGCAAAATCACTGAACCATGAAATTAGGTCACAGTGATCCAGGAATACTTTACGGTCAAAGGTCTTGTCATACTCATACATATCGTGCAAGAAGTATGTCCATATACCAATTGAGTGCAGAGATACAAAGGAAAATCACTGACCTGTGAAATTAGGTCACAGTGACCTAGGACTACTTTAGGGTCAAAGGTCTTGTCATACGCAAACATAGTGTGAAAGAAGTATGTTCATAAACCACTTGAGTGCTGAGATATAAGGCAAAGTCATTGAACCGTGAAATTAGGTTACAGTGACCTATAAGTATATTGGGGTCAAAGGTCTGGTCATACTCACTCATAATCTGAAAAAAGTATGAAAATATACTAATTGAGGCCATCCTTAATAAATAGTTTGTTTGCTGTCACCCGACCCATGGTTTTAGGATTGGGTCGGTCGGTAGGCTTTTATTTTTTTTTTTGGACAGAACTGAAAGATAATATTTTTGTTTGACTTTTACAGAGGATAGGTTTAAATTTCTGTTCAGAATCATATAGGCAGTTACTCTTCATACTGTAAGACTGCACAATATTGCATTCAGACTATTATTATAATCAAAAAATAAGTAATTCAGAGACTGAAATTTAAGATATTCAAATAAAAAAAAAAATCTTCTTTGAGAATGTCAATAAAATTTTTTGGGTAGGGGCAATTTTGGTGGGTCGGTCGGGTGACGGCAAACAGAGAATTTTTTAAGGTTGGCCTGAGTGTCAAGATATAAGGCAAAATCACTGAACCGTGAAATTAGGTCACAGTGACCTAGGACTACTTCAGGGTCAAAGGTCTTGTCATACGCAAACATACTTTGAAAGAAGTTTGTTCATAAACCATTTGAGTACCGAGATATAAGGCAAAATCACTGAACTGTGAAATTAGGTCACAGTGACCTATAAGTATATTGGGGTCAAAGGTCTGGTCCTACTCACTCATAATCTGAAAGAAGTAAGAAAATATACTAATTGAGTGTCAAGATATAAGGCAAAATCACTGAACCATGGAAAGTAGGTCAAACGACCCTTACCGTCATGACACACAAGTCAGTGTCACAAAGTCAAAAGATGAATGACCAACCATCTTCCTAAGTTGTTTCTTTTAAGAAATAAAAAGAAAAAAAAAATTCGGGGAGTTCTAGATTTTGACCTCTAGCCCCGCCCCCCTGACTCCGACCCAGAGGTCCGATGTCATGGAACCTAAAGTGTATGAAGTATGAATGCTTTATGACAAGTTGTTGTCAAGATATGGACTCCTTGTAAAAGTTGCACAGCAGTACATCTATTTTTACAGTGTTCTAGTTTTTAACCTCCAGCCCCACCCCCAGGCATGGACCCAGAGATCCGATGCCATGAAATGAAACTCAACCCTACAGGGTACCTATGGTCCGAGTATGAAAGCCCTCTGATAAAAAGTTTTCAAGATATAGACTTCTAGAATACTATATCACAGAAAAGCCATTATTATTAATGGTGTTCTAGATTTTAACCTCTAGCCCCACCCCCTGGCATGGACCCAGGGATCTGATGCCATGGAATGAAAGCCGACCCTACAGGGTGTCAATGGCCCAAGTATCAATGCTTTCTGATGAGTGGTTGTCAAGATATGGACTTCTAGAAAACTTTAACACAAGAATTGCCATTTTTGAAGGTGTTCTAGATTTTAACCTCCAACCCCACCCCCTGGCCTGGACCCAGGGGCTCGATGCCATGGAATGAAAGCTAACCCTACAGGGTATCTATGGTCCAAGTATGAATGCTTTCTGATGAGTGGTTGTCAAGATATGGACTTCTAGAAAACTTTAACGCAAGTGTGACGCGCACGGGAACGGGAACAGGAACGGGAACGCACACGGGAACGGGAACGTGGACGACCGGGGTGACAGCAATAGCTCTATGCACTTCGTGCAGTCGAGCTAAAAATTACTTTGATAATTCTGATAATCTTACCAGTTGTTGTATCTGGTGTTTGATGACAGCCTTCATTATAATCCTGTATCCTGGGAAGTCTTTAATCACCGCTAGTTCAGTAAATGTGGTCTCCATCTTGCACAGATTATTTTTCTACGTTCCAACTTGTGACTTGCTTCTTCCAAAGAAGAGGGACCTGAAACACATTACGATAACTTGCCCATACAAAATACAGAGATTTTTTTTTTTTTCAGTAAAAATTGAAAATTTCAGTTCTTTTTTTTTTTTTTTTTTTTTTTTTGGCTAAAAACAAAGATTGTGGGTACAAGTAAGAACGAGTGCCCACAATCTATGTTTTGAAGCAAAAATAGAAAACTAGGTATACCCCTGCATACCCCACCCTTACTATATAAAAGTGGGGTATAAGGGGGTATTCATTGCACAGACATGTTCTCCTGATACAAAAATGGGGTTTAAGGGGGTATAATTTTCATGGACTTGTGACTTGCTTCTTCCAAAGAGAAGGGTCCTGAAACAAAGATTACTCTCTAAACAATACTAAAGCTTGCCCATGCAATATACAGAAATTTAATTTGTGAGATTTTTTATTAGCATCTGAAATGCTGAATCTGAATGGTTTACTGATGACATGCCAAAACGACAATACTTCACCAGGGGGTGCATCATAAGGGAAATTAGTCCCTGGCTCTCACAAAAGATGCGACCTTGGACATACAGTCATCACGCATTTAAGCAGTGGAGATCAGAGAATCAGGGAGGCAATGCCAGTCCCTGATAGTCTGTGGAAAGAAGCATTTCTTTGCTAGCTGAAGGTATCTGAAATGTCTACAACACCTATTCTTCGGGGTAAGGCACAGTTGACCTGGCAAAGTTGACCCGAGGCAAACTTGACCTGAATTCTGAACTTTGTCTTTTGTAGATTGTTTCTGTATAATATCAGGTCATCTGTTCAGCTATTTGCTGATGATTGTGTTTTGTATAGGAATATCACATCTCCTTTGGATTGCCAGAATTTGCAAGATGACCTGAATAGCTTGGCCAAATGGGAAATGTATTGTAAAATGAAATTTAATGCTAGCAAACGACATTCAATGAGGGTGACCTGGCTACATCCAAGTAAGCAAATAAAGTTCAATTACACACTGCATCTGCAAACATTAGAACAGGTTTAACTATTATAAGACAATCTTGTTTGGTGTCAACATATTTCCGAAATTACAAGTAAGGCAACTAAAACTGGATTTTCTTCGGCGCAATTTGGCACTGGCACACCGCAGTCTGGCACCTAAGTATACTAAGGACTAGTATTTCTGTTTATTTATTTTCTGACATATAACACTGTATGAAAGGAAAGAACAGATAATTATACTGCAAAAGTAACATACTTCTAGAAAGTATCTTGTTGTCTATTGAGGAAATGTTTGTACTGTCCTTTTGAAAATTAAAAATTTATTTAGCAGTACTTGTCGAGCGAGCAAGGAAAAAAATGAGTGTGAATGACATCCAAACTCATCTAGTGACAAAATTCCATGATTTCATTGTGGGAACCCTGCACCTGGCTGCAGTCCACTGCACCTTCTTCAGACCCAGTGCAACAGATAAGCAGCGTATCTGCTAATTACCCAATTAAATTGTCTTAAAACCCAATTAAGATTTACAGGTCTGCGTACAGAAAAGCAAAAGAAATCTTCGATACACAAATCAGATTATTTTCTATGCGTTCAGCACTATTTCAATTCATGTCAAAATAACAGGATGTTTACCAAACTGTGCTTGCACATGCGTGTAGTTACAATCGAGCATGTGTCTATTTTTGGAACCTGGTTCCCGTTTCACCATTCATATCGTATAGAGTGTCTTGATGATCAAGACTATGAGCCAAGAATTTCATCCAATCGATTTTCAGCGCCAGGTTGCGCTAGACAATAGGCTTGCGCAGTATGAATTGTACTTTCAGTTTGATTGGGAGAAAAGGAAGCCCAATTCTTCAGCTTATTTCTTTCAATAATGACCAATCAGATTCAATTTGTTGTATGTAAAGTTAAGAACACTTGTTAAAATTTTACTTTTCATTATTTCCACACAAACAATACATTGATTCTGCAATTAAAAGCTAAAGAGCATCCTAAAATCTTACGCAACTTATGATCTTTGTTAACCGTACCAAACATTGAATGTATTTGGACTGAAATCAAACCAGTAAAAAGTAAATCATTCTTAATAGGTAATATCTACAGGCCACCAAACTCAACTGTCCAGTGGAATGCATATTTTGAAGATTGCATAGAAAATCTATTAAAGGAAGATAAAGAAATATATCTAATGGGTGACATCAATAGGGACCTTTTAAATGATCAGATAAAAACTGCATGGACAGATTATATGGAACCTTTTGGTTTGACACAACTGGTTTCAGAGGCTACCAGAGTAACAAGTGATTCAAGAACTTTGATTGATCATATTTATTCAAACTGTCCAGAAAATGTAACTTCTTTAGATGTACCCAAAATTGGTCTGAGCGATCATTTTCCTATTTTTTTCACAAGAAAGATGCATGTTAGACCTCCAAAAATGAAACATTATACAATATCGTATAGAAGTTTTAAAACTTTTGATGAAGCTAAATTTGTTGAAGACATTCAATCTGTTCCATGGGATACAATAAAACTGTTTGATGATGCTGATGACATATTAGAAGCTTGGCTGGATTTATTTTCACAAGTAATTGATAAACATGTGCCAATTAAACAGCACAGAGTTCGACACAAAAACCAGCCACAGTGGTTGACATCAGAAATACTAGATGCAATGAAATGCAGAGATAGGCATAAATCTCTTGGAAACCATGATGAATATAAGATATGGCAAAATAAAGTTATCAAGCTAATTGAAAAAAGCAAAAAAGTTCAATATCAAGAATTTATTAACAAAAATAAAGGCAACCCTAGTAGTATTTACAAGCTTTTCAAGGAGGTAGGTGCAGGAAAAGGCCCACAGAAACAGTCATCAGTAGGATTTATTAAAAAAGGGGAAACTTTGATAGAAGAACCAACAGAAATTGCAGATGAATTTAATGATTTCTTTGTTAATGTTGCATCAAAATTAAAAGAGCCCACAACCAGCACAAATCACGAAAAGTTAAAAGAATTCTGTCAAGAAAAGCTACCACCAAATATGAAATTTGACATCCCAAGTATTAACAGAGAAAAGGTATTAAAATTCTTATTAAACATTGATGTTAATAAAGCTACTGGCACAGACATGATTGGACCACGTCTTCTGAAATATGCTGCACATTATATAGCTGATGAAATCACATTTATTTGTAACCAGAGTATAGCCAAGTCAATTTTTCCTAGCAAATGGAAAGAAGCGAAGGTAACCCCACTGTTTAAAAGTGGTCCTTATGAAGAAGTTAACAATTACCGACCTATATCGATCTTACCTGTACTATCAAAAGTACTTGAAAAACATGTACATGAAAGTCTCTATGATTATTTAAAATCTTTTGGTTTATTACATAAAACACAGTCAGGTTTTCGAGCACAACATTCATGTGAAACTGCTCTAGTTAATATGGTAGACTCATGGCTTAATGCAATGGACAATGGTAAAATGATTGGTGTTGTGCTAGTTGATTTTAAGAAAGCTTTTGATCTAGTGGATCACCAAATTCTTCTAAATAAATTAGAAATATATGGCATAAAAGATGATGCATTATCTTGGTTCAGTACATATCTTACAAGCAGAAAGCAACAGGTGTCAATCAATAACTGTAAATCTGATTTTAAACAGATTTCTTACGGTGTTCCTCAAGGGTCTATATTAGGGCCACTTTTATTTTTACTTTTTATTAATGATCTGCCTCTGCACACTAACTCTGTTTTTACCGATCTCTATGCAGATGACACAACTTTATATGACATTCAAGATTCCATGGAACAGATTGAAAACAACCTTCAGACTGCCTTAAACAGTCTAGAAATCTGGTGTAAAAACAATGGAATGATCCTCAACTCTGCTAAGACCAAAGTCATGTTTGTTACAACAAACCAGAAACGTCTAAGACTCCATAGACAAAATCTTGACCTTAACTTTCAAAATGAGTCTCTAGGTATGATTTCAAATGATAAAATTTTAGGTGTATTTGTAGATAATAACCTGACCTGGACTTATCACATCAAACACCTTACCAAAAAAATGACATCAAGTATTTGGCTATTATCAAAAATTAAAAAGTTTCTGTCACAGGATCATAGAATTCAGTTTTATAAATCATACATTCAGCCCCATCTTGATTTTTGTAATATTGTTTGGGGACGTTCCTCAGAGTGTAATAAATTAAAGGTATTAAGATTACAAAAACGGGCCTGCAAGGTGATCCTAGATTACCAAGTTGAGGACTCCAGGGAAGCAATGAGCTCTTTAAAAATTATGTCAATTTATGATAGACTGTATCTACGAAAAGCTAAGTTCATGTTCAAAGTTTACAATAACCTGACACCTTCTTATATTACTGAAAATTTTACGATAAGAAGTAATGTGAACACAAGCATTAATTTAAGATCCTCTGGGTGCTTTATTCCACCCAAGCCTAGAACAGAAGGTTTCAAACATAGTTTAAGGTATTCTGGTTGTGTAGTCTGGAATAGTTTACCAGCAGATGTAAAAAATGCCCAGACTGCAGAAACATTTCACAGTAGATGTTTAAAGTGGCTAATAAATTAATTCAAGAGACCAAGTAGCTTAACTTTTTGAACATATTTAAATTAGATTATTTTGTCATTTTTGTTGTGTGTGTATTTTAATAATTGTTTTATATATGTCTATGTTTCAATGCATAAACTCTTCATTGATTTTAATACCTAACAGATATGCTTTCATTGAAAGTACCTGTCTGCTCAATATATTGTATTTCATGTAAGTTAGTAGTATACTCTGTATGATCATGACACTTGTTCTTTTTTTCTTTTTTTTTTTTTTTTTTTTTTTTTTTCCCAATGGTAATACAACTAGATACTTGTCAAAGGTACTTGGTATAAAGAAGTCTTTCATGCTCAGTCTGTTTCATCATCTCTTGCATTTCGTTTTGGTAAGATATTATAACAGAAATAACTGATGTATGATATACTAATTGTCATTATTAGAATGCTTAATATAGCATTGTATGTGACTGATAGACTGATGTGCCTCTGTCAATAGCAAGGCTGTAAAGCTAGGCTGTATACTGTATTTACTGTTTATATTTTGTTATTTTCTGTCTGTCTATGATATGTATTTTGTATTGTAATTGTTGTTTATTCTTTGTATATATTGATCAATTTTCTGTTTATATGTTGATAATGAGGGCCTCATGGAAGATTAGCTATTGCATGTATTCTCATTTGTATATGTATATGCTAAATGTAGTTACCCTCTTTAAATAAAGTCTTTACTTACTTACTTACTTACTTACTTACCCACTATGTTTGTATAATAGACAGCGTGATGGCTCTGCATCTAGTTGCAATAGGAGTTTATATCAAAAATAGATCAATTTCAGATATCACGTCAATAAGCTAAACACTGTTTTTACAATAGGAAGCAGCTTCCAAAATATTTTGTGTCATTTGAAATGTGGATTTTTGTCTTTTCTTGTTGCTTAAAATAGATTTAACAAGTATTAGCTTTTAGAAAAAGCTTAATAACATAGACCTGTAGTCAGTGATAATTGAGGATAACTTTTCAAGTATCACTTCCAATGTTCTGGCAAATGAGCTGAGATATCCTCAAAACAAGAGGCAAATCAGTTATTAATGAAACACATGATTTTTGTTTTTAATTTTAACTTTTACTTTCATCCTCAATTAGGATACCCAATACAAAAACGTGAAGTACCCGATTCGAAATTTTTAAAATTATATTTTTACCCAATGGAATCCGAAATACCCAATTAAGCCCCAAAGAGGTGGGTAAATACCCACTGACCATCAATTCTTATCTGGAGCACTGAGACCACCTTTAATAGCAGTCTATTTTGTAATTCCAAGGGACCAAGATTTTCACAACACACATGGTACCTGTCCCAATAGCCTAACGGTTAAATCGTTCATTGTGAAGCGAGAGATGGGGGGTTCAATCCCGGGCCATGTCATACCAAAGACATTAAAAATAGTACCAGTGCTTGGCGCTCAGCATTCATAAGGCAAGCTCGGCCTTTTCTTCTCTACAAAAGATAACTTCAATGATGGGAATACAGTAAATATGTTAAGGTGATCTTACTTACTTACTATATAGCTATACAATATTATCTTACCTAAATGATATGGAGCTAGAGTAAAGGAAACTGATCTTGGCCAAATAACAGTGTTATAAAGAGGTGGTAGGGTATGTCAACACAAACTATTTTACCCATCTTCTGGTGAATTAGTCGGTACCGTAGGTCAATTGGTAGGATAAACGGTACCGTAGGTCAATTGGTAGGATAAACTGACATTAAAAACTAAATGCATATTTCTAAAGACAATATCCAATAATCTATTTTTCTGTATTATAAGAATTATCGCAAATCTTTTGAGAACTAACATGTCTGTTATGTTTACTGTTTGTATGCTGTATGTGTTACATTTTGTTATTTTTCTCTTGTACATGTATTCTGTTGTTAAGCAAAGCATCACCATCCATTTAAAAACTACTAGGGTTATAGCAAGGATAACATCTTTCAAAGAATATGGCTGATTACACAACAATTTTTTCCCAAAACTGTCGAGGCCTCAAGAACATGCAAAAAAAGGAGGGATTTATTCCATTATATACGCTCAAAAAAGTATAATATAGCATGCCTGCAAGATGTTCACATTGACAGAAACATGTATTCATATGTAAAATCAGAATGGGGGTATAATATTATCTTAAGTGCAAAAGAGGGTATTAATGCAAGCAGGGGCAGGGATTTTTTTGGCAATTTTGGGAAGGGGCACTAGGGCCTTCCTCATTGGGAAAATTAGCGATGCAAACCCTGAATCAGAATATTCAAAGTTGATAATATTTTCCAATTTGACATAGTTAATGAAGTTTATGCATTAAGAATCATTTAATTATAACATAAAATCAAAGTAAAACAGCATTTCAAACAGCAGACCTTGAATTTCACATTGTATTGATCTATTGAAATTTATTTTCAGCTGTGATTGGGAATTTTTTTCTCAAGATTGGGAAAAAAGTCACCTAAATCTCATTGGGAATGGGGCCTTATTTCGGCCCCTGAGACACCCGAAAAAAATCCCTGAGGGGTGTCATGATATTAATCAACAATAACTTTTCTTGTGATACAGGTCAAATTTTAACTGACCCAGATGGAAATTATGTGATTGTAGAATTAAAAATAATGGATGAAACAATAACACTTGCCAGTATTTACGGGCCAAATGATGACAGACCCATATTTTACAAAAAACTCAGGCAAAAAATATCAGAATTTGGAAACAGTAAGGTTATAATCTGTGGAGACTGGAATTTAGTGTTAAACCCTGAAGAGGACACTGAAAACTATCGCCATGTAAATAATCCGGCAGCTCGACAAGAAGTTTTAAAATTTATTGACGAAGACAACTATATTGATATTTTTAGATTTTGCAAAGATGAAAAAGGTTTCACTTGGAGACGGCTCAACCCAGAAAAAAAAACAAGCCCGGCTAGACTTTTTTCTAATAAGTGAAGAAACCTTTGAAATAGCAAATGACTGCAACACAGTAAGTGGCTATAGAACTGACCATTCTGCTATTACTCTGCAACTTAAACTGAATAAAAACGAACGCGGAAAAGGCTACTGGAAATTCAACAATTCACTATTAAGAGACACAAAGTATATTGAGTTAGTAAAGCAAACAATTAATGAAATTAAAGACTAGCTATTAAAGACACATATAAAGTTCATAACAATCAGCAGAATGAGGAAAATCTAAATACAAATAATAGGGACAATCAAAATGAAGGAAATGTTTATACTATAAATGACCAATTACTATTGGAAATGATAATTTTAGGAGTACGCGGAGAGACAATAAAATATAGTTCAAGAAAAAAGAAAGAAAAAACTAAAGAGGAGAAACAGTTAGAATCAGACATTCTAAAGATAGAAAAAAACATTAGTGAAAAAAGTGTCAGTCAAGAACAAATTAAAACTTTAGAAGATAAGAAAACTAGATTACATGAATTAAGAAAAAACACCATAGAGGGAGTAATGTTAAGATCCCGATGCAGATACGAGGACTTAGGTGAAAAGCCGTCAAGCTACTTTTTCAACCTTGAAAAGAGAAATTTTACTAATAAAGTGATAACCAAAATAATAGAAACTGATGGGCATGAATCCTGTTTAACAGAAGAAATTCTTAACAGCCAGAAAACTTATTTCAGAAATCTATATAGTGAAATTAACACTGTTGATAATGAATCAGTTGAATCATTAGTAGGAGAAAATCCGTTAAAATTAACAGGAGAGGAAGCTGAGCTCCTAGAGGGGGATATTAAATACTCAGAACTTGCCGAGGCATTAAAAAATATGAAAAACTCAAAAACACCTGGAAGTGATGGCTTTACTGCAGAATTCTTTAAATTCTTTTGGGTTGACCTTAAATACATAATTCTGAACTCTTTAAACTATGGATATAGAACTGGCACATTCTCAATTACTCAAAGGCAAGGTATCATAACTTGCCTTCCTAAACCAAATAAATCACCTTTCTATCTAAAAAACTGGCGCCCTATCTCTCTTCTTAATGTAATTTATAAACTAGCTTCTTCAGTTATTGCCACTCGGCTAAAATCTGTTTTGCATAAAATTATAAACCAAGATCAAAAGGGGTTTATTTCAGGCAGATTCATTGGGGAAAACATACGGCTTATTTATGATATACTTTTTGAAACAAAACAGCAAGAAATCCCAGGTCTAATTTTGTCAATCGATTTTCAGCAAGCCTTTGATTCCGTGTCATGGAAGTTTATTCACAAAACTCTAGATTATTTTAACTTTGGGCCCTCATTTAAGCGTTGGATTGAAATATTCCAGAATGGCTCTGAGTCTTGCATCCTTCAGAATGGCCACATGACAGACTACTTCAGTTTACAAAGAGGATGCCGACAAGGGGACCCTATATCACCGTATATATTTATTCTATGTGCTGAAGTCTTAAGTCACATGCTTAGAAAAGATAAGGACATAAAAGGTATAATAATAAATAATAAAGAATATAAACTAAGTCAATATGCTGATGATACACAAATATTCTTGGATGGAACAGAAATATCCCTAAGAAAAACTCTAGAAAAATTACATACATTTTATCTAATGTCAGGTCTTAAATTAAACATTGACAAAACAAAAGCAATATGGATAGGCGCAGCAAGTAAGTCCAAAAATAGGCTATGTCATGAATATAATTTAGACTGGAATCAGGAACCCTTCAAAGTTTTAGGTACAATTTTTACCACTGAGGTCTTTGACATATGGGAAAAAAATGCAACTGCAATATTTAATACAAAGTCGATAATGATAGATGTTCGTACTGTAACCAAGACTCTGAAACCAAATCACATATTTTCTACAACTGTAGCAAAATAAAAGAATTTTGGTCAACTCTTCAAAACTGGTTGCAAACAGAAGCCAATTTAACTTTTGAAGTGACAATAAAACATGCTCTATTCCCAGGTCAAACAAAGAACAATTTGTTAAATTACTTACTTTTATTGGCTAGATATTTTATATACAGAAGAAAATTTTCATCGAATTTCATCAGTATCGAAACATTCATATGTTATGTGAAAAGAAAATACCAAAATGAAAAGTATATACATTTCAAAAATTCATAATAATCAAGAACAATTCAATGCCAAATGGTCTTGTCTAAACAATTTCTTGCAAGGCAGATGAAACAAAATGCAAAAATTAATATAAAAAACAATGACAAAACAAAACCATACATCAAAACAAAACACATCCACATTAAATTCTTAAAAGTGCATATTACAATAACTATTGAAGTCTTATTTTAAAAGTAGGTAAAAATGGATGGGAGGTGTCATGCTGAATAGAACTGAATACATATAAATATCTCTTCATTAAATTTGTAAATTCAAAACATGTATATATAAATAAATGGTTGTACTTATACAAATCACATTATTTAGCCATAAAAGTGTATTATACAGTGGTAGCTCGAAAAATATTCAGTAAGGTGCTAAGATGGATGTGAGTGGTGCGGAAGTAATATTCATGAAAATTGTATTTGTACTCTGTACTTGATGTTGTAATTATCTAGAATAAATATGGAGAGATGTGAAAAAAAAAAAAAAAAATATGTTAAGGTGATAGTTGATGGCGGGAGTGTAGTTCTATCATTGGAGTCTATTGATAGTAATATCCTATCTATCTATCTTCTGAATCTGATATTGAATCAATTTCTGGTCATCACCTCACATTATGAAAACATGTCCATGTAATATAGAGATTTTAAAAATTCTAAAAAATGAAAATTTTCATCAGAAATTTTTTTAATAGTTTCCTTATTTTCGCCCAAAACATAGATTGTGGGTACGCCTCGGTGAGGCGGTTCTAACGAGTACCCACAATCTATGTTTTGGAGCAAGAATAAAAAAAATAGGTATAGCCCTGTAAACCGCAGTTTTACTATATAAAAGTGGGGGTTTAAGGGGGTATATATATATAGAAATGAGAAAAATCCTGTACTACTTCTGTATGACGGACACAGGTCACACATAAACCTAGGTATTATTGACTGGGCTCAGCAAGAGCATGTTGTTTTATTTGTATTGCCTGCTCACACCAGTCATGTCTTACAGCCTTTAGATGTTGGGTGTTTTGGCCCTTATGAGAGGATTTTTAATAACTTGTCTCATAAGTTCATGCGTGAGCATTGTGGTGAATCAATCACTAGGTACAATATATGTTCACTTGGCTGTCAAGCTTACCTAAAAGCCCTCTCCCCTGATAATTTGCAGTCAAATTTTAGGAGATCAGGTATCTACCCATTTAACCCAAATGCAGTACATCCCTCTAACTTTAAGCCAGCTGAGGTACTGGAGCAGGAGGAGTCTTGTGACCCAGCACCCCAGGCTGAGGTCTCCCAGGTAGTGGCACCAGTAGAAGTTTCCAGTGATGTGGCCATCGCAGATAGACCGGAAGATGCCAGTGATGTCGAACCAGTACAAGTAATACCGGTAAGTATGAAGGAGCCACAAGCATTCTTTGCAGATAAACAGAAAAGGCTGACTGAAAAAAAGCGGCAAACTAAAAAGAGAAAATATCTGAGTACCATCGTCAGTGGGAAGGCTGTAACTGAAGAGAAAACGGTAAGTGCCATTAAAGCCCATGAAGCAAACAGAAGAAAACCTGCCAGTAAAGTTGGTAAGCCAAAGGCATCAAAACCAGTGAAAAAGGCTAAGGCAAAAAAAGCAAGTAAAGTGTAAGAAAACACAAAAGTCCCCACAAACCAATATATCTGAACCAACTGCTGGTCCATCTGGCCTATGTGATAAAGGGGGTGCCATAAATTTAGAAAGCTCTGACAGCCAATCTGATGATGATGAAATTCCAGATGAAGAAAAGTGTTGTGTGTGTAAAAAGTACACCCCTGAAGCAGTAAGAAACAGTGTGTCCATCATTTTCCCTAAATGGGTACAATGTGACAATTGTCCTCATTGGACCCATTTAATCTATTGTACCAAAGTAAGGGTCATTAGGAGGGGTGATAGCTTCTTTTGTTGTCATTGTTCTCTTGAAGAATAACTAGAGACATTGTGTCAGTTTCATACAGACATTGTTTGATTTTCACATCATTTGAGATGGTAACCATCACATTATAGTGAGCCACAGTTTTCATGAAATGATAAAATAAACAATGATAAAATAAAATTAATTATATTTGATTAAAATGGGCCTTGTCATATTTTATCAATCTTTGCTTTTATGCATACAGCTCTTCAAACATGTTTCTTTTATTGCAGCGGACCATATACACCACAGTGTTAAAATAAGAAGCCATTCAATCAAGCGCGTCGTTTCATATGTTTGTAAACAAAAATGGCGGCCGAAGACTAGCGTGATATTTTGTCCAAAAACTGTCAGGTAAGTCAATGAAATCATTGTTTGCCACTTGCAACTGATGATGCTGATATTCCTCTGCATTCTACAATATTAATCTATATTCTGGATTTACTTGTGAGAAATATTTTACTTGGGTTCAGCTTGTGTGCGTCGAAACCCATGTCTCAAGGATATATTACACAGACAGGTTTTCATGTTGGGGTTTAGACAAGGTGCGCCTATGTGACAATGGCAGAACACTACGAACATACATATGAGGATACATACAGAAGCTGAATAAGTATAAGTATGTGACTCGGATGAGTTATGGCTGGCTGCAGGTTGGTTTTGGTTACAATTATTTTATCAAAAGCTAATACTTGTTTAAAATTTTTAAGTTTATCAGGCGTTTGTGCATCTCGTATCATAACAAAACCAAAAAGACATGGTGTAGATCGAAACATTGGGAACAACTGATATAATCACCTGACATTAGATGGTACCTTTTGCTCTGTTTAACTAGGAAGATGATTTTTAATTCGGATTAAGACAACAATGACCATTTTATATAGGGGAAGCAACTCTGGAAATCCTGACTTAAATTCAGATTCAGAGACGTTTCGTTCCAATTAGTGTTCCGCCGTTGACTTGTCGGCGCACCCGGTATAACCGGTAAAATAGGGGGGATTTTGTTGGATAAGTTTGTTATTTAAAACCACTGAACAATGTTAGTCTGACACTTGTTGCAAAGTTCTGGTGAATAAAAGTTTGAAGCTTGAAGTCACACTGTATCGTGTGACATACCTGCTCGTGTACATGTGGTGATATATAACTGGGTACCAATTAATCGCATGAACAGAAGAGGAAGGAAGGCGGTATGTCACTGGGTAGTGCCCTTAACTATAAGTGATGCTATCAGATAAAGGTTGGCAACATATTTTCAGAAGCCGTCCCCAAAAGTAAAAGACCACAACAATTTGGATATATTATATTATCAACAAGTAGACTTTGATCAAAGGTTTCATGCCCATGATTATGTTGCGCATTGTGATATTGATATAAGGGAACCAAAGACAAAGTGTGTATCAAAACTTGTTTCATCGTGCAAGAACTTGTCATACACAGAAAGATTGCAAAAACTTGGACTACCAACTTTGGAATATAGAAGGGAGAGGGCAGACATGATACAAACATATAAAATTCTACATGGGATTGACAATGTTGACAAGGATAAACTTTTTACGATGGCTCAATACCATGCCACAAGAGGACATTCATTTAAACTGCAGAAAAAAGATCAAGACTAAACGTAAGAGGAAACTCATTCAGTAACCGCGTAGTGGACACTTGGAACAATCTACCTGAAAATGTAGTTAATGCACCCTCCGTAAACGCGTTTAAGAGTAGGCTGAATAAACACTGGCGGGCACCCAACCAAAATTGATGCAACCTGTTACAAATCTGGCCAACCACCTAGAGGAATTCGTACACAGTATCGACAAGCATCATTACAATTCAGAAGTCAGATGACTTACTACGATGTCGAGTATGGTGAGTTATGGTGAGTTATAGCAATAGTGTTAAATCAAATGATATGGAATGAGAATAATACATTTGCATTGAATGGAGTGGGGAGTGGAGGTGGTAGTGTACGTACCCCCAAGGAAAAAGGTACAAGTAGGCAATGATCAGGAAATGGTGCAATCAGAAAGAAATGCCCACTCCAAAAACCGAGGGGTGGGGAAAACTAAATTAACATTTAGGTACAGGAAAACATACCGTAAGCCGAGTAAGCAGCTATTTCCCAATAGGCGGCCACTCAGTTACCCGAACTTAACTAAACTATGAAAACATACATAAGGCTCAAACAGCACAAAAATTCGACTCCAAAACACAAAACAATTAGAACAACAACAACAGAAGCATCGCCTTGGAACGATCAGTAATATAAAATTACTTGGACCAGTAATATAAATTACTGGAGGGTTGGGGGGGGGGGCTTAAACCGGTTTTATAGGACTCTAACCTCACTTTCATCTTCTGCAGTGGTTTACAACATTTAGTTAGTTGTTCGATCCTCGTGATGAATCTCTATCTAGTCAATGAATCTTCATGGAAAAACACATCACGAAAACATGTCTGTGCTATGTATACCCCCCTGAACCCAACTTCTATATAGCAAAACTTGGGCATGCAGGGGTATACCTATTTATCTTATTTTTGCCCCAAAACATAGATTGTGGGTACTCGTTAGAACCGCCTCGGCAATTTATGTTTTGAGCAAACATAAGAAAAATATCAGTATTTTTCTGCTGAAAATTTTCAATATTTCAAGCTCAAAACATCTTTGCTTATTGCATGGGCAAGTTTTCGTAATGAAATAAATCATGATAACCATCATGATGAATCAAAAACCAGGACTCACAGATTCAGTAAGCTGCCCGACGATGGAGATCCCTGGGCGCCCAATAACTTTCTGAAATCCGGAGCAAAGGAAAAACACCAGTTAAACCCCGGTTAAACCCCGGTGTGCCAAGCAACGGACAAGTTCAGCTCCGGCCCCAACCAACTAAAATGAATAGCTTTAAGTCGGTGCCATCATAGAGTCTGACGCTCGACAAACCAGCGTGCAATTAAAGAAGGCAGCGTAGTTATCAACCATGATTTGGTTAAAAACTAAGCATGCAGACTGTCGCATAATATTTAAGTTATACCATATGCCTGCAGGCACTTTATCTTTTGCATTTTCTTGAAAACCAGATAATCGATTCAAAACAATTTTGAAATGCATAATAGATTAATTCTTTCGTTGGTATATGGCAAAATCAGTCCACAGGTTTTAGAGAAAAAAAGGTAGAAAGAACAAAGGCATGCAGCTCGATTTACAAAGAATTACTATAAATGAACCGCCTCATGAGAAAAACAACAATCTGCGTATGCGAAAACAAAGACGCAGTTCAGCTTCGCGGTAACCACGAAGCTGATCAGCGTTTTTGTTTTCACTACATGGATAGTACAATTCCTCTATCTTCTATGACTGTACAGGTCGGTTCAAAAACCACATAGTTGGTTTTCCCATGAAGCGGCTCAAATCAAGATATGAAGGACTGATGCATCAATGTTAGCTAGAGGACCTAAAGTAACCAATATGACAAGAACAACAACGATGCCTTCAATTAAAACTGGTTATGTTAATTATACAAAATAGTGCAAAACCAGCAATCCTGATTAATTTCTCAATCCACTAAGGAACAAAAGAAACATCAAACCACGTTTACATTCTGACATTCAAACAACATACTTTGTGCAAACCACACAGTTAACCACACAGCGTGTTTTAAGATACAAGATTATAGATGACTCGGATCAATTCAAACACTCATTCTTCCCTTCTTTAGAACTGTTAGTGATTGGAACCCCGGGATTGGAACAATCTTGAGAAGAGTCAGTTCACACAGAGACAGTAAACAGCTTCCAGCAAGCTGTCCATAAAAGTCACTATTTCATATTAAAGTGGGCCGAATTGCCCCGATTTGAAAAATGGGTCGAAGCGTCTGCGCCGAGGCGTGTCTTGGGCCGAGGTGACCCGGTACCAAATTTTCTAGAGTTGCTTCCCTTGAAATAAAATGGAAGAAAAAGCTCGTTTCTCACGACAAAGAAGTTGAATAATCCTATTTGACTGTTTGATAAATTAACGCAATACATCCATTTTCTGTGACGCAAGAAAGCCTGTAAGAGATTTTTAACATCTTGTACCTTTTCATGTTGGCTCTGTTGAAGTGTCCATTTTGAATCCCCAGCACAAAACATTTTTTTTCTTACAGCTGAATCCCTTACAAGAACTAGCTTTTACAATTTTACAGTTTGGGACCCTCATTATGAAGGTCTGATAGATGATTTGGAGAAAGTGCAAAAGCATGCGGCTAGGTTTGTAACTAGGAACTATGTAGTACTATGACTGACATCTTTAAAAAACTAGTCAGTTCTTTCCCCACCCGGTCAGTTTTTTCCCCCCATATTTTTATTTTTTTTAAAACATAATTTATAAGTGGAAATAGCTGGTATAACTTAAAAACATATTTTAAGCTGACCTGACCATATGAGATTTTACAATTGAAAGATAAGTGGTGGGGGGAAAGAATAGGCCGACCCATTCTTTCCCCCCTAATAATAAAAGTTCATAAGCTTGTAATAACCACTCTTATTTTGAGCTACTCTGCATATTTTAGAATTACTTTCTATAACAATGCTGGTCAAAACTTGTATGTGTGGGGAGGGGGGGGGGGAAGAATGGGCCGGCCTATTCTTTCCCCCCTATAGATACAGAGTCATAAGCTTGTAATAACCACTCTTAATTTCGAGCTACTATGCATATTTTAGAATTACTGTCTTAGTTACAATGCTGGTTTTGAATATGTAAATGTTTTTATTTAAGGTTTGTCAAAACTTGTATGTGTGGGGAGGGGGGGAAAGAATGGGCCGGCCTATTCTTTCCCCCCTATAGATACAAAGTCATAAGCTTGTTATAACCACTCTAATTTCGAGCTACACTGCATATTTTAGAATTACTTTCTTAGTAACAATGCTGGTTTTGAATATGTAAATGCTTTTTCTTCAGGTTCATCAAAACTTGTATGTGTTGGGAGGGGGGGAGGGGGGGAAAGAATGGGCCGGCCTATTCTTTCCCCCCTACAGATACGAAGTCTTAAGCTTGTAATAACCACTCTAATTTCGAGCTACACTGCATATTTTAGAATTACTTTCTTAGTAACAATGCTGGTTTTGAATATGTAAATGCTTTTTCTTAAGGTTCATCAAAACTTGTTTGTGTTGGGAGGGGGGGAAAGAATGGGCCGGCCTATTCTTTCCCCCCTATAGATACAAAGTACTCTAATTTTGAGCTACTCTGCATATTTTAGAATTACTTTCTTAGTAACAATGCTGGTTTTGAATATGTAAATGCTTTTATTTAAGGTTCATCAAAACTTTTATGTGTGGGGAGGGGGGGGGGGGGGGAAAGAATGGGCCGGCCTATTCTTTCCCCCCTATAGGTACAAAGTCATAAGCTTGTAATAACAACTCTAATTTCCAGCTACACTGCATATTTTAGAATTACTTTCTTAGTAACAATGCTGTTTTTGAATATGTAAATGCTTTTTCTTAAGGTTCCTCAAAACTTGTATGTGTTGGGAGGGGGGGAAAGAATGGGCCGGCCCATTCTTTCCCCCCCTATAGATACGAAGTCATAAGCTTGTAATAACAACTCTAATTTCCAGCTAAACTGCATATTTTAGAATTACTTTCTTAGTAACAATGCTGGTTTTGAATATGTAAATGCTTTTATTTAAGGTTCATCAAAACTTGTATGTGTGGGGAGGGGGGGAAAGAATGGGCCGGCCTATTCTTTCCCCCCTATAGGTACAAAGTCTTAAGCTTGTAATAACCACTCTAATTATGAGCTACACTGCATATTTTAGAATTACTTTCTTAGTAACAATGCTGGTTTTGAATATGCAAATGCTTTTTTTTAAGGTTCATCAAAACTTGTATGTGTGGGGAGGGGGGGGGAAGAATGGGCCGGCCTATTCTTTCCCCCCTATAGATACAAAGTCATAAGCTTGTAATAACCACTCTAATTTTCAGCTACACTGCATATATTAGAATTACTTTCTTAGTAACAATGCTGTTTTTGAATATGTAAATGCATTTTCTTAAGGTTCATCAAAACTTGTATGTGTGGGGAGGGGGGAAAGAATGGGCCGGCCTATTCTTTCCCCCCTACCTTAACATATCAATCTTCATGATTCGTAAGTCAAAGCATTGAAATATTCAAAGACCAGCTTTATAACCAAGAAAATAATTCTAAAATATGCAGAGAAGCTCGAAATAGGAGTGGTTATTTCAAGTTTATGGATTTGTAATTATAGGGGGGAAAGAATTGACTAGTCAATTCTTTCCCCGGGGAAGAAATGGGCCGGCCCATTCTTTCCCCCCTACCTTAGCATATTAATTTTCATGCAGATTCCAAAGTCAAGGTATTAAAACATTCAAAGACAAATTTTATTACTTAGAAACTAATTCTAAAACATGCATTGTAGCTCAATCTTACAGATTTGTATTCATAGTGGGGAAAGAATAGGCCGGCCCATTCTTTCCCCTCTGCCCATACCTTAACATCTCAAATATTATGTATCTAAAGTCAAAGCAGACCAACTTTGTTACTAAGAAACTAATTCTAAAAATATGCAGGGTAGCTCGAAATAGAGTGGTTATTACAAGCTGATGAATTTGTATGTATAGGGGGGAAAGAATGGGCCGGCCTACCTTAACAAATCAATCTTCATGATTCCTAAGTCAAAGCATTAAAATATTGAAAGAGCAGCTTTATAACTAAGCAAATAATTCTAAAATATACAGAGAAGCTCAAAATAGGAGAGGTTATTACAAGTTTATGGATTTGTTATTATATGGGGGAAAGAATTGACTAGTCAGTTTTTTCCTCCGTGGAAGAAACAGGCCGGCCCATTCTTTCCCCCCTACCTTTACATCTCAATTTTCATGATTCCCAAGCCAAAGTATTAAAAAATTCAAAGACAATCTTTATTTCTTAGAAACTTATTCTAAAACATGCAGGGTAGCTAAAGATTACAAATTTGTATTCATAGGGTGGAAAGAATAGGCCGGCCCATTCTTTCCCCCCCCCCCCATAGCTTAACATCTAAAATTTGATGTATCCAAAGTCAAAGCAGACCAACTTTGTTATTAAGAAACTAATTCTAAAATATGCAGGGTAGCTCGAAATAAAGTGGTTATTACAAGCTGATGAATTTGTATGTATAGGGGGGAAAGAATAGGCCGGCCCATTCTTTCCCCCCTACCTCTTCATAATTCCTAAGTCAAAGCATTGAAATATTCAAAGACCAGCTTTTCAACTAAGAAAATAATTCTAAAATATGCAGAGAAGCTCGAAATAGGAGTGGTTATTACAAGTTTATGGATTCGTAATTATAGGGGGGGAAAGAATTGACTAGTCAGTTTTTTCCCCGGGGAAGAAACGGGCCGGCCCATTCTTTCCCCACCCCAATATGGATCATTGAAGTTGAGTCGATAAAATATTTTGTGCTCATCTACATACTAAAGTGGCGTAGAATCTGTTTATGTTTTTAGCTTAAGCTGAGTGATATAATTTACTGAATTTGGGTATGATGTGAAATCCTACAGGCCCAATCCCAACTACTCAACAATTACTAAAGAATGTGTAAAACATAAAAGAAATTGTGCAAATATACATTATGAAGTGACTTATTAAGTTTCGCAAAAGATCAGCTCTTCAAAGTACTGATTACAAAAAATTTACATGGGGGGAAAAAACTGACTGGGTGGGGAAAAAACTGACTAGTCAGTTTTTTCCCCGGGGAAAGAATGGGCCGGCCCATTCTTTCCCCGGGGAAAAAACTGACTGGGGGGAAATTCTGGCCTGTTACAGGGTGTGACGGTCAGTTTTTTCCCCAGTCAGTTTTTTCCCCGGGGAAAGAATGGGCCGGCCCGTTTTTTCCCCGGGGAAAGAACTGACTAGTCAATTCTTTCCCCGGGGGAAAAAACTGACTAGTCAGTTCTTTCCCCACCCAGTCAGTTTTTTCCCCCCATATGTTTTTTTTTTTAAATCATAATTTATAAGTGGAAATAGCTGGTATAACTTAAAAACATATTTTAAGCTGACCTGACCATATGAGATTTTACAATTGAAAGATAGGGGGTGGGGGGAAAGAATAGGCCGGCCCATTCTTTCCCCCCTAATAATAAAAGTTCATAAGCTTGTAATAACCACTCTAATTTTGAGCTACTCTGCATATTTTAGAATTACTCTCTATAACAATGCTGGTTTTGAATATGTAAATGCTTTTTCTTCAGGTTCATCAAAACTTGTATGTGTGGGGAGGGGGGAAGAAAGAATGGGCCGGCCTATTCTTTCCCCCCTATAGATACAGAGTCCTCTTAATTTCGAGCTACTATGCATATTTTAGAATTACTGTCTTAGTTACAATGCTGGTTTTGAATATGTAAATGTTTTAATTTAAGGTTCGTCAAAACTTGTATGTGTGGGGAGGGGGGGGGGGAAAAGAATGGGCCGGCCTATTCTTCCCCCCCCCCCTATAGATACAAAGTCTTAAGCTTGTAATAACCACTCTAATTTGGAACTACACTGTATATTTTAGAATTACTTTCTTAGTAACAATGCTGGTTTTGAATATGTAAATGCTTTTTCTTCAGGTTCATCAAAACTTGAATGAGTTGGGAGTGGGGGGGGAAAGAATGGGCCGGCCTATTCTTTCCCCCCTATATATACAAAGTCTTAAGCTTATAATAACCACTCTAATTTCGAGCTACTCTGCATATTTTAGAATTACTTTCTTAGTAACAATGCTGGTTTTGAATATGTAATTGCTTTTTCTTAAGGTTCATCAAAACTTGTATGTGTTGGGAGGGGGGGAAAGAATGGGCCGGCCTATTCTTTCCCCCCTATAGATACAAAGTCATAAGCTTGTAATAACCACTCCAATTTCCAGCTACACTGCATATTTTAGAATTACTTTCTTAGTAACAATGCTGTTTTTGAATATGTAAATGCTTCTCTTTAGGTTCATCAAAACTTGTGTGTTGGGAGGGGGGGGGGGGGAAAGAATGGGCCGGCCTATTCTTTCCCCCCTATAGATACAAAGTCATAAGCTTGTAATAACCACTCTAATTTCGAGCTACTCTCCATATGTTTGAATTACTTTCTTAGTAACAATGCTGTTTTTGAATATGTAAATGCTTTTTCTTAAGGTTCCTCAAAACTTGTATTTGTTGGGAGGGGGGGAAAGAATGGGCCGGCCTATTCTTTCCCCCTATAGATACAAAGTCAGAAGCTTGTAATAACCACTCTAATTTCGAGCTACACTGCATATTTTAGAATTACTTTCTTAGTAACAATGCTGGTTTTGAATATGTAAATATTTTTTTTAAGGTTCATCAAAACTTGTATGTGTGGGAAGGGGGGGGGGGGGGAAAGAATGGGCCGGCCTATTCTTTCCCCCCTATAGGTACAAAGTCATAAGCTTGTAATAACAACTCTAATTTCCAGCTACACTGCATATTTTAGAATTACTTTCTTAGTAACAATGCTGGTTTTGAATATGTAAATGCTTTTTCTTAAGGTTCATCAAAACTTGTATGTGTTGGGAGGGGGGGGGGAAAGAATGGGCCGGCCTATTCTTTCCCCCCTATAGATACAAAGTCTTAAGCTTGTAATAACCACTCTAATTTCGAGCTACTCTGCATATTTTAGAATTACTTTCTTAGTAACAATGCTGTTTTTGAATATGTAAGTGCTTTTTCTTAAGGTTCCTCAAAACTTGTATTTGTTGGGAGTGGGGGGGGGGGGGAAAGAATGGGCCGGCCTATTCTTTCCCCCCTATAGATACAAAGTCAGAAGCTTGTAATAACCACTCTGATTTCGAGCTACTATGCATATTTTAGAATTACTTTCTTAGTAACAATGCTGGTTTTTAATATGTAAATGTTTTTTTTTTTTTAAGGTTCATCAAAACTTGTATGTGTGGGAAGGGGGGGGGAAAGAATGGGCCGGCCTATTCTTTCCCCCCTATAGGTACAAAGTCATAAGCTTGTAATAACCACTCTAATTTTGAGCTACACTGCATATTTTATAATTACTTTCCTAGTAACAATGCTGGTTTTGAATATGTAATTGCTTTTTCTTAAGGTTCATCAAATGTGTTGGGAAGGGGGGAAAGAATGGGCCGGCCTATTCTTTCCCCCCTATAGATACAAAGTCATTAGCTTGTAATAACCACTCCAATTTCCAGCTACACTGCATATTTTAGAATTACTTTCTTAGTAACAATGCTGGTTTTGAATATGTAAATGCTTTTTCTTTAGGTTCATCAAAACTTGTATGTCTTGGGAGGGGGGGAAAGAATGGGCCGGCCTATTCTTTCCCCCCTATAGATACAAAGTCACAAGCTTGTAATAACCACTCTAATTTCGAGCTACTCTCCATATGTTAGAATTACTTTCTTAGTAACAATTCTGTTTTTGAATATGTAAATGCTTTTTCTTAAGGTTCCTCAAAACTTGTTTGTGTTGGGAGGGGGGGGGGGAAAGAATGGGCCGGCCTATTCTATCCCCCTATAGATACAAAGTCATAAGCTTGTAATAACCACTCTAATTTCGAGCTACTCTTCATATGTTAGAATTACTTTCTTAGTAACAATGCTGTTTTTGAATATGTAAATGCTTTTTCTTAAGGTTCCTCAAAACTTGTATTTGTTGGGAGGGGGGGAAAGAATGGGCCGGCCTATTCTTACCCCCCTATAGTTACAAAGTCAGAAGCTTGTAATAACCACTCTAATTTTGAGCTACTGTGCATATTTTAGAATTACTTTCTTAGTAACAATGCTGGTTTTGAATATGTAAATGTTTTTTTTTAAGGTTCATCAAAACTTGTATGTGTGGGAAGGGGGGGGGGGGGGGAAAGAATGGGCCGGCCTATTCTTTCCCCCCTTTAGGTACAAAGTCATAAGCTTGTAATAACCACTCTAATTTTGAGCTACACTGCATATTTTATAATTACTTTCCTAGTAACAATGCTGGTTTTGAATATGTAATTGCTTTTTCTTAAGGTTCATCAAATGTGTTGGGAGGGGGGGGGGGGAAAGAATGGGCCGGCCTATTCTTTCCCCCCTATAGATACAAAGTCATTAGCTTGTAATAACCACTCCAATTTCCAGCTACACTGCATATTTTAGAATTACTTTCTTAGTAACAATGCTGGTTTTGAATATGTAAATGCTTTTTCTTTAGGTTCATCAAAACTTGTATGTCTTGGGAGGGGGGGGGGGAAAGAATGGGCCGGCCTATTCTTTCCCCCCTATAGGTACAAAGTCATAAGCTTGTAATAACCACTCCAATTTCCAGATACACTGCATATTTTAGAATTACTTTCCTAGTAACAATGCTGTTTTTGAATATGTAAATGCTTTTTCTTAAGGTTCATCAAAACTTGTATGTGTTGGGGGGGGGGGGGGAAGAATAGGCCGGCCTATTCTTTCCCCCCTATAGATACAAAGTCATAAGCTTGTAATAACCACTCCAATTTCCAGCTACACTGCATTTTTTAGAATTACTTTCTTAGTAACAATGCTGGTTTTGAATATGTAAATGCTTTTTCTTAAGGTTCATCAAAACTTGTATGTGTTGGGAGGGGGGGAAAGAATGGGCCGGCCTATTCTATCCCCCTATAGATACAAAGTCATAAGCTTGTAATAACCACTCTAATTTCGAGCTACTCTTCATATGTTAGAATTACTTTCTTAGTAACAATGCTGTTTTTGAATATGTAAATGCTTTTTCTTAAGGTTCCTCAAAACTTGTATTTGTTGGGAGGGGGGGAAAGAATGGGCCGGCCTATTCTTACCCCCCTATAGATACAAAGTCAGAAGCTTGTAATAACCACTCTAATTTCGAGCTACTATGCATATTTTAGAATTACTTTCTTAGTAACAATGCTGGTTTTGAATATGTAAATGTTTTTTTTTTAAGGTTCATCAAAACTTGTATGTGTGGGAAGGGGGGGGGGGAGAAGAATGGGCCGGCCTATTCTTTCCCCCCTTTAGGTACAAAGTCATAAGCTTGTAATAACCACTCTAATTTTGAGCTACACTGCATATTTTATAATTACTTTCTTAGTAACAATGCTGTTTTTGAATATGTAAATGCTTTTTCTTAAGGTTCCTCAAAACTTGTTTGTGTTGGGAGGGGGGGGGAAAGAATGGGCCAGCCTATTCTATCCCCCTATAGATACAAAGTCATAAGCTTGTAATAACCACTCTAATTTCGAGCTACTCTTCATATGTTAGAATTACTTTCTTAGTAACAATGCTGTTTTTGAATATGTAAATGCTTTTTCTTAAGGTTCCTCAAAACTTGTATTTGTTGGGAGGGGGGGGGAAAGAATGGGCCGGCCTATTCTTACCCCCCTATAGTTACAAAGTCAGAAGCTTGTAATAACCACTCTAATTTCGAGCTACTATGCATATTTTAGAATTACTTTCTTAGTAACAATGCTGTTTTTGAATATGTAAATGTTTTTTTTTTAAGGTTCATCAAAACTTGTATGTGTGGGAAGGGGGGGGGGGAAGAATAGGCCGGCCTATTCTTTCCCCCCTATAGATACAAAGTCATAAGCTTGTAATAACCACTCCAATTTCCAGCTACACTGCATTTTTTAGAATTACTTTCTTAGTAACAATGCTGGTTTTGAATATGTAAATGCTTTTTCTTAAGGTTCATCAAAACTTGTATGTGTTGGGAGGGGGGGGAAAGAATGGGCCGGCCTATTCTATCCCCCTATAGATACAAAGTCATAAGCTTGTAATAACCACTCTAATTTCGAGCTACTCTTCATATGTTAGAATTACTTTCTTAGTAACAATGCTGTTTTTGAATATGTAAATGCTTTTTCTTAAGGTTCCTCAAAACTTGTATTTGTTGGGAGGGGGGGAAAGAATGGGCCGGCCTATTCTTACCCCCCTATAGATACAAAGTCAGAAGCTTGTAATAACCACTCTAATTTCGAGCTACTATGCATATTTTAGAATTACTTTCTTAGTAACAATGCTGGTTTTGAATATGTAAATGTTTTTTTTTTAAGGTTCATCAAAACTTGTATGTGTGGGAAGGGGGGGGGGGAGAAGAATGGGCCGGCCTATTCTTTCCCCCCTTTAGGTACAAAGTCATAAGCTTGTAATAACCACTCTAATTTTGAGCTACACTGCATATTTTATAATTACTTTCTTAGTAACAATGCTGTTTTTGAATATGTAAATGCTTTTTCTTAAGGTTCCTCAAAACTTGTTTGTGTTGGGAGGGGGGGGGGGGGGAAAGAATGGGCCAGCCTATTCTATCCCCCTATAGATACAAAGTCATAAGCTTGTAATAACCACTCTAATTTCGAGCTACTCTTCATATGTTAGAATTACTTTCTTAGTAACAATGCTGTTTTTGAATATGTAAATGCTTTTTCTTAAGGTTCCTCAAAACTTGTATTTGTTGGGAGGGGGGGAAAGAATGGGCCGGCCTATTCTTACCCCCCTATAGTTACAAAGTCAGAAGCTTGTAATAACCACTCTAATTTCGAGCTACTATGCATATTTTAGAATTACTTTCTTAGTAACAATGCTGGTTTTGAATATGTAAATGTTTTTTTTTAAGGTTCATCAAAACTTGTATGTGTGGGAAGGGGGGGGGGAAGAATGGGCCGGCCTATTCTTTCCCCCCTTTAGGTACAAAGTCATAAGCTTGTAATAACCACTCTAATTTTGAGCTACACTGCATATTTTATAATTACTTTCCTAGTAGCAATGCTGGTTTTGAATATGTAATTGCTTTTTCTTAAGGTTCATCAAATGTGTTGGGAGGGGGGGGAAAGAATGGGCCGGCCTATTCTTTCCCCCCTATAGATACAAAGTCATTAGCTTGTAATAACCACTCCAATTTCCAGCTACACTGCATATTTTAGAATTACTTTCTTAGTAACAATGCTGGTTTTGAATATGTAAATGCTTTTTCTTTAGGTTCATCAAAACTTGTATGTCTTGGGAGGGGGGGGGGGAAAGAATGGGCCGGCCTATTCTTTCCCCCCTATAGGTACATAGTCATAAGCTTGTAATAACCACTCCAATTTCCAGATACACTGCATATTTTAGAATTACTTTCCTAGTAACAAGGCTGGTTTTGAATATGTAAATGCTTTTTCTTAAGGTTCATCAAAACTTGTATGTGTTGGGAGGGGGGGGGGGGAAGAATAGGCCGGCCTATTCTTTCCCCCCTATAGATACAAAGTCATAAGCTTGTAATAACCACTCCAATTTCCAGCTACACTGCATTTTTTAGAATTACTTTCTTAGTAACAATGCTGGTTTTGAATATGTAAATGCTTTTTCTTAAGGTTCATCAAAACTTGTATGTGTTGGGAGGGGGGGGAAAGAATGGGCCGGCCTATTCTATCCCCCTATAGATACAAAGTCATAAGCTTGTAATTACCACTCTAATTTCGAGCTACTCTTCATATGTTAGAATTACTTTCTTAGTAACAATGCTGTTTTTGAATATGTAAATGCTTTTTCTTAAGGTTCCTCAAAACTTGTATTTGTTGGGAGGGGGGGAAAGAATGGGCCGGCCTATTCTTACCCCCCTATAGATACAAAGTCAGAAGCTTGTAATAACCACTCTAATTTCGAGCTACTATGCATATTTTAGAATTACTTTCTTAGTAACAATGCTGGTTTTGAATATGTAATTGCTTTTTCTTAAGGTTCATCAAATGTGTTGGGAGGGGGAGGAAAGAATGGGCCGGCCTATTCTTTCCCCCCTATAGATACAAAGTCAGAAGCTTGTAATAACCACTCTAATTTCGAGCTACTATGCATATTTTAGAATTACTTTCTTAGTAACAATGCTGGTTTTGAATATGTAAATGTTTTTTTTTAAGGTTCATCAAAACTTGTATGTGTGGGAAGGGGGGGGGAAGAATGGGCCGGCCTATTCTTTCCCCCCTTTAGGTACAAAGTCATAAGCTTGTAATAACCACTCTAATTTTGAGCTACACTGCATATTTTATAATTACTTTCTTAGTAACAATGCTGGTTTTGAATATGTAATTGCTTTTTCTTAAGGTTCATCAAATGTGTTGGGAGGGGGGGAAAGAATGGGCCGGCCTATTCTTTCCCCCCTATAGATACAAAGTCATTAGCTTGTAATAACCACTCCAATTTCCAGCTACACTGCATATTTTAGAATTACTTTCTTAGTAACAATGCTGGTTTTGAATATGTAAATGCTTTTTCTTTAGGTTCATCAAAACTTGTATGTCTTGGGAGGGGGGGAAAGAATGGGCCGGCCTATTCTTTCCCCCCTATAAATACAAAGTCATAAGCTTGTAATAACCACTCTAATTTCGAGCTACTCTCCATATGTTAGAATTACTTTCTTAGTAACAATTCTGTTTTTGAATATGTAAATGCTTTTTCTTAAGGTTCCTCAAAACTTGTATTTGTTGGAAGGGGGGGGGGAAAGAATGGGCCGGCCTATTCTTTCCCCCCTATAGATACAAAGTCATAAGCTTGTAATAACCACTCTAATTTCGAGCTACTCTGCATATTTTAGAATTACTTTCTTAGTAACAATGCTGGTTTTGAATATGTAAATGTTTTTTTTTAAGGTTCATCAAAACTTTTAAGTGTGGGAGGGGGGGGGGAGGGAAAGAATGGGCCGGCCTATTCTTTCCCCCCTATAGGTACAAAGTCATAAGCTTGTAATAACAACTCTAATTTCCAGCTACACTGCATATTTTAGAATTACTTTCTTAGTAACAATGCTGGTTTTGAATATGTATTTTTTTTTTTTTTTAAGGTTCATCAAAACTTGTATGTGTGGGAAGGGGGGAGGGGAGGAAAGAATAGGCCGGCCTATTCTTTCCCCCCTATAGGTACAAAGTCATGAGCTTCTAATAACAACTCTAATTTCCAGCTACACTGCATATTTTAGAATTACTTTCTTAGTAACAATGCTGGTTTTGAATATGTAAATGCTTTTTCTTAGGCCAAAAAAAAAATTACAATTGTTTCTCAGGCACTTTTTGGAAAAAACAGATGAGGCAGGCAGGTTTTTTTTTTTTTTTTTTTTTTTTCACCCAAAAACAGATGAGGCCACTTTTTTTTTTTGGCAACCGGAAAAACATGCGTGAAAAAAATTTATATTTTTCTAATTTTGCTCAAAAAAAATAGATTGTGGGTATGCACTAGAGCTGCATCACCCATAATCTGTCTTAAAGCAAAAATACAAAAATATATGTATACCACTGTACAACATAGCTTTACCTGTGGGTTGTATTTTCTATTATGATGTTCCTGTCGAAATACCAGACTCTCATCTGGCATAATGGTTACAGCGTTGGCTTTGGAAGTGGGAGTTTGTGCGTTCAATACCAGCTGGGTCATACCAAAGACTTTAAAAATGGTATCAGTGGCTACTTGGTGCTCAGCATTTGACTGCCTTCTCTTCTCCAAAAACAACAACCTCAGTGATAGGAATACAGTAAATATGTCAAGGTGATGGTTGGTGGCAGACAGTGTAGTTCTATCATTGGGGTCTGGTCACTCTGGTGGTGGTGATACCCTTTCTCGGGGTTAAAACGAGGTGCATCGATAAATCGATGGGGGAACATTACGATACAAGGCAAGACAATACTAATGCGATCGGGTGAATCTCAACTTCTACGCAGAATAAGCCAGAAATATTGCTATTGCTAATTTGAATACAACATACAAAACATCATAATTTACTTACTTTTGACTGACAATTCCATTAAACAAGTAAAAATTATGAGTTTCGTTAGCTCTCCATTCACGTAGGTGGAAAGTGAAAGTAAGTCCGAAAACGAGGTTAAACTTATCAAAACTTGTTTTTGTTTTTTGAGCGAAACGAAATTGTTTCGTAGACGTTTCGAACTTTGCTGGATACATCATTCAGGCGGTTTCGACCTTATATCATTTATTCCATGACTTTTACAGCTAATAACAATTCAGGTCCATGAGAACACCACCAACAACGGAGTATTACAAAATTGTTGTCCTGATGACAGATCCTCAATTCACCTTTCATCGATGACACTGGCTATCCGCACGACGGTCGTGCCGATAACACCGCTTATCGGCACGACCGTCGTGCGGATAAGCGGCGTTATCGGCACGACAGGGAAATCGATATCCAAATGTTAAAAATGTTTAGAAATGGGTATATTTTAAGTTCGTTAACTTATACACTGGCTTCAAAACTGAAACAAAATATTACCCCTGCAGGATTGTTTTACTTTTTATTGGTAATCAACAAAAAAATTTTTTTGCTGAATTTGGCTTACCTGTGAATTTACCTGTAAAATCAGTCATGCGTATACGTAAATGAGAAAGAAATTATCGTAACCTAAATGATAAAAGAATGTGGTAATCCTAAAGAATAAATGACCTTTGATTTTAAGTTTTTAACAATGGAGCATGGAAACATTTCAGTAACACAATTAAAAACCATTTACAATGGTTATATTTTTCTCCGCTGTTAGAAATCTACTGTGATTCAGTTTACATCAGCTGGAATAATCAAAACAAACTAGTTTTCTTATTCATAATTAACACAAATGTTACTTTCGAATGTATTTCAATAGCTAAACACACAATTAATTTAATTTATTAAATAGTACGTTTAATGCATACGTAAGCTTGTTAGAAAATCTCATACTCCCGTCGTGCCGATAGCCAATACCTGTAGCATTGGCTATCCGCACGACGGTCGGGCCGATAATGCCGCTTATCGGCACGACCGTCGTGCGGATAAGTGGCGTTATCGGCACGACCGTCGTGCGGATAGCCTCAGCCTTCATCGATTGCCACCCACTCTACTAGTGTACCACCATACCCTACTAGGGTTTCCCCTATCGTTATCTCCTAGGGTACTCCTACTAAGGCGCTGGTCGGGGTCCACAAGTCGCATGCGCGTTATAGGTGAAGCGCGTAATGCAAATCTACTGAGTCGGACCAGGCTGATCACAGTTCATGTAGTTTTTGTGGGTGGGGAAAAGCGCCTATACGGCGTGTTAATTTGCTTAACCGAGCAAATTGGCGGTTTATCCCGGAGTCCTTGTAAAATGGAATAAACAAAAGTGAAATTTTGCTTGTTTCCATATTTTAATAAATTAAAAACGATCTACAACGATTGAATGTGAAAAAAGCGTCAATGACACCACGCTAATGTTGCTGTTCCGCCTTTGACTTATTGGCGCACCCGGATATTTAACGCGGACAAGTGTCATTGCCGATTCCTTATTTACAATTATTTTAATTCGCCGTTCTTAATCGAGAAAGCACAAATGCATTTTCTGATCGGATAGAATTATACAAGATATAGGTGTCCCAATGCTTAAAAAATCTTTGGTTTGTGTCGCCGTCGAAAGTGAGCAACGTTGCGTAACAGTTGTCACAAATAGCCTACAGCAGCCTGTGTTTACCGTCTCGTTATGGTCTATCGATAATCCCCTAGTGCTTTTGGCTTATTTTCACAACTTTTATGGCTAATCTTAAGAAAACAATGTGTCATCCACGCTTCGCGAGCGGTGGATTGTGTCCGTATAAAAATTAATGAAATGGCAATTATCACTCGTGAATATACACGCAGCCGACACGGTTCGTAAACACATTATGCTTTCTATTAGAAAACCTGTTCTGTCAGTTTTAAATATGCAAAAGATAATTAACATTAATTGTTCTCAATGTACAATAAAGAGAAATTGTAAGAAAATCGCTCCTTGGCAAACGCCTGACAACGGCTTTTAATTTTTTTTTACCATAAAGAGAAACTGTAAGAAAATTGAACCTTGGCGAATTCCCTGCAAACGATCTTTTTAACAGTGAATTCATCCGCACATAAACGCCTTAACTGCAATACAATACAGGAATATATTAGGGTAAAACGGCGCCTTGTACTACCCTAACTTACCAGGGTTCCACACTACCTTAGCTCCTAGGATACACCCACCCTATTAGTGAACCATCCTCCTGTACAAGGATTCCTCCCTACCCTACCCTCTAAGGGTACACCCATTCCACCATACTAGTTTTTTTTTTCTTCAAACAAACTGGACCGAAACAACCTTGGGAAGAAACGTCTTGGATCCGAAAGTAAAAATGTTTCCGTCCAAAAAAAAAAAATGTTTTGTATTAACCCAAAATCATGAAGACGCTTTCCATGCCTCTTTGCAAGCGCTTGGCTTTATCTCCTTGATCGCCAAAGACAAAAACGAAGATTTGAAACAGATGCGCTATTTTATTTATTTTTTTTTTTTTTGAGACGATAAAAAGGGGTAATGCGGGGGGTTTCAGACAGATGCGGCGGTGCCTGAGAAACATTTTTATTTTTTTTTTTTGGCCTTAAGGTTCATCAAAACTTGTATGTGTTGGGAGGGGGGGGAAAGAATGGGCCGGCCTATTCTTTCCCCCTATAGATACAAAGTCTTAAGCTTGTAATAACCACTCTAATTTCGAGCTACTCTGCATATTTTAGAATTACTTTCTTAGTAAAAATGCTGGTTTTGAATATGTAAATGCTTTTTCTTAAGGTTTATCAAAACTTGTATGTGTGGGAAGGGGGGGGGGAAAGAATGGGCCGGCCTATTCTTTCCCCCCCTATAGATACAAAGTCATAAGCTTGTAATAACCACTCTAATTTCGAGCTACTCTGCATATTTTAGAATTACTTTCTCAGTAACAATGCTGTTTTTGAATATGTAAATGCTTTTTCTTAAGGTTCATCAAAACTTGTATGTGTGGGGAGGGGGGAAAGAATGGGCCGGCCTATTCTTTCCCCCCTACCTTAACATATCAATCTTCATGATTCGTAAGTCAAAGCATTGAAATATTCAAAGACCAGTTTTATAACTAAGAAAATAATTCTTAAAATATGCAGAGAAGCTCGAAATAGGAGTGGTTATTTCAAGTTTAAGGATTTGTAATTATAGGGGGGAAAGAATTGACTAGTCAGTTCTTTCCCCGGGGAAGAAACGGGCCGGCCCATTCTTTTCCCCCTACCTTAACATATTAGTTTTCATGCAGATTCCAAAGTCAAAGTATTAAAACATTCAAAGACAAATTTTATTACCTAGAAACTAATTCTAAAACATGCATTGTAGCTCAAGCTTACAAATTTGTATTCATAGTGGGGAAAGAATAGGCCGGCCCATTCTTTCCCCCCTGCCCATACCTTAACATCTTAAATTTGATGTATCCAAAGTCAAAGCAGACCAACTTTGTTACTAAGAAACTAATTCTAAAAATATGCAGGGTAGCTCGAAATAGAGTGGTGATTACAAGCTGATGAATTTGTATGTATAGGGGGGAAAGAATAGGCTGGCCCATTCTTTCCCCACTACCTTAACATATCAATCTTCATGATTCCTAAGTCAAAGCATTAAAATATTCAAAGAGCAGCTTTATAACTAAGCAAATAATTCTAAAATATGCAGAGAAGCTCAAAATAGGAGAGGTTATTATAAGTTTATGGATTTGTTATTATATGGGGGAAAGAATTGACTAGTCAGTTTTTTCCCTGGGGAAGAAACAGGCCGGCCCATTCTTTCCCCCCTACCTTAACATCTCAATTTTCATGATTCCAAAGTCAAAGTATTAAAAAAATTCAAAGACAATCTTTATTACTTAGAAACTTATTCTAAAACATGCAGGGTAGCTAAAGCTTACAAATTTGTATTCATAGGGGGGAAAGAATAGGCCGGCCCATTCTTTCCCCCCCCCCCCCCATACCTTAACATCTAAAATTTGATGTATCCAAAGTCAAAGCAGACCAACTTTGTTGTTAAGAAACTAATTCTAAAATATGCAGGGTAGCTCGAAATAGAGTGGTTATTACTAGATGATGAATTTGTATGTATAGGGGGGAAAGAATAGGCCGGCCCATTCTTTCCCCCCTACCTTAACATATCAATCTTCATAATTCCTAAGTCAAAGCATTGAAATATTCAAAGACCAGCTTTTCAACTAAGAAAATAATTCTAAAATATGCAGAGAAGCTCGAAATAGGAGTGGTTATTACAAGTTTATGGATTCGTAATTATAGGGGGGAAAGAATTGACTAGTCAGATTTTTCCCCGGGGAAGAAACGGGCCGGCCCATTCTTTCCCCACCCCCATATGGATCATTGTAGTTGAGTCGATAAAATATTTTGTGCTCATCTACATACTAAAGTGGCATAGAAATCTGATTTTGTTTTTAGCTTAAGCTGAGTGATATAATTTACTGAATTTGGGTATGATGTGAAATCCTACAGGCCCAATCCCAACCACTCAACAATTACTAAAGAATGTGTAAAACATAAAAGAAATTGTGCAAATATACATTATGAAGTGACTTATTAAGTTTCGGAAAAGATCAGCTCTTCAAAGTACTGATTACAAAAAATTTACATGGGGGGAAAAAACTGACTGGGTGGGGAAAAAACTGACTAGTCAGTTTTTTCCCCGGGGAAAGAATGGGCCGGCCCATTCTTTCCCCGGGGAAAAAACTGACTGGGGGGAAATTCCGGCCTGTTACACCGGTTTAATTGTTGCAGGTTCAGAGGATGGAGAAGCTAGATTTGCCTGTAGCTATTGTGACCAGCTGTTCTTATGTCTGAGTGATTTATCAACCCATGAGAATGCTCATACTGAAAAGAAACATTACATTTGTACTACATGTGGGAGGTCGTGTTTAAATAAAGGAGACTTGATTAGACACAAGAGAGTACATACAGGAGAGAAACCATACAGTTGTGAGATATGTGGAAAATCATTTAGGAGACGAGATGGTCTACAACGACACAAACTCACTCACGCTGGAGATAAATCACACATTTGTGATACATGTGGAAAAGCGTTCTCATTATATGAGTATCTTAGAAAGCATCAAAAGATCCATACTGGAGAGAGACCACATTGCTGTAAAATTTGCGGGAAATCTTTCATTGAGGCCAGTGATTTGACCACACATCAGGCAGTTCATGCTGAAGAGAAATCACACATTTGTGAGACATGTGGAAAATCGTTCAGTTTAAATGAGTATCTTAGAAGGCATAAAAAGATCCATACTGGAGAGAGACCGTATAGTTGTAAAATCTGTGGGAAATCATTCATTCATTCCACTGATTTGACCAAACATAAGGCAGTTCATGCTATAGACAAACATTTCAATTGTGAAGTATGTGGGAAATTATTCCCATCGAATGGTTATTTGAGGAGACACAGCAAAATCCACACTGGGGATAGGCCACATAGTTGTCAAATCTGTGGCAAATCGTTTCTGGAGCCGGGAGATTTGACCAAACATCAGTCAGTTCATGCCGTAGAGAAATCATTCAATTGTGAGATCTGTGGGAAATTATTCAAGTCAAACGATTCTCTAAGGCAGCATCGAAAATTCCATAGTAAAAAACCACACATTTGTAATATATGTGGGAAATCTTTTGCTGAGTCCAGTAATTTGTCACAACACGAGGCAACTCATTTTGAAGGCATGTATTTCAATTGTGAGATCTGTCACAGGGCGTTCTCGACAAAGGATTATTTAAAAAAGCATCGCAAAATTCACTTAAAGGATTGAGAATCATTAGATTGTGCATCTTGGCAAACCAAGGGTACTAAGTCCATTTAGTTCCTGCGTAACGAACGAAGTGGACTTAGTACCCTTGGCTTGCGAAGGTGAAGATTGTGCAAAGACACCAAACTGTTCATGGACTATTAAAAAAGTGATTATGAAAAGTCATTTGTTTGACAGAAATTCTGGATATAAAATAAAACTGAGATCCTTTAAGAGCAGCGATCATTTCAGTGAACAGAGGGATTGGATTTAATTTATGGGATTGGTTATGATTTGACGATGCCTTTAGCTTGGCACTGGAGTAAGTTATTATGGAAACCACAGGTGCTTGATGATTTTGGAATGAGTTGATATGAACAATGGTTCAAATCTGTTAATTAAAGAATGATCGAAATCATTTTGCCTCATTGTCAAGCATAACGATGTAATTGTAGTTTATGAGACAGACATTTTTAGTTTTACTCATTTTTTCTTGTATATTTTGTTAGTATTATTCTTATTAGTATATATGAGAGCACACTTTTTTCAGATATTTCTATTTCATGCATTTTTATACTATGTTGTTCTATACATGCTGAAGTTTTCAGTTGACTTATTTGGCCTTAACAGTAGTGTGGTATACTGCTACTGAACAAGGCTGCTGTCTGTTATTTCTTAGATTTTGTGTTTGCTGGTCAAACTTCGACGAACAGATTTATTTAGCATTCTCTGGATTTAATTTGGAAGAATTACTGGTAAAGTTGATAATAATCCCTAATTTCCTTTGTGTCAGTTTGAGGACCAACACATCTTCAGTGTTATGTACATGTATATTTTATTGATGTCTTGTAAAATATGTAGTATGTGTAGTTTATCTTAATAGAGGCTAGATGTATAAAACATATTTTGCTTGTTCTATACAACCCTTATTGGAAGAACTTATGGTAGGCCAGTTAGGATCTACAAACTAGTAACCCCACCGTTAATCCTGAGTGTAATATACATTGGCAAGATGTCGAGTTAAAATGCTTTTTAAAGTATGCTGGAAAAATAATTAAAGTATGGAAGAGGTGGCCAATCCCTCCCAATCCAAATCTTCCTTTGTCTCGAATTATGCAGGAAAGATGGGACCTGTTCCAATATACTTAAAACAAGTGATGATTATATTTCAATGAGGACAAAACCAATACGATTGACAAATGTGGGCAGCCAATATTCATTGCAGTAAAATGTAACCTTTAAATAATAGATCACCTTTAAAGACACAGTAAATGCTAAAGTAGGCAATGATTAGGAAATGGCGCAATCAGAAAGAAATTCCCACTCCAAAAACCCAGGTGGGAAAAGACTAAACCAACAATTATGTACTTACACTAAGAAAACATATCGCAAGTCGAGTGATCAGCTAGATACCAATAGTAGGCCACTCAGTTACCTAAACCTTGTATTAATATGTTAACTAAAATATGAAAACATACATAAGGTTCCAACAGCACAAAAATTCAACACCAAGACAAACGATAAGAGCCACGACAGAAGTATTTTCTTTGAATAATCAGTAATATCAAATTACTGGTGGGCCTTCAGTTTCTGCAGTGGTTCACACTATTTAGTTAGTTGTTCAGTCCTTGTGGTGAATCTCTTACTAGTCAATTAATCATCAAGTTATGATAACCACCCTGATGAATCAAAAACAAGGACCCAACAGATTCAGTAAGCTGTCCGACAATGGAGATCCCTGGGCGCAGAATAACTTACTGAAACCGGGAGCAAAAGAAAAACAACAGTTGAATCCCGTACAGACAAAAATCTCCAGCCCCAACCAACTAAAATGAATAGCTTTATGTCGGGGTCATCATAGAGTCTGACGCTCGACACACCGGTGTGTTATTAAACAATGTAGCAAAGTTATCAACCATGATTCAGTTCAAAACTAAGCATGCAGACTGTCACATAACATTCCAGTTATTACCTATACGTCGGTAACGTGTTATGATTTTTCTGAACTGAAAAGAAAAATCATTCCATTTAAGTTTGTTAAATTTGTAAACCAAGTCACCATAAAAAGGTACAAGTAGGCAAAGATCAGGAAAAGGCGCAATCAGAAAAAGATTCCCACTCCAAAAACCGAGGTGGGAAAAAACCAAACTAACAATCAGGTACTTATACCATGAAAACATTTCGAAAGCCGAATGAGCAGCTATTTTCCCAATAGGTGGCCACTCAGTTACCTTAACTTAACTAAAAATATGAAAACACACAAGGCGCCAACAGCACAAAAAAGATTTTAAACACTAAGACATAAAACAAAAAGAACCACCACAGAAGTATCGACTTGGAACGATCAGTAACACAAAGTTACTGGCGGGTTTAAATCGATTTTAAATTCTGTTTCTGAAAGGCCCTCATGAGAAGTGCCTTTAACCCAACATTCAATTTGTAAATCATTTAGTGTCTATGATAATATTTAGAAAATGTTTTTCGAAGTTTATGATACCGATAGCCCTGTAGGTGAAGTTTGGCCATTAAACATTTATTTCGAGCTTTGAAGTCCGTAACATGATTGCAGACTCTAGCAACCTAATAAGTTGTATACACCATAAAAACGGGAAATTTGCTTTATCAAAATTTATGTCATCGCGCTTATCATAAATTTTAGAAGAAACAAATCCATTGCAATAAAAAAATGTAAATCTACAAAAGGGGGCTTCGTTAGCTGCGGTTTTGGCTTTCAGGTGGATGATTTGATTGACCTCTTCAAAATAAGGGTTGCCAATGTTTAAAAGGTCATAGAGGTACATGGAAGTCAAATTTAAAGCCTCGATAACATCAGCTTGATTATCATGGTTAAGAGAATCCATGAAATCCTTTTCGAAGCAGTATGAAAATAAATCGGGTAGAAAAAGAGGGACATTTGTACCCATCAGAATTCCAACAATTACGTATGTCTGTATAACTGGGTCCCAAATTTACGACGTAATATGAATATTATCAAGGAGATAGGATAAGGCCCACTGTTGTATAGTAAAACTGGTCCCTCTATTCTTACTTTGCAGGGATATACCAATTTTTCTTATTTTTCTTCAAAACATAGATTATGGGTACTCGTTAGAACCGCCTCAGCGAGAAATTCTAACGTGTACCCACAATCTATGTTTTGAGCAAAAAAAAAAAAAAAAAAAAAAAAAAAAAACGAAAAATATCAAACATTTTCTACTGAAAAATTGTGTTTTTTACAACTATATTGCATGGGCTTGTTTTTAGCTCACCTGAGCCGAAGGCTCACAAGGTGAGCTTATAGGATGGTGGCCATGCTCCGTCGTCCGTCCGTCCACAATTTCAAAGATCTTCTCTGAAACCGCTTGGCCAATCAAAGCCAAAGTTCATGTGGAGCATCCTTAGGAAGGGGGAATGAAAGTTCATGTAAATGGTCCAGGTCACATGACCAAGATGGCCGCCATGGCTATAAATAGCAAAAATCTTTAAAAATCTTCTCCAGAACCAGTGGGCCGATTTCCACGAAACTTGGTATGTAGCATCGGGGACACGGGCCAATCATAGTTTATATAAATCATGTCCCTAGGATGAACTTGACCTATTTTATGGCAAGGTCAACTTAAGTCGCCAATGCATTTGAATGGGAAAAAATGGTAAAATGCTATTTAATGGGTAAAACTTACTGGGAATAGGCAAATGGACAGAAGATTAATGTTAATGGAAAATTTTAGCCCCTGGGGGGTTGTCTGCCCCTGCCCCGGAGCTATATACATGTAGATGACCATAATATTCAAACAGCTTTTTCTCAGAAACTGCTTAGCCAATCAAAGCCAAACTTTATGTGGATCATCCTTAGGAAGAGGAAATGAAAGTTTATATAAATGGTCATGGTCACATTGACCAAGATGGCCGCCATGGCTATAAATAGCAAAAACGTTTAAAAATCTTCTTCTTCAGAACCAGAAGGCCTATGATTTTGAAACTTGGTGTGAAGCATCTGGGAATGGAGCTCTACAAAGTTTATATAAATCATGACCCTGGGATGACCTTGACCTATTTTACGGCAAGGTTAACTTAGATATCCCATGCATTGGAGTGGGAAAAAATAGGAAAATGTATTAAATGGCAGAAAACTTGCTAGAAATGAGCAAATGGACAGAAGATTTATGTTTAAGAAAATATTTTGGGCCCAGGTTGTCTGCCCCTGCCCCGGGGCTATATAGATGTATATGACCATAATATTGAAACATCTTCTTCTCTGAAACCGCTAGGCCAATCAAAGTAAAACTTTTTGTGGAGCATCCTTAGGAAAAGGGAATGAAAGTTTGCATAAATGGTCAAGGTCACATGACCAAGATGGCCGCCTTGGCTATAAATAGCAAAAACCTTTAAAAATCTTCTTCAGAACCAGAAGGCCTATGATTTTGAAACTTGGTATGAAGCATCTGGGAATGGAGCTATACAATGTTTATATAAATCATGACCCTGGGATGACCTTGATCTATTTTACGGCAAGGTCAACTTAGGTCGCCCATGCATTTGAATGGGTAAAAATAGGAAAATGTCACGTAATGGCAGAAAACTTGCTAAGAATGAGCAAATGGACAAACTTGCAGTTAATTGGCAAATGGGCTGAATTTTTATGATTTGAAAAAGACATTGACTCCAGGAGTTATTCTGACTCTGCCTTAGGGTTATATACATGCATTGTACCATTCTAGTCTAACAAGTTTATTGTTATATGTATGTAGCTCAGGTTTCAGGTGAGCGTTTACAGGACCATTGGTCTTCTGGTTGTAATGTGGGACAGACATGCTGTGACGTCCGTTGTCATTGTTGTCGTTCGCATTATTCAAACATCTCCCCTGACAACACTGGGCCAATCAAAGCCAAACTTCACATAGAGCATCCTTAGGATGGGGGAACAAAAAGTTATATAAATTGTTCAGGTCACATGACCAAGTTTGCCGCCAGGGCTATAAATAGCCAAACCATTATTAATTTACTTCTCCAGAACGAAGGCCTAGGGAGCTTAACATGTATAGCATCTGGAGCAAGGTCAATGTTTGCAACAAGATTAACTTCGTTATCTTATTTAATTGAATGGGGGGGGGATAGAATGGCAATAAATGGTGAAAACTTGCTGGGAATAGGAAAATGGACAGAATTATGTTTATGAAAATATACTGTTCAAAATAAGTTTATTCCTACTATTTTATTGTCGGTTATTTTGGGGGATATGTAGCAAATGAGAAACACATTAAAGAAAATGTTTACGGCAAAAGTTTACTTAAAAATGGCTTGACGTCGTTTAACGTCATTTTATCCATATTTATATCATTCAAGTGCCCACGTTTTAGTGCAATCACATTTAACCAAACTTGCTTTAAAACATTTGTTTGGTGTAAGTGAAGCAGGAATCCGCTCAAACTTTTGCAATTTGTTTCATTAGACACTCATGAGATACTACGTTATTCTGACGTTTATTTGCCTTATTTTTCAATGTGTCCCTACACGTTCAAAACTTCTCAATTTAGAAACTTTCTTTCTGAATGACTCTTCTCTGTATCAAGAGCTTCTGATTATGACAAAAATTTTGTCTGTACAATTTTGGATAGTCTACTGAATAAGAAAACCGTGCATAATTTTGCGTGACTGACGTTCGTTTACGTTGAATTGAATCAAATCTCAATCACTGCATTTTAAAAGAGACATAATCGAAATTGTTAAAGAGGTGGTAAAATCACAAATTGACATTCTCAGTAAAGAACACAGACGACTTTATGTTTAACGTCAGCCTTGACGTTTCAGTCACGTTTTGCGGAAATCAGTGTTTTTTTCGCTAGCTTAATCCAATATTAAGACACTGTTTAATGATTCAAATGGCCAAAGAGAATACAAAATGATTTTATCGCTGACCTAAACCAAAATGATTTTCAGCCTCGGTTCTAAACCGAAATGATGACCTTTTCAGTCACTACCATTTGACGTCAGTTGTAACGCGTACAGACATTTATTAGCACCAAGTTTCAAGCGGAAATAAACCTTTGACATGTACTCATTTGTGTGTTTAATATAGAGATGTAATTTTTAAGCGTAAATGCCGATCTAATGCTTGCTGAAAAGTCTTGCTTTTTCAGCAGCTTCATGTGTGAATTTTCATAGTGACCCCTACTTGAAACCAGGGTCGATAGGTCTCATCTCGGCCTATCGTTTGCTGTTATCTTTTGTGTAACAATGATCCGGAGGGATGAAATTAACTTTCTGAGAGGGAGAATCTGCCCCAGGCGTGTAATACCTCACAGTATTTTAAAAACATTATAGTAGGAATAAACTTATTTTGATCAGTATAATTTGGCTCCAATAGGATGTCTGCCCATGCCCCGGGCAAAAATCAATGTAAATAATCATCTGTACTTTAAACATCTTCTCCCCCCGTAACCACTTGGCCAATCAAACCAAAATTTCATAGGATCCAGGTCACATAACCAAGATGGCTGTCCGCGCTATAAATATTAAAATATTTTAGAAGCCAGAAGGCCTATAAATTTAAAACTTGGCAAGAAACATCAATGAGTTGAGCTATACAAAGTTTATATAAATCATGACCTTGGAGTGACCTTGACCTATTTTGGCAAGGTCAATTTAGGTCACATATGCATTTAAATGGGGGAAATGATAGATGGCCATTTCATGTTGAAACATTGCAGAAATCCGCAAATGGAAGTAAGTTCTCTGCCCAATGTTCACTTGAGCAGGACTATACACAATGGACATGGAATCGAGTACCGATATATAGTAGATCTCAAGTGAGCCTCTACAGGACCATTGGTCCTCTGATTATTCTTACTTTTCAAAGAAGTATCATTTCAATAATAAATGACAATATATGTAATTGTTTACCAGCAAGTGAGTACATATAAGATACAGTAGCTCCTTTGAGATCAGTAAGAATCTTCAGAGTACAAAAATTGTATAAAATGTTTTTAGCTCGACTGCACGAAGTGCATAGAGCTATTGCAGTCACCCCGGTCGTCCACGTTCCCGTTCCCGTGCGCGTGCGTGTGCGCGTGCGCGTCACACTTGCGTTAAAGTTTTCTAGAAGTCCATATCTTGACAACCACTCATCAGAAAGCATTCATACTTGGACCATAGATACCCTGTAGGGTTAGCTTTCATTCCATGGCATCGGGCCCCTGGGTCCAGGCCAGGGGGTGGGGCTGGAGGTTAAAATCTAGAACACCTTCAAAAATGGCAATTCTTGTGTTAAAGTTTTCTAGAAGTCCATATCTTGACAACCACTCATCAGAAAGCATTGATACTTGGGCTATTGACACCCTGTAGGGTCGGCTTTCATTCCATGGCATCAGATCCCTGGGTCCATGCCAGGGGGTGGGGCTAGAGGTTAAAATCTAGAACACCATTAATGATAATGGCTTTTCTGTGATATAGTATTCTAGAAGTCTATATCTTGAAAACTTTTTATCAGAGGGCTTTCATACTCGGACCATAGGTACCCTGTAGGGTTGAGTTTCATTCCATGGCATCGGGCCCCTGGGTCCATGCCTGGGGGTGGGGCTGGAGGTTAAAAACTAGAACACTAAAAAATAGATGTACTGCTGTGTAACTTTTACAAGGAGGCATATCTTGACAACAACTTATCATAAAGCATTCATACTTCATACACTTTAGGTTCCATGACATCGAACCTCTGGGTCGGAGTCAGGGGGGCGGGGCTAGAGGTCAAAATCTAGAACTCCCCGAATTTTTTTTTTTTATTTCTTAATAGAAACAACTTAGGAGGATGGTTGGTCATTCATCCTTTGACTTTGTGACACTGACTTGTGTGTCATGACGGTAAGGGTCGGTTGACCTACTTTCCATGGTTCAGTGATTTTGCCTTATACCTTGACACTCAATTAGTATATTTTCTTACTTCTTTAAGATTATGAGTTAGTACGACCAGGCCTTTGACCCCAATATACTTATAGGTCACTGTGACCTAATTTCATGGTTCAGTGATTTTGCCTTATATCTTGACACTCAATTAGTATATTTTCATACTTTTTTCAGATTATGAGTGAGTATGACCAGACCTTTGACTCCAATATACTTATATGTCACTGTGACCTAATTTCATGGTTCAGTGATTTTGCCTTATATCTCGGTACTCAAATGGTTTATGAACAAACTTCTTTCAAAGCATGTTTGCGTATGACAAGACCTTTGACCCTGAAGTAGTCCTAGGTCACTGTGACCTAATTTCACGGTTGAGTGATTTTGCCTTATATCTTGACACTCGATTAGTATATTTTCATACTTTTTTCAGATTATGAGTGAGTATGACCAGACCTTTGACCCCAATATACTTATAGGTCACTGTGACCTAATTTCACGGTTCAGTGATTTTGCCTTATATCTCGGTACTCAAATGGTTTATGAACAAACTTCTTTCAAAGTATGTTTGCGTATGACAAGACCTTTGACCCTGAAGTAGTCCTAGGTCACTGTGACCTAATTTCACGGTTCAGTGATTTTGCCTTATATCTTGACACTCAATTAGTATATTTTCATACTTTTTTCAGATTATGAGTGAGTATGACCAGACCTTTGACTCCAATATACTTATAGGTCACTGTGACCTAATTTCACGGTTCAGTGACTTTGCCTTATATCTCGGCACTCAAGTGGTTTATGAACAAACTTCTTTCACACTATGTTTGGGTATGACAAGACCTTTGACCCTAAAGTAGTCCTAGGTCAATATGACCTAATTTCACGGTTCAGTGATTTTTCTTTATATCTCGGCACTCAATTGGTATATGAACATACTTCTTTCACGATATGTATGAGTATGACAAGACCTTTGACCGTAAAGTATTCCTGGATCACTGTGACCTAATTTCATGGTTCAGTGAGTTTGCCTTATATCTCGACACTCAGTTGGTATTTTTTCATACTTCTTTCTGATTATGAATGAGTATGACCACCCCTTTAACCCAAACATACTTATAGGTCACTATGACCTAATTTCATGGTTCAGTGATTTTGCTTTATATCTCAACACTGAATGGGTATATGATCATTTTTCTTTTACATTATGAGTAAGTATCACTAGACCTTTGACTCTGCAATACTTATAGGTCAGTGTGACCTTTTTTCACGGTTCAGTGATTTTGCCTTGTGTCTTGGCACTCAGTTGGTATATGGACACAATTCTTTCACAATATGAGTGAGACCTTTAAATCTTAGTACTTATAGTTAACTTTCATGGTTCAGTGATTTTGCCTTATTGCATCAAGGCAAAAAGATGTATGAGCATAATGCTTTGGGTTACTAGTCGGGTTTGGCCTTATGTTTGACAAAGGTCAGAAGCAGTCGAGCACGCTGTCCTGCGACAGCTCTTATTATTATTTGACCCCATTCAGGCATGTGTCCTTGATTTAGTCTTCCCTTGTGCATGCTGTGTAAAGATTTGAAATGGCAGTATATTTATCTGGCTATCGTCGCCGGCTTATAAAGCATCAGAACCCGAAATTGCGCAATATGGCTCACAGTACCTCTTTGAACGTTTTCACTTTATCATATGGATCAAACTTTATATGGGCCTCCACATCTGATGATCAGAATAGCAAAAATCTGCATATATGCGAAAACAAAGGCGCAGATCAGCTCCGCAGTAACTGCGAAGCTGATCAGCGCCTTTGTTTTCGCTACTCGGATAGTACATTTTGTCTACTTTCTAAATCCAAAATTTCAAGCTTCTAGCCTGCTTCTGTGGATGAACAGCGTGGTTTTTGTCTGACCTGGTTGGAAACCCAAATTGTTGTTTTTCTCGCGCAAAAGCTCAATTATTTTATTTCTTGTAGGGTTACATAAGAGCCACACAATGAGAAAACCGGATTTTTTTGCCTATGCGAAAACAAAGGCGCAGATCAGCGGTGCAATAAGCTGATCAGCGCCTTTATTTTCGCTACACGGATGGTTCAATTCTTCCTCTACCTGTACCAAAAATTTCAATATTCTAGCTTGCTTCTGTGACTGCACAGTCAGGTTTATGTCGGACCTGGTCGGAAACCCTGAATACCGGTTTTATATAAGTAATATAAGACATTACAGCTTGGTTTTTCATTTCAGCCGCCACATGGGAAAACAAACAATTTGCATAGGCGAAAACAAAGGCGCAGATCAGCTTCGCAGTAACTGCGAAGCTGATCAGCGTCTTTGTTTTCGCTACTCGGATAGTCCAATTCCTCTTTTACTTACATCCGAAATTTCAAGCTTCTAGCTCTTTTCTGTGCTTGTACAGGTCGGTTTGTGTCGGACCTGTCCGGAAAACACTTTGTTGGTTTTCCCACGAGCCGCTCATTTGTTTCAGTGTCACAGGAACACCCAGTAAAAACCGTAAAAGACAACAGCCACATAGATGCAGAGAAGAACAAACATAAAAAAGGTCATCACACGTCTGGCGTAAAACGATACAATTGTGGCGTTTGTGATGAAGTTTCTAGCTTACAACATTTACACTGTGAATTTTGTGAGAAACTGTTTAAGAGTAATGCGATTTTGATTGCACATACGAGAACACATACTGGAGAGAAACCTTTTAATTGTGGGACCTGTGGGCGAGGTTTTGCCGAGAAAAGTACTTTGAGAAAACACAATAAAGCACATATGAGAGGCTTTTTGTGTAAAATATGTGCAAAGAATTTTTCAAAGAAAGAATTTTTAGAACGTCATGAGAAAAGAAAACATTCTGGAGAACATCATTATAAAAAGTATCAGCGAAAGCAAGACGTCACAGTTAAACAATTTCACTGTGATGTTTGTGGCGAAACATCCAGCTTAAAACATTTTCATTGTGAGTTTTGTCTGAAACTCTGTCGGAGTAATGGGCATTTAGTTGCACATACAAGAATACATACTGGAGAGAAACCTTACATTTGTGAAACTTGTGGCAAATCTTTTGCTGAGAACAGTTCTTTAAAGAAACACTATAGAACTCATGATCATAAAAGGAAATTCTTTTGTAAAACATGTGGAAAATCATTTCCAAGGAAAGATTGGTTTGACAAACATGTGACAACATCACATTCAGGAGATTATCCATATAAATGTCAGACATGTGAAGCGTCGTTTGCATGGAAACAAAATCTTAATGCACATCGGAAAATCCATACTGGAGCTAAACCATTTCTTTGTCGGTTCTGTGGAAAATCTTTTCGTGAATCTAGAACTTTACAAAATCACGAAAGTAGAATTCATCCTGGTGAGGGCCTTAGTAAATGACACGTGATGTGATCATTTTGTCTAGAACTTTAAAAATCACGGAAGTTTTTAAAATTCATCCTGGGGAAGACTTTACTGAGTGATGTGTGATGTGATCATGTTTTGTCTAGAACGTTTTGCTGTTGACTGGATCGTTAAGCATCAATTCAAACAAATTCAAATTGAATTACAATTTCTCTTCTACTTAAACCCATAATTTCAAGCTTCTAGCTATTTTCTGTGACTGTAGTTAATGTCGAACCTGGTCGGAAACCCAATTTGCTGTTATTCTCATGGGAAGGTCCAAATGTCATTTTTTTTCAGAACCGGTACATGCACCACTAAACGATGCATACTCCTGTCGCTACTGTAACAAGCTGTTCTCTAGACCCAATCATGTGACCAAACACGAGAGAATCCATACTGGAGAGAAACCTTACAGTTGTGAGATCTGTGGGAAACCTGCAGTGACGAAGGGGAACTTAAAAGCCCACATGGTCGTACATATGAAAACACAGGTCCACAGAATGTGACTTTACTATAATATGTAGGAAAGGGTCAGGATGAATGATAAACGCCACCTGTCAATCAAAATATACACCGACCAGTTAATTTATGATAGAAACATACGACAAACAAATGCATGTGGCTAATTGTGAATACATGTTACTATAAATCGCATATAAAGTGAATGTAACTTAACTTGTTTGTCCTTAAGTACGAATCTGTCATCGTCCACAATTTCAAAGATCTTCTCTGAAACCGCTTGGTCAATCAAGGCCAAATTTGATATGAAGCATCTATAGGAAGAGGGAATCAATGTATACATAAATAATCCAGGTCACATGACCAAGATGGCCGCCATGCCCATATGTGGTCAAAATCCTTCAAAAATCTTCGGAACCGGTGGACCAATTTCAACAAAACTTGGCATGTAGCATTGTGGACTAGAGTACTGCAGAATGTCTTAGGTTTTACCATAATTATTTCCTAAACACTAAAACACTTTTTCTTTAACGTTTTGGTTCAGTATATCAAGTAGTGGTTGTTCATAAAATGAGAACTCGATTTTTCTTTTTGATTTATTTCTTACAGAGATTTATAACCATCAGGAAAACATGTCCGTGCAATGTATTCCCCCTTGAACCCCACTTTTATATAGTAAAACTGGGGTATGCAGGGGTATACCTATTTTTCTTATCTTTTGCTCCAAAACATAGATTGTGGGTAGTCGTTAGAACCGCCTCGGCGAGGCGGTTCTAACGAGTACCCACAATCTATGTTTTGAGCAAAAATAAGAAAAATATCAAATTTTTTTCTACTGAAAATTTTCATTTTCACAACCAAAAACTTTTCTGTGTATTGCGTGGGCGGGTTTGCGTTATGACTAAGTCAGGGGATAAATTACATGTATCGCCCAAAGGATTCATTTTCACTGAAACACCTATACTTCACATTGGTACTCGCAACCGAAGATCGGTTCAACCTCTGCCAAACCTAGGACCTCTACCGATTCCTTTGCAATCTCAAGAGTTGTGCCTGACAACGGTTCACCGCACGTGATTGTAATGCTTTCGCCCGGTGTCAGTGACGGGTCTCCGATTCTTCCACAGTCCTGACCGTCTACTGAAATCGTGAAGTTGTTAATTTGTGCAGCTGAAAAGCAGAAAATAAAGTGAGTCCATGAGTTGATCACTAATTGAATAACACAAAATAATATGATATGAAATGTTATTTTGAAAAGAAAACAATAAACATTTAAAACAGTTCGAAACCTCGAAGTAGAGGACCAAAATATGAAATATTATGGAAATATGCCATTAAACTTTTTTGACATTTTATCACTATGGTCACAAACATATATATAGCCCAAAGGCTGGGACACATGAACCCCTGCGGTATTTTTCCTCAGAATCATAAATAATTCTGGAAGTGTTTGCCTTCAAATGACATTTTAACAGTTTTCTGTATATGTGATCTAAGTAATAGATCAAGGTCATCAAAGGGTCATGATCTATAAACACATTGTAGTACTCTAGTCCCCAATGCTACATGTTAAGTTTCGTTGCAACAGGTCAGCAGTTCCGGACAAGAAGATTTTGAAGGGGGTTTACCATATATGGACATGGTGACCACCATGGTCACGTGACCTGGATTATAAACACATTGGTTCCCCTTTCTTATATGTGCTTCAGTATCAAAATGGGCTTTGATTGACCAGAGGAGATCTTTGAAAACTATGGACGACGGACGCCGGATGCCTGCCTATCCTAAAAGAAGATCATTCCGGATATAGGAGTAGTAAATATACTGGTCAAAAAGTTATCAAACTTTTAAGGATGCATTTTTGGGCCAATCGATAATTAAATCAATATTTTATTTATATGGTGGATAAGCAGTTTTATCGCACTTTCATATGCCACCAATATTGATTTTGTGATTCATCAGCTGTCTTTAAACCACACTACCCTAAAACCAAAGTGATGAAAAGTCCATAAAAACTGATGACATAAAAAAAAAGCCATTTCATGAAAAATTTGCGAATTAGCACGATAGTCATCAAGTTTAATCATTTCTAAGGTCAGCCAGCCAAAATAGATTGGAGATTTCATGCCATTTTAAAAGTTTTGCACAAAAGAACTAACACACCATCAATTCTCTATGGGAATTTCATATCACTTTCATTTTAAGGGTAGTTTGACTTAAAGCCTGGTCTCGTTGAAAGCAAAGACATTTGTTTCGATTCTCAAGTGTACAAAGCTTACAAAATGAATTACCTGTTTCATTTTACCAGCAGTTCGAAATCTTCTTGAAATTGCATGTTTACAGTTTGATCCCTAACTTTGTTTGTCCAGTATATTAACAATTCTTATATATCTGAAGACATTGTTTTGAAGCATATTTCTGCTAAGTTTGATTTAGTTATCTGTAAAAATGAAGTAAATAGAAAACAGGCATTGTAGCGGATACATTCTTATGGGAAATTTTACATGGCACTTTTTGTCTTTGATGGTCGTGCACTTCCCATTTTGGAATAATTTTTGTATTTTCAGCAAATGCTGTTCATTTTGGACAAAGCTCCCTTAATTTTCAGATAATTATGGCAACGTCATCCACATTTTATCCATTGTAAGAGAGAATTAAGGCTTGAGAAGGCTTGAAAATTGTATTTTGTTAACTGCTTTCCATTTCCATGATTGTTAGTTGCTGCAAACAACAGGATGTGACATCACAAATTTGTAATGACGTCACTTCATGTTGAAGAACCACCTAACAAAACGGAAGTAAGATTAAGGATCAAATATAATAGAAGCATTATTGTCGGGATTATTGTGTTAAATATCCTACTTGTATCTGTATTATTAAACAAGGGGACCAATGGTCCTGTAAACGCTCAACTGAGAACTGGGATATGCAACCTAAGCTGACCTTGCCGTAGAATAGGTCAAGGCCATCCCAGGGTCATGATTTATACAAACTTTGTAGAGCTGTATTCATTGATGCTTCAGGCCAAGTTTCAAAATCAAAGGCCTTCTGGTTCTGAAGAAGAAGATTTATAATGGTTTTTACTTTTATAGGCATGGTGGCCATCTTGGTTATATGACCTGGACCATTTATATTAGCTTTCACTCGCCTTTCCTAACAATGCTCCACATAAAGTTTGGCTTTGATTGGCAAAGGTTTCAAAGATCGGTAATATACATGTATATAGCCCCTGAGAACATTTTTTCTATCAACAAAAATCTTCTGTCCATTTGCATATTCCCAGCAAGTCCCCCCCCCCCCATTTAATTACATTTTACTAACTTTCCCCATTCAAATGCATGGACAACCTATGTTGGCCTTGCCATAAAATAGGTCAAGGTCATCCCAAGGTCATGATTTATATAAACTTTGTAGAGCTCCTCTCCCTGATGCTTCATGCCAAGTTTCAAAATCATAGGCCTTCTGGTTCTGGAGAAGAAGATTTTAAAGGTTTTTTTGCTATTTATAGTGATGGCGGCTATCTTGGTCATGTGACCTTGACCATTTATATAAACTTTCATTCTCCCTTCCTAAGAATACTCAACAAGACGTTTGGCTTTGATTGGCCAAACGGTTTCAGAGAAAAAGATCTTTGAATATTATGGAAATATATACATGTATATTGCCCCCGGATGGGGACAGATCTGCCCCGGGGTCCTTTTTTCAGAATCATAAATATTCAGTCCATTTGCCCATTTCCATAAAGTTTTTCCTGTCAAATGACATTTTGACAATTTTCCCCATTCAAATGCATGAGCGACCTATATTGACCTTGCCGTAAAATAGGTCAAGGTCATCCCAGGGTCATGATTTATATAAACTTTGTAGAGCTCCTCCCCCTGATGCTTCATGCCAGGTTTCAAAATCATAGGCCTTTTGGTTCTGGAAAAGAAGATTTTTAAATGTTTTTGCTATTTATTGCCATGGTGGCCATCTTGGTCATGTGACCATGACTATTTATATTATCTATCATTCCCTCATCCTAAGGATACTACATATAAAATTTAGCTTTGATTGGATGAGCGGTTACTGGGAAAATTAAGTTTAACATTTAATTTGTAAATGACCTTTGGCCAAGGTCAAGGAATGACCTTGACCTTTAATACTCACATCACTTCATTAGCTCAACATGTTGTCTGTATCTACCAGGTCACAGGCTACAAAACTTCCTGAAAAATTCAATGTTTTCACTTTTTTCCATTGAAAAGCCTATGTAACCAAAATTGACCTTGCCGTTAAATAGGTCATGGTCAACCCAAGGTCATGATTTATATAAACTATGATGAGCCAAAGTTCCCGATGCTACAAACCAAGTTTCGTTGAAATCGGTTCACTGGTTCCAGAGAAGAAGATTTTTTTTATGGTTTTTACCATATATGGGCATGGCGGCCATCTTGGTCATGTGACCTGGATCATTTATATAACTTTTCGTTCCCCCTTCCTAGGGCTGCTCCACACGAAGTTTGGCTTTGATTGGCCCAGTGGTTTCAGAGGAGAAGATCTTTGAAATTGTTGACGGACGACGACGGACGGACGCCGGAGCATGGCCATCCTATAAGCTCACCTTGTGAGCCTTCGGCTCAGGTGAGCTAAAAAGTTATTAACTGTTTAGTAGCGATTGCGTTTTTTGATGACACCCTGTATAAGCTCGACCGGTACTTTCGTAACTAAAAAAATAAATACCACCGCCAGAATCGAGACGATTCCAGATCCTCACACCAACAAATGTTTGTGGACACTTATATTCCACCTTCCACCACGGCGGCTCGGTTTCTGTCGGTGGCCATGAGGTGACGGCAACGAGGTTCAGGTCTTTATCAAGAGCATTTTCCGCTGGTCGCGGATTGTTCGCATGTGTTGAACTTTGGATTACTTGCTTAATCTCAGGGAAAGCCTCTAAAAAGCATAAACATTATCACGTGTTCGATTTGTGGCCACCTGGGAAATAGCTGCTCGGAGGACAATTGTTCTGTTAGTATCTGTACTTTTTAGTTACTTGTAATGCTTTAAAGACATATTTCCCTGTCTACTGATCAATGATAAGGGACACGACACTTGAAACCAGGTGGCCTGACATTGACTCTGAATACAGGTATGGGCCCAAACAGGTAAAATCAATATTGATTGCACAGGGAGGCAGTTTTATTGCACAGGTTCTCAGGGATCATAAAAAAATAAACAGTGGGTCACAGGTATTATCCTTTAGGTGCCTCTCTATTGCCCCCTGCAGAGATCATGGCAGTCCTATTGATCTCTTGTCCATATTGCACCATTAGGGGAACAGTGGTACCAATATAGCTCCTTCAGAAGCTAAGTCTTTAAGCGGAAATTTTGATCTGCTTGCATCGGCCGTCTTTTCAATACTCGGATAGTATGATTCCTCTTTTACTTAAATCCAAAATGTCAATCTGTGACTATACAGACCTTTTTTTATTCAGTTTAACGTCCCTTTCAAGATTATTTCAGCTCATATGAGACGGGCCAATCAGTAGTTGGGGCGAAAACGGGAGAACCCCGAGAAAAACCACCTGACACACCCGCATTTAGAACTTGGCTTGTCTCACATGTGGCCAGAGCGGGGCTCGAACCCACACCAGACACAGCGGTGAGATGATCGAGTGATTAAGAAACAGCGCTCTTAACCGCTTGGCAACGGGGGCCGCCAGACCGGTTTGTGTCAGACCTGGTCGGAAACCTCATTGTTGGTTTCCTCATGAGACTGATCATTTGTTTCTGTTACTAGAACCAAAAGGTAATCACAGTCGTGTTTGTTCCCTTAGATTATATTCCGATATAGGAATCAAACATGATTTTCCATTCATTAACATTCGCTAGGTCCCTCGGGGAGTGTTGAAAACCGAGGGCGTAGCCCGAGGTTTCAACACTCCCCGAGGGACCTAGCGAATGTGAATGAAAAAAAAAAAAACATTTTTGATCGCTATTATTGCATAAATTCTGCAGAAACGAAAGAAATAATGGTGCACTATATTTTACAGCCTCATCACATTTTCATGCGCGTAAAAGCTTTTGTTTTTATGCTCGTACCGGGTGGACTTCAGTTTCTCATTATTAGCACTTGCTTTGCGTGGCACCAGGTAACGAGCATAAGTAAAAGACATGTATTACGTGCGCGCGTGAATTGCAATATTAATGCATGGCTTTCTCTTCATTAATAAACGGCTGTTAATATCGTGTGACACGGGTATTTATGCAATAATAGGTATTATTGCATAAATACCCGTATCACACGATATTAACAGCCGTATATTAACGAAGAAAAAAAAACGCCCTCGGTTTTCAACACTCCCCTTGGGACCTAGCGAATGCTATATGGATGGAAAATTATTTATTATCCCTATATTCTTTTTAGTGGCTGTCGGTAACTTTAATAATGTTACAGTCACAATTTTACATAATGGTAGCTTTGTGTACTTAGAATCCATCGCTCTACTACTGAGCCCAAGAACCAAGTTGCGCTATCACGAAAACATGTCCGTGTAATGTATACCCCTTTGAGCTCCACTTTTATATAGCAAAACTATTGGAGCAAGTTAATGATACACCAACTCGCCAGGGTAGAATTTTGGACTTGTTAATCACGAGCCACCCAAGCCTAGTTCAACGACATTCCGTAGGCCCACCAATTGGCCTTAGCGATCATGATATTCTTACCATCACAACCTTTATAAAACCGGTCATTAACAAAAAACCAACTCGGACAGTTTACAATTATAGAAAAGCTAATTGGGACCAAATCAGAGAAGATATGGCCCACTTTAGAGACCAGTACTTGTGTGAACTCAGTTGAGGGTAATTGGATTAAATTTAAAAAAGCCTTGTTTGAATCAATGGATAAACATATACCAAAGAAAACTATAAAAGGGAAAGCTGATGTCCCGTGGATGACTAAGAAATTGAAACGCCAGATAAAGAAAAAGAAACGCTTGTACAAGAAAACCAAAAAGTGTAAGGACAGTAAAAGTACTAAAGCATTTCATGACTTTCGTAAAGAAGTTCGAAATTTAATGCATACTGAATACTATAAATATATTAACAATTTGTTGGAGCCCGAAAGTGACAAAACCTCACAGTCGTTTTGGAAATATATAAAATCAAGGAAACAAGACAGTGTCAGCATAGGTACTTTGAAGGATAATGGTCGAATTGCAGAGAGTGCCAAGGATAAGGCTGAAATGTTTAACCAGACATTCTGTTCAGTATTCACAAGGGAGGACTTGGATAATATCCCAGACAAAGGCCCGTCACCCTACCAACCTATGACTCATATACATATAACCTTGAACGGTGTTATCAAATGTGTGAAAAGACTTAACCCAAAGAAAGCTTGCGGAGCGGACAAAATGCCAATATTAGTATTACAGGAAACAGCAAACGAAATAGCCCCAGTGCTTCAAAGCTTATTTCAACAATCCCTCAATGAAAGTAAAATTCCATCAGACTGGAAAAAGGCCAATATAGCACCGATATTTAAAAAAGGCGACCGGACAAAACCTTCTAATTATCGCCCCGTCAGCCTCACGGCAGTGGTATCCAAAATGCTTGAGCATATCGTAGTTGCCCAAATCATGGACCATTTAGACAGTCAAAATATCTTACATGAAAATCAACTCGGGTTCAGAGCCCGCCGATCTTGTGAAAGTCAACTTCTTCTCACTACTGATGACATCGCGAGGAGTTTAAATCAAAGCTATCAAGTGGATATGGGTATCCTCGACTTTGCGAAAGCCTTTGATAAGGTTTCGCATACGAGGCTTTCAAGAAAGATGGAATACTACGATATCCAGGGCTCTACACTCAACTGGGTTACAGACTTCTTACGCGGTCGGAATCAACAGGTGGTTATCGATGGCGAAACTTCGGATCCAGCAGAGGTTACGTCAGGAGTCCCCCAGGGAACGGTATTGGGACCAACGTTGTTCCTGATATACATTAATGACGTCGCTGAAAACTTAAACTCTAACATTCGCCTTTTCGCGGATGATTGTGTTGTGTACCGCCAAATTGACTCTCCCCAAGACCATGTTATACTACAGGACGATTTAAACAAACTTGTCGATTGGAGTAACACTTGGCAAATGAAATTTAACGTCGATAAATGTGTGGTCATGAACTTTGGAACTAGTAGAACTAAGACAAAATACGAGTATAAGATGAACAACCAAACTCTAGAAACTGTGAAACATAACCCTTACTTGGGAGTCGAATTAACTGATAACCTGAAATATAACGATCATATAGATACCATTATTTCTAAAGCCTCAAGAGTCCTTGGATTTGTGAAACGTAATCTCAAACATTGTCCTAGAACTGTCAAAGAAAGAGCATATCAAACGCTGGTTAGACCCAAACTCGAATAAAGTTCACCGATATGGAATCCTCAACACAAAGATCCCATCAAGAAAATTGAACAAGTACAGCGGAATGCAGCTCGTTTTGTGTTAAATAAACCTTATAATCGTCAAAACCCGACAAGTGTTACTACCATGTTGCAGCAACTGAATTGGCCAACATTGGAGGACCGTCGTAAAGCTTCAGACTTAATTCTCATGTACAAGGTTGTTAACAGCCTTGTAGCTGTGCCTGTGAACTATCTACCACCCAGATCGCCACGGTATGTTGATTGTATCAGATTCATCGCATACCACTGCAGAGTGAATGTATATCAACATTCGTTCTTCCCACGGATCGTGATCCCCTGGAACCGACTACCAGACACTACTATCAACCTACAGAGCTTGAATATAGTTCACCGATATGGAATCCTCAACACAAAGATCCCATCAAGAAAATTGAACAAGTACAGCGGAATGCAGCTCGTTTTGTGTTAAATAAACCTTATAATCGTCAAAACCCGACAAGTGTTACTACCATGTTGCAGCAACTGAATTGGCCAACATTGGAGGACCGTCGTAAAGCTTCAGACTTAATTCTCATGTACAAGGTTGTTAACAGCCTTGTAGCTGTGCCTGTGAACTATCTACCACCCAGATCGCCACGGTATGTTGATTGTATCAGATTCATCGCATACCACTGCAGAGTGAATGTATATCAACATTCGTTCTTCCCACGGATCGTGATCCCCTGGAACCGACTACCAGACACTACTATCAACCTACAGAGCTTGGATGGCTTCAAACTTGCTGTCCAGCCCGTACACAGGATGTAAGGTACTCAGGAACTGTACAGTGTATATACATGTTTGTTTTTACGTAACACTATAAATACACGTTTTAAACTTTTCAATGCGACTGGCGTCGTGCAAGCGAAAATCTAACACCCTTGTCGAGATGTCTGCCCAGCGGATTTTGACAAGAAATACCATTGAAGTTGAAGTTGAAAACTTGGGTTTGCAGGAGTATACCTATTTTTCTTATTTTTGCTCCAAAACATAGATTGTAGTTACTCGTTAGAACCGCCTCGGAACCGCCTCGCGGAGGTTTCTAACGTGTATCCACAATCTATGTTTTGAGCAAAAATAAGAAAAATATCAAAATTTTTCAGCTGAAATTTTCAATTTTTAAAGCTGAAAAAATCTCTCTATATCGCATGGGCAAGTTTTCCTGATGATACTTACGGCAAATAGGAGTTGTACAGTCAACGTATCCATTTCTACAGATACAGAGAAAACAGCCTCCGTCAGATGGGAAACTAGCCCCATGAGGATAGGTCGAGACTCCATACTCGCAGTCTGAAAGTGTTTTTTTTTTTCATGCTCAAATCACCTGAGATTAAAATTAATCCTGCTCATAAAATGTTAAGATGCAACAAGTGTTAGCGCTTTTATCATTTATAAGTACGACAAATTATTAGCTTTGTTGATTTTCAATGGAAGTTTCAATTGATTCGGGCCATTTTGATATTCATGAGCAGTTTGAATATCTGTCTCAGCAGAGTTGAGCATGAAAAAAGAGACTTATGACCTTGGGACCCGGACACAGGTACATCGGATTATAAACCATATTCAATTGTTTATATTTTGTATTGCCTCCTTTGTCATTTTGTTATCTTTGATTACTGTAATAAATTACAATAATGAGGCCGTTTTTAAACCTCTTAAGATTTTTAAAATGATCATACTGGTAGTCTAGACGGCTTACATAGCGTGAATTCGGGGTTCTCCAATGGTACCATTGGTTGGTAACATTTGTACCATTTGTACCAATTTAATTGCCAATGGTACCATTGGTAAAGACATTGGTGCAAATGCTAAAAATGGTAATACCATTGGTACAATGTACCAATAGTACAAATTTTACCAACCGATAACCCCGAACACACGCATAGTTCCAAGCATTTACCATAGTAATCAATACAGCCTAACCTGATGCGCAAGACGGGTCCATTCCGCTCCAGGTGCCATCCGCTAAGCAATATCTCTTAACTTGGCCGTCAATCAGTCCAAAGTCACACACATAGGTTGCAACTGTACCGACTGGTTGCGGTCCGGTGACGTCAACATTACCGTCCGCAGGGGGTGTTAGAGAAGGGCATTGCACTATGGGTAGATATAAAAGTGGATTAAAGAATCAAGATTAGCGAAGCTCTTGCGCCCAAGGATCTCCATCGCCGGGCAGCTTACTGAATCTGTGAGTTCTCGTTTATGATTCATCATGATTGTTATCATGATTTATTTGTTTGTCCATGATGATTGATTGACTAGTTAGAGATTCACCACGAGGACCGAACAACTATTTAAACTAAATGTTGTGAACCACTGCAGAAGATGAGGGCTCGGTTAGGGTCATGTAAACCCGGTTTAAGCCCCCCCCCCCCCCCCTATACAGTAGTTTTGTATTACTGATCGTTCCAAGGCGATACTTCTGTTGTGGTTCCATTTGTTTTATGTTTTGGAGTCGAATTTTGGTACTGTTTGAACCTTATGTACGTTTTCATATTTTTATTTAAGTTCATGTAACTGAGTGGCCGCCTATTGGGAAATAGCTGCTCAATCGACTTTAATACGATATGTTTTCTAGGTATAAGTACCTGCTTGTCAATTTAGTTTTTCCCACGTCGGTTTTTGGAGTGGGAATTTCTTTCTGATTGCGCATTTTCCTGATCATTGCCTACTTGTACCTTTATAGACTCATAGAATACGATATTTACATGAAATTGCCACCATCGAAACAAATACAATAAAAAAATGATGAAAAATGGTTCGAATTTTAGGGAAAAAAACATTCTTTAAGAGTATCCATTTTTATTCTTCTGAAATAAATTATAACTCACATGGCGGCATACAGGTAGGGGCGACGCTGCTCCACGACCCTGAACTCAAACACGTCATCCGGTTCGGTCCAATGAGTTCGAATCCTGGGTTACATGTATAGATCGCTTCAGATTCGAACTGCACCCCCTCAGGAGTCGACACGGCTCCGTTCGCAGGGGCTTCCAGGGGTGGGCAGGCTTGAAAATGGAAAACATGTCCGTGTAATGTATACCCCCTTATACCCCCATTTTATATAGCAAACTTGCGGCTGGGGTATGCAGGGGTATACCAATTTTTCTTATTTTTGCTCCAAATTATAGATTGTGGGTACTCGTCAGAACGAGGCGAGGCGATTCTAACGTGTATCCACAATCTATGTTTTGGGCAAAAACAAGAAAAATATCAAAATTTTTCAAATGAAAATTTTTAATTTTTACGGCTGAAAAAAAAATCTCCATATATTGCATGGGCAAGTTTTCGTAATGGGTCGAAAAATACACAGATGACATGTTGAAATCTTGCACTATCTCATTTTTCCTTTTATCGAATAAAAGCGGAGGGGTGAGGGCGGATCCCTGAGAGTACATCCTTTCTCTTAAGAAAGTTTTTCACTGCTTTCAAGTTATATTTTTACATTAGTCAATGATATAATATATAAATAACTATATGCATCATATTTTATATGTAGATCTACCAGAATAAATTTTAAACTTGCCACTGTAGCTTCCTCATGCGCTAGGTTCACTGTGGCATAACTCGCTAATAAGGATTTCAACATTTCCTGATTTTCACGAAGGACACAACTTATTCGCGAATTACCTGGATGAAGATGTACCTGCTATGTTTAAAGCCATGCTTTGAAATGATTAAGGTGAAATCTAAACTGAAATAGTTTCATATGCCTTGGCGAGACATATGGGTGAATGAATATGTACTTTTTATATTTGGGGATGCTAATTAAAGATACTCATTCTCATTTTTCTAACAAAATTAGGTGTTTTCTTAGTTTAATTGCCAATCCAGTAAAAGTGTCCTTTTGCACCAGAATTTGGGCATGCTGTAAATATAAAAGGACACCCAAATAATTTCTTGGTATAAATAGATTGAAACTTCTGTAACAATAGAGTCTGCAATACACCGAGAATTCCATGTACCATGTCAGCTAGTGGACACAACTATTTCAGGAGTGAGCCATGAGGAAGCTACAAACATTTCTTGAGTCAGTCATAACTGTTTTTTGAGTCAGTCACAACTGTTTCTTGAGCAATACACGGTATTTAGCCTACAAGTTTCAACATTTGTACAAACAAAGCACTGGAAATGGACAGTGCGTACAGTTTGAACCAAAACAGTAGAATATGCAGGCATAGTACAAGCCATGATCCGGATGAGCACAGAAGATTTATGATTAAAAACCTCACATAGAACACGACATAACCTTGTTTTGTCTTACCAATCACCGCAATATCGTTTTTTTTTTCTATTGTTGATAAGATCCAAACTCTTTAAGAGGAGTGAAATACAAAGGATGAAATAAAAGAATCAATCAACCTACCTTTTTGGTGCTCACGGTGCACGCAGTGTGGCCTTAACATTGCACTGTCCAATCTCCATACAACCGCACGGCTGACCACGGTGTTTGCAGAGGAATTTTCGTTTATGTCCGTCGAACCATTTTTATTTATTTACTTTTTTTTTGCATTTTAAGGGACCGTACAACGTCAGTACAAAGAGCAAACAAACAAGCAAAAAAGAAAGAAAAGAAACCACAAGACCAATGGTCAATGGTCCTGTAAACGCTCACCTGAGATCTGAGATATATACCAATAAACTTGTTTGACTATAACGGTCATATACATGTATATAGCCCCAGGACAGAGTCAGAGTACCCCTTGGGGTATATTTCTTTTTCAAATTCATAAATATTCCGTCCACTTGCCCATTTCCTGGAAGTTTTTCCCTTCAGTGTCATTTTAACAGTTTTCTGCATATGTGAACTATGTTGTGTGTGTGGACCTTGCCATAAAATCTGTCAGTGTCATTACAGGATCATGATTCATACACACATTGTAGTACTCTAGTCTTAATTTTTACATATCAGTTTTCATTGCAATAGGTTCAGCAGTTCCTGCGAAGAAGCTTTTTGAAGGGGTTCTACCATATATGGGCATGGCGGCCATCTTGGTCATGTGACCTGGTTTGTTTATGATCACATTGGTTCCCCCTTCATACTGATGCAAAATTACAGTAATTCGCTTTGGCTCCATGTTGCCAAATCTATAGGGTCACTGAAGAGGCTTAAGTAGCCAAAACCGCGGTATGGCCCATCCCCTTTATCATTTATGTGTTCGCTGCTCTTAAAGTATCTCTGTTTTATTTTTATTTCCTATTACTGCAGCTGGTGTTGGCGGCTGCGGCTGTAAAAAGTCTCCCCGTACATCATCCATAGGGTATTCTGAGAAAACAGTAAAGTATCATCGGTTGAAATTCATTTTCTAACCAACGTTTTAATATATTTTGCCCCATTCTGATTTTACTGGTCTTTGTATTGACTACCCTGTTGAAAGATGCAAAATTACAATAATTCGCTTTGGCTCCATGTTGCCAAATCTATAGGGTCACTGAAGAGGCTCAAGTAGCCGAAACCGCGGTATGAGCCTTCCCCTTTCTCATTTATGTGTTCGCTGCTCTTAAAGGATCTCAGTTTTATTTTTATTTCCTATAAAATTTGACTTTGATTGGCCGAGTGGTTTTAGAGAAGAATATCTCTGATGTTGACCTTACCGTAAAATAGGTCAAGGTCATCCCAGGGTAATGATTTATACAAACTTTGTAAACCTCCGTTGCCTGATGCTTCATGCCAAGTTTCAAAGCCATATGCCTTCTGGTTCTGGTTAAGATTTTAAAGGTTTTTGTTTTTTTTTATAGCCATGGCGGCTATTTTGGTCATGTGACCTGGACCATTTTATACAAACTTTGGTTCCCCCTTCCTAAGGATGCTCCATATAAAGTTTGGCTTTGACTGGCCCAGGGGTTTCAGAGATGTTTAAACATTGTGATTTTGACGACGAGGGAGCATGGGTTTACTATAAGCTCCCCTTGTGAGCCTAACGGCTCAGGTGACCTAAAAAGAAAAGAAAAACAAAAACAAAAACAAAAAAAAAATAGAACTAGAGCATTATTTCTGTATATTTTGCAAACCTTCTTTGTGAAAACCGATACTTAATTATTATTGGCAGTAGTGGCATCTAAAATCCTCCATCTTCTGAAAACCAGGAATATCACAATGACTGTCACAGAAAAAAACAACAACAACAACAACAAAAAAAAAAAATAAAAAAAAAAAAATAAAAATAAAAAAAAAAATAAAAATAAAAAACAGAAAAATACAACAACAACAAAAAAACAATCAAAAAAAAAAAAAAAAAAAAAAAAAAAAACTTTGCGAGATTTCTAAATTTTGGTTGCTTAGACAGCACAACATCTTAGACAATATGACATTGACATTTACTGAAATATAAGAAGTTAAGAAACCTCAGCAGCAATGTCAGTCTTGCCTGGTCTTCAACCCCAAAGACAATTTTAAAGGCCAAATGATGGTTTGAAATAGTGTAGTAAATATCGGTATTAAGATAATTTCTTGTATTTAAGTATTTGATCATGTCAATACTATTGAAACTAAATGCAAAAGGCACATCGAGCTTCTGAGATGACTTAAATCAGAGTTTTTGCAAATCATTGATCACGAAACGTTTGTGTCCAACAATCATTAAGATCAAGAAACAGTTGTAACAGATTCATGAAACAGTTATAGCCTTCTCAAGAAAAAGTTGTAGCCGCACCAACAAAGGGTAGTCATCTTTTCTCCTTTATTTTATGACTTAAGCGTATTATTTTAAGACAGTTTTTGACAGGTGTCTTTGCAATTGGTTTTCGTTCAATTTCAGTGCAAAATCATTATAGAAATATCAAAGATATTCATGTTTAACCCCAACAAAACACGAATTACACAAATTTTCGCATAAAAAGGTAAAAAGAAAATAGCAAATGCGACTGCAGAATGTCATTGCTTTACAACCATAACCCAGTGAGTATGCACCACAGAAAAGTAGTTGATTTAAACAATAATATACCTTTAAAGCACAGAAAAACGCGCAAAAAGAGGGTCACCTCCATGTTTCCACCCGCAATTCGCGAAAAAGTTGTGTCCTTCGTGAAATTGTTGTGACCAAAATTCACAAAATGTTGAAATCCTTATTAGCGAGTTATGCCACAGCGAGGTTGGTTACTCGTAGCAACAATATAAAGCAAAAAATGATAACCGGTTGCTCCGTACTCTTTTGTTTTGAGTGGCCATTTTTTTTACTGATGTATCCTTACTCGGATAAAGATATACTCACCGACAGGGACACAGTCAGCCTCGGTTCCGAGCCATCCATTTGATGAGCAGTACCGCACCGCAGACCCTGTCACTTTATAGCCCTTGTCGCATGTTGTGGCTGCAGTGTCCCCTACATTACACCCGTCAATGCTCGTATCCCCGTGCGTCGGTGACTCTAGCCGCGGACAAGCTGCAATGTTAATCGGTTATATGTAACTTTGTGTCTGAAACCTCATTGATCGTATGCATGGTGTGGACATAACATTCGATGCAGCACTAAACGGATGCTAGTAGGCCAATAATTATCTCCCTTTTTCTGCACAGTAGCTGCCCGCATATACATCGGGCGTTTAAATACTGTTTAATGGAGCAAAACTGTAGAGTTAAGAATTGTTCAGTTGTAGCATGTCTGAAGCTAAACACGCATATTCCAGTTACGGGTTCATTACAATAGTACCAACCAAAAGTAGATGAATAGGCTTTTGTACCAACATAATAAAGTTTTAACCCCATCCACAGTTAGTTTATCCAGTACCAAGCCGGCTGACTTGGCCCCCATCAATGGGGCCGTGACAAATAGACGGACTGCTTTAGCCTGTAGGCACAGCGTATTACCAACGGACTGATGAAGATCTGAGCCTACCAAGGAAAAGTGGTATACGATACCATCCACACACATTAACCTTAAGAGTTGTTATATCTAGTTTTGTAGCTCGTTTCGGATGTCATGATATCACAATGTTGGGTTCAAGTCCCATAAAAAGGTGTCAATGTCCCGACATGGTCATATGTTTAAGTTCTAAAACGGGCATAAATCCTACCTTAAAGCGACTTTTTCTTGTTTTGCTTTAAATTAAGCTTTAAATCGGGAAGGCCTATTTACTGGGTCAAAGAACGCACATGCTATAATGTAACAGTGTCGTGAGGGTCGTTCAAAATGTGCGTGGCAGCAATTATACCAGAATACGCTAAGGCAGTCGAAAGGATATCTGTTGACTGGGACAATAAACAAATCAAACACAGAATCAAAACTTTACCCTTGTGTATACCTTTGTGTAGTATAATAAATCTAGCAACAACAAACCTGTTGGTCTCTTTTGCTTCAGTGTGGACAACAGTTCCCTATTTCTGTGAGAAAGTTCCTCAATGCGCCTGTTCAGGAGCATATTCTGACTTTGATATGTTCTCCCGCCCCATACAGGATGTGCTAACACAAGCGCAAACAAGAGGAGCACAATCGAGAACGTGAACTTCATTTTCGATTTGCTCCGCCCCAAGACAATGAATTATGAAGCCATTGTTTGATATTTACCAAAAACAATAGACAATAACGACGAAAATCCAAAAGCGTGATTTTCATCAGGAAAACAGGTCCCTGGAATGTATACCCCCTTCAAACTCCACCTTTATATAGTAAAACTGGGGCATACAGGGGTATACCTATTTTTTTTATTATTATTATTATTATTATTATTATTATTATTATTATTCATTTTTTTACAACATAAAAATCTGTATTTTGGTAATGTATTTTTTTTACAATTAAAGCTGTACGACTGCAGAGTCGCCAATTATTTTGCCTGAAAAGTGTATGGAACCATCCAGATTATCAACGCATAGGACCGCGGAAGACAGACACATGAACGGCTTGGAGAACAAATGAGCCGCCTCGTGGGAAAACCAACAATGTGGTTTCCGAACAGGTCCAACACAAATCAGGCTGTACAGTCACAGAAGATGGCTAGAAGCTTGAAATTTCGGATTTAAGTAGAAGAGAAATTGTACTATCCGAGTAGCGAAAACAAAGGCGCTGATCAGCTTCGCGGTTACCACGAAGCTGATCTGCGCCTTTGTTTTCGCCTATGCAGATTGTTGGTTTTCCCACGAGGCGGCTCAAATAGTTTTTCCTCCGAAGACAAACATTAGCTAATAAATGTCCATCGAACCAAAAGAAGACTGACTGAAGCAAGATTGCAAACAAGTTACCTGATATTTTAGGAAAACGAAACAACTCCAGATTGTTAGAGATCACATTTTGTTAAAAGGCTGCGTAAAGTGAGAATGCCTCGCAGGCCCTGGCTTTTTATACCGTCTACCATGACCGATAGCCCGCAGGTTTCCGGCGTCAAATTCACGGTAAGAGTATCTTCTACCACGTATTGTATAAAAAGTCGTAGTGTAGATCAGCTTGCAGAATCGTGCAGTGGGTTAAGTATCATGCCTACAGTTGGTTGTTTTATCTTATTTTCTATTCTCCTGCGGTCGGAGCATGCTACTTATTAGCCACGTCACGAGAAAACCAACAATGTGGTGTTTCCGAACAGGTCCGAGAAAACCCGAGCTGTACAAGCACAAAAGAGGACTAGAGGCTGGAAATTTTGGATTTAGAAAGTAGAGGATTTATGCTATCCATTAGCGAAAATAAAGGCGCTGACTCAGAATATTTAGCCGTGTTATGAGAAAACTAGTGTTTTGCATATGCGATAAAAAAACAGTTGCAGTTCTAAAGTGTACCCACATTCTATGTTTTATCCTTATTATATCAAATTTCAGAATTTCCGTGATTTACGTTATACTTAAAATATTTCCCAATACGGAATTTCAGATCTTCCCTACCACATATCAAGAATCTTCATCTAAAATATTCAATATTTTTCACTGTTTTGAAATAGTAGATCACGTGTATGCAGGCATACATGTTTGAAGTTACAGTGTATATGTAGGTATATGTACGTTATTTTTGATTTGCAATGACTCAAATGAATATACCCTCAAACAGTTAAAGTTTAAAATATTATGGTAACATGTATAAACTCGTATGTAACTACATTTTAAGTTTCAGTATTTCTGACCTTTTCCGCATTTCAAACTTGTAAATATGAGCCGCCTCATGGGAAAACCGACAATTTGCATAGGCGAAAACAAAGGCGCAGATCAGCTTCGCAGTAACTGCGAAGCTGATCAGCGCCTTTGTTTTCGCTACTCGGATAGTACATTTCCTCTTCTTCTTAAATCCGAAATTTCAAGCTTCTAGCTCTTTTCTGTGACTGTACAGCCTGATTTGTGTCAGACCTGTTCGGAAACCACATTATTGGTTTTCCCACGAGGCGGCTCATATGTTTTCTGTCTGGGTTCATTCACGCTTTCAAGATACTTCCGTAAGACTAGTAATAAAGCATTCCTGTGGTGTTCAATCCCTTCTCATGTACTACGCTAATCAATCAAGATGCTCCGACAATAATTGAGCCGCCTCGTGGGAAAACCAACAATGTGGTTTCTGAACAGGTCCGACACAAACCGACCTGTACAAGCACAGAAAAGAACTAGAAGCTTAAAATTTCGGATTTAAGTAGAAAAAGAATTGTACTATCCGAGTAGCGAAAACAAAGGCGCTGATCAGTTTCGCGGTTACCGCGAAGCTGATCTGCGTCTTTGTTTTCGCCTATGCAGATTGTTGGTTTTCCCATGAGGCGGCTCATACTATGCTTATCAATCAAGATGCTCCTACAATTAAAGGTTACCAATGAATTTTCTGTATAGTTTTCTATATAGCGAATTTTGAACTTAAAATAAAAAAAAAATCAGCCATTGTTTTCTGTGCTATTTACATGCTAGAACCGAACAAAGCCGCGCGGTAGTTTTTAATGTTTCAGTTGACAAACTGTTTTCATACCTAGAACTTTTCTATGCACTGGTATATCGTTATCTAATAGCATTATCTTAAGTTTCTGTTCGTGAAAAATTGTAATTGTTTCAAGATAAAAATTGTCAGCTGATTTATGCGATTTTGGTTGGGGCAATTACGGCTGTATTCATTCAGATAATCTGTTCAGTCACTCGTGTGAGCGCATAACTGTTCGATTTGGTATGTCCCACTCACACTCGAACTCGACTCGAATTTAGAGTAAACGTTGAGTGTAGGCGACACCTCACTCGAGCGCTACTCGAAAAATTTTGCAAAAGGCCAATATTACAGTTTACATACATCGCTTGGACGAAGCTTAATCGTGAGGGATCGCGAATTCCAGACAATGAGTGAGTGAGTGAGCACACAGAAAGAAAGAAACATATAAACAAACAAACAACAAAGAAGGAATGAGTATAAGCAAACACGATACCATGCCTGTACGTAGAAATTATAGAACAACTCTCCGCAAGATGTGGCGTCTAGTCAGAGTCTTTACTGCTAATTAGATGTTACATAGAATAAATAACTTCAAATGTCCATAAGATTTCAAATTTCTTTGTTTTATAAGGTAAATTCTGACACTCCAGTGAGTGAGTGACCGTTGTGAATACCAAATCTATACTTGTTATATATAATTGATTCAATAATATTGATTCTTTTAAAAGCTATTACTTATAATTTATATATATATATAATCAAAGGGGAGTAACCCAATTAATTAATATATATTTCTTTTTATGTTTCTACAATTTATTATCTAGAACTTTGTAGAAGAATGTCATTGATTATTTTTATCACTGTTATATAATTTAGAAGTATAGAAAATTCTATGAGCACTTTGTGGATAATTCCAGATGAAAATGGAGTGAGTGTTTTTTTTTACCATAAGTTAAAATATATTTGGACTATGTATACTGAGATCTCGAAGGGTCTAGTGGACTCTCGTTTAGTCTTGATGGTCGTTGCGGCCTTGAATTCTCTCTGGAGAATTCTAAATTCTCTTTGGAGAATTTAAAAGAACTTTCGTTTAGTTCGTTTCTTTTCTAGAGAAAAGTTTATTATATCATTCTCTAGAAACCTGGAGAATTTCCTTAGATGTATAAATATAGGTCCCAATTCAGTCGTAGGTATTCAGAAATTTGAAGTGATTTAAAGTATATAATTTTGGTTGTTTCACTAGTGTTTTGTGTGGATTAAAATATACATGTGCTCATATTCTGGTTACTGGATTGTGGACTTACATTTGAGGGACAAGGACTTATTTGACATTAACTTTGTAAGTTATTTATTTATTTATTTACTTATCTGTTTGTTTGTTTTTATGTATTTGCAGCATTTATTTGTTTGATTAAATATTGTTAAGTTTAAATTACTTGGTTGTTTTTTGCTGTACCTGTCTAGTTACGCTAGGTCGTAACAGATTTTGGGGGCTCTGAGCCGGGATTGAACATTTTGTGCACCGAATTTATTCAGAATCTTAAAAGATATTTACTGTTTGTCATACCAGCAAAAAGCAACCATGTCATTCAAACTTGGAGATTTCATTGCTGCGCCTTCTCAAGAGCTGTTAAACTTGGCCAAAAAGAGTGATCTTTTAGACATTGCTAGTCATTATAGCATACCTGATGTCAAAACATCTATGTTAAAACGTGAAATTAAGAATGTTATCATTCAGTTTCTTGTTGATGAGGAATTTTTTGAACCCTCAGCTACATCTCTTATTATGGTCTCACAAACCGACATACAGTTGAAAGAGTTAGAATTAAAAAGGCATCTTGAATTGGAAAAATTAAGATTAGAATTTGAAGAAAAAAGAAGGGCAGATAAGGAAGAAAGGGAAGAAAGAATGCATAGAGAAAAGTTAGAGTTAGAAAAAGAAAAGTTAGCAAAGGAAGAGCGAGAAAAAGAAAAACAAATGCAGTTTGAAAGAGAAAAATTAGAAAAACAAAGAGAGTTAGAAGAAAGGCTTTTAAAGGAAAAATTAGATATGGAAGAACGAGAAAAAACAAAACAAAGAGAAATGGAAGAAAGAGAGAAAGAAAAACAAAGGGAAATGGAAGAACGAGAGAAGGAAAAACACAGAGAAATGTTAAAAGAAATAGAACTTGAAAAAGAAAGAATGCATTATGATATTAAAATGAAAGAGCTTGAATTAAGCAGTAAATCAATGCCTCCTGTGTCTTTTGATCCTAGTAAAGTATTTGATGTTACAAAGCATATCAGGCTCGTTCCTCCATTTCAAGAAAAAGAAGTAGATAAGTACTTTTTACATTTTGAGAAGGTAGCAGAAAATTTGAAATGGCCAAAAGAGCATTGGACCTTGCTTCTACAGAGTGTTGTTATTGGTAAAGCTCGAGAAATTTACACTCAGCTTCCACTTGATCAAAGTTCAGATTATGACACAGTCAAAAATCTGATTCTTAAGGCTTATGAGTTAGTACCTGAAGCTTATAGGCAGAAATTCAGAAATTGTAGGAAAGAACATGACCAAACCCATGTAGAATTTGCTAGAACTAAGGAGCAATTATTTGATAGGTGGTGTTCTTCAAAGGATGTAAAGTCTGATCATGCAAAATTAAGACAGCTCATGCTTGTTGAAGAGTTCAAACGATGCATACACTCCGATGTCAAATCTTTTCTTGACGAAAGGGAAGTAGAAACTTTAGATGTAGCAGCACGATTAGCTGATGATTATGCTTTGACTCATAAGGTGTCTTTTGTAAATAAGCCTTACAAGAAACCTTTTAACCCTCAATTTAAACCTAATACACCTCAGTCAAAACCATTTAACCCTCAACAGAGAAATAATTCTCCTCAACCTAATCCACAACCACAAGCTGGACTAACAGCTGATAGTTCCAGTCCTTCACATAATCCTAAAAATAAAGATACTAGTGAAAACAAAGGTCAAAGATCCTCATACTCACCCCGGCTGTTTTGCAATTATTATAAAGGTGACGGTCACGTCATTTCTGAATGTGAAACTTTGAAAAGAAGAAAAGAGAGACAAAATCAAAATAATTCTAGACCAACAGGTCTTACTTCTTTAAGGTCAAAACCACAGTCGATTATTCAGGATGAAAATCCTATTTTGGCCAAAACGTCTGCGACTGATTGTATTATGGAGATTTATGAACCATTCTTATCAGAAGGTTTTGTGTCACTTACTAGTGATTCTGCCCAGTCTACCCCTATTAAAATCTTACGAGATACCGGAGCTTCTCAGTCTCTTATTTTAGCAGATATCCTGCCTTTTTCCGAGAAGACTTCAACTGGGACAAGTGTCCTTATTCAGGGAGTAGAGTGTGGATTTGTTAATGTACCGCTCCATAACATTTATTTGTCTTCAGACTTAGTTTCTGGTCCTGTGGCTGTAGGTATTAGGCCTTCTTTACCTTTTAAAGGTGTTCACTTGCTATTAGGCAATGACTTAGCCGGAGATAAGGTTGTGGTAAACCCACTTTTGACCAATACACCTTGTGAGGATCAATTGCCTGATCCCATTGAGCAGGAAATTCCTGATCTTTACCCTTCATGTGCCGTTACAAGGGCTATGGCAAAAAAAGTCAAATTGAATGATGGGATACAGGATATTGACTTAACTGACACTTTTATAGGTCAGTCTTTTCATGATGAGATTTCAAAATCTCTTTCTTCAAGTCAAACTGACTTCAACAATCAAAGGTCAGACAATGACCTTTCACCTTCAATTTTTGACCAAGGTCACGACCAAATGTCAAGGTCACAACTTTGTCAAGAACAGCACAGTGATCCTGAAATCTCGCCTTTATTTGAAAGGGCTTTAGATGAAAATGAAATTTCTCAGGTTCCTGTTTGTTTTTATGTCAAAAATGACATCTTAATGAGAAAATGGCGTCCTCTTGATGTTTCAGCGGAAGACGAATGGACCATAAATCACCAAATTGTGGTTCCTAAGGCTTATCGTCCTGAAATCTTAAACTTGGCCCATGAAACTCCCATGTCAGGTCATTTAGGGATAAATAAGACTTACCACAAAATTCTCAAGCATTTCTACTGGCCAGGATTAAAATCTGATGTTTCCCAACATTGCAAATCCTGTCACACTTGTCAAATGGTAGGAAAACCTAATCAGACTATTCCAAAAGCTAATTTACAGCCTATTCCTGCATTTGATGAACCATTTAGTAGGATTATCATTGACTGTGTAGGTCCGTTACCCAAGACTAAATCAGGTTGCCAATATCTCTTGACTATAATGTGTGCTTCAACACGTTTTCCTGAAGCAATTCCACTCAGGAATATCAAGACGAAAACAATAGTTAAGGCCCTTGTAAAGTTTTTCACACTTGTAGGTCTTCCAAAATCAGTCCAATCAGATCAGGGTTCCAATTTTATGTCAGGAACATTTCAGCAAGTAATGCATGAACTTGGCATTAAACAATACAAGTCATCAGCTTATCATCCTGAAAGTCAAGGTGCTTTGGAAAGATTCCATCAAACTTTGAAGAACATGATCAGATCTTACTGTTTTGACACCGAAAAAGATTGGGATGAAGGCATACATTTGCTATTATTTGCTGTCAGAGAGTCAGTACAAGAGTCTCTTGGGTTCAGTCCGTTTGAACTTGTTTTCGGACACACTGTTGGTGGACCTTTAAAACTTATGAAAGAGAAGTTTCTTTCAAGTAATGACAGTCCTTTGAACTTACTTCAGTATGTGTCTGACTTCAAAACTAGATTGACAAAAGCTTGGGAAGTTGCTCGGTCCAATCTTAAGTCAGCTCAGAGCAAAATGAAGTTGCATTTTGATGAAAATGCTCAGAACAGAAATTTTGACCCTGGAGACAAGGTGATTGCTCTTTTGCCCATTCCTGGCAGGCCATTACAAGCTAGATATTATGGTCCATATACTGTTGAGAAAAGGTTAAGTGATGTAAATTACATTGTTAACACTCCTGGGAGGCGCAAGCAAAAACAATTATGTCATATTAACATGCTTAAAAAGTACATTGATAGGGATAGTGATAATGATAGTTCAGTTATTTCCTCAATAAGCATAGTTAATTCTGTCCCTCATGAACAAAATCAGACAGACTTTGAAGAAATGAACTCTGTGAACTGTGAACCATTATCCTCAAAACTCCAGAATTCTGACATTCTGCATGACCTCGATCAGAAACTGTCACATCTAGATCCGGACAAGAAATATGAACTAAAACAATTAATTCTTGAATATGAGCACTTATTTCCGGACATTCCATCCAGAACCGATAAAATCTACCATGATGTAGACATTATTGAAGGAGCAAAACCGGTGAAACAACATCCGTATAGACTTCATCCTGAAAGACAACAATATCTCAGGAAAGAAGTTAAGTATTTGCTGGACAATGACTTTATAGAACCTAGTCAAAGTGAATGGAGTTCTCCTTGTATACTTGTGCCAAAATCTGATGGGACATTTCGAATGTGCACAGACTATAGAAAAGTAAATTCTGTCACAAAAACTGACACATTTCCCATACCAAGAATTGATGACTGCATCGACAACATTGGTCACGCCAAATATGTGACAAAATTCGATCTATTGAAAAGGTTTTGGCAGATTCCACTTACAGACAGTCCAAAGGAGATTTTAGAATTTGTTACTACAGAAAGACAATTTCGAAATAAACTGAAAGCGCTGAAATGTTGCTTGGTTCGCTTGGTTAATAGTTTGATTTTCGGTCTGGATGGGTGTAAAGCTTACATCGACGATGCCATCATCTACAGTGAAGAGTGGAAACAACACCTGGAGATCATCAGAGAATTCTTCAAAAGACTCAGTGATGCTAAACTGACAATAAACTTACCGAAAAGTGAATTTTGCCATGCTAGTTTGACATTTCTAGGACATATTGTTGGACAAGGTCAGGTCAGACCTGTAGAAGCCAAAGTTGAGGCTATATCAGATTTTCCTGTACCTACAGGAAAACGGCAACTGATGCGCTTTTTGGGTATGGCTGGATATTACAGAAAGTTCTGTAATAATGTTTCAGTTTTAGCTGAGCCTTTGACAAACTTACTTTATGATAAGAAGGTCAGGTATGTTTGGAATAAGGCTTGTCAGAGTTTTTTGTTCAGTTTGGGCCATACTTAAAAGTGTTTCAGCTCTATTTACACTGTTAATCTGAAAAATAGACTCCATCTGAGTATTAGCTAGAGCATGAGTCTCATGTTGCAAGAGCACAATCTTGACATTAGACACATAAAAGGTAGAGATAATATAATTCCAGACACCCTTTCAAGAGCTTGACAGTTTTGCCTTGTATGTTTGCATATGAGTATTGCAAAAGAAAGTTTTATTTCACAAAACTTTCTTTTCGTTGAAGAGGGGAAGTGTTATATATAATTGATTCAATAATATTGATTCTTTTAAAAGCTATTACTTATAATTTATATATATATATAATCAAAGGGGAGTAACCCAATTAATTAATATATATTTCTTTTTATGTTTCTACAATTTATTATCTAGAACTTTGTAGAAGAATGTCATTGATTATTTTTATCACTGTTATATAATTTAGAAGTATAGAAAATTCTATGAGCACTTTGTGGATAATTCCAGATGAAAATGGAGTGAGTGTTTTTTTTTACCATAAGTTAAAATATATTTGGACTATGTATACTGAGATCTCGAAGGGTCTAGTGGACTCTCGTTTAGTCTTGATGGTCGTTGCGGCCTTGAATTCTCTCTGGAGAATTCTAAATTCTCTTTGGAGAATTTAAAAGAACTTTCGTTTAGTTCGTTTCTTTTCTAGAGAAAAGTTTATTATATCATTCTCTAGAAACCTGGAGAATTTCCTTAGATGTATAAATATAGGTCCCAATTCAGTCGTAGGTATTCAGAAATTTGAAGTGATTTAAAGTATATAATTTTGGTTGTTTCACTAGTGTTTTGTGTGGATTAAAATATACATGTGCTCATATTCTGGTTACTGGATTGTGGACTTACATTTGAGGGACAAGGACTTATTTGACATTAACTTTGTAAGTTATTTATTTATTTATTTACTTATCTGTTTGTTTGTTTTTATGTATTTGCAGCATTTATTTGTTTGATTAAATATTGTTAAGTTTAAATTACTTGGTTGTTTTTCGCTGTACCTGTCTAGTTACGCTAGGTCGTAACATACTCCACTCACACTCAAGTTAATCCCCACTCGACTCATACTCCAACCATACTCTGTCGAGTTCGAGTTTGAGTTTGAGTGACGGAAGAGAATATAGCCGTTAGTCTCTGGACTGGTCTTATACAATGTGTATGAGCCGCCTCGTGGGAAAACCAACAATGTGGTTTCCGAACAGATCCGACACAAACCGACCTGTACAGTCACAGAATAGAGCTAGAAGCTTGAAATTTCGGATTTAAGTAGTTCTAATAGGAACTGTACTATCCGAGTAGCGAAAACAAAGGCGCTGATCAGCTTCGCAGTTACTGCAAAGCTGATCTGCGCCTTTGTTTTCGCCTATGCAGATTGTAGGTTTTCCCATGCGGCGGCTCGTATCATCATGCGGCTGGCGCGTCTGTTTCCCGGCACTTAATGCAATGCACCGTGATACGGCTCCAGCCTCTTCCGGCCCGTATGTCTAGTTCATCTGCACTCATTTTATGCGTTTTTTTTTTTTTTTTTTTTTTTTTTTTTTTTAAATTTAATGCATTATGATGCTGCTCATGCGCATGTTTCCGGCAGGGGTTGATTGAGGGATTCTTAAGAGGGGGTACAGAGGTTCAGACAACGCAAAAGTGGAGGGTTTCTCTGTTTGAACCTATGTACAATGTAAAGATATTTTCTTTTTCCCAAATGAAAAGAAATAATTTCGGTCAAAGATGGGGTTAGACCGAAAACCACGAACCCCCTGTAAATCTGCCACTGAGTTACCTCCGCACACAATGCACCATAATTAGACTCAATGCATTATAATCACGGGTGAGCATCAGGGGAGCTACCTCGAAAATGTGTTAACTAAAATTTGTTCCCACGCCACATCCGGGAACTGTCGAGGTAGTTGCATCGCCGGTAAGATTAATCTGGCGGTATAAATCGTGGAAGAGTTTCATAATATGAAAGCGACATAAATTTCTGTTTTGCTGGTGAATCCATTCCAATGTAGTCGAAAAACTTCAGAAATACCAGGCATGGGACTAAAGACAAAAGCGATGTCCCATCTCGGCGAAGAAACACGTAGAAAAGATTTATTGTAAAAGCAGTATCTTTCCTAGTCAAGTCATCGCAATAATTTTCCTGCTGAAAAATACGTTTTTTGCATATATTCGATAGATGCAATTATTTTAGGGATTTGAGGTCATGTTAAAAAGCGAAGTGAAAAAGCAATTGTCTCCCAAAATGTCCTAAAGCCTAAAATTGACGTTGTTTTTCTAACAAAACGTAATTTTGGAGACATTTTTAAACATGTTATATCAATCAAATCGATATAATTAAAATATATGAAAATACGTTTTCTTTACTGATTACGGCAAAGTTAGTTTTGTTACAGTAGGCCGTGCCGTTTTCTTTATTTTTGAAAATACAAATGTCTCCCAAAATGTCCCATTCGCGATTTTTTCAGATTATGACGTCATGTATAAATCTTATATCGGGGCGAAATGATTGATTGTAAAAGGGCTTTTTAGCCGTGCTTACTTGAACCATGCTTTCATTTAAACCGAGAATGAGCTTACAAATGCGAATGCGATTCGTCGCAAATTCGAAATGATTGCTTCAATGGTTATTTGCGTGACATTCGTTAATGATTGCAAGTATAGGACGATATTCGCGACCGATGATTTTTGTTGTAGTTGCGAAAATGAGGAACATGCTACCATCTTTTTTCTATAATTTATTTATTTATTTATTTATTTATTTATTTATTTATTTATTTATTTATTTATTTATTTGCAATCGTTCTTATCGACGACAATGTATTTGCAGACATTAAAGCCATTATCATTCGCTAGCATCATGTACTACACTTGTAATGAAATCGCTTTGGAGTCGCAGGGATGCCTGCAATGATTTAAATTTCAACTATCCCGGCATTACAAGTCGTACAAAATTAGAATGTTCATTATGTATTATTTGTTAGTCTAGCATGCAGTACTCCACAAGTACTTGCTACAGTTTACCACTGGCATCGTGTCTGCAAAATCGCATCTTAACCAAACAATTAAAGGTGCAAATAACTAATGCCTATTTAGAAAATTCCGTATAACGCGAGAAAATATTTATGAACTTAATATTAAGTCTTTAGTGAAACTAGATTCATGAAATGAATGTACTGTTCATGTTTACGTTTAACATGTTCGTCGTAAAAAAATGATGACAAAAGCATGATTCCATTTGTTAAAAGCTACAGCCGTAACGTAACAATTGTAACGTTAGGGGTCACCATTATTGTGCGTTTTCGCCGTGTGTTTACATATCGGCGGGCATCTTAAACAGATTTTGTAGCTCAGTTTCAGTTTTCGACAACTGTCACATGTTTTGGTGTGTCTATCAAAATATGAGGATTTCCACTACCTCGACAGTTCCCGGATGTGGCGTGTGCACAAATTTGCGTTAACGCATTTTCGAGGTAGCTCCCCTGATGCCCACCCGTGATAATGTGGCTAGTACGTCTATTACTACCGGATTTAATGCATCATGTATTTCCTACATTTGTCTACATTGGATGCAATGCATCATGATACGGCTCGTGTAGCTGTCTCTTCGGGATTTAATCGGGGATTTAATACACATTTATACGAAAGGTGTGTCGTATATTCAGCAAAATTCAACTCTTGTGAGATAGAATGTCTTTTAACACAGAAACTACCATGATTTGCACTGATTCAATTCTGATATATGTACTTACAAAGACGTGTTGCTCCATGTGTTTGTTTGCATAATACACTACAAACCGATAAATGATCGGTGACACACAATGAAATTCTGTCCGAAGTTAGGGTTAGATTTTCGAGTTTTCTCCTATAGCGTTTCTTCTACTGACTAATAGATAGGTGCAGTCAATGCAGAAATTGAACATTTATTGAAAGAAAGTAGCATTTACAAGAAATTCCGGTTACTGTTTCGTTTTCGCCAACACTTCAATCTTATTGTGATGGAAGTACATGGGGAGAAGTGCTTGCGAAAACGAAATAACATGGATTCCTTATGTTACTTTCATTCAATAAATGTTTAATTTCTGCATTGACTGCACCTATCTATCAGTCAATAGAGTAAACGCTTTAGGAGAAAACACGAATTTCTCATCTCAACTACGGACAAAATTTCTTCATTGTGCGTCACCCATTCCGTAACACGTGTTTCTCAGCTGTGAAAACAGGAACAATCGATCACAGATTATAATGATTAAGCTATACTCAGTACATAAAGAAACGGAAAACGTAGATTTTCTGTTATAACTTGATTAATTTTATAGATCACTATTTCCAATTTACAGGAAACAAAGAATAGTATTTGTTCTATTCACAGAGTTATTCAATAATTTTACAAACACGGAAACATTACGTTTTTCTGTGTCGATCAAGATTACCCACAAACAAAATGTCGCTAGAATTTGTCGTGGTGAATACCCTTTTAAATTCCTTTAAAAACTCTTATGATCACTTTGTTTTTCTCAAAATTCCATCATTTTTTCATTGCTTCTCGTTTATCAAAATTGAGTTTGCGAGTCACTCTGGCTAACTTGGGCTGCTATAGACAACAACATGAACAAGTGGCTTAAATACTCAAAACGATGGTTAGTCTGGCAAACTTTAACAATTTGTGTCATAAATAAAGATTGCGCTTAGGCGTAAAAGATTCAAGTAAATACTGCTTTCAGAAGAATAATGCTGTCTAAAACACGTCTGTATACTATCCGTAAAATGTAACGCATCTTACATTTTTACCAAAATTTGCAAAACTTTAAGAACGAATGAAAAATGAATTCCGAGGAGTAGCAAATAAATCCACATCTACTATAGTTTTAACTAAAACTATACTTTACGATGTCGATTTAGGGTAAAAGTTACAAGCTGTCAAATTCTAAATCCTTGCCTTAACCTTGATTTTATCACCAACAGAAACTATTTTCAATGAACCAGACGTTGTGAAAACTACCCAAAATTTTAACTGAGGGTAACATTTAAGAGAATCCATGTTCACCTACATAATTTAATCGAAATAGGGACATGATTTTCCGACAAGGAGACCAAAATGCCGTAATGAAATTCAATTAATTTTGTATTTTTTATGATTTGCTGGGCCCTGATGATCAAAATTTATCTTAATTATTCTCTTAGTTGTGATTTTTTTAAAAATGTTGAATCCACAAGTTTTCGCCCAAAAATTATCCCCACTTTCACATCGCAACGAAACTCAGTATGAATGACGAATCCTTAGTATCACTTAGATGTTGAAAATACACTAAACATGCGCAAAAAAAAAGAATGAAAACTTTGCGTTTCTTTTTGTATTGAGTATACAATGTACGCAGTGACATAACGTCAAAGAAATAAGGAAGCTTTTTGTTTAAAATATCAGCAGACTTAGGGCGGAGATTAGAGCTCTGTATCCCCCAGTAATCCGTTACTGACCTTCCACTGCGGTTCTGTTCGGTTATTTATATTCATTTGATGTGTTTGTCCGTCTGTTGTGCTCGTCGGGGTGTTTTTGATTCATTATGGTCCAGTGGCTGCTTTTCTTGTTGGGCTTTTTCACATGTGTTGGTTGTGCTCTATGATGCCTTATTATGTATTATTATTTCTGTTCCGCTTGGTGTCTTTGGGTCGGGGTGTTAATTTAGCCAATGTTATATAATGAATGTGTTTATTTGATTCACCCTTGTTTTATTTTCGTGAATGAACATCTTGATGAACCAGTAGAAATGGTCTCCTTCCCGCCCAGTATCTTCGGGTTGAGATTTTGGCTTTATTGCAATAACATTAAAATGTGATGCATGAGCACCTGGTTTAATTTTATTCAAGTCGCTAATACATTTTCGCTGTACTGGTATTGATGGTTATTTCGCTGTCCTAGTAAAAATGGCTTTATTAATGATAATAATAGCCTCGGTATTTCTGGCGTCTTTAGTTTGGATTTTTTGTCGAAGACATCTCAGATCACTTTTGACCTGCATCCGGGTTTTCCCATATGGAAGATGAAAAGAGCAACAAACTGCATGTTTTTAAAGAGTACTTTAAGATGATGTTTTTTAATTATACAAGCCATCATTGGTCCTTATTGTTTTTCATTTTAATCATTTTTTGTGTGACGAAAGCTTTTGCAAAGAAAAATTAAAATCTAAAGTCTGTGGATTTTGAAATTTATGATCCATGGATGCCATCGTAGATAAGATGCGTTCAGATTTGCTCCTTAGAATATAGGCGTGTTCGGATCAAAGGCTCTACTCAACAGAACGAGTCGTTTCGGTCCAGCGACTCTTAAGGACTCTCGTCGTAAGGACATTTGAAAAGCATTTCATCTCAGTCATGTATGGAGTTTGCTCTGCAAGAGTCATACTTTCTCTCTGTCTGTCTGTCTGTCTGTCTGTCTGTCTGTCTGTCTGTCTGTCTCTCTCTCTCTCTCTCTCTCTCTCTCTTCTGTAGATTTGCCACCACCGACGGTCAGGTTTGTTCATTGACGGATAACCTTGCCCAGATTAGCCTGAACGCAAATCACATCTGCGGGATATGAAGGCAGTAAGTTATTCATATTTTCAGATTGTTCCTGGTAAAGAGAATAAATTTAAGCAGTGCATTAAAGAGCTTAGATTAAGACAGGGGTCAATGTTACAAACATTTTAATAATAATCATGTTCACATTTTATATCAGCAATAAATCATTAGTTCTGTTACTTGTTTCGGTTTTATGCTTCCAATTTTCAAGTGGCATTGGCAATTGTTTGTTTTAATGAAAACTTAAAACTCCAACAACATTCCAGTAAATAGGTTGGTACAGGACTACTACTTCCTGAGTATTGAGTACGAACCCTAGGAATATTTTTTTTGTGGATTATGTGTTCTCTGTGATTTTTAGGTTGTTTGGAGGTACGGATAGTTACGGCATCGACGTTGATACTTTTCAGTGATGCAAACCGGGGATCGATGATTGTTTCACTATTTTTGAAATTATCTTAGTGCTTATATCTATGAATATTGAAATATCTAAAAGAAAACCTAACGAAATTTAAAACAGCTGAAAACACATTTTCCAATGTGTGACTGCACAAGACCCTAAATCGAAGTAAATCGCAAAGATTTTTCTTTTAAAACAGACAAAATTTACAAAAAGAAAATTTGGCCGCAGGGGATTGTCTGCCCCAGCTCCGGGGCTATATACATGTATATGATATTCAAACATCTTCTTCTCTGTAACCACGTGGCCAATCAATGTCAAACTTTATATGGAGCATCGTTTATATGGAGCAACAAAAATTTATATAAATGGTCCAATTCACATGACCAAGATAGCCACCGTGGCTATAAATAGCAAAAACCTTTAAAATTCTTCTTCTCCAGAACCAGAAGTCCTATGTTTTTGAAACTTGGCATGAACCATTGGGGAATGGAGCTCTACAAAGTCTATATAAATCATGACCCTGGCATGACCTTGACCTATTCTACGGCAAGGTCAACTTAGGTTGCCAATGCATTTGAATTGTAAAATGTCATTTTACGGGGGAAACTTGCTGGGAATAGGCGATCTGTGCACATTCAAGGTCAAGGTCATTTATGGTCAATTAATGCTCTTTGGTCAGATCTCAGGTGACCGCTCTCAGGATTATTGGTCCTCTGGTAAATTATAAGCTATCAATTTATTTGCTTTTTCATCGATAAAATAAAAGATATGAACATCTAAAATGTGTCCTTAAATCTGTCACAGGCCACCTTCAAAAGCCCTTTAAAAGTCTCTAAGTCTGTATGAACCATGCTATATAAAGCAAAGCCATTGATCCCCGTAAGATGGATTTCAGTCCCAAAACTATACATCTTGTGCTAAGGCATCACTACTACATCACTGAGCTTCTATCCACTGTCAACAATTTATATTCTAGAATAAAACATAAATAAAATGTACATCATGCATCCTGTACTCTATTTCAGAACAGATATTAATCTTCGACAATTGTCTTTTTAAAGATGTTTCCTGTAACTAAATTATATTAAACCTTTTATAAACACTGGGTGCTTCCTTCGTCCCGATATAAAAAGGTTTTGTTTGACTTTTACTATAGGTCCCAATAGGATTTGGTTTTGTTTGATTTCGGTATCAGATTTTTTTCTACAATAATTCCTAGAATTTGGTCAAAGATTTGATTTGATTCTAATTTATGACGTCATTGAAAGAATTTCAAGTCATAATATAGTGCTTTGAATGCAATTTTATAGTAAGATTTAATTTGATTCGTTAAATAGTGAAATAAATTAAGCAATTTATGTTATTGTTGACTCTGTTTTGTGGAGATTTGCTGTGTTAGAGAAGTAGAACAAAATCCGTTACCAAAAAGTCAAACAAAACCTTTTTATATCGGGACCAAGGAAGCACCCAGTGATAAAATCGCCCCAGGAAAAATGGTTTTCGGCGTTGTCCACAGTACAATCGGTAATGGGTGTCCCATGAAAAATGGTTTATTTTCATTATACGATTGTTTATTGTGCCTGCCTCTCTGTCGTGCTCGTTGCCTTTCGTTTCAGTTGAAACTTAGCCGGATGGCTACCTTGTTGGGAAAGAGTTAGTCATTCTGCTCTTCGAGTGTGTTGTCAGAAAAATGTTTTGATATGTTTTATGTATTTTCTTTCCCACATGGTGTCTATGTTGAGACTTTCAATATAATTAAATCCATTCCAGGTCCCTCTATTATTACTTTATATAGGTTTGCTACAGCTGGTGTTGTGCCATGTGGCGGCACTTACAAGTCTCCCCGTACATTATCCCCGTACATTATCCATAGATGCAGATTATATTTTACTTTCGGTCATTTGAGACCCTTGCGATATTTAGGGTAAACACTAACATAAACGGAAACATAAACGCTTAGAACATATTCTAACAATGGTTTAATCGTAAATACTTCTTTGATCCCCTTGTGTGAATATCTCGAAATTGCGCACGTGCCGCTTTCGTTGCCGGTTTAAGAACTGATCGATGGCTGATTACCCGAAATTGCGCAGTATGAGCCATGGCATGAGAAAACCAGCATGCATAGTTAAAATCAAAGGCGCAAGTCAGCTGTACAGTTACTGCACAGCTGATCAGCGCCTTTGTTTTCGCTACACGTATAGTGCAATTCCTCTTCCTCTTAAGTCCAGAATTTCAAGCTTCTAGCCTGCTTCTGTGACTTTACAGGACGTCTTGTGTCAGAACTTGTCAAAAACCCAAATTGTTGGTTTTCTCATGTTACGGCTCATATCCCTTTGAATTTTCACTGTTTCAAAAGGATTAGACTGGCTCCAGTCGTTACTGTTGTTTTTTTTTTACCTACATGAAAAGAAAAAAAAACTGAGTGGCAAGAATTTTCTAACTGACCCAACAGTTGAGTTTCTGACTAGTAGGGGAAATTATATTATCAGAAAAGGGGTCAAGAACGAGTCAAGTAAGAATTATTCACCTTTGCTAAAACTCAAGGCCTGGAGCCAGGCTACAAAAGGATCTAATCTTTGTAATTTATTTGTGGAGGCAAGGCCCTATCTACATTTCCGCTCGATGCCGTTCATGTTTGTAACCTTTGTATGCTTTAGATATGGTCTAAACATAATGATGTCAACAATAGCTCTGGGAACCTTGTCAACAGTAAGAAGCCTATCTAGTTTGGATCCCGGGAATGTTTTCCTTACTACGTTTCTACACATGGCCTTCAGTGACTGTGGCATTGATAAAGTATCTAACAGATATCGTCTTAAAGCGTCGGGTAGCTTATCAAATAATTCTATTTCATATTTTGTCACTGCACAACCAAGCTCCAGCGAAATTGCCACAAACGACAGTGAAAGATATTTGTCCCGTAGTGTTTGAGCATGTATCTCTTTTTCACCTTGGCTCGCAAGAACAACTCTGGTTGTGTCGTCTTCAGTAAATTGTAGAAGGGAATTTACACGATCTCTTTCAATTGCATGAGTAATTGTGGTGGAATTAAAGTTTGGATTGTGAGACAGTACGAGTTTGAAAACATTAAGACGCTCCGAACTTGTCTTATATTTGGACTCAATCGGTGATTCGGTCAATGCAATGTCAAGGGCAGTACACCCTTTATCATCCTCTAGATTTACATCAGCACCAAGTTGACAGAGTGTCTCGAACACATTTTCTAAACAGTGCATATCCTCTAGTATATACGGCAAGAGAACAGCTTGGATAACCGCAAGTCCGTCAACACCAGGTTCATTAACGTCATAATTGTTGTCGGCGACTTTTGACAAACATTGACATAGACAAGCACAGTTGTAAGAATATTTGCAAGAGTCGTACATAACAGCTAAACATGTGTACGGGGATCCACGTTGCATTAATAATCGTATTCGCCTCTCTACATATGGATAAAGATTCCACCAATCAATGTCAATAGCAGTGCCGAACAGGCTTCGATTCGCACTCCGTCTTTGGTTGAATGCTTCCAAAACCCTAATGCAGTCTGCATGACGGAGAAACTCGGCAATACCGCACAGACTGAACCCACAGTAACTGGGTTTGTCAGCGTCAAAGTATAAATTTTTGGGTTTCATAGTAAGTTTAAAAGCAATTCGTAATGACTCTGGTCTATTCCATAGTACACACTGAAACAATAAGTCTGGCACTGCGTAGGATTCAACATGCTGTGAAAAATTAAGCAATACCTCTGAAGCCGCTTTATCATCGGCTGTGTGCAAGACATGTCCCAATATGACATGGGCGTCCTGATATTTCAGATACTGTGCTACCAGTTTGAGTGTATCCTTTGAATAAACCACATTCAAAAAGAAACACCAGACCAGAGGATGCTGATCAGATCGGTCCTGGAAATGTTCCACAGTAACCTTGGTAACAGCTTTTGTATCTGGGTCACGTCGAGTCCATCTCATTGTTTCGCCTTTGGCAGCGTTGCGTCTACGTCCAATGTCAGTTAGGAAGAGAGGAGCTGCGACTGATTCGATGACGTCGGAGCTATCCTTCAAGACAGCAACAACAGCAGGTGATAATCCAGCGAATGATGTACATACCAGAAATTCTAATACACCCTCATGCATCAAATATTGCACAACTTCTTTATTGTTCACCGCACATGCAACGTGTATCAAACGAACTGCAGTAGAAGCAATGCATTCCTTCGGTTTCCCAATTGTATGTAGACAATATGTGTTTTTGATATTGTCAACTATCCTGTTGAACAAATCCTGAACAATTCTGCCTGCAGAACAGTATTCGAAATATTCATGTACATACCAACAGTCACAAGATTCCTCCCAGTTTCCCTTCTTATAAAAACCAAACTGAATATATTCAGGCCCTGACTGAGCAGTTTTTCGAAAGTTTTGAATTTTACTAACAGCCTTCCTATCCCGTTTCACTATAAGTTTAAGTAGTTCCAGTAATTGTTCATTCATTTTCAAATAGTGCCTCTGTCGTTTTCAGTATTTGTATATATTTTCTACTTGACAGCGTCACTCGAAATAAGCGTTGCTTTTCTGTAATCGATTGTTCCATAAATTCTGATTAGCTAGTTTGAGACATATGGTTTCGCCTATCCAAGACTGCGTATAAGCACGTGCATCTTCAGTATTTGCGATGCCATGTTTAATCCTGTCCTGGTCGATAAAAATATTTTATTCCATCGGCTTAAGCTTTCCAAAATACTCAATACTGATCAATACTTGCTTTTCTAAATATAAGGCTATTGAATCAAAGCAAGGCACAAGTATTATGACTGTCAATGGATCGATGCTAACGTTTTTATCTCGTACAGAGCCGAAACATGACGCAATAAAACGCATAAGACGCACCATGTTGCCCCATAGTGCAGCTTATAGTTGGGGAACCGAAATCATGTATCTTGCAAAATGACAGAAAAATTGCACCCGAGCGCCCTACGGCTGAATTTTTGTATACCGGTAACCAGAACAGTGCTTGATATGGAATCACTGTATAGAAATGCGCTGTGAATTGCATTTCGATGAAACAATGCATTTTGTATGGAACGCCGTTGAAGTTTCCATGATTATATTCCTTCGTGCACAATCGCTGTGTGAGATGACAGACAGTGTATTATGTTGTACGCTTATTGTGAACCTAATACAATGCTGTTATAATGGGAACTATGTGAGAACTAAAATGCATTTAGAAGTATGGGCAGCCGTTTGTACGCTAAAATTTAGTAAGCTGTTCTTTTAAGAGATTTTCACGTTTTGAACGTTGCTTTTAGCTCACAAGGTGTGCTAATAGGATAGGCAGGTGCCCGGTGTTCGTTCGTTGGCCTGTCCGTCATCGTCCACCATTTTCAAAGAGCTTCTCCTCCGAAACCACTTGCCTAATGCATTTTATTTTGTTGTACTTGTTATTAAAATGCCAGAGATGGCCCATGATTGGTTGAATAAAATCATTCTATTCTATTCCACTTGGTCAGTCATAGCCAAACTTTACGTGGAGTATCCTTAGAAAAGGGGATCGAAAATTGTATGAATGGTCCAGGTCACATAATCAAGACAGCCACATGTCATAATATAAACCTTTAGAATCTTCTTCTCCAGAATGGGTGAATCGATTTCAACAAAACTTGGGATGTCGCATCGAAGACTCTGACCCATCATCGTTTATATATATCATGCTCTTGGGCGGACCTTGGCCTATTTAACGGCATGGTGAAAATGGGTAACATTATTTGTTCAATGGAAAAATACGATCACTGGGTATTTAGAAAGTTTTGTATCCGGTGACCTGAAAGATGTTAAATTCAGACACCTTATGAAGTTAATGAGGTTATCTCGTGTGAGTATTGAAGGACAGTGCAATTTCTTGAACATGATCAAAGATCATTCACATGTATATTTAAGTTAAAATTTATTTTTCTACATATCTTTTGGCCGATCGAAGCCAAATTTTAAGTAGAGCCTTCATAAGAGTGGGGAGAAACTTACAAAAATGATCTAGGTCACCTGACAAAAATGGCTACCTTGCCCATATATGCTATAAACCATTCACACCTTCTATGGAACAAGTGGACCAATTTATTGTTTTATGTCTTGGTGTTAAAACTTATTGTTTATGTCTTGGTTTTAAAACTTTTTGTGCTGTTTGCGCCTTCTGTATGTTTTCATATTTTTAGCTTAGGTAACTGAGTGGCCACCTATTGGTAAAATAGCTGCTCATTCGGCTTACGATATATTTGCATGGTATAAGTGCCTGATTGTTAATTTAGTTTTTTCCCACCTCGGTTTTTGGAGAGGGATTGTGCCTTTTCCTGATCGTACTTTTTTCAATTTTGGAATGTAACATCGGGACATCAGCCCGTCATAGTTTGAATAAATCATTTCCTCGGGATGACCTTTACCTATTTACCTGCAAAGTTAAATTTAAATACATAAGCTTTTCAATTGAGAAAAGTATAAGCAATGGATTTTTTTTGAGTATTCCGTAACCTGTGACCTGAAAAATTGGTACATGTAGATACAGACAATTTAATTCCGAGTCAGTGAAGTTATGTAAGCATTCAAGGCCAATGTCATTTTGGTAAAATGTAATTTTTAAGACCAAATCTCAAGTCAGCGTCCTCAGGACCAATGGTCTTTTTGTTGTATAATTTGTTTTTCTTGGCAGTAAACTAAGACCTAACAGTTCTGTTGTAAGAATACCTGCCTTTTGGATAAATCATTAACCGATTTCGCTCTGATAAATAAGTTATGTTTATTCAAACGTTTAGAAAAAAAAATCATTTTGTCTTCCAGCCAGAGGTATTAAATTCATTTTGTGTCAATATGTGTCATAGAATGAACGGAACAACAAGGTTTTGATCTGTTGATGTGCAAGATTTGCATACTGTTATTATATAGGATATTTAAGATATAACCGAAATAAAAAAAAAACTGTCATACGGCGACAGTGGCGCTGAAAGGTACAAATTGAAAATAATAAGTTTTATCTTTAGACTCCGTGAAGAGTTTATGGTTTTTCTTCTGGTGTAAAAACACATTGTGTATTTATATGCGCTAAAATGTGGAGGTGGGGGTGGCGGACACAAATGTTGAAAATCAGTTCGTAGTGTCATATATACTGAGCCAAACTTATAACGCAACATCGGTTTATTTTTATTGTTATACACAAAAACAGTATCAAATAAACTTTTCCTCCACTGAATAAGATTGCCAGACGATCGAACCATCTCATAAGATCTTGTTTTTAACATTCTGTGTTATGCGTCTCAAGACATCAGTCATTTTTCAGAGGTAGGGTCTTGGCAAAAAATCAAATGCATTGTGATTTTCCAGAATGCGATATGTGACGTGTATTCGTACCCTAGAAATTACTGTCGATTTTCAAGGTTACCCCTGCCCTATTTTAGACAATGAATAATTTTACAGTCAAAGGGTTAATTTTGCTCAATTTTAAACAGAGTTGAAGACTCATTTTTACTCCCAACCATTCAAGTTTACTCACATTTTAACATTTGTAACAGACGTTCCTGTCCCAACAATTGGACGCTGTTGTGTTTTCTAACAATGCTGAATGAAGGAATGAACATGTTTTCACAAAGGTTTCGTTAAAAACATTCGCCGTTAGAATTTTTCACTAATTTCATTTTCTATTGTGTTCAATGGAATGCGCAGTATTAAACGTCAAATTTTCAATGATGCAAACTTTGATTTGAAATTTTGGGTACAAATGGAGTCCATATTGCAATTGCCTCTTCGAACCTCACTGGGCGATCCATAAAGAAGCAATCTGTGTGCAAATTGATTTCCAGAATCTCTCAGGGGGCGCATACCAGCAAAATAACCGTTTTGATCAATCAGATTCGAGCTCAGTGACCCATGCCCAGAAATCTAAACTTTTTGTAACCAATTTATTCATTGGTAATTGCTGACCATTATATGTCGGGTAGAACGTCATACGTTACATTAAAATGCGAAAAACATGCAATAACCGTGTTGCGTTATATGTTTGGCTCAGTATATTATAAATTGCTAAGACTGCAATCCAGCCACTGGAGGTTGATAGAAATTGTATATAAAAGAACATAGCAAGATATTTTATGGATTTATATAACTTACTATAGTGTTTGTAGCTACTTTCTAACTCGACAAGATGTAGAAAAACGCAAAAATACAAAAAATACACCAACCACATTTTTTCCATAATTTGACTCTCCATTTTTGCCACAGTTAAGGTTTGAAGAATAAACGCACACAAACGTCATTCTAGTGATATACGGTATTTAAACACATTAAATTCGAAACACACAAAAATTATGTTAAAAAATCTGTTTTTGACCATTTTTGTGAAAAACCATCAAAGACGTATCAACCTGATTTATTTTTGCAATGAGTGATTTTAACTTAGAAATAATAATAAAATGCACTTTTGAGCCAGAAATGCATTTTTGATGGACTCTGAGGCAAATAAACGTTAAGATAAAATAGCAAAATCGGGGTTCGCTCAATCGAATGCCTATAAAACGACAACCACTGCATGCAATGAACCTTCCTTGATAGGCATGTTGAAGTATGTACCAGCCATTATATCAAACGAATTTAAGCCGATTTACTCAATCCTGATAGAAGTTACTCGACAGTTTATAAATCTAATTTTCCACAAGTACTTCATGGGCTACCGTAGAAAAATGCATACTGCGTCTTTATGCAAGTCGATCATGTTTTCTATACAGTGGTTTCAGATACACCATATAATTACCTTTTCAACCATATATAACAAAGTCGTAGGGCTTTCGGGTGCAAAGGTTAGCCCATTTCACGGCTTGGTTCCCCCAACTATTATGCGTTTGCCGTCGAACCAATACCCCATGATTCGCCTCATGCGTTGTATTTATCTAGATTCAAGGCATTATTGTGCGGTTAATATGCTTGTTTCCTATACATTCCATGTAGTCATGTGTTCTCTTGATCTATTGCGCCACGATGCGGCTCGTGTATCTGTTTCTCTGGATACCACTCACATTGATGACTTGATGTGACTCATGTGTCTCACCAATGCATCATAACGTTACCCATGCGTCTATCTACTCTGTATTTCGTGCACCATGATACGGCACGTGTGTCTGTTTCCTTTGAGTTCAATGTATTATGATATGGCTCGTGCATATATTATCTCTGAAATGCAAAAGTTGATGCTTTTCTAAAAACGACATAAAGCGAGTCTTATTGTTTCAGAATAGAAGGGAAATTGTTCAATCTAAGATTTGACAATCAAGTTTTACAGATCACGTGATTATGTAGGCAGAAAAAAGAAAGTAAAAAATTACATTTTTATCACAAAAAGTGCTATTGTTTCAAAGTTTTGTCACAGGCGCTCGACGACTGGACTCATTTTTTTTTCTTTTTTTTTTTCTTTTTTTTTTTTTTTTTTTTAGCATTTTCACCCGTTTGGAGACCCTTACGATATGTTTGTGCAATTAGTTTACCTTAAAAACCTTTTCTATCAATCCTCAATCAACCCTCGTCTATGGGCTACTATATAGACAAGGTCGGAAACGCGGTGTCCTAGTTTAATTGGGGTCATGGGATTCCCCGCATCTCAAACTCATACTTCACCCTTTACCGTTATTTCAATGCTGGTTGTCAACACACGAGTGTGTTTGTAAAAGGTCTCGCCCATTGCCTTCATTCAAAATAAGCACAACAGCCCGTAAAAACTAACAATTAAAGCATTCTACAGAATTGGAGGGCATCCCGAATGAAATCGGCAATCTAGCCGTGACATTACTATAAATACACTGGTCACACGACGTGTTACGCCAGCGCGTGATATATGTTACGTTGGTTTTCATAGGTTGCTTGATTTTATCCAGTCAAAACACTTTGTGATCAAGTGTCATGGCAACAATGCAATGCAATTATCCAGTAGGATTGATTCTTTCATACGATATTTACAGTGACCTTCCACTGATTTCTAGAAACGAAAGGTCACCATACAAAAACATTCGGGATCCCATCCAAGTAGACAGGTGGTGGTATAAAATATAAGTTTACGGGCGACTATGCTTATTTTTGACGAAGGCAATGTGAGACCTTTTACAAAGTCGCTCATAAGTAGACACTCAGCATTGAAATAACGGTAAAGGGTGAAGTACGAGTTTGAGATGCGGGGAATCCCATGACCCCAATAAAACTAGGACACCGCGTTTCCGACCTTGTCTATATAGTAGCCCATAGACGAGGGTTGATTGAGGATTGATAGAAAAGGTTTTCAAGGTAAAATAATTGCATGAACATATCGTAAGGGTCTCCAAACGGGTGAAAATGAAAAAAAAAAAAAAATGAGTCCAGTCGTCGAGCGCCTGTGGTTTTGTCTATAAATTTGTTGTTTGGCTGTTTTGCTGCCCAAACTTGGTTCAAAGTGTTGTTTGAAGATGGAAAAAAAAGCACAGTCACATTCAAAGACAATGAAAACTGTCAAAGGTTTTTGCAAGCTGTCATGATGAATGCACCTTAAATGTGCAAAATTTCATTAGTTTTATTTCTGTATTTATTGACACGACTATTCAACTATGCCAGTTCCATAAACTAGAGATGTACATCTTAAAACTTTGATAGAAAATCAGTGGTAAATTTCCCGAATTTTGGAGAAATACACGTTTGGCTATAGGGGGAGTCGAATTAGGCACATGAAATGGTCTGTCATGACGTCAGAGATAAGTAGGCCATGGTTTTGAATTTTGGAATGTTGAATAAGTGCTTTCAAAAAGGCAATAAACAATTTTGGTAAATTTCAGTCTGAAAAATATAAACACATCAAAATATGCTTAAATTCATGCCATTAGTATATGTACTGCTGTGCAAGTTTTACAAGGAGCCCATATCTTGACAAGAACTTTAAAACAAAGTCTTCATACTTCATACACTAGGTTCCACATCGGACCTCGGGGTCAGTCGGGGTGGGGCTACACCCGGGTTAGAGGTCAAAATCTAGAACTCCCCGATTTTTTTTCTTATTTCTTAATAGAAACAACTTTGGAAGATGGTTGGTCATTCATCTTTGGACTTTGCGACACTGACTTGTGTGTCGTGACGGTAAGGGTCGGTTGACCTACTTTCCATGGTTGTGATTTTGCCTAAATCACAATCTCGACACTCAATTGTTTTACTTTTAGATTACGAGTATGACCAGGCCTTCGACCCCAATATACTTATATACAATATTAGGTCACTGACCTAATTTCAGTTCAGTGATTTTACCTTGTATCTGGACACTCGATTAGTAGATTTCCCTACTTCTTTCAGATTATTAGCGAGTATGACCAGACCTTTGACCCAATATACTTAGGTCACTGACCTAATTGCACGGTTCAGTGATTTTGCCTTGTATCTTGACACTCAATTAGTATATTTTCATACTTTTCAGATTATGACCAGACCTCAATATACTTATAGGTCACCGACCTAATTGCACGGTTATTTCGCCTTATATATCTCTGCACTAAATTGGTTTATGAACAAATTTCTTTCACTCGGTGTGCGTATGACAAGCCGTTTGACCCGGAGTAGTCCTAGGTCATTATGAACTTATTTCATGGTTCAGTGATTTCGCCTTATACCTCGGCACTCAATTTTAGGAACAAACTTCTTTCCCACTGTTTGCGTATGACAAGACCTTTGAGCCCAAAGTATTCCTTTGTCATTATGACCCAATTTCATGGTTCATTGATTTTGCCTTATCTCGGCACTCAATTGGTATATGAACAGTTTTCACGATATGTTTGCGTATGACAAAGACGTTTGACCGTGATGTATTCCTAGGTCACCGAGACCCAGTTTCATGGTTGAGTGATTTTGCCTTACATCTCGACTCTTGGTATTTTCTCAGATTATGAGTCCCGACAAACATAGGTCACCATGACCTAACTTCATGCATGGTTCAGTGCTTTTGCCTTCCATCTCGGCGCTCAATTGGTTTATGAACAAACACACCGTATGTCCACGAGAAGGCCTTTGACCCTAAAGTAGACCTATGCCATTAATACCAAATTTCATGGTTGTGAATTTGCCATGCATCTCGACCTCGATTGGTATATGAACATGCTTTTTTCACGTTTGCGTATGACAAGTCCTTGTTCAGTGACGGTCTTTTTTCATACATTTTTCTTATTATGAACGAGTTGGACCGGACCTTTAATCCAAACATACTTGGTCAGACCCGATTTCGTGGTAGCGATTTTGCTTTATATCTCAACACTTGGTGGGTATATGATCGCATTTCTTTCACGTTAGTAGAACTAGACCTTTGACCTTAAGTACTTAAAAAGGTCAGTGTGACCTTAGTAGGACTAGACCTTTGACCCTGAAGAACTTATAGGTTGTATCTTGGCACCCAGTTGGTATATGAACGCACTTTTCACGAGAACTGTCATGGTTCAGTGACCGCCTTATTGCAATGAGCACAATGCTTTGGGTTAGTTATTTGGCCTGGTGTTTAACAAAGGTCAATGTCCTGCGACAGCTCTTTCCATTTACTAAAGACAATACCCAAAACATTGTATTTTATGCATAGCCGAGCGTCACAGAAATTAAAGAACGATCGTACGGGATTCAAGATCCATTGTACCAATAACCGAACGTGCTCTGGGTGTCAGTTAAGCAGCAGCCTACGAGTTTTGCCAGGTTGGATCGCCAAATTGGTTATTTCCGTAGTTAAACGAAAAACGGGGCTTTTCAATTCAATAGAGACAAAGAGGTGCTGGAATGCTGTCGGAAAGTGATATAAAATTGTCTCACACAAGCCTAAGGCTCATGTGAGCTCATAGTGTGTATGATAATACACAAGTAAATGTAAAATCTTACCTCTTATCCAGTCAAGACCAGAGAGCGTTGGTACTTCACAATATTACAGTCATAAATAAGGCAGTTTTAATAATCATTCCCGGGTAATCATTTTATACATTTCAATTATTTCCAATGCATTCACCTAATGTCCTGAGAAAATGTGAATGCAAACCAAAGCAGATGAAATAAATTAGACAATAGGCAGAATGACAACAGAAACCGTCAGGGAACAACTTATCATCCATAGCAAGTTGTTCCCATCCATAGCAAGTTGTTCCCAATATAATGTTATTTGCATCCTTTAGTCTTTTACCGATTTCATCTGCATTGGTTGTTCTTAGCCATGTTGATTGCCTCTGCAATGTCAAACTCATCAACACAGTGCAACTTTTTATCAAATGATATTCTGTAAATTGCCAACTGTAATCAATACTCAAGCAGCCCACTTGCAAGTTAGTAAAATGACTACTAAAACTGCCTTTTTTTTCACAACACTTCAGTCTTTTGATGGCATCCATTTTTACAATAGCAACAACATATTGTCAGTTACCTAACCATATTAAAATACTGCAGACTATTTTACAATATATTTCTTGGCAAATCATTAATTCTTGGGCAGTAGATACAAATTTAGTATTCACATGTAAGGAAACAATCATGCTGTTATCTTCCGTCATGGCCAAGACAAACCGAGGTCCTGTCTCTGTATGACCTAGCTGTTGGGGGGTGTAACCCAAAGTCAACAAGTATATGCTAAGATAATAAGTATAACTGACCAGGTCTTCATGATAGATTTTGTCTGATAAGATTTTTTGGCTTGGTTATAGCTTAAAATCCCTGTCAACATTTTTTCACTCATTGTGGTATCAGGGTCACCACTTAACCAGTACAATGGGAAATCTCAATGAGCCGTGTCACGAGAAAGCTGGAATTTTGCATATGCCAAAACAAAGCCACAGATCAGCTTTGCAGTAATTGCACAACTTATCAGCACCTTTGTTTTGGCTACACGGATAGTACAATTCCTCTTCTACTTAAATCCGAAATTTCAAGGTTGTAGCAATCTTCTGTGGCTGCACAGACTGGTTTTTGTCAGACCTGGTCCGAAACCCCAAAGACCGGTTTTCTCGTGCCATGGCTCAAATTGTCTTGCTCAAAGACATGAAGAGGTAGGTACCATACCTATGACCTCTTGCTCTGGAGCCCTGTGCTCTGCTAATACCCCACCTGCCTAAGTAGACAACTAATTCCATGTCTTAAATTGGTCTTTCCAATCATTTGAAGAAACAAATATTGCGGAATTGTCAGTTTAACAGTTAACTCTTCAAACTCTTGCTGTGATTTCGTAAAGGCTATCAAATGTTTCATGGCCACAGCTGATCAGCGCCTTTTTTCACAACTCCGTATTCTTTCTTAAATCTGAGATTTCAAGCTTCTAGCCTTTTTTCAGAGACTAAGGCCAGTTCATTTACAACCTGGTCAGAACCTTGAAAAACTGGGGGGGGGGGGGGGGGTTAAGTCACAGCTCCAATTTACATGTACCTTTGACAATAGCTGACAAAAGCCTCAACAATTTCCTTAATAGAGCAGATGAGACTGGCAACAGTAATCACTAATGTTTTAAAGACCAAATCTTCATGAACATTTAAAAGTAAAAACATGTGCCACACCATCAAATGAAAGCTCACTTGCACTAAGATACAAGTATGTCTTCAATTGTACTATTCAGGCACAGCCCCAATTTATCATCTTGTGTTGGTGTTATGTTCATGTTCTACCACCTTTGAACTTTCAACTTTAGACTTTGTACGAGGTGTATAACTATGGTCAGGGGTCATGTCAGTAAGGTTTCTGTTCCAGAGACTAGAACCACATTTTGTCATTTAGTTTTGACAAATACATTTCTCGAGTCAGAAATTTTTATGACCAAGTCTTCCAGAAAATAAGCAAAGGTATTAGGAATCAGACATGCTACCTATGGCGCTATTGAGACAAGTAGTATCACATTTGCAGGTTGCAGTCCACTACTTGTGAGGGTGACACAACCAACTGAGCTACCACGCCATGTTTGCTTTGTTTCATCCACAAGCTTCACCGATATCAGCCATGCCGCTATTTTTTAAGTACTGTAATACCAGACAAAAAAAAAATGTTCCAAATGTCATTTAGCAATCAGCAGCTCCGCTTATTATGACAGTCACAACCTGTCAGCACTATTCTGGTAAAGCCTTAGCATTTCAGTCAATATAACAGTGCATGAAGTGATTTATCTTGTTACACAAAATCCTGCATTTCCAAAATTACTAGATTTAAGGTTACAGTATGCAATCAGGGGGTAACCATATTCAAATGCATATTTTACTATGTTTATAAGTCATAGTGATATTGTTTTATATACCAAATTAAAGGCAAGATTTTGAAGTTTAAGGTGAATGCACAGTAGCTTAATTAGTCAGCGTATTTGCGTAATTACGCAATTCAATTAGTAAAAAACCCAATACAAGACGACCCGATTGCGTACAAAAACGCAAAAGAAATCGGCGATACGCAATCCCGGGAAAATTCAATGCGTACCGGTTTTTATCAGTACCGGCGTTTATAACGTTTCCGGTTTGCCAGTGCGTAAGCGACCTGGTGGCGAGAATGGTTTCCCGCGCACGCCAAAGTATTTCATTACAATATCCGATAATGACGAGATACAGTATTGGGGGAAAATCTCAAAAATGACAAATATGGCGTCAATCTTCCATAAGCAATTAAATTACGATAAAATAACAGGTAGTCTATGGCGATTTGATATCTACACTCATCCTTTCATCACTGGAATTGTAAACGAACGTTTTGACATGTGTCTGGTAGGGAATATACGCTTGAAATCACTTTCGATGAAGGGTAAACATGACGTAATGAAAAACGAAAGTAGCGAGTTGGAACGTACCTTGGCTGCTATCAAATCATTAAGAAAGTTGGCAAATCAGTAATGATCCAGGTTTGTACCTTGCAGCACATGCAAATCAGCTAAATACCATTGACAATGAGTGGTGCCCTTTCTTACTTGTCCCTTCAGTTCAATACAACAGTGATGCAGGCAATTCTTAAAAATAAACTTAATTAAATAAATGATAAAAAATAATTAAACACTCAATACCCAAATAATCTGTTTTCGTGACCATTTACCCAATTGATTTTCCATTTTACCCAATTGATTGAAAACAGTGGGGGTAAAAAATATGAACATACCCAATTAAAATTTCAGATACCCAATTGAATAAAAAAGGGGTGGGTAATTACCCAATGGTCTAAAAAATTAATTAAGGTACTGAATGCATTTGTTTTATTGTAAGTTATGAATTGGAGGCTAGAAGAAAGCTTAAGTAAAATTATGTCATATGTCATGTTTGATGTTTCATCTTCTACATGTTTTGCTATATGTTTTTCCTTTTTCCTTGAAAAGCTTCCCTAACACTAGATCATTAAAACGGTATCATGGATTTCCGCTAAAGTTCTTTGAAACTGAGATATTGCATTTTAAATTTTCTGTGACAAAATTGATTGGTCATCCTAAACAAAACTCCAATTTACTCAGCAACAAATCATAGTAGAAAAAATCTGAGATACGCTTTTGAAGAGAAGACTTCAATCAACACATGTGCCAAATTTCATTCCACTGGGATGGATAAGAAAGGAATTGAAATGCTTTGAAGATGACAGTTCCAACACAAAGTCTACTTTACAAGAAGCCACAAAATTCATTTCATCAATCAAATGCAAATTTATTCATGATTGGCAGCTTTCTGACATTCAAATTTCTGGTCAGTACATCCCGCAATAGGAAATCTTGAAGGCCATGCATTTGGAGGCGGGCTTTTGCTAAAGAAAACATGAAAAATTCATAAATACTTATATACTTAACCAATCAGCGAACACTCAAACCGTTAGGCTATTAATCGCCCCCTGTTGTAAATGACCTCACATTATTACCGGAACATTTTATCTCTGGGGGTTCAAAGACTGACAGTTACCTCCTTTCAATGAAATGGGTTTTGCCAGACACCTTGAAGAGGAAATTATTTTATTACACTGACCTTTGGCAATTTTGTAATGGTGATGCTGCTATAGAAATGCAGTGAGTCGTGTCATGATAAAACTGGATTTTTGCAAAGGCGAAAACAAAAGCCGCAGATCAGCTTGCAGTAACTACTGGTAACACTATTCCACTTTACTTATTAATTTTTGTGAACTTTAATATAAAAATGCCACTTTCCTTGTGAAAACCAAAACCATTTATTAATTAGCTAAATAAGCATATATGTTCATCAAAAAGAAATTGAACAGCACCACAAGAAAATTCTATTTGCAAAGAAGCGTATACACTACACATACTTGCATCATGTGTGATCATAAGTTGGTTTAAATCTTTATTTCAAGCCTCTAACTAGCTTCTGCAGCTACACATGCCATTTTTTGTAACCATCTCTACACAACAAATCTCAGAATGGTGTTATTTCGCAACAGGCTACCTTGTTGGGAAAGAGCTAGTCCTTCTGCTCTTTGAGTGTGTTGTCGGGAAATGTTTTGTTGTGTTTTATGTATTTTCTTTCCCATCCGCTATGTTGGGGGACTTTAAATTTAATTGCATTGATTCCTGGTCCCTCTATTCTTACTTTAGTGATAAACTGGTCATTTACAACAGAAACGATAATAAAAGCAGGTACTGTGAATATGCATAATCAAATGATGATTCATTATCTGATGGCTAACAAATTATTATATAATATCCCCATAGGCCCACAACCTTTGAGAATTCAACAATATGCTTACATAAAAGCCACTGCATAACAAAACAATGCATAACAAAAATAATGACAGTATATAATATAATCTGCTCAACCAAAAGACACTGATCAAACCATTGTAGTCATATGTAGAGCCAAAAACATCGGCTGTACAGTATGACCAGACCTTTACACAGGATTTGAGTGGTGTTATAAAAAAACTGGATTTAGAAAGTTAGACAAAAGCAGTTGCAAATCAGGTATGCAACAAAGAATGCTTATTGTTTAAAAAAAAAATGATTTTCAATAAATCTTGACCCTTATGTCTGGCTGTTTATCCTTTTGTCGAACATAAAAACGAATAACAAAGATTGTTTTTATGAAACAAAGAATTTCTTGTGATATGACCCATATGCAGTAAACCAGCTTCCATTCCAATAAATAGCATGGAGAGGGGCATTGCTAATGGGTGCTAAAGAGTTTTACTGACCGTGGATAATTTTATTGACACTGATGGCCATGCTTTGAATTGAAAGCAAAACTAAAGAAGCTCTTTACAGTTATTTTTCTTAGTTTTTCAGTTTCTAAGCTTATAAGTTATTGTGGAAATTTGAGCCTTTGATATAATGTAGGTACCAAAATAGTTTATTTGATGAGAGTGATTTTGTAAAATGAACAAAATTTCACCAATTATTGCATACTGTATCCTTAAGAAGGAATTTTAGATTTAAAATTACTGGACAGAAACAACGGTGCAATATGCTGGCTCACCCTTGCATTAATAAATTGGCATTTTTTATCTATTTAGACTATTTTATTATTATTTTTTTTTTTTTCAAATAGAAATGCAGAGTTCCTTAAAGCTCAAGAATGATTACCTAGAAATACCAATACTGTACCTGCTCGCTGATCTTACCCATATCTCCTGATCTATCACACCTTCACCGAGTAACTTCAAACCAGTTGGTCAAAACTGCCGAAAAATACTTCACAGCTTGCATGCATGCATTGCTATCGGACCTATCTGGACGGTGTTGATTTTGAATGTTATCTTCACAGGCTTTACATTAAGTTCCTGTGCCCCCATGTTGGCTGATGTTGCTTATCAGACTATCATGCCCATGCCATGGGCATGATTTGTCACAAAATTATGACATCATGCATTTGGAGAAACAGCTGTGCTTCTGTTTCTTTAACTCACTGCAGTTCATGTCCCCATGCCGTATAACAAACAGATGGTTTTCGAAATCGGGTCTTAGTGTTTTTAATCGTCAGACAAAAGGCAGTCTTCTTTGCACCTTTATCAATTTGCAATCTTTCAAAATGATTAAACAAATAATTTTGTCACCAACCCACCTCTTTCTTAAAAATGGATGCATATTAATTGGAGTCTAGCTACATGTATATTCTAAAAATATTAATTGGTGTCTAGCTACATGTATAATCATTAATGTATTGAAAATACTTATTAAGCAACAAAATAAAATCTCTTGAAATTGCTCTTAAATCATTTATTTTGTAGAAAAATCTTGTAACTAAAGCTTTTACACTGTCACAAATTCACTACAATTTAGATTAAAAAAAGTTTTATTTTTTTTGTTAAGAAGTACACCTTTGACTCCATAAACTGTAATACATACATTGATTTAAAGAGAAAAACAACTTACCCCAGCTTACCTTATGAAAGATATAAATGCTACGCACAAGCTTGCGCTCATTATTACCATACCTGCAGCATTTAATCTTCTCTTGCAACTTTGTTAGCTAGATCAGGTTGTGGTTGGTAAAACTGCCGTGACTGCCGTCCATGATTCCGAGAAAAACTGCCGGAGACGCGTAAACCCTTATGTGCCAAATTCAAAGTTTCAATCAAATTCATTTTAAATCCAGCAAATTTTGTAGATCCTGATTGAGAGAGCTCAGCACGAGCCACCTCATCTGGATCTACAATGTTTGCATAATTTTGTTTGCATCTTGAGAGTTAGCAAGATGCCTGCCGAAAATTTCAGTCCCATCCCTAAGCTACATTTATCTTGACCGGTCATTTTTTCTTAATCACGAGCCCACCCACCTTTTGGAAAAAGTATTGTTTAATTCTGTATTTTGCTTTTACTGTTATTTGACAGAAAAAAAGGGAATGCTTGATTTTATATATGAAAAAATACTCAATTCTTCGATAACATTAATGTACAAATAGAATACTTACACTTCGAGTTATTCATTTTTTTATCCACTTTTCGACCCATCAGAATTTTTGTTACAGCCATCCTCTTCGAGGGTCATACGGTCTTGCACAATTCATTTCAAGAAATCTTGACTGCAAATCTGCTGCCAGACCCTTGCACACAAACATCGCGAGCCAAGATTTGTTCTCATTATCGATCTCAGAAAATGCTTCACTCATAGAACTTGGCTTGTTGCCTGTTCTTAGTTTCAAGCATCAGACTATGTAGAAATCTTTGTATATAATGTATCCTTAATTAGCAATTTGAATCACCAAAAAAATCAACTTCCATCTAATATGTAGTTATAAAAAAAAAATCAAGTTATCTTCTATACAGCGCAGTCTTCTGCAAAACAAAAGCTGTAGATTTAATAAAAGTGTATACAGCTAACAATATAGTGAACGATACATTTTACCATACACTTGAATCTTGTTCTGTTGAATACACAACTTAAGGACTTGTTTAAAAGTATCATTTTGGACGCCTTTCTTGAGGACTAAGAAAAACATACTCACAGTCTCATTGTCATATGTGCATGCATGATAGCAAAGAGGCCAAGAAAAATTGTTACTTTTGTTGGGGGCTTGGTGTATACCAAAGTCACAAGTTTCCTTCAACAGAACAAGTTAAAGATTCTAAACTTACCTTAGATTGGACAGTCTAAGAGGGCAAGACTGTCTGTACTGTTTCTTCTATCTTCGACAACAAACACGCGCTATTATTTATGGCTTCACATTAAAACTGTTGATAGGGACTTAAAATTAAATCAGTCAAAAGTGCCAGTCAGGCAGCCACCCAAAAAAGAACAAATGCAAACACTGAATCCAGAAAATATCACTCCTTATTACCAGTCTCACGGCTAACAAACCTTTAAATGCGTAACCGCCGGTTAAGAAAGAAAATCCGATTCACGCCCTTCCGGTTGCGCATATGAAGACCAAGAAAAGGTAAACAAAACATACACTACTAGGATCGATTGATGATTATATTTCAGTACAGAAATATATCGATTATCTATGAATGCTATTTTGTCACTTATTTACTTTTGTAAGTCACCACCAAAGTAGCTCGCAAAATAATTTGATGGTCTTTGAGTTATTTATTCCCTTCTTCGAACCTGGTGTTCCAACAAGGCCAAAGTCGGCGAAATACAACTAAAAAATGGACAATTTGCTGGTAAATATCAAATTTTAGTGATTGTTCCACGACAAATTTACAGATATGTATCAACTAAATTGCATCTGATGTCTGTGCCAGTATTTCGGTGTGTTAGTGTCCGGCATTATCGATTTGAAGGGAAGGAAAAGATGGGTACGCATTTAATCATTAAAATATGAAGGATATATTTCAAGATACGTTTGAAAACCTCAACCTGTTCAAGTTTTGGTATTTATTTCCCTGTAAAGCGTCTTGAAAGACATAAAACCAAGAAAAAACAAATTAAAGTATACAGAATGCTGTAAAATCGTCTTCATGAACAGGAATATCATACATGTGAACTATTGTATTACATGTATTTCATAGACAGTTTGTATTATTTCATATCAAGTTTGTATTATTTCATATCAAACATTTTCACTGAAAATATCACAAACACACCAAATTTGAGTAAGCACTTATTGTGACAATAATCTTCAGCGTAAAACAATTAACAAAAACAAAAACTTTAATACATGTGTTCTATAATGATTATATTGCTATCATTCTAATGATTAAATTCGTAACCGAAATGTTGTCACAGCTTTTAACCACATATGCATAGAATGCATTGGCCAGAGGCAACGAAACTGTCACCAGACCTCATACAATGTTAAAATCATCTGCGAACTGTATTGCTTTCCGTTAATATGGACGTAATGAGCGGAAATCTAAAAATATCCCTGCGACTGACCCACATTTTCGTCGTGTACAATGCAATCCCAACATGTGTTTTGGGGTAGGGAATAAAAATCATGATTATAAAGAAATATTTCTGGAAATCCTTTGGGGGTCCGAATATAGCAATGTCTAACTAATAAAATAGCATTGAGAGAATCATAATATTTGTCTTCGAATCGAAATAGTTTACTCGGAAACACGAGCTGCAAAAGTTTGTTTACCTTTTGTTGGTCATCTGATGCGAAACCGGAAGGACATGAATCAGTTTTCTTTTCTTAACCGCGGTTACGCATTTAAAGGTTTGTTAGCCGTGAGTCTGCCTCTTTATTAAACATTTCATTAAACACAAGCATTGTAGTTATGGAGTCAAATATATATAAACTTTCATTTGTAATTTGATCTGCAACTCAACTTACTCAAGCACTTAATTTGACATACTTATTAAAGTTTTAATGTAAAGCCATTCTCGTCTTATGTACGAGTCAAAATGCACATTTGTAAGGCAGTCAGTATCTTAACTGTTCCAATACTTCTTTGAAGCATTCTTTTTCATGTCCCTTTTTTTCCATATAGAAAGCAATTTGCTGCAAAAATGCAAAATTATCTGGATAACAAATGACCAAATGACCCTTCTCCACAAAAGAATGTGCTGAACGTGAAGTCTTTACTGTAGACTCTCTCGTCTCAAAAATTAGGCTTGCACACGAAAATTGCGCGCTTATATGCAAACTTCAAAATATTTCCAAAACACAGCAGCATAGTGTGCTGTCATGACATTTGTCAATACTGTAAAATCTTGATAAAATTTAAAATCGGTCTTGCATTTCATTGTTTTGCGGCTTTGCCTAGAAATCAGCTGTTTGTTGAATGTTAATTTTAACAAAAATATTACTATTTCCTACCCTTCAACAAAACGACCTTATACACAACAAATGACCGATTTTTGAATCCTTTCAAGATTGAACCACCTGTGATACAAGATCTGTCAGTTTTCTCGCATCAGAACAGCCACACTGTGACAAAACCTCATCTGATCAGCCAGCATAGGTTTTGCACCTGCAAAAGCAGGTTAACCCACAATGTGGCTTGACAAAGACCAGTGACAGGCTTACTGTACGAGTTTCCCCTGTTTTGCATGCTGTATTTACCTGCAAGGCTCCGAAACTGATCTTGTACCACAGTGGTTGTCCAATCTTCATCCATACAATTAGATACTCGACACTGCAGAGCTGCTACTCGAGATTCTTTCCAATGTTTCCTCTTGTATAACTTACCTGCCCTTATTTTGCACAAGTTTATCTTTATTTCACTTAATTCAATCTCTGCTTTTTAACATGTTATTGTAAATTTTTGTTTTTAATTTTTTTTAATGTTAACCTGATTGTAGGCTAATGACAAAATACAAGTTGGAGCCAGCCAATTTTTAAATGCTTCATTATTTCAAAGATACAATGCATTTTAAAACTTCTATGTAGTAGAGTAGAATCTCTGAAGAATACAAGCATATAGGTGTGGTATGAAGATTGGACATATAAACTAAGGGAAGTAACTCTAGACTTACTGTAACCCTGACTAGACTGATCTCCCATGCCTCCCTGAGCACCTGATGTTGACGGGCCGAAGCCCATTTGTTGTTGAAGATTTGGCATTAAACCATAGTCTGGTTGAGGCATTTGACCCGGTTCTACACCCATTATTTCGAGATCATCATCATCTCCCACTGCCTCTAATTTGACACTAACATTTGGGTCTATAGCTGCACTGTCACTAGCTGAGGTATCACTTTTCGCTGTTTCTGAGGGGGCTCCCATGAGGTTGGAAAGGTCAGAATCTAAACTAAGGCCTCCAGGGGGTAGAGTATCACTATATTTGACTTCGGAAGGTTCATTGACTATGGTTGACGATGAGGATTCGTCGCCATCATCTCGGACGGCAGGGGAATGGATACTGTCAGTGGGGGTATGGGGTGGGGCTGGGGACGCGGAATCTGTTGCTGCGGGTTCACCACCTGAATCACCTTTACCCGAATCTACCGACTTTGGTTGTTCACTTTGGGTTTTGTCTGCATTGTCATCATCTTCATCCATTGCTTCAATTTTGATTGGTTTTTGAGCACTATTGGAAGGGTCTGTGGGTAATCTCATTGAGCTAGGTTGTGGGCGTCTATTGGGGTCAAAGTTCAGGGGTTTTCTAGGGCGAGCACCGGGATAGGGTTCATGTCTGACACCACCTCCCCTAGGAGATGCACGAGTCAATGATACAGGATGAACACCGCGAGGGGAGATCTGTCTGGGGGAGGTCTGAACACGCGAGGGGCTAAATCTTGGCCTGGAACCAGGAACAAAACGTGTTGGTGTAGTGGGGGCCATTAACATCCCTCCACCGGGGTCTTGAAGCTGTTGTTGTTGTAGCTGCTTCTCTCTTTCCTCTCGTTCTTTTTTCTCTTCCTCAAGCTGTTTCTTTTTGTGGTGATCTGAAACATGAGCATGAAATGAGTAACATAATAAAACCAACAATGTGCTTTCTGACCAGGTCCGACCAGGGTTGCCACGCTCAGGCAGAAACAAATTTCCCTGACATTTCCCTGACACAATTTCGAATTTCCCTGACAACATATCGGCACACGGTCTCTCTTGACCGCTAAATCAGCTAATTCTTAAAACTTGGAAAGTCATAAATTACTATAACACACTAATCAGAACTTAATTCAACATAAAATCCACTAAGATACTACCTGGTTTATGACTGCCCCAAAATCATTGATGGAATGATTATAAATTCACTCAATAACTGGACTTGAGTCAGGTATTTTCAAAATTCCCTGACATTTACCAACAATTCCAATTTCCCTGACAGTTTGCAAAATTCCCTGACAATTCCCTGACCTTGAAAAAATTTAAATTTCCCTGACTTTTCCCTGACGCGTGTCAACCCTGCCGACACAAACTGAGCTGTACAAGCACAGAAAATGGCTAGAGGCTGGCAATTTTTAGAGGCTTTAAAAAGTAGAGAATTGTACTATCTGTGTAGCGAAAACAAAGACGCTGATCAGCTTCACAGTCAGTGATCGAAATAAGGATTTTTTCTCACTAACACGAACCATTATATCTTTAATCATTTGCAAAAGTTTTCAAGTAGCCCGACCTACATAGGTTATGGGCCTGAGGAAAAACTACTAGCCTGACAACCCTTTGGCTAGTGTCCGGCTATCGGGCTAGTGCTAATTTCGATCACTGCACAGTAACTGTTTACTGTGAAGCTGATCTGCGCATTTGTTTTCACATATGCAAAATATTGGGTTTTCTTATTACGCAGCTCATACAATTGATCTGACAATTGGTTTGGCTGTGTACTAGGGGTGTACCGATATATCGGTATACTGCTGTACGGTGCTTGCGGTACGGTATACCGGTACGCCCATACAAGGATTCCGGTATATCATAACACAGTCCGGGTTTTATACTAACACCCAAAATAATCCAAACGAGTACAACCACAGACTGTATTTACAATCGGTCCTGCTATCGAATTTTTACAGGTAATTAGCGTGAAACCAGTCCAATACATGTGCGTATTTGCCTCCCCTGTTGAGCTGTCAATCATGTGGTTATTTTTGGAACATACATCTATTTCGGCACTTTAAAACAACCTGACGTCGCATAAAAATTTTGCATGTTGTTTACAATAATATCAGTCATAGATGTACTACAAATGTTGTAAAATTGATTCCCATTCTAGTGCAACAAATTTTGGCTTCGATAAGAAATTGAAAATTGACTTTCCTGTTAGTACGATATATTCAATACGCATTGCGATATGCATTTCCCGTACCGTGATATATCGCGATGCGGTTTTAGTGGGCGATACTCAGCCCTACTGTGTACCTATTTAATCAATGTACATGTTCAATTTTTCAATCATATCTGGTCTGAGGAATCTCTTCCTGGCTGTTCAACAGTTTAACGGAGTGCGACCCCTAACATCTCCACCCAGAATCCGCCACTAACCAACCACTCGGCCACTACATTTCCTGAACAGCTGTCTGAGGCGTCCTTAAGGTAGACCTCAGTTAAAGTTTAAAGTTGTAGTACACTTGTATCTATAAAACAAACTGCAAACTCGAGACCCCTACTAAACAACAGCGAGTCGCAATGGGTCGGACTCCAAATTACCATTTTTACAAGCAGCTATACAAAAAGCAGACTTTTTAAATAGATACGACGGAGCATTTGTAACAGTTTTGTACAGGATGTGATTTACTTCTACTCACGTTTCAAGCAGAATCCCAGGAACTGTGATTTGATGTCATCATGATCTTCTAAGAAGCTTTTTCCTGCATCTGATCCCAGATGACTCAAGCTTCCATCTGACACTGATGCTGTGAGGATGACCGATTCTTCGCCAGTATGATCTGCTAGATGTTCAACCTGGTAAAAATATGTAATATTTGCAAGCAATGTGGTTTGGCCTTAGCTTTTCATTTGACAGCTAATGCTATGATATTCTATGATTTTTTTTTATACGGACAAATTCAAAATGTACAACACCATTAATCAGCTACAGTCAGACCAAGACACCTCTTTAGTCTTGTATCACCCATAAATTGCAGAAGCACAAGCTCTCTTTGCATACCAAAAATCATAAAAAGTGCCATAAACTTCGGTATCTAGTTCGCCAATACGATTTTTAGCCCAAAAGTTAAATAGGCCTTTTGTAAGTGCAAGGGAGTTATCCAAACACCTTAAACCTGATAGTCTAGCAAATCTGTGAAATAATTTGCAAGTATGGAGCTCAGCTATGCACGCTAGTATACAACTTCGGGTTGTGTTTTGAGCATTCCAAATAAAAAAGTATCAATTGATTTTTTCCAGAAAAAAAGTTACTTCCCTTGCTTACATTTTCACAATAGAAAAAGTCCCATTTTAAATAATTTTCTGGCATAAAATTCTTTAATAAACAATTTTCAGACTTTTTGCAGCACCGTTTACGACATGGAATGCATGATGATATGAGCCGCGTTGTGAGAAAACAGGTTTATTACATACGAGTATTAAAACAGGCGCACATCAGCTTTGCAGTAACTGATAGTACAATTCCTCTTCTTCCTAAATTTCAAGCATTTAGCCTTTTTCTGAGACCATACAGGCTGGTTTGTGTTAAACCTTGTTGGAAACCCCAAACACTAGGTTTCTTGCCTCTAGACTCAAATTTTCTTTGTAAGGTCTTTTAGGAAAGTGAGCGAAAAAGGCAGTTTCTGAGAGACGGTGTATGAACAGTAATTACTGCACCACATATCTCAATATGCGATATAAACAGTGCTGGTAAACTCTCTCGTTTGTAAGTTTTATAAAATATGAATCGCTGCTGCATCACTTACCAATTGCTGAATCTGTGACTTGAGTACAGCTTTCAGGATCACTTTGTAACCTGGGATATCTTTGATCACTTGTAAATCTGTGGACTGCATAGTGGTTAATTTGGTTTTAGTCTTGCGTAGATTGTTGTCAAAAGCAATCTGAAATGAAACATTTTACATTTTATGTTTATGAGCTGAACAACTTTGCATAATTATACATTAGTAATATTCTGTTATCCAGGCGCTACAGGCACTTGTAACAAAACAAGTATCTCCCCACCCTTTCTGTCGTAGAAAAGGTGGGGGTATATTTTTAAGCTAGGGGCTACAAGAGCATGCGGACACACTGAAGATCACAACTATAATATGCTCTTTGCTCTGAAATTTCCAAAAGAAAATCTCCCTACGTGACAAATATTACTGATGCACTAGAGGGGTCTATCTTCTGATGAGCCCTGCGTGACAAATATTACTGATGCACTAGAGGGGTCTATCTTCTGATGAGTTAATCAATTTCTGACAGATCACCACCTAATGTATGGGTGTGAGGTCAGCCTTCAAAATGAATTTTTGATACCCGATTGTACAAAAATTCTGACCCTTTGTGTACGATACTTCAGTTTTGACAGCTGATTAGTCAGTGTAGAGGACTGGCACATAGTTCGAATGTAGGTATACTAGGAGTCCAGACCCAGAGGTTCAGGTCAAGGGTTTGATCCTCAGCCGGGAGGTGCCTTTTGTTGTGGCCTGGAGGTCACATTTCCACAGCTTCTGTGGTAAGGGTCAACCAGAGGACCAATGGTCCTGTAAACGCTCACCTGAAACCCGAGATATATACCAATAAACTTGTTTGACTAGAATGGTAATATCCATGTATATAACCCCAGGGCTTGGTCAGAGCAACCCCTGGAGTCAATTTCTTTTTGAAAACATAAAACTGCAGTCCATTTGCCAATTTACTGAAAGTTTTGCCCTTCAAATGACATTTTAACAATTTTCCCCATTCAAATGCATGGGCGACCTAAGTTGACCTTGCCGTAAAATAGGTCAAGGTCACCAAAGGGTCACGATTTATATAACTTTGTAGAGCTCCATTGCCTGATGCTTCATGCCAAGTTTCAAAATCATAGGCCTTCTGGTTCTGGAAAAAAAGATTTTTAAAGGTTTTTGCTATTTATAGCCCTGACAGCCATCTTGGTCATGTGACCATGACCATTTATATATACTTTCATTCCCACTTCCTAACAATGCTCCTCATAAAGTTTGGCTTTGATTGGCCAAGCAGTTTCAGAGAAGAAGATCTTTGAATATCACTGTAATATACATGTATATTGCCCCGGGGTGGGGGCTGACATACCCCTGGGGTCCAAATTTTTTCAGAATCATCAATTTTAAGTCCATTTGCCCATTTCCTGCAAGTTTTTCCCTACAAATGACATTTTAACACTTTTCCCCATTCAAATGCATGAGCGACCTATGTTGACCTTGCCGTAAAATAGGTCAAGGTCATCCAAGGGTCATGATTTATATAAACTTTGTAGAACTCTAGTCACTGATGCTTCACACCAAGTTTCAAAATCATTGACCTTCTGGTTCTGAAGAAGAAGATTTTTAAAGGTTTTTTCTATTTATAGCCATGGCGGCCATCTTGGTCATGTGACCTTGACCATTTATATAAACTTTCTTTCCCCCTTCCCAAGGATGCTCCATATGAAGTTTGGCTTTGATTGGCCATGCGGTTTCAGGGGAGAAGATGTTTCATTATTATGGAAACATACATGTATATAGCCCCGGGGCAGGGGCAGACAACCCCCCAGGGGCTAAAATTTTCCATTAACATTAATCTTCTGTCCATTTGCCTATTTCCAGTAAGTTTTACCCATTAAATAGCAATTTACCATTTTTTCCCATTCAAATGCATTGGCGACCTAAGTTGACCTTGCCGTGAAATAGGTCAAGGTCATCCTAGGGTCATGATTTATATAAACTATGATGGGCCCACTTCCCCAATGCTACATACCAAGTTTCGTGGAAATCGGCCCACTGGTTCTGGAGAAGAAGATTTTTAAAGGTTTTTGCTATTTATAGCCATGGTGGCCATCTTGGTCATGTGACCTGGACCATTTATATAAACTTTCGTTCCCCCTTCCTAAGGATGCTCCACATGAAGTTTGGCTTTGATTGGCCAAGTGGTTTCAGAGGAGAAGATCTTTGAAATTGTGGACGACGACGGACGACGGACGCCGGAGCATGGGTATACTATAAGCTCACCTGTGAGCCTTCGGCTCAGGTGAGCTAAAAATTAATAGACTCGACTAAATCTTGAGAACAAAATCAGGTGTTAACTAATGTGTCTAGCAGTCTAGCGTTGCCAGTAAACTAGACTAACTAGAGCAGAGATTATGTTCTGGGGAGATTGTGAGAGATTTGCACATATTTCTGACAAAATCTCATTGAAATATGCTAATGCCCCAGTCATGTGTATTCCCTGCCCCCTTCAGGCTCTGGCTGGCGATAGCAAGGGCAATGCCAGGCCAAAGTGGCAGGATTTATTTAACCTCTAAGTCTGGGCAGTGCCAGGGATGTGCAGAGGTTTTAATTTCCCGCCAATACACCTGTCACGTTCATTCAAATAAATGTATTTTTAACATTTAATTACTGTTATGGTCCTTATTTAATTTCCAAATGTATCCACAGAAATTCAGGTCTTCTATAATTTCAGTTTCATCACAACAACTCCCAGCTGTCCAAGGAGCCGGGGCTTTTCACAGGGATTTTACCTCAAATCTGACTTCGCAGTGCCGGGCTTTTAGCAGGGCTGTGAAAATTGAAAAGCTAAAAGCCCCGCTTTTCCCCGGTCCTAGAGGGGCGAATGACTGGTGCATCTGGCCAATTTGACATAATAAGCCATTTTCTCTTGGAATTTCTGAGCCAAAATAAATCCTGCCTGCAAGACTGGCCAAAATTAGGCTGGTGAGGGGGTGGGGGACTGTTGCAGGAGGCGTTGAGACCCAAGAAGCTTGCCACTTTGATTTTCACTTTCAACAAATATCACAATAGATCGTTCAATTCAATTTATTCATTGATCATCAAGTCGATAAAAATATCACAATATCAATTCAATTTATTCATAAAGTCGATAAATAATACATAGATTTGCTCCAAAAAAAAAACACAGCAATATAAGGACATGGCGAGTGTATGACGACAAGGAACGTATTGGCGACAGCTTTATGTTTTGGTCTACAACACAGGGACTTGAACAGTGAGCTGCCGACATTTTGCTGATTTTCAAATGTCAGGATTTTTCACATTAAAAGAAGCAAATTCCACAATTTTCGTTTACAAAAAAATAATGACAGTTATTCATAAACATTTCCACATATTTTGTTCTAAAAAGCGCATAAAATTTACCTCAAATTCACCGAATATTCGCCTCCAAACTCCCTCCAAGTACAAAGCCGCGTGCTTTTCGTCTCTCTTTGTGTCCTTCGCCCGGGAGAATGCGGCGGGCAATTAAGCGGCGCGTCCTTGAACAAGGGACGCAACAACGTGCGTCATTCAAATTTGAGGCTCAGTAAGGGGACTATCGATTTTTATAATCAATGATAAAATGTACAGCGCTTCGTTTTCATGAGATTCTCCTATAAATAACCTCTATTGGTTTTGGCGGGCTAAAACCATGTGATAAATCACGCGTGCTGCCGACTGAGCGAAGAGCAGGTGCCCGTTGATTTTGCGCTTTGCATATTTAATGGGCCATGGCACAAAAAAATATTATTTTATAAAACTAAAACGCGGACCAATTCTATTTTTAACGCACAGACTGTTCACTGTCAATGACTTTAAAGTACTCTATCTCATAAATTCAATATTGTTGTTTCAAGCATCTGGCATATTCCGGGTATCTATGTCAAAGAAAGAGCCCAAATATTTCTTCTGTGACGCGGCCTCTTGTAAAATGGGATTCGAGCAATTATAATTTACAAAGAATATTCTTTTGGCAGCACTACCATCAGGTCTTCGCATCAATGCAACTGCTTGGATAAAAACTGCGAACAATCAATAAAATCATCGTTGAACAAGTTATAGCTTTTACAAAACTTTTGCAAGAGGGCGGGGAGAGGGTCCGAGATGATGGCACTATAATAGGGACACGCTGATCTGTTGTCTAATTAAAGAATCAGAATAGTTTACTGGTGAAACGTCAAACTGACAATACCACACCAGGGGGATGGGTCTTGACCGGAGGGGATTAATCCCGAGCTCTCAGAAGAGAAGTAAGACACACAATCATCGATGAGATCAGAGAATTCCAATCTCTAATAGTCTTGGGGGGAAATATGTAAATAGGCATTTGTACTTGCTGAAGGTATCTGAAATGCCAATGAGTGTTGATTCCTTCAAGGTGGGCCGGATGGTCCATGTATCTCCCCAAAATCTTCGATTTTCCACAAAAGTTTATTATTTTATCAATGTTATCAGGTTATAGGCATGCCTGTTTTCTCTTTAAGTTCTTGTCACAAGGAAAACGCGTAAGCCTTTCTAATGTCATGATAACTTGTGTGAGATAATAGATGACAATGGTATAGATCTAATTGACATAATTGAACGCAATAAAAAAAACGTGGTTCGAAGATCTATACTTTGTGAGACAGTAAACAGTCTTAGATTTCTCTAGACCCTCGCATTCAATATGCATCTTCTAGCAGTACGGTTAATATCCATTCCCGACAGACAGACACTCCGTCCCCGTCCACCCCCACTGACAACATTACGAACACTTGCCCATGCAAAATACAAATATTTTTTTTTCAGCAGTGTAAAAATTGAAAATTTCATTTGGAAACAATTGATATTTTCAATACATTGATTGTGGGTACACATTAGATCCGTCTCGACGAGTCGGTTCTAACGTGTACCCACAATTTATATTTTAGATCGAAAATAAGAAAAATAGGTATACCCCTGTAAATCCCAGTTTTACTAAATGAAAGTGGGATTTAAGGATGTTAACATTTGAGCCGCCTCGTGGGAAAACCAGCAATGTGGTTCCCGAACAGGTCCGACACAAACGGGCCTGTACAGGCACAGAAAAGAGCTAGAAGCTTGAAATTTCGGATTTAAGTAGAATAGGAATTGTACTATCCGAGTAGCGAAAACAAAGGCGCTGATCAGCTTCGCGGTTACCGCGAAGCTAATCTGCGTCTTTGTTTTCGCCTATTCAGATTGTTGGTTTTCCCATGAGGCGGCTCATTTCATGGACATGCTTTCCTGATGTTGAAGAAACTAAAAACTGTACTCCCTACCAAGTGGTGAAACTGTAAGTTCTACTACGACCAGTACCGCAAGAGGACATCCCATTATCTACATGCTTGATGCGCACTGGCCCCTGCATCAAGTAAACATGCATGCCCTTGAATCCCAATTTTATCTAGTAAAACTTGGGTGTGAAGGGGTACCCCTTCCAGACTACATTGTATATCAAACCCACACATGGAGTGAGCCGGTACTGTCACTCTCGATGGTACAAATTATTACAAATATTCATTCTTTCCTCTGGCAATAATCACCCTATGTACCCGTGATACAATCAATTACCTAACGTCGGAGACTGATACAACTAGACGCGGCGCGTGGCGGAAGATGGAGTCAGGTGAGTTGACGATTATTTTAATTTTACAGGCATTTATGCGGGGGAGTTTGGGTCAAGAGTTGGCAGAGAAATAAAGTGTACATACCTCTGTTTGTTTGCCATCAACAGTATTCTAAACAACATCTCCTTGCCACAGAAACAATAGTTTTCTCTGCAGAAAATTCCACCATCGTCACGAAAAATGATTGCATTTGCTAATTTCTCCAATCTTTCGTCACCTATTGACATTTTTAACGTTTCAATATAGACCAAAAACATTTTTTGTTACATACAAGCAGAAAACAATAATGAAGTCAGGCTGGTTTGTTCACAATATGGTGTTGAACACACACAGGGTAGATCGATTAGGATACAACTAACCTATACGAGTCAATTACCTCGATACAACTCACGTATAAGACTTTTGGATAGAAAATGATGCTCCTTACGTCGGAGAATAGAGCAAAAAATGATACTACTTACGTCAATTGAAAAGCCCACGGACTCGATCAGCTGGCTAACCTGCACTCCGATACACTCCGTGACCTAGTTCCACTTCCGTGACAGCTCGTCGGTGCGGAGTTATTGAACACCAATTGAAATATTCCGTCTACCCACGGACTAGCGAGCCCGAGTGTGTCAGGCACGGCAAGTTTGCATGTGTTCCTTATGTCAACATGTTCCAAGGGCTCAAGAAGTTTTACTTAGTGTGTTTTATTTATTTTTCTGACTGGTCACGATTTTGCCAGTAAATTTGTTAATGAATTTAATTATTATTATTATTATTATTATTATTATTATTATTATTATTATTATTATTATTATTAATATCGAATCAATATTTGATGTCTTTTTAAAATTTTAATATCATATAACTCATCTGGATAACATGTTAGTAAAATGTATACCCCACTAAAATTATAATAAAATTGGGGTCTATAGGGTTTTTACCCATCTTATGCTCCAAAACGTAGCTTGTGGGTACTCGTTAGAATCACCTCGCCGAGGCGGTTCTAACGTGTACCCATAGTCTGTGTTTTGAGCAAAATAATAAAAATACATCTGAGAAAAATCAGCCCTATATTATAAGGGTATGTTATAAGGGTGTGTTTCCGTATTTTTTTCGCTCTTTAAAGCAAGTTTTGACTCACTGAAGCAAGTTTTGACTCATATTGTGGCAAAAATAACTTGACTCACAGTACCAAACATACAGGCAGTGGTCATAGTTCCATGGCAAATCTGAAAACCCCGCTAAAATTAGGAGATAACTCAAAGTGTTCATTTTTGGCGTTGATATTGTGGGATATATACGATTGGAAATTTTGTTTAACGGTGGCGTTTTTCAAAAAGTTCTTTGTATCAGGCATCAAAGTCATCGTACAGAAACCTAAGGGCACGTTCCTGGATTTTTTTTTTAAGTTTTCAATAGTTACTCTCGTTGCAAAAAATGCCAAGCTAGCGGTCAGTAATTGAAGTTTGACAAGGAAACTGTGGCAAAAATGATTAGTTTGTTCAATTTTGATAAAAATGGACTGAGCCTATTCAAAACATTTAACTGCAGACCTGCCTTTCTGCATAAATTTCTGATATGCTGATCAGTGATCATGCTCAGCAAAACTAAGTTTAGCTTATAATCTATATCTATCCCCAAGAATTTAACAACTTCACATCTAATATCAGCATAAGAGATTTTCAGAACCAAATTCTTCTCGTAAGTTCTTTCACCGTCTGCTATGGCTTAAAATTTGCCGGGATTTGCTTGCATAAGTTATCATGAAACCAGTTTATCAGGATTTTGCTCTCCGATTGGAGTACTTGTTTGAGTCTATCAATGTCAGGACAACTAAAACGGATATATGTTATCATCAGCATAATTCACGGGGTCTATTCTTCAAGCCAATATGCTCGGGAGTTGTGCTGGTTAAGGTCAGTTTAGTCTGGTGTTTCATTGGTTCCTTCCAAAAATGAAAAAAATATAAGAACTTAGGTCAGCAATGTAATTTTTTTGAAGTGCAGTCTCTAGATACATGTTAAAACATCAAATTAACATTAACAAATCTTTGCAAAAGTTTGAGAAGCGTTCAGCGGAAATGTTCAAAGCTCATAAAAGCACGTGCCTCATCCGCGAGAAGATAAACTAGCGGTACATTTTGGTTGATTTGTCGACACACTTGTGATTTTGAGCAGATTGCTGAAGGTGAGTACAATTGTTGGTCTTCAGTGATTTATATATTCAAGAAATAATATGTCATTTTGCTTTGGAGGAAGAACAGCATGTAAACATGTAACGTATAAGAATAAAATGTAGGGGTGGTGTGAATGCAAAGCACAAAATCTTGGGTGGTGAGATATTTCCAAAAACATGAAACTGTTAAGTTTTCGTTATTATTGAGATTCGTTCGTGATATGGATTCTTTTAACAGGCAATACCATAATTGATATGTGCAGTTGCACACAAAAACTTTCGTTAAATTGTTACCGTAGATCGAAGAGTAATAAGCGTTTTAAGCATTACAACTAACTTATACGATTATAGTGAAAGTATAGCGATTATGCCTAGGTTACATTTGCACCGATAATCGTACGATTTTTCGGTCTGCGATTTTTCCTACGATTTTAGATATCGGAAGTGATCTTCAGCTACGACGTATGTGTTAACAATTCAAAGATTTCTTGCTCTGGCTGTCGTCGATGTTTTGACTCAAAACCGTATGGAAATCGTAGGGTATCCACAGTCTTTAATTGGAAACCGTACGGAGCCCGTGCGATGTCCTCGAGGAGTCGCTATTATTTCTGGCTGAGCTCTTGCGGTCTCCCTACGATCGCCGAACTATTTTTTGTCCGTAAATTATTATAATAAATCTTGCGGCGATCGTACGATCATCGCTGTGTCTCCGTACGGCGCGCGCTCGACGTGTCTACGGGCTACGGTTTTGCGATTTTTAAAAATTAGTAAAGCATCAGTTCAAACCAACAAACTTTTCAAAGTAGATCTTTTAACGTTCAATGTATGTCACTCATACATCCCAGTCGACAATGCTCGAGTGATGTCGGGAGGGAATCAAAGCTCCCCGTGTAGAACCAGATATATGGTGCGTATACGCCCGCCTACAAATGCAATAGTATATTTGCTAAACAACATTTGAGCCGCGTCATGAGAAAGCAAACAATGTGGTTTCCGAGCAGGTGCGACACAAACCGTCGTTGAAACCGAGCTGTACAAACACAGAAGACGACTAGAGGATGAACATTTTGGATTTAGAAAGTAGTTGAATTGTACTAGCTGAGTAGCGAAAACAAAGACGCTGATCAGCTTCGCAACTACTGGGAAGCTGATCTGCTCCTTTGTTTTGGCATATGCGAAATGTTGGTTTTCTCCAAATGCAACTCATTCAGTACATCTTAGAGATGTCTTGTAATGTAATTTACCCGCCTTGTGCCTGTGTGTACATTTTATTTTCAATTATGTATATTCCTGGACATTTTGATCCACAGATTTACTGACCTTGTGATCGTATGAACATTTTTGCAACATGCAACTGTTAGTCGATGTCAATAAGAATCGGACTCGCTATCGCTCACTGATCGGGTATGTTTTTATATTTTTAGTTAAGTTTAGGTGACTGATTGACCACCAATTGGGAAAATAGCTGCTCATTCGGTTTACGATATGTTTCCGTGGTATAAGTAACTGATTGTTAATTTAGTTTTTTCCCACCTCGGTTTTTGGAGTGGGATTCTTTTTCTGATTGTGCCATTTCCTGATCGTTGCCTACATGTATCTTTTAACAGCTGTCACTGCTACAAAGAATTACATTCTATAGTTATAGACTCTACGCAATTCGACGTCATCCAACTCTTATGTATAGGCCAAGGACACCGGGTCTAGGTGCATTGCTGAAGCTAATGTCAAGCACAATTACTGTACAGGGTTGCATGCTTACAGCTGTCACTGCCGCAAAGAAATATACAGCTCGACATTATTGACGAACGAACAAACAGACGGACGAACGGAAATTTGAACTACTATGTCGCAGCCTGATATAAGCAGTTGTGATTAATATGCTTCTGTTTTCTCTTATTGATAGTGCCAAAATTTGTCTAAACGTTAAGTAGATGTTTTACTCTTCTGGATAATTTCTTATCGGCCCATCTTCAAAATTAATTTCATCTTCCACATCACTTTCTTCCTCGTCCACTGATTCATCATGTTCAAAAATTTCAGTGTTCCAGTTCATTTGGGGGACTAAACCAGGCCGACTTCTCCTCATGCGCATGTGCTTTTTTCCTGTTGTCAAGTTGGTCTTCTTCTTTCTTTTAGGCATGTTTATCATCTAGAACAGAGTATACGCCTTTCATTTTCATATAAAAACACCAAAAACATTTCAACTTAATTTCAAACCACATTAAAACAATCGCCAGTTGAATAGACTAGAATCATTTTCTACTACACAACTGGCCCATTCAATGTGAACAATCTATTTCTTATCTGAGAAAATTATGCACCCTGCATACGACATTTTATTTGCCACAAATGTGCATGGGGAATATTATGTAGGATATGAATAGCCGCGTTAGCTGATACGTGTTATACATAAACAGGGTTAGCAAGCACTTAGCAACTATTTCCTATGCAACGGTATGTTTAAAAAACGTGTTCGCCAGCGCTACGTAGGCCCCTAACGTTCCAAAGAGCTGCCTCTCTGAAAGCAAGCCGCCGTTGCTAAGGAATAAGGAAGATCAAATGGCGTCATCAATAGCTCAAGGGTTTGCGTTATGCAACTCACGCCAGAATTATGAGGAACCATTTTATGTTTTGGGATGGAATAAGATCCTTGTTAAGCTTTTGAGCGAATATGTCTCTCAGCCACTATAAACAAGCTCAATTATTTCAAATTTGAAAGTGCTTGTGATTTCATAAGCAATTTGAGTACCTGGTAGAGTGTCAGTCAGATTGCACGTCTACCTTACTAAAGCGTCTTAACATTCACGACCACCTGAAAAAATGTGCTTATACCAAGATTTTTTATTTTGGACTCGCTTTCATGAAGCTATTTCGATTCCCAGGAATGTACGTACTGATTATATTTGTTTGTGGGTCGAATCGGACAATGTCCGGTGCATATATATTCAAAATGTAGGGCAAACTTGTGAATCTGGCCGAAACTGTTACATCAAAACAGCCACGTATCGAAACTTTGAACATCAAAATCTAGTTTCCTATTGCATCTTCGCCACTCTAGTTTTGATTTCTACTAGCGTTTGTAAATTCTCTTGAGACTGCACATCAGGATTTTATTCAAAATCAAAAGATAAAACAGAAATAATGCAACTTACCTGTTCACCTGTCTACTCCATTTCTTTGTTTACATTCAATTTCACAAAACCACTACCGGAACCTGCTTATACCTGGACGACACCAGATTATAGAGGCTTAGAGAATAGACCCCGTGATAATTGTAGAGATTATCAGGTTCAATAAAATAAAATATATCATTCATAAAAACGTTAAACAGTAAAGGTCCTAAAATTGAGCCTTGTGGAATACCTTCTAGATAAGAGACCAGTTACTAACAGTATTATTCAGTTTGACTTGTTGTTTTCTGCCAGGTTAAATGCGCGCGTGCATGCCTTGGAACATGTTGATATAAGGAACACATGCAAACTTGCCCTGCCTGACACACTCGTGCTCGCTAGTCCGTGGGCTTTTCAATGTCTTTTGACGTAAGTAGTATCATTTTTTGCTCTATTCTCCGACGTAAGGAACATCATTTTCTATCCAAAAGTCTTATACGTGAGTTGTATCGAGGGAATTGACTCATATAGGTTAGTTGTATCCTAATCGATCTACCCTGTGTGTGTTCAACACCATATTGCGAACAAACCAGCCTGATTTCATTATTGTTTTCTGCTTGTATGTAACAAAGAATGTTTTTGGTCTATATTGAAACATTAAAAATGTCAATAGGTGACGAAAGATTGGAGAAATTAGCAAATGCAATCATTTTTCGTGACGATGGTGGAATTTTCTGCCGAGAAAACTATTGTTTCTGTGGCAAGGAGATGTTGTTTAGAATACTGTTGATGGCAAACAAACAGAGGTATGTACACTTTATTTCTCTGCCAACTCTTGACCCAAACTCCCCCGCATAAATGCCTGAAAAATTAAAATAATCGTCAACTCACCTGACTCCATCTTCCGCCACGCGCCGCGTCTAGTTGTATCAGTCTCCGACGTTAGGTAATTGATTGTATCACGGGTACAGAGGGTGATAATAGTACTGTGGAATGCTCGCCCAGAAGCTGTTGTCAGTTTGCAGGACATTGACTCATTCAAGGTCGCAGTATTAAAGCAAACTGTAACACTCTCGAGGGCGTATGACAGTATATAGAGATAAAGATATATAGATAGACATTGTTTGTCCAAAATGGATTGTGGGTACTCGTTATAACCACATTGGCGAGGTTGTTCTAATGTGCGTCCACAATCAATGTTTTGAGCAAAATACGGAAATATTTAAAATCTTGTATAGTATGATAAACTATGATTCTAGTGTTTTGTCGAGTTTTCGAAATTTTTAGCCTTTGCCATTTGCACAGTAAAACATGCATGTACTTACATGTACGTACATGCACTTTGCTATCATTATTTAAACAAAACATCGACATCTGCTCTGCATTACGAAAACTCGCCCATGCAATATATTGTAGAGATTTTTTCAGCTGTAAAATTTGAAAATTGCATGAGAAAAAATTTTTTTTTAATATTTTTGCTCAAAACATAGATTGTGTGTACACGTTAGAACCGCCTCACCCTTCTAACGAGTACTCACATTGACAATCTATGTTTTGTATCAAAAATAAGAAAATTAAGTATACCCCTGTATACCCCAGTTCTGCTATATAAAAGTTGGGTATAAGGGGGTATTCATTACATGGACATGTTTCCTGATGGATCAGTATCATTGCATCCATACCATTCAGCGACCCATTTTTTTTTTTTTTCAAGTAAAGTGTCTTTTACGTCACTGATTTCGCTTTTATGACTTAATATCACATGTAACAGACAGCGTTGCTGCAACGTAACTTTTTTGTTGTACGTGTATATATGTTCTAACGTTGCGAAAACGCTACTGGAAAAGATTGTGAAATGTGGTTGCGTATGATTGAGTCCATTTCATGCGTTAGAATAAACAATTCATTATGCTCGCTTTAGATCATTTATTTTAGTTTAAAAAAAAAAAAAAAAAAAAAAAAAAAAAAAAAGAACATTTTCATTACGTTGGTTAAACGTCGGTACACGGAACGCTTTCTTTAGACGCCTGTATATAACAACAAATCCGCATAGTTTGATTTGTAGTTTTGTATAATTTTCTTACTTTAATTTCATCTACTATTTACTTAATGTACATTTGGGGTCGGGTGACGTTTCTTTTTTCTTTTTTTCTTTTTCTTCTTTTTTTCTTTTCCTTTTTCTTTTCTTTTTCTTTTCTTTTTCTTTTTTTTTGAGTGATAACTTCGGCAAAAGCTTCCATTCCAGAAAGAAAGTAGCATTGATCGTCGAATTTGCCAATGACTTGGTACATTGTAAGGTGCATGTTAACCGTTAATGATTTGTGACCTCATCCCGCAATAGAGTCACCTTCATTTCTTGAGTCAAGAATATTATCTATCTATCTATATATACTGCCATACGCCCTCGCGGACATTTTAGGCATGTGAGCGCTGTCGAGCTTGGTTAGCTGAAAAAAGAATATGATAAAAGCATGATAGTGAAGGGGATAAAAGATGATAGGTTAAAATAGTGAAGAGGAGATTAAAATCAGGTGGATTGTTACGGTGCTATAGACGCTGTCTTGTCATTTATGCACTAGTCATTTGTAACCGCACCCCAGGCCCATGGAATAGTGGGGACTTTGACTTTTGGTCCAGCAAATCCCTGCTAAAAGCCCCACCCTGCGGGGACTGCTAACTTTTCATGGCCCTTTTTTGCCTATTTAAAGCAAACCCCTTGTATTTCCCCCGCATTGCCGTGGCAAAACTTTGGTCATTTCCACCGCCCCCTCCCCTAGGCCCTAGGGGAGGGCGGGGGGCGGGGAGGAGGGCGTGTTTACACAAATGACTAGTGCATTACTAATAGATACAATATGGACCGAACCGTCAAGGATTATTTTTGCACGACAGTTGTGCCGACAGTTGCTTATTGTAGAGTGACTTCCCTTGGTATCTAATTTCCAGTTTGTAACTTTTTAAGTAAAACTCGATCAAATCATGTAACATACTCAAGAAATTGATAAACAACACTAATTTTGTGTTGCTAGAATGAATACGAATGCAGATGACACATTTACCCCAAAATCAAGACAATCCAAAATCGAAATACTTGTCAACAAAAAAATAAAACATTAACAAGTAGTAGCTTTAGAAAAAAAAGAAAGATCTTAACCAAACATGTGAACTCTTAATATAATATGTTCAGTTCTGTTGTGTCAAGGCTGCCATCAACATTTTGATTATCAAAACAATTTTGTAGTTACATGAACCAGTAAGAGGTTGAATGACAGAATTGGATAGGCCATCATAGGGTAGGCAACAGTGACAACTTCAATTTCAGAGGGGTTCCATCGTTTCTGCAAGTCTACGGGAAGCGCTCCCAGGCAACGGGAAAAAAAAATGGAATGTTTGCACAGTGACGGTTCTGCTACATATCTACTGAGATAAAGATGAAGAGATAAGAAAGTCCACCTAGCGGTCACTTTTGATTGACGCGCCTCTACCTGTGGCTCCACCTACTTCCGCCATTTTGTTTTTTTACTCTAAACGAAGACAATTTCAACGCTATAAAAATCAACTTCCATCGGCGATTTTATACATCTGATGAAGCAATATTTTAGTCCTAAAGAAATTATAAGCATTTTATCTTTCATTTATGAACCAGATTCTGAAATTTGTAGTGTTCTTATTGGGTTTTTACTCGTGTATTTTACGTTGATAAAACGATGCAATCCTTGTTGAAGGTTTCAAAATGGCGACCAAGCGTAAAATAGTCGGTACTTTTTTACTGCAACGCGTTGTTATTAATAGGCTAGGTAATTTTTAATCAACAAAATATGAAAGAAGAAAGATGTAAAAGTCGTTTTATTTGTAAATTAGCACTCAGCGCGTGACTGCGTTTGGATTATGATCGTATAAATATTGACTATTTTTGTAATTTTAGGAAAATCTGTTCCGTCCGATCTCAAAACGATGCGTTTTATTTTTCATTATAAGGCTTCCATAAATGACATTTTTTGGATAAACATCATCAATATTCTTAAAGAACAATGTCTTACAAATCGTTTTATTGCCCTTTGATACTGTTTGGGTATTTTTGACAGGGTCAAATCGTCCGAATTAAGCAGCTGTTTTTCACAACTTTTCGCGCTTTTGAATTTAAAATGGCGATATTTTCTACACCTTATCTGGCATTGCAAATAAGATGAAAAAGTTACATTTTGAAAGAAAAAATGACAAATGATTTTACAGGATGTTAGCTACTGAACTGAATTTAGCTAAATTGTGGCTAAAAGGAGCTTAAAACTGATGATGATCAGAAATTGATCGACTCAGTATAGCTATGAAGATAGATAGATAAAAATTGTGTATAATTATTTTAATTCACAAGTTCGTTAAACATTGTGAAAACATTGCAGGCAAACACCTGATAAAAAGTCATTTTTGGGAAAATCGAGAGAAAAAAAAATCGAACAATGAAATATACAAGATCAAAATATTGAATGGCCTCCTTACCTTTTGCATTTGTAATTCCATGTTTTTTTTTTTCGTAGATGACCTATCGACGCATACGAATTAGTACACTCGGAACAATTGTACGTTTTAGCCATAGCACTATTTTCACTATTGTCACTTTTCACTTTTTTTTTTTTTTTTTTGCTTTTTGTTTTTTTTTTGTTGATGGTTCATCATCGTCCGTGAGTTCAATTTCACTACACGTATAATCACCTAGCAAAGAATCAAGATCAATATCATCATCCCAATGTAAAAAGTCGTCTTTTCCGTAAGGCATTCTGACGCGCGTTTAACGTAAATTGCGAATGTGAAATGCCTTGAACTGTCGGAGATAAAGCTTGAATATGCATTTTATTTTAATTAGCGCCTTGTTCACTAATTATCGTTTCTTTTTTCGGCGTTAAATATAATTAGTATTACGGCGAGATTAATCAATCGGCGATTTCTTTAATCTAAAGATAATCCGTAAATAATTGTTTCAAATGTGTCCAGTCGCGTAGATAATAAGCATAATTAAAAACGTATTAATTTGTGGGAGAAAAAAAACAACAACAACGGCCTTTACAAATCGTAGGACAAAGGATAATAATTATATAAATTATCAACCGTAAATAAATAACTCTTTTTAACAAAGATACCGGGCGTGTTTAGTATCTATTTGTTGGAAATTCGAAGGCCTATTTAACAAAAATAAATATTTCTACTATTATCTAGATAATAGCGAACCAAACGAAGAAAATATTAACGCTATATTTTTGCTAATATACAAACTTTCAGAACAGATTCAGCGGCCGATAAAAATATTGACTTTTCCCTCGATTTACCTGTCTACCTGAGCGACAGTCATAGCGGGGGCAAATATCGATGTTCAATAGCAGTTTCAAATCTCTGTATAGTATATATCTCTGATATCTATAGCAAAAGTTTGGATGTCAGATTACCAGTATGCCCCGTGATCAAACATAGTTTTGAACTTTTGATGCTTATGAAAGTTTGAGTAGTGTAGATTAAACTTTGTATGACAAAATGCTTCCTAAGAATTTTGATCGAGATGCAAAATTATAAAAATTGTTTTGAATTTTGCATCATCTATTCATACTCTAAAACCTTAAGCTTGGTGGCCTGGTGATTATTTTGTCAGATAGGGAGCCCCACCCAGGCCCACTGACGCCCGGTTGCACCTTTAGCAAGCCACATTTACTCTCAATAGGACTGATTATTGTATTGGAAACAGTCTCTTAGCCATTCACTTACTTACCTCACTTTCCAATCAAAATTGTTGACATGGAAGGTTATCCTTAAAGCAAAACTAACAATGTTTTTGAATAGGGTTAATCTATTAATGTTAACATTTTGTGCTGCCCTAGCCAGCATGGTGTAAATACCAGGTTTCGGGACCACACATTCCCAGGTTTTGAAAACTGAAAAAAAATGGGGTTTTTTATTTATCGATCTACCGAAGGCTTTTTACATGAATTTGTTTTCATCTTTTTAAAAGTAACAATTTAACCTGTGATTTCAGGATGAAGTCTGAGAGTGGCATCCGTACATTATGCCCAGCTATGGCTTGCTGCTGAAGGCCCACTCTATCCTGTCCTGACACAAATACATGTAGGTCTATACACATAATGGGTAAAGGCTTTAAATTTAAGAATTTTGGAAGAAGGTTCGTTTTATAGTCTACATAGCTATTAGAACCTGCCAATGGAGCAAACGCAATTCATACTTTCTTGAAGATTGAAATTCCGGATTTGAGAACCTTGGGAAAGGCCTAAATTAAAAAATTGTTTGTTTGTCCTTTACCTACCCACTATTTTACACCTGGGTAGGTAGGTAGGGAAATTATTATATTTTGCATTTTATGGAAATCGGACACTAAACAGTTTTACAGAATAAGCTTGTACTGTATGTTTTAACTACTTCAAATCACTTTTAACCTTGCTTTCCATGTTGTATTCTGCTTTATCCTTTTAAAGTAGTATGTGTATAACTAACCAAGTGCCTGTAGCATGTGCATGTCTGACCTAACCACACCTCAGTAGAATAGATGTGCATCCCTTTCCTGCTTGCTCATGTACCTTTGGAACAAAATCAATCAATAGTGAATACCTGGATCAGATTACACTTTACATGCACCAATGAACTCAAAATTGCCTATATTGGTGCAAAATTTGCAAATGTAAGGATATTTGGTCAGCAAATGTTCCAAACAATGGCACACATACTTCTTACATTTGGCATCTGGGAATGCGATTTGCTCATGTCATATTTCCATTGGATCTTTTGTTAAGCTGAGGACACGTTGTCAGATGTACTCCAAAACTAGTTTAAGTCCTCCCCTATCCCACTCTCAACTGACCTTTCCAACTTGATAGTTATTTTGTGGCTCTAAAATGTTTTGTTTTCCTGTCAAGTTCAATGTGTGCTTTTTACAAACTTGTGCAACATTTTATATATTGAACAAAAATTAGAAAAGATAGGTTTACACATGTAAACTCCAGTTTTTCTGTATATATATAGGGCGGGACTTTGGTATTGATTGCGCCAAATATATTGAAACAATTTACTTGTCATTTGTAACCCCGGCCCACTCACCCCCGGGGCAGTGCGTGGCATAATCCTAGCCTTCTCTGATGTTTTAGTGGCTTTTTCTTTTTTTATTTGCCACTAACGACGATTAGTGACAAATATCAAAATAACTGAGAGCCACTAAATCAGCAGAGAAGACTCAGACAATGCAGGGGATAGCCGTAGAAATGAGCATGCGGGGTTTTAACCAAAGTTTTGCCCCGGCAGTGCGATGGGGGGGGGGGGGGGAACTATCTGAGATTTGCATATAGTAAGAGGGCAGTGAAATGAAAAGAACGGACAGCGGGGGAAATTAGCTGTGGTTTACCAACCAGCTGTCCCCACAGGGCAGGGGTTTTAGCAGGTATTTGCTGGATCAAAAGTCAGTCCCCGCTATTCCGGGGATGTGGGGGGGTTTACAAATGACTAGTGCATAAAGAAAGAACATCCCCCAAATCATTGTACCTACCAGTGAATCTTGCTCGATTTATATCTAGTGGCTTTGCCAATTTAGTGGAGGTTCTTGCAGCCATCAGAACAGCCATTGCATCTTGCTGTTCACATTTTCTGTTGTTGTTGATATCTGAGGACTCAATTTTCAAGTTTATGGTAACATACTTCAGGGATGTGTCAAAGTCTGATAATATGTGAATTTTTTCATAGGGGTCCACATTGAATTGTTCCCCATGTGGAGTGGCAGACACTGAAACGGCCGATAATTTTTCAAAATTGTCATAACATAATCTGGGGAGAACATCATCCGGCACAGTATCAGTGGCAAAATCAAACAGATCGAACCATGTGCTTGTTTTGGATATTCTACGTATGTTGTTTTTGATGATCTGTTCGTTGTTTTTTCCGTCAACAACCTTGTTCACACTGACGGAAAATGTTAAGGCCTCATCGGCCATTTTGGAGAAAATCTAGATTGGGTTCTGAATTTTGTAAGCGGAATGAGGCATTTGGATGCGAAAATTAACCGCGGCACAGTCTACCACCAATCATGATCTACGAGCGCTTTATTCTTATTGTAAATGCATCAACAAAGCTTCTTGAAGATCACGATACAGGTACGACGAACACCCGAACTAGTTTTAGATAAAAACCGGAATCCTAAGTCAGTACCGGACGTTTCGGCCAAAAACGTCAATAAAAATATTTTTTTCCAGAGAATGCAATATAATTTTTTGAGTCGGGGGGTAAATTATGGGTTGGGCGGTAAAGGACAAACAAACAATATTTTATTTTCAGCCAAATTGTACTATCCTTGTAGCGAAAACCAAGACTCTGATGTCTTTGTTTTTTGCATATGGTTTTCTCATGATGTGGCTCAAATTGGCAAGTGCATCAGAATTTCTGGCGAATTAGCTAAGATAGAATGTGGTAGCATATTGGAAGAGTATTAGACTGAATCTAGAGGTCCTGTGTTAGAACCCCACTGGCTTTATCTTGTGTTCTTGAGAAGACAAAGTAACTCCCCATAATACTGGTTACCCCCCAACAACTGATGGCTCCGTCCTGACAAGAGCGAAACATTGTAATGACTTAGAGGTTAAACCAGCAAGTGGATTAGAATTTCTGGTGAATAAGCAAAGCATGCTTGTGTTTAAAGACTTCGTGTTCTTGTTTCAGATCATCTAATTTTAGATCCCAACCATGACACCAGGCTGGAGTGAAAAGGAAGAATACTCGACATTACATAGAATTGAACATCAGGTAAGATTTATCCATCAGGAAAACATGTCCATGAAATGTATACCTCCTTTTATCCTTTTATCATTTTTTTTAAAAAGTAAAAATTGGGTATACAGGAGTACATAATTTTTCTTATTTTTGATTTAGAACTGCCTCACTGAGGCCTCCGGTGTACCCACAATCTATTTTTTTTCTTTTTGAGAAAAAGTGTAGAAAAAAAATTGCACATAAAAATCTCTGTATATTACATGGGCATGTTTTCGTAAGGTACATGTATATCCATACCTGCCACTCTTGTAAGATTCTTATCTTCTACTTTCAGATAAGGCTTCCTGATGTTGTCAGGAGAAGATCCTGCAAGAAGGTTCTCTAGAGTTTCTGTTGTCAGAAGATACTGTAAGTTTGGAAATTTTCGCGTGATTTTTATTTCAATTTCAGAGTTATTGGCGAGTTTTTGAAATCATGAGGGCGTACTTATGCAGTCTATAAAGCTGATAGTAATTTTGTATTTAATAGCGAGTACTCAAATTTTCACGAGACAAAGAATTTGCAAAAATTAAGTTCTGGCGAACATTTCCAAACTTACAGTAATTCAAGTTGATGTCATTTTTCTTTCAACCATTGTAATGTTCATAAGAATTGTAATAACTGCTTACTTGATTGTCAAATGAAGAATTGGGAGCCTGCTAGCATAGTCAGATTGGACTGGAGAGGTTGGGAGTGAAAACTATTGGCTAATATCCAGAAAGTGGTAATTTTGTCACGATGTTACTGAAAATTTGTTAACTGGGACCTTAAACCACAAAAACAAAGAAACAAAATATGGTGTGATATCCCAAAATGGTGTCTGGCTCAGTTTTACTTAAGCAGTCTGATTGTATGAAATGAGCCGCCTCATGGGAAAACCAACAATCTGCATAGGCGAAAACAAAGGCGCAGATCAGCTTCGCGGTTACCGCGAAGCTGATCAGCGCCTTTGTTTTCGCTACTCGGATAGTACTATTCCTCGTCTACTTAACATCAAAATTTCAAGCTTCTAGCCAGCTTCTGTAGCTGCGGGTTTGTGTCAGACCTGTTCGGAAACCACATTGTTGGTTTTTCCACGAGGTGGCTCAAATGTATGATCAAATCAATTTTAACAATTTTGATAGACAAAGGGAAATAACTGGAAATGCCATTTATTGGACTATATGTTAAAGAACAAGAGAGGAGTCATCAGGATAACTTGTCTGTGAAATGTATGCACCCCAATTTTATATAGTGAAAATGGGGTTTATTGGCCGTATTTTCCTTATTCATTACGAAAACTTGCCCATGCAATGTACAGAGATTTTTAGCTCGACTGCACGAAGTGCATAGAGCTATTGCAGTCACCCCGGTCGTCCACGTTCCCGTGCGCGTGCGCGTCACACTTGCGTTAAAGTTTTCTAGAAGTCCATATCTTGACAACCACTCATCAGAAAGCATTCATACTTAGACCTTAGATACCCTATAGGGTTAGCTTTCATTCCATGGCATCGGGCCCCTGGGTCCAGGCCAGGGGGTGGGGCTAGAGGTTAAAATCTAGAACACCTTCAAAAATGGCAATTCTTGTGTTAAAGTTTTCTAGAAGTCCATATCTTGACAACCACTAATCAGAAAGCATTGATACTTGGGCCATTGCCACCCTGTAGGGTCGGCTTTCATTCCATGGCATCAGATCTCTGGGTCCATGCCAGGGGGTGGGGCTAGAGGTTAAAATCTAGAACACCTTCAAAAATGGCAATTCTTGTGTTAAAGTTTTCTAGAAGTCGATATCTTGACAACCACTCATCAGAAAGCATTGATACTTGGGCCATTGACTTCCTGTAGGGTCGGCTTTCATTCCATTGCATCAGATCCCTGGGTCCATGCCAGGGGGTGGGGCTAGAGGTTAAAATCTAGAACACCATTAATAATAATGGCTTTTCTGTGATATAGTATTCTAGAAGTCTATATCTTGAAAACATTTTATCAGAGGGCTTTCATAATCGGACCATAGGTACCCTGTAGGGTTGAGTTTCATTTCATGGCATCGGATCTCTGGGTCCATGCCTGGGGGGTGGGGCTAGAGGTTAAAAACTAGAACACTGTAAAAAATAGATGTACTGCTGTGTAACTTTTACAAGGAGTCCATATCTTGACAACAACTTATCATAAAGCATTCATACTTCATACACTTTAGGTTCCATGACATGGGACCTCTGGGTCGGAGTCAGGGGGCGGGGCAGTGATTTTGCCTTATATCTCGGTACTCAAATGGTTTATAAACAAACTTCTTTCACAGTATTTTTGCGTATGACAAGACCTTTGACCCTGAAGTAGTCCTAGGTCACTGTGACCTAATTTCACGGTTCAGTGATTTTGCCTTATATCTTGACACTCAATTAGTATATTTTCATACTTTTTTCAGATTATGAGTGAGTATGACCAGACCTTTGACCCAAATATACTTATAGGTCACTGTGACCTAATTTCACGGTTCAGTGATTTTGCCTTATATCTCGGTACTCAAATGGTTTATGAACAAACTTCTTTCAAAGTATGTTTGCGTATGACAAGACCTTTGACCCTGAAGTAGTCCTAGGTCACTGTGACCTAATTTCACGGTTCAGTGATTTTGCCTTATATCTTGACACTCAATTAGTATATTTTCATACTTTTTTCAGATTATGAGTGAGTATGACCAGACCTTTGACCCCAATATACTTATAGGTCACTGTGACCTAATTTCACGGTTCAGTGACTTTGCCTTATATCTCGGCACTCAAGTAGTTTATGAACAAACTTCTTTCACACTATGTTTGCGTATGACAAGACCTTTGACCCTAAAGTAGTCCTAGGTCAGTATGACCTAATTTCACGGTTCAGTGATTTTCCTTTTATATCTCGGCACTCAATTGGTATATGAACACACTTCTTTCAAGATATGTATGAGTATGACAAGACCTTTGACCGTAAAGTATTCCTGGGTCACAGTGACCTAATATCATGGTTCAGTGATTTTGCCTTATATCTCGACACTCAGTTGGTATTTTTTCATACTTCTTTCTGATTATGAATGAATATGACCAGACCTTTAACCCAAACATACTTATAGGTCACTATGACCTAATTTCATGGTTCAGTGATTTTGCTTTATATCTCAACACTGAATGGGTATATGATCATATTTCTTTCACATTATGAGTAAGTATCACTAGACCTTTGACCCTGAAATACTTATAGGTCAGTGTGACCTTATTTCACGGTTCAGTGATTTTGCCTTGTGTCTTGGCACTCAGTTGGTATATGAACACACTTCTTTCACAATATGAGTGAGACCTTTAAATCTTAGGTAGTTATAGTTAAATTTCATGGTTCAGTGATTTTGCCTTAGTGCATCAAGGCAAAAAGATGTATGAGCATAATGCTTTGGGTTACTGGTCGGGTTTGGCCTTATGTTTGACAAAGGTAAGAAGCAGTCGAGCACGCTGTCCTGCGACAGCTCTTATTTATAGTTGTAAAACATGAAAATTTCATCACAAAAAAAAATGATATTTTTCTTATTTTTGTTCAAAACATAGACTGTGGGTACAAGTTAGAACCGCCTCGCTGAGGCGGTTCTAACGAGTACCCACAATCTATGTTTTGGAGCAAAAATAAGAAAAATAGGCATACCCCTACATACCCCAGTTTCGCTATATAAAAGTGGGGTTCAAGTGGGTATTACATTTCACGGACATGCTATCCTGATGTATGCTTCAAAACATAGATTGTGGGGACTTGTTAGAACTGCCTCAGTGAGGCGGTGCCAACACGTATCCACATTCTTTGTTTTGAGTAGAAATATTTAAAATATTTTTTTTTCCAATGAAATTTTAGGATTTTACTGCTGAAAAAAATCTCTGTATATTGCATGGGCAAGTTTTCCTAATTTGTTAAAGATTAAGCACTTGTCACAAGGGAGGGGAGTGGTAGCTCAGTGGTACAGTAGAGTGTCACATTACGAAAACACGCCCATGTGATATACAGAGATTTTTTGAGGTTTAAAGATTAAAAATTTTCAGCTGAAAATTTTTGATATTTTTCTTATTTTTGCTCAAAACATAGATTGTGGGTACACGTTAGAACCGCCTCGCCGAGGCGGTTCAAACGAGTACCCACAATCTATGTTTTGGGGCAAAAATAAGAAAAATAGGTAAACCCCTGCATACCCCAGTTTTGTTATATAAAAGTGGGGTTTAGGGGGTATACATTACACGGACATGTTTTCCTGATGCAATCAATATTATGTTGCGTCCTTGATCATTTCCACCAACATTGCACAGGAAGTGGTAGTTCTATTGCCAAACATGAATACATGTACGACAAATGAGCTGCCGCATGGGCAAACCAACAATCTGCATATGCGAAACCAAAAGAGCAGATCAGCGCCTTTGTTTTTGCTACATGGATAGTACAATCCCTATTCTTCTTAAATCTGAAATTTGAAGCTTGTAATGATTTTCTGTGAGTGTACAGTCCAAATTGTGTCGGACCTGGTCGGAAACCCAGATTGTTGGTTTTCTCATGCGAAGGCTTATACTTTTGACATGGATTTGTTAGGCAGTACTACACTACAAACAAGTCTCTAGAAATTTTGTCAGACATAAATTGTTGCAGGAGAGGAGCTAAATAAGCAGTTTGCTTCCGCTCTGATCCTGTTTGACTGTGTATATTCATGTTTGTATTATATGTTATCAGATGAAATAAATATGTTTATCATATGACGTCGCTGTTTTCCAGTGGATAACGTCATGTCATAAAAATCGTATGAATACATGTGTAATAACACTTTTGCGGGAATACGTAATGTCATTGACGACGTCCGTAACAACAATGTAAATTTTCATTGAAATTATGTCCACTTCGAAGGCGATAAAATCCTATTTTAAAAGTCATATGATAAAACGAATCTTACACTCGTGGTCATTTCATATGAAATTTATAAAACTCGCCAAAGACTCATTTAATATATTTCGTATGAAATGACCACTCGTGTAAGATCCTCTATTTAAACTAAATACATAAATTGATAAGGCTTGTTAAAGTTAAAGAATGAAAAATAATTAATTGACTTATTTATGAGCCTTCGCATGAGAAAACCAGCATTCTGACTTTTCAGCTTGGTCAGACACAAATCGGCCTGTTCAGTCACAGAAGCAGTCTAGAAGTTTGAAATTTTGGATTTAACAAGAAGAGGGATTGCACTATCTGTGTAGCATAAACAAAGGCACTTATTCAGCTGTGCAATTACTGCACAGCTGATCTTCGCTTTTGTATTCCTATATGCAGATTGTTGGTCGCTCAAATATACATTAAGGCTTATATAGGAATGAAAAATAATCAATTGCCTTATATAATTATTTATAATGCAACAACCCTACATATCGGCCTAATAAAGGTGGGTTCATAAATAGGAGCTTTATTTAGCTACTGACCGAATAAAGGCCATCTCTACTGACTAAATAAAGACCGCGTTGCAATTTTGTTTAACGCACCATAAAGGAGCGCGCCAGTGACGTCAAATTTAGTCACGTTTTGTGACGTCAGTCTCCGCCATTGTTATGCAACGTTACGTAGATGAAACAATGGACAAGAAAAAATCAAATCATCAAGAAAATCTACAGATATGGTGGCGAATTTTGAGGACTCGTTCTGCGGAATGATTGCTGAGCTGTTGACTAAATAAACAAAATGGCGGAAAGCAAATCTCCTCACATCAGGTGAGTTTTTCGCGAAATTGGTCGGCTTTTCGTTGCATTATAAAGTGAATAACTACCCCGTGACCAAAAATAAACCGATTTATCAGGCTCGGACCGTAAGCAGATGAAAGGGCTCGCTGAAAGCTCGCCCTTTCATCTGCTTACTTATCCTCACCTGATAAATCGGTTTATTTTTGGTCACGGGGTAGTTATTTACTATATATATTTTATGAAATTTATAACTTTGTGTATGGGTCACATTTTATGCCCCCAACTTCGAAGAAATTGAGGGGGCATATTGGTTTGGGTCTGTCCGTGCGTACAGTGGTGTGCAGTGAGTCTGTCTGTCTGTGATGCGTGAGTAACGCTTAGCACTCGGTCAGGAACCGTTAGAGCTAGGATCTTGAAATTTGGTATGTAGTTTGTATATGAAAATCAAGAGGATCCGTATTTTTTCTTTCAGGTAAATTCAAGGGGCTAGGGGCCCATTGTGTGAGAGTTATTTCCCTTTTTAATTCTTGATAAAGTGAATAGATAGTGGCTACCTTGTGTGCGCAACTGCTCCTACAGTTTTATTCCGATTCTCTTGAAACTTTGATGCATTTTCACAATGAAAGTGAATGGGCAGTGGGTACCTTGTGTGCGCAACTCCTCCTACAGTTTCATGCCAATTCATTTAAAACTTTACATGTGTTATCGGTAGGGTCTGAAGATATGCATGTGGTTTGAATATAATCCTTGGATTATTTTTTGTCATGTTTTTCACAATTGGAACTTAGTCATTTTTTCGGACATTTTAGTGAATGGATAGAGGGTACCTTGTGTGCGCAACTCCTCCTACAAATTAATACCGATACTTTTGAAACTTTGCAGACATTGTGACCATGCTTTGAAGATATGCATGTGGTTGGGATATACTCCTCAGATTAATTTTTGTCACTTTTTTTTACAATTTGAACTTAGTCATTTTTTGGACATTTTTACATCTTGAAAGTGACTTACCAGTTGGGGGCATAGTGTTTCATAAACACATTTTCTAGTTATTATTCACTCATCTTACTGCTGCATTCAGTGTGTGTTTTAGCCTTGCCTAGGGCACATGTGAGACAAGCCAATTTCTGCACTTAGGTCTGTTAGAGTCTACAGATAAGCGTTATGTACCATTGCATTGTCATTCATTCGAGATTATCTCCCATAGTTGGAAAGGTCAATTTGGCATAACACATGATGCATAGCTTTTAAAAATCAATCAATAGTACTCTTTGGCTCAGTGGTACGAGAGCATTACCAGCAGGTATATCTCTAAGGGTCCTGCAGTTGAATCCCATCAGGGACATGGGATTTTTACAAGCTATGCATCATCTCTTAGTTACGAATTTCGTATTCACTAGATAAGTCCATCTCATGTGGGTTACATAATCTTGAAAGCATGTATAATGGAAAAAAATAATAAAACAGCTGGTATTTATATGTAACAGATGTGCCAAATAAACTACCTATGTATAGCAAGTGTTTGCTTCATTATTTTTTTTCTCATGTCCACCATATAACATAACAGTTTTTTTTCCCGCTCAAAACAGCTTAGCATGACGGGGTCAGTTAACTTTTAAGATTAACATCCAATTTGATGAGATTTTTAGCTTTAAATCACCAAAGATGTTTATTTATTCTGCTAATAAATGTGAAAATTCCAACAATTGTTGTGATGAGCAGGATAAATTTAGCTTTTAGCTGAATTGAGCATGTAAAAAGTTTTATAAGATCTTAAGTCCATTTCCATTTGTTTCAGATCATAAATGCCCTGACTGCAACAAGAGGTTCCAGTATCCATCACATCTGGAAATGCACAGACGAATACACAAGGGGATTAAGCCATTCACCTGTCGGTTTTGCAAGAAATCATTTACACAAAAGGGGAATATGAAACGACATGAGTTTTTGGAGCATTCATTCACAGACAGTGGAAAATGATGAGAAAATAAGGTAGTTTTTACATGTTAACCAGTTGCATAGGAGGAAAACAGTAGCAAGTGTTTGTTTAATGAGGAGTCATAAACCGGAAAAAGAAATATGAAGAAATAAGTGAATGATTTACACAAATTATCAATAAAACGGGAATATGAGACAACATTAGTGGTACTGAGCATTCATAATCTGGAAATGAAAATTTCTGGTTTTGAGAGAAGATAAAAAAGCAGTTGCAAAATAAGATTAATGGAAAACAACTCATTACTTGGATATACTGAAATGCCAGTGCAGTCTATTCCATTCATTCCAACACTGTACGAAAATTTGCCCATGCAATATACAGAGATTTTTTCAGCTGTAAAAATTGAAAGTATTCTAAGAAAAAAATTTGATATTTTAAAAATTTGATATTTTTAATATTTTTGTTCAAAACATTGGTTGTGGGTACAAATTAGAACCGCCTCCGAGGCGGTTCTAAAGAGTACTCACAATCTATGTTTTGGATCAGTAATAACAAAATAGGTATACCCCTGCAAAACCCCAGTTATACTATACAAAAGTGGGGTGACATGGGGGTATATATTACACGGACATGTTATCCTGATGGAATTAAGTGAATAACACAGATGTATTGTTAAAGTGTACCTGTGAAGACATAAATATAAGCTTTAAGGAGCTTCTGTGGTTCAGTGATTAAGTCCCTGTAGACCAGGGGTCGCGGGTTCCATCCCGGGCTTCTCAAGTTTGTCAGATGAGACTTTTTATCAAGGTCCTGTCTGCATTTGACCTTAGCTGTTGGTGGGATGTAATACCTTAAATCAACAAATCAAATTCAACGCAAGTTTATTCTTGAGAAATGGCTAGTATGGCCTGAAAAACTGTTTACAATATGACGCCGCTGTTTACAAGATGTTAACTTCATGTAAAAAAAGTCTAATAACCACACGTGTATTCACACTTTTGTGGGAATATGTAATGGCATTGACGACATCCATGACAACAATGTAAATTTTCATTGAATATATGTCCACATTGGAGGCGCTAAAATCGTATTTAAAAACTAATCTTACACTGGTGGTCATTTTATATGAAATTAATTAAACTTGCCGAAGGCTCCTTTAATAAATTTCATATGAAATGACCACGAGTGTAAGATCTTTTATGTATGATAACTTCACAATCATTGTCTTTGATTCACTGTTGTGTGCGTATCCAATTTGTATAGAAGTTAACCAGAGATCAATTAACAGTTTGACATTCATACTTTCATAAGGATTTTGGTCATAAAGAGATTCCTAAGGTCAGTTTTCCTCTTCCGCCTTCTGAAGAAGATCATTTGTCAGCTGATTGAAAACCAAACTGTTGAAATACAGAGCTGAGATCTACTGCTGAGTGCTGACTCATTTGGAAATGAAAACTTTAAACCCATGAAATATACAGAGATTTTTAGAGCAGTAAAAGTTGAAAAAAAATATATATATTTGAAAAATTTTGATAGATTTTCTTATTTTAGCTCAAAAGATTGATTGTGGGTACAGAGGTCTCAGAATCACCTCATGGTTTTGATGATTACCCACAATGCCGTATGTAAGCGAAAAAATAAAACTGAAACCCCTATATACCACAGTTTAACTTTTTGTAAGTGTTACCTAAGGAGGCAAACATTACAATGTTATCCTGATGAGAAACAAACTGAACAATGCTCGTTTTTTTACTTACTGTTGAATTTGTTGGTTCCGTTATTCAATATCCTGGGTCAAAGGTTATACACTTTTCAGGCTCAATTTAGCTGAGCATGAAATTAAAACTGACACAAAAGTTGAAATTTATACCAAAAACTGATGCTATTTTAAGGTTTATTAAATCACCAAGACGTACAGACATGTATCCTGCTCTTGTTAAAATACCAACAAGTTTTGGCATTTTAACATTTATGATCAGGATGAAAATTCAGCCAACTGAATTGAGCATGAAAAAATTTCATAATCTTAACAGCCAGGGCCCAAGGTTATAAAACATTTTATATGCTTAACTCAGCTGGACTAAAATTTATCCTGCTCATAAATGTTAAAATGCCAACCATTTATGAGTGGGATAAATTACTAGATTTTGAGTTTTGAACCTGAATTTTCCACTAATTGTGACTATTTCAGCATTTATGAAAAGTTGAAATGTCATGCTCAGCTGAGCTGAGCTTGAAAAAAGTTTTATAACCTTGGGGCCTGATTTGTTATGTTTCAGATCATGAATGTCCAGAGTGCAGTAAGAAGTTCAAGTTTCTATGTCGTTTGGAATTGCATAGAAGAATACACAAGGGGATTAAACCTTTCAGCTGCCGTTTTTGTGGGAAATCATTTACGCAGAAGGGGAATATGAAGCGACATGAGCTATCAGAGCATTCATACACTGGGAATTGAAACTGATAGAAACAAAAGAAGGTACCATATGAGCCTCGTCTTGAGAAAACCGGAGTTTTTCCTTTGCAAAAACAAAGGCGCAGATCAGCTGTGCAGTCAGTGCCTTTGTTTTCACTACATGGATAATCTAATTCCTCCTCTACTTATATCCGAAATTTCAGGCTTCCAGCCTGCTTCTGTGACTGTGCAGGCCATGTCAGACCTGGTTGGAAACCCGGAAGATTGGTTTACTCGCATCGCGGCTCATATATACCAGGTTGTTTAAAAGTAAACGAAAAAGTGAAACTTAATTTTCTGAGCATTCATATATTGGAAGTGGAATCTGATGGAAATATATAAGGTTCGGGTATAAAAAAAACTGTCGTCAGGGTTACTGACAAGGTCAAACACAAAGGCATAGAATGAAGCTTGAGGCTTAAATGTTTTTATTGAAAGAAAACTTGGGCCCCCGCCCATTGGGGCCTAGGAGAAAACAGATGGGCTGCTTGTGCCTCCAAGCTACTGACCGACCATCTGATTACTGGTTAACCGCTCATGTCTGAGCCTGCCCAGGAAAATTGGTTTAGTCAAACCATCCATACATATAAGCCATATTGGCTTAATTGGGTGGCACATTTTGAGTGTCATGACATCCTAATTTTGGGTAAAAGTCCCATAAAATGGAGGCAACGTCCCGACAAGACCATTGCTGTTGACTGGGACATAAAGCATTTATTCAAACAAACGAAAGAAAAATTGAACTATCCAGTATCCATGTAGCCAAAACACAGGTGCATATCAGCTCTGCAGTTACTGCACAGCTGATCTGCACCTGCGTTTTTGCACATATGCAAAGAGCAGGTTTTCTCTTGAAGTGGTCCCACGCCCATGCAGAGAGATTTTTTATGTTGTAAAAATTAAAAATTTTCAGTAGAAAATTTGTGATTGTTTTCTTACATTTGCTCAAAACCTAGACTGTGGGTACTCGTTAGAGCCGGGGTTCTAACCAGTACCCACAATCTATGTTTTGGAGCAAAAATAAGAAAAATTGGTATACCCCAGTTTTGCTATATAAAAGTGGGGTAAAAGGGGGTATATATTACATGGACATGTTATCCTGATGTTTACGCTGTGAAATGTCAGGTCTCACTGAAGCAATAGAAAAATTGAGGCATCATTTGTATGGAAATCACTGCAGATCATTTTCAAGATTGAAAAGACAGGGTTTTCTTAAGACATAATTTATTTGAGCCGCCTCGTGGAAAAACCAACAATGTGGTTTCCGAACAGGTCTGACACAAACCGGCCTGTACAGCTACAGAAGCAGGCTAGAAGCTTGAAATTTTGGAGTTAAGTAGAGGAGGAATTGTACTATCCGAGTAGCGAAAACAAATCAGCTTCGCAGTTACTGCGAAGCTGATCTGCGCCTTTGTTTTTCGCATATGCAGATTGTTGGTTTTCCCACGAGGCGGCTCATTTATTTCTTCAAGTGTTAGGGTTGTTTATTTTTTGAGCCGCGATGCAAGAAAACTGGTCTTTGGGGTTTCTCTGACACAAACAAAGGCGCTGAGGTAACTGATTTCGCATATGCAAAAATCCGGTTTTCTCATGATACGGCTCATTTCATTAAACCTTTTTGCAAAGCTTTTGGTGAATAATGATGCACAAAGAGACTTTTGTTCAGAAATGTACAAGCAGGCAGATCTGTCGAGCAAGTTAAACTTTGAATGAAATATAAATATAATAAAAATAATTGTTAGATCCTTTGGAAGCAGTAAAAATACAAAGCTAGAAGATGGGCCATATTGTACAATTTCGGGTAATGAACCTTCATCAGTGACCCTTTATAAAACTGGCAGCGAAGCCAGACATTTTGCTGCAATTTCAAGAATTTACATCTGTGTAGTCTAATCAAAGGCTCAAATTCCCAAAGGGGCCAAATAATCAAAATACTGTTAAGATGATTCTTAACATATAAAAATTTGAAATACTTCATATATATTCACTGCTCCCAAAGGATCAAAAGAAAAATATAATCTGCACTATAGATAAATACATTTTTAGTGACAAAGTAAACCCAATATAATGAGCAATCTTAATTTTGCCTTCGTACATGTACAGAGCACTTAATGAGTTCTTGCATAATAGATTTTCTGCCATCGACAATCTCTTGAGGAAAAAATGTTGTCCAGAATAAATCTACATAGCTTATATGAGCCGCATCGTGAGAAAACCGGATTTTTGCCTAGGCGAAAACAAAGGTGCAGATCAGCTTCGCGGTAACCGCGAAGCTGATCAGCGCCTTTGTTTTCGCTACACGGATAGTACAATTTCTCTTCTACTTAAATCCGAAATTTCAAGCTTCTAGCTCTTTTCTGAGCTTGTACAGGCCGGTTTGTGTCAGACCTGGTCGGAAACCCCGAAGACCGGTTTTCTCGCGTCGAGGCTTATATCTACAGCTACCTGACTCAGAAATGAGCCTGTGCATGAGAAAATCAACAATTTGGGTTCTGACTAGGTCCGATACAAACCGGGCTATACAGTCACAGAGGATGGTTAGAGACTGGAAAATTTGGATTTAGAAAGTAGAGGAATTGTACTACATGTATCCGTGTAGCGAAAACAAAGGCGCCGATCAGCTTTGCAGCTACTGTGAAGCTGATCTGCGCCTTTGTTTTTGCCTATGCAGATTGTTGGTTTTCCCATGCGGCGGCTCAAATGAAAACAGTCACTGCAGGTGCTTTAATCCATCTAATTTTGACCCTGTTAACCATGCTTGGCCACAGCCCAATTTTAAACAAACATTTAGGACAAATGTTTTGTCTTAAATCTTGTGTTTTAACATCCCAGGCAATAATTTTTCAATTTTTGCTCCAAACGTACCCCAGTTTTGCTGTATAAAAGTGGGGTAAAAGGGGGTATACATTACGCGGATATGTTTTAATGATGTTAAGCTTATCTGAGCCAAAGGCTCATAGGTGAGGGAGCTTATAGGATAGGTTGGTACCTGTTGTCTGTTGTAACATTTCAATTTTATGATCTTTTACTCACAAAAAAAGATAAATGATAAAAATAAATATCCACCTGGTAGATTATTCTCTTTTATCCATACCAAAGCTTGGTTTTGAAAAGCATCATTATGAAATCACACCCATGTAATACATGTATATAGATTTTTCTTAAGTTGTAAAAATGGAAACATTTTTGATATTTTTCTTATTTTTGCTCAAAACATAGATTGTGGGTACACATACTCGGCGAGGCGGTTCTAGTGAGTACCCTTAATATATGTTTTGAAGCAAAAATAAGAAAAAAAGGTATACCCCTGCAAACCCCAGTTTTGCTATATAAAAATGGGGTTTAAGGGGGTATACATTTAGGGACATGTATTCCTGATGTGGTGTATGATGTCTCTTTTCTTACCTTGTCAGGAGAAAACTGAATTTTTGCCTATGCGAAAACAAAGACGCAAATCAGCTGTGCAGTAACTGATCAGCGCCTTTGTTTTCCCTGCTCGGATAGCACAATTTCTCTTCTTCTAAAATCCAAATTTTCAAGATTCTAGCTTTCTTCTGTGACTGTACAGGCCGGTTTGTGTCGGACCTGGTCGGAAAGCCCTAAGACCGGTTTTCTTGCGTAGCGGCTCAAATATCAACCCAGTAGATTATTCTCTTTTATCCATACCAGGGCTTGGTTTTAAAAAGTATGGTGTATGATGTCTCTTTTTATACATTGAAGAAAGTGGTGTCGAAACCACATCAAAGTATTTTTCTATACAATATGCAGTAGTGTACCTGTATTTGCATATAAACAATTTTTATTTGAGCCTTCGCGTGAGAAAACCAACAATTTGGGCTTCTGACACAAATTGGCCTTTACAGTCACAGAAGCAGGCTAGAAGTTTGAGATTTTGGATTTAAGAAGAAGAGGGATTAAACTCTCAGTGTAGTGAAAACAAAGGCGCTGATCAGCGAAGCTGGTCTGCGCCTTTGTTTTCACATATGCAGATTGTTGGTTTTCTGATTCAGCGGCTCATTTTTTTTTTTTTTTTTATTGTTACAGATGTAGAAGGCAAATGTCGACGGAACTACATCAGAGTATTTTCCTGTACAATCTGTGGTCGAGCTTGCCCCAGTCAGTGGAAGTTGGATACCCACATGAGGGTTCACAGTAAAGCCAGGCCATATAAGTGTAGATTCTGTAGCAAGTCGTTCACCCAGAAAAGTCATATGACAAGGCATGAGATGACCATTCACTTAGTTAATGGAGATGGGAGAAAATAACATTATCTAAATCATATCAGGAAAAAGGTCTTCTGGGTTTCTGATTAGGTCCAACACAAACAGACCTATAGAGTCCCAGAAGAGGGCAAGAGTATAGAAATTTTGGATATAAGATAAAGCATGATTGTACTGTTTGTGAAGTGAAAATAAAGGCGTTGATCTGCTGTGCAATTACTGGACAGCTGATCTGCGTCTTTTGTGTTCACACAAGCCAAAATCAGTTTTTTTCATGATGCTCATTTCTCATAGGAAATTTCAAGGTGTGCCAAATTGATAAATTTTAGATGCTGTGTCATTGTGACTAAATTGTTGAAAGCGGATCATAATTGTGAAGTGTTAAAAGACATTTGAGCCGCCTCGTGGGAAAACCAACAATCTGCATAGGCGAAAACAAAGACGCAGATCAGCTTCGCGGTAACCGCGAAGCTGATCAGCGCCTTTGATTTCGCTACTCGGATAGTACAATTCCTCTTCTACTTAACTCCAAAATTTCAAGCTTCTAGCCTGCTTCTGTAGCTGTACAGTACAGTTTGTGTCAGACCTGTTCGGAAACCACATTGTTGGTTTTCCCACGAGGCGGCTCATTTATAGAGGAGGTGATAATAAGCAGAGCTCACTGTACATGCAGTGAAAACAGAAGTTGTTGGGTGAGTGCTGTGATTAGTGATGATGTTCACGTCATACGTCACACTCAACAACTAAGATCATATGGAGACAGGATCTGGGTTTAAAGAAAGAGAAAACCCAGGATCTGACTGTGGACCACTGGGTTACAAGAACCACAATGCCATGCAGGCTTCTGTGCATGCAGTGATTGGGAAAAGACATTGCGAATACACGCCCATGTAATATACAGAGATTTTTTCTGTTGTACTGAAAATTCTAAATTTCATCACAAAAATTCTGATATTTTAAATATGTTTTGGATCAAAAATACAGAAAAATTGTATACCCCTGTATTCCCCATTTTACTATATAAAAGTGGGGTTTAAGGGGGGTAAACATTTCATGGACATGTTTTCCTGATGATACATGTGTAATGAAATACTGTAATCCCAGTACTGAATGACAAAATGTAAGGAGGGATTTGATGTTGAATAGATTCCATCAAACATGGTATCATTGAAACAACAGTCTACATATTATTCCCATTGGATGGATTATAATTTGATATAATTTTGTTTATAAAATATGTCTGTGTATTTTCCTGCTAGACTCTTTTTAAACCAGTTAAAGAGGGGTGGTATTATCTATGAATTGAAAATAATTGACCTGATTAGCTACTGTTTGCACAATGACATTGTGAAACAAAGCGAACTTGAGGTAAGCTGAAAGAGCAGCTATTTCACTAAAGATGGCCACTCAGTTATAAAAATATTGTATGAATACAGGGCACCTTCGCTATCTCGAAATCAAGGGGAATGGAGAAACCACTTCGAGTTTTCCGAAGTTCGAAATAAGCAAATTGAGACCAGCGAAGGTTTTTAGAAAATCTCAACACTTTCACATTTGCGGACTGAGTGGATGTCCTTCCCACCATGGTTACCACATCGATAGTGATTTCAAACACATATCCTCTAATCTGACACATGATGTCAAAACGTTTTTTAACAATTCAAGTGATGAAAGTTTGTGTGTAGATATTAAATAAGCAAAGACCGATTTTTGACTTCGAAGTTCGACGCAGGAAGGGTGAAACTAATGTTCTTTTTTCTGTGGGGAGCAAATTATCACTTCGACACAGCCGAGTTTTCGTCATAACCGAGTTCGACACAAGCAAGGTCGAAATACAATAACATATAGGGAAAGACGCTCGGGAGTGAGGGATCAATTCGACATAAGTGGGGTTTTCGAGACAACCGAGTTTGAGATAGCGCAGGTGGCCTGTATACTGTCTGCACATAAAGGGTATTTTAAGCATAAAAAAGACACCAAACTTTATTACTGGTGATTTGATTGTTTGTCATTACGAAAACTTACCCATGCAATAAACAGAGAATTTTTTCCACTTGAAAATTTTCGCGAGAATTTTTTTTTACTCAAAACATAGATTATGGGTACACGTTAGAACGGCATCATAGAGGCGGTTCTATAATGAGTACTCACAATCTATGTTTTGGATCAAAAATAAGAAAAATAGGTATAACCCTGTTGACCCCAGTTTTTCTATATAAAAGTGGGGTTAAAAGGGGTACTCAATACATGGACATGTATTTGGGATGTCATTGATGCCTTTTAAGTGATACATGTAATGTTTAATTAATTTTTGTATCATTTTCAGATAAAGTTTTAGTCACCAGCCAGCCAACTGTGAGAAGATATTCCTGCCGTTATTGTCATAAAGTGTTTCCTGTACCAGCCAAAGTTCTCATACATGAGAGAATCCATACTGGAGAGAAACCTTACAGTTGTGAGGTCTGTGGGAGATCATTTAGTGACCCCTCAGCATTTAAAAAACATGTTCTAACACATAGTAATGCCAATAGATATTCAAAAAGTTATTATACACGAGTGAATCCATAATGGAGAGAAACCTTACAGTTGTGAGGTCTGTGGGAGAGCATTCAGTGACCCGTCAGCGTTTAGAAAACATGCCTTAATACATACTAACGCCAATCGATATTAAAAAAGTTATTATATAGGAGTGAATCCATAATGGAGAGAAACCTTGCAGTTGTGAGTTATGTGGGAAATCATTCAGTGACCCGTCAGCGTTTAGAAAAAACATGCTCTAACACATAGTAATGTCAATCGTTACACAAAAAGTTGTCCTACATGAGAGAATCCATACTGGGTTACAGTTGTGACTTTTACAACAAGGGACAATTTGAAGTCACAGACAAGACTTGAGCTCACTGGAAGAATTATGGAACTGACTGAGCACTGGTTAAGGGGAATTAACACTTTGTATTTTTTTCGACAAAACTATCAGAATTACAAGTATATATATATTTTTTGATCTATTATGTAGGGCAGTTCTTAAATTAACAATTTCTGTTCAATGAAATACTCTGACTACGTTTCAAAGAAAAGATACAGGTAAGTATATAGAGCAAAAACAGTTTTAAAAAAAAGGTTTCAACTTTACATTCAAAGAACTATGGGTGTATTCTTAATCAAGTTGCTATGCATGATTTATGAAAAGTAAAACATGTAGTTTCAAAATAAATTTGTCATTGTCTTTGATCCATACATTTACATTTAGTGAAGCAGTATACATTTGGGTGTGTTTGACTGGCATATCCAATACATGCAATCAAGCCTTATATCTGGCAGATTTCTTTCTTACATCATTATTAACATATTTCTATGACAATTCTTCCTCTCTTAAAATGATTAAAGTCTGAAAACATAAAACATCAGGAAAACATGTCCATGCAATGAATACCACCTTACACCCCACTTTTGTGAAGCAAACCTGGGGTATGCAGCGGTATACCTATTGTTCATATTTTTGCTCCAAAACATAGATTTTGGGTACTTGTTAGAACTGCATCATCGAGGCGATTCTAACATGTACCCACAATTTATGTTTTGGAGCAAAAATAAGAAAGATACATGAAGATACATGTACATAAAAAATTCTACTGAAAATTGATTTTTTTTTAACTTAAGAAAAACCTGTATATTACATGGGCATGTTTTCGTTATGAAGTGGATCTGCTATTGATCAGTCTTGAACATTTCTTACTTTAAGATTTGGTCATTTGGTAATTTTCTTCCCCATTCAAAGAAGTATTTGTCACCCAATGTCAGAACCTTAAGTTTGCACCAAGTAATTCAAATTGGGAAACAATTGAATGCTGATAATAGGCCACTTTCAATCATAGCAATGTATCTTTTAGTTTTTTTTTTTAATGTTTTTACAGGTGCCAAAACCAGCAAGGCCAACCAAAAACTTCTCACACTGCTTTTCTGCTCAGTTTGCGGCAAGATGTTCCCTCAACAGTGGAGATTGGACAGACATATGAGAACGCATAGTGGTGTCAGGCCGTACAGATGTAGATTTTGTACCCGTTCTTTCACACAGAAATGTAACTTGCGACGGCATGAGTTTACTCTGCATATACAGGCAGATTAGCTTCAATAGTGCAGATGTCAGGTGTGTATATACAGCTAGGCCCAGTTGTTTTAAAATTAACAACATTGTTTACGATTTGTGAAATTTTCAAATGGAAATATGACAAATACACTGCTATTTTTTGATGATAAAATGTGAGAATCCTTTGCAATGCAAAGGATTCTCACGTTTTATCAAAGAAGAAATATCAGTGTATTGGCTTATGTAGTCGGCACCTGTTCGGAAACCACATTGTTGGTTTTCCCACGAGGCGGCTCATATGCTTGAGAAAACTAGTTGATTGGAACAGTGCACTTTAACTGGTTGTGTGAAAGTAAAAGTATGAACACCAAATGCTCTGAAACTGCTTTGGTCAGGCCTAAAACATAGGCATACTCAAAACAGTCAACCATCTAGAACTGGCCCCGAGGTTATAAAACTTTTTTCATGCTCAGCTCAGCTGAGACAAAAATTTATCCTGCTCATAAATGTTAAAATGCCAACAATTGTTGGCATTTTAACATTTATGAGCAGGATAAATTACTAGTTGTTGAGTATTGAACCTGAATTTTCCACTGATTCTGACTATTTCAATATTTATGAGCACTTGAAATTTCATGCTCAGCTGAGCTGAGCTTGAAAAAAGTTTTATAACCTTGGGCCCTGACCTCATCTACTGTGGACTTGGGTAGTAACAAAGACTATTGGGGAGCTCAGTGACGGAGTGGTAGATTGTCGGACTCTGGGGGAAGAGGTCTAGAGTTTGAAACCTGTCATGGGACTTGTTCATGAAGATTTGATCATAAAAAAGTACAGCTATTCTTCTGCTGAATCAAGTTGAGCATGTCGTCGGTCGGGTGTCAAAACCTTGTTACTCTACTTTTTGCCAAAGTGCTTTTTTTACACCGCGGGAATAATAGGCATGAGGCTCACATTCTGTCAAAATATCATTGTCCTAGGCCAATCAGAACACAGAAAAAATAATAAAAATTGCTTGTGTTACGAGTATTTGGCCTAATATTTTCACCAATTTTAGATCAAAATGTCGTATTACATGCTAAAATAGGGTCAAAAGGTCGTATCTCAGCCAAAAAATTGTGAAAAAATGGGTCAAAAGGTTGTATCACATCCAATTATTTGATTTTTCTCCGTGATCCTTTTCATTGATTTAAGAAAGAAAAAAATCTGCAGTATGAATTCTTGTAAATAGTATTATATCTGAATTTAATAAACATTGAAAGCACCTGTCAAAATTTTTTAAGTTTTTTCTCTCTCCTGAAAAGTTGGAAAATCGCAGATACGAGGTTTTGATACCCGACCGACGATGTGTTAGTGTTGAAAAAACATGCACTAAGTACTGGTAATCTGCCTCAGGAAGGCTTGCTCAGGAACAGTCTGGATCAGAGAACTGTCTATTTAGACATTGCCTTAGCTGTTGAATGGTGAGGTAAAAACATAAATGCAAACAAAACAAACAAGTCGAAAATTATTTTTCATTTCATCTTGAAATTCAAAAGCTCACATAGAGCAAACCTAGTTGATCCTTCTTTAAAATGCCGATCTAACTAGTAGGTGGTCATTAATTTGTTACTGCCCTTGTCCCGAGGTTATAAAACTTTTTTCATGCTCAGCTCAACTGAGACTAAAATTTATCCTGCTCATAAATGTTAAAATGCCAACAAGTGTTGGCATTTTAACATTTATTAGCAGGATAAATTACAGGCTTTGATGATCTAAACCTGAAATTAATTTATTTGGGCCATTTTGGTCTTTATTAGCAGCTGAAATTTTAGTTTCAGCTGAGCTGAATATGAAAAAAGTTTTATAACCTTATATTTTGCATATTATTTTGCAGATAATCACCAAAGCCAGAGCTACCAGAATCTTCCTAAAGTTTTCTTTTGTGAGATGTGCAGGAAGATTTTCCCCACCCAGTGGAAATTGGACACCCATATGAGAGTACATAGTGGATTTAAGCCATACAAATGCCAGTTTTGTGAATGGTGTTTTACGCAGAAAGGTCACGTAAAACGTCACGAGTATAATGTGCATATTCTGATGCCAAAGGAATAATGGAGCAAGACCTTACAAATGCCAGTTTTAGGTACTCTAAAATGTCGTGTATAACATGCATATTCTGATTCCAGTGGAAGACAATTAAACAAATTGTATATGTACATATATTTCTGCTGTTGTGATCTCTGTGGAAGACCCTTTTCCCAACTCGGTGGAAATTAGACACCCATATGAGAGTGGAGATTGACAGTATAAATGTCAGTTTTGTGAACAGTCTTTACACAGAAAGACAAAGGTCATGTAAACCATGAGTATAATGTGCATATTCTGACGGCAAAGGAAGAGAATTAATTTTTTGTGGAGGTAATGATAGTGATTCATAAATTTTTAAGGTTAAATTTGTGAGAAAATAAGAGATTTTATAATCCTTGCATTGTTGATTGTCACCTCCCCGTGACAACTTTATCCCGTTTACCTGTTAAGTTAATGGAACACAGAATCAAAGTGGCCTTTGGCACAACATGTTTACATAATGGGATAATAAATAAAAATAGATTTTGTAAACATCCAGGGAGGATGATTACAAAATACTGTGAAAGAATTGAAAATGTTTAAACTTGCTTAAATGAAACTTCTATACAAAATGGCTTCTCCTGAAGATGTTCCTGTGGAACCTTCTTTTTGTCACTGGAATTTGTTGAGTTTTGTTATTTTGAGATGCTTTGAATGTTTTACTGCTTCCAAAGGATCTAACAATTATTTTTATTTGCTATTACTGCAGCTGGTGTTGTGCCGTGTGGCGGCCCTAAAAAGTCTCCCCGTACATCATCCATAGTGCAGATTATATTTTTCTTTTGATCCTTTGGGATCAGTGAATATATTTGGAGTGTGTCAAAATTATTGTATGTTAAGAATCATCTTCTTAACAGTATTTTGATTATTTGGTCCCTTTGGGAATTTAAGTCTTTGATTTAGACTACATGAATGTAAATTCTTGAAATTGGAGCTAAAATGTCTGGCTTCCGCTGCCAGTTTCGAAAAGGATCACTGATGAAGGTTCAATACCCGAAATTGTACAATATGGCCCATCTTCTCGCTTTGAATGTTTTACTGCTTCCAAAGGATCTAACAATTATTTTTATTTATACTTCAGAAGGCATATTGTCTAAAGCTTTTCAATCGAGCTTCAGTGTTGAGAAATAGGTCCCAAGATAATAATAGGGTGGTTGAAGTACTCGAAGTCAAAATTCATTAAATCCATACGAGCAAAGACAACTCTGAGAGTGTAATAAAGCAGACATAAATCTCCTGACCCTGAGGTTATAAAACGCTTTTCATGCTCAACTCAGCTTAGACTAAAATTTATCCTGCTCATAAATGTTTAACTGCCAACAATTAACATTTATACACACATACAATGTTATTGTTTATATCATTTGGAACTCCTCGCCTAATCAAAAATCAATGAACTCTGATTGGACGAGGCAGTTCCGATTGTGTTTACATTTGCTATGTGCATGCGCACAGATCCAGAGATAACTCCAATTACCTGGATTGTCTCCCTTTCTGGTTGGCAGAAAGTGCTGATCTTCATATAAACACATTATGATATAGGTTCCATTTGTCGCTTTATTTTGTAGAAATATCAAATAAAAACTTTGTTTAAAGACAATGGATAAATAAATCTTTTATTGTAAGTTCCAGCCAGTTTCATCTTTTAAATTAATTTTTTATTTGGGGTCAGATATTGCGGAAATATTGTCAATAAAGGAGGTATTTTAATTCAATAAAATCTATCAAAAATCAATGGAAATCTTATAAAAAGACTACTTATTCGTCAAATATGGATTAGATAAGTAAATCAACAATTCTCAAATCTATATACATGTGAAAAACATGGAATTGGGGGAAATAATCAACACAGACTTTCCATACGCCACTATGATGTTTTGCCACCCACCGGAATTGGCGTTCGATACCGGAAAATAGTAACATTGTATGATGACGTAAGCTGTGTACTTGTCTATAAGCAGAAAAAAGAACTAGATTTTGAGCTTTGAACCTGAATTATCCACTACTTTTGACTATTTCAACATTTATGGGCAGTTGAAATTCAGTGCTTAGCTGAGCTTAGCTTGAAAAAAGTTTTATAAACTCAGGGCCTGGAAGGGAAGTATGATCAGGTGCTCGTAGTAAGCATCATTTGCATATTATAACTCCTGCCATGTCTAGAAATAGAGGATCTTACATGAGTGGTCATTTCTTATGAAATCTATTGAACTAGCCTTCGGCAAGTTTAATAAATTTCATATGAAAATTAATGCCCACGAGTGTAAGATTTGTTGTATCATATGACTTTTAAAATAGGATTTATCGCCTTATAAGTGAACAAATTTACAATGAAAATTTACATTGTTGTTACGGATGTCATCAATGACGTTACATATTCCCGTAAAAGTGTTAAATTGTTAATACACACATGGTCATAACATTTTTATTACTGGAAATCAGCGACATCATTATCATATCATGTCATTGATGTTCACTGAATAATGTTTTATCATATGACGTCCCTGTTTTCCAGTGGATAACGTCATGTCATAAAAATCGTATGACCACACGTGTAATAACACTTTTGCGGGAATACGTAACGTCATTGACGACGTCCGTAACAACAATGTAAATTTTTATTGAAAATATGTCTACTTCGAAGGCGATAAAATCTTATTTTAAAAGTATGATAAAACGAATCTTACACTCATGGTCATTTCATATGAAATTTATTAAACTCGCCAAAGGCTCGTTTAATAAATTTCATATGAAATGACCACTCGTGTAAGATCCTCTATATGTGATAAGAATTGTGTGACCACAAGTGTATTAACGTTTGCGAGTTTATAACACCATTAGATGGCATCCATAGTACAAATTAAATTTCCAGTGACATTATGTTCACTATGAAGGCAATAAAGTCCCATTTAAAAGGTCACATGATAAAAAGAATCTTACACTTTGTGGTCATTCCTTATGAAATTTGTTAAACTCAGAGACAGCCAACACCATACATGACTGTGAACAACCAGCACAGATAAAAACAAGAAAAAGCAGCAAAGCTGCGGGAGTTTAAATACTCTGATTCATCCAGAGTTTAGGCAAAAACCAACAACGGGTATCAGAAACACCAGTCCTAATGCACCAGTCATTTGTATCCCCGGCTCCCCTAGGGCCGGGGATAGCGGGGCCACAGCGGGGCTAAAGTGCTGGGTTTTAACCTCTAATGAGTCTCGGCCGTGCCAAGGATAAGCCAGGGTTTTTTAAATTTCCCGCCAATACAGAGTCGTGAACATTAATTCAAATTAGATAATAGTTGTATTTCAACATTTTATTACTTCTATGGTCCTTATTTAATGTAAAGTGAATGACCCTGTACATTTACATGCAGAAATTCAAACTCCTCTCTCATATTCTTTTTCAATAGAACAACTACCAACTGTTGTTCCACATTTTTGGCAGCCTTTGGGGAGTGGGGGCTTTTAGCAGGGATTTTACCACAAATCTGACCCCTCAATGCCGGGCTTTAAGCCGGGCTTCAAAAACTGAAAAATTAAATGCCTTGCTATTCCCTGGCCCCAGTGGGGCAGTGGATACAAATGACTTGTGTATAAGAACAATTTCAGTGTTTAAAGCATGAGCAATCAGATTTGGTATGCTCATCACTGATATGAAGGTGTAAGTACACATGGAGTTGGCTATATGCCGGATTGTCCTCAAGGACGCCCGATCATTGCTATACTTAAAGTTCACCCTGTGAGCCTAACGGCTCAGGTGAGCTATTATGGGTGCAGAAAGTCCTAGTTAACAATGTTTCAATCATGTCAGGGCGAAGCCCCCTCTTCCTGGATATTTACCAGTACTCTTGGGATTTAATGTGTGGCTCAATGACATAAACATGGCACATCAAGTGTGGATCTAACCTAGGACCTCTTGATTCAGAGCCCGATGCTCTACCACTAGGCCACCATGTTTCCCTTTTAAAGTGATCTTATTTTTTTATTATGTAGACAGAACATAGCTTTTTAGTGTGTTTATTTTATAACCTGATCTTCATGAAAGAAATGTGCTGTGGGAATGATTGTCAGGCCCATTTCATTATGAATCGGACATTATCATCCAAGCTATAGCACCCGCTCAAGATATAAACAGAACAATTATTCTTATTCTTAAAGCCTTTTGTTGGTTTAGTTTTGTATGGCAGAATATCATTATTTTCTGTCATGTGGTGTTAGGACCAGCCATTTCTGAGTATATAACAAATGAGCCGCATCGTGAGAAAACCAGATTTTTGCCTATAGATATGAAAGGCGCAGATCAGCTTCACAGTAACTGAGAAGCTGATCAGAGCCTTTGTTTTTGCTACACAGATAGTACAATTTCTCTTCTACCTAAATCCGAAATTTCAAGCTTCTAGCCTGCTTCTGTGACTGTACAGGTTTGTGCCATACCTTGTCGGAAACTCCAAAGACCGGTTTTCTCATGCCCGGGCTCAAATATTTTTAGAGCTCAAGGACACTGCGCTGCAAATGTATGGAACCCAGAACCTCTAGCTCTGGAATTGGCTACTCTACCACCAGGCCATTGCTGTACCGTAAAATACCAAATTCCATGCATATCCTTTGTGATTTTTATAAAGCCTGTTGGGTGCATCTATTTGGTTGTTAGCCCCTTTGAAAGAGGTCTGGTGTAAAACATAACCATGCACATCAATACTAAATGTGTACATGTAGGGTGTAGCTGTGATGTTTTCACATGAAACAGACAATATTGCACTCTGTTCTTTTATTAATTTCTGTTTTCACAATCACTGACTGTGTCTAGAGAAGATCTTTGCTTTGTGGTTACCATTATAAAACCATTTTCATTCTTAATTCAACTGAGCATAAAAATATCAGCATTAATTTATCAGCAGTACTGTTTATTACATTTATCAGCTAGGACAACTGGCTGGCTTTGGTGATTTACATCCCACAGACTTTGGCTAGTCCAATATTTATGAAGCAGAAAAATTTAAACTTGGTTGAGCTGTGCTTGTTATGGTGTCCTTCTTCATTTATACAGTTGATAAATTTTTTCATGATTTATCATCAGAGACCAATAATCCGTCTTTAAGCTTTCTGGTTTGTGGAGTGAGTCATGGATGATTACATCCCCTGCCTCTGAGCATGGTTATGCTGAAAGACAATAGAAATCATGCATAAGAAAGTGTTTGAGATGAAGGCATATTTTTATATTTATAAATCAATCTTCAAACACAATCTTCATCACTTCATGCAGATACCATCAATTTCACAACTTTTTTTTAACATAATCTTCATAAGTTGTATTATTTCATATATATGCAGCCTGGTTTAAATTGTTCTTTGTCGCAAACCTCGAAGACAAAGCTCATGTAAGCAGTCACTGTGATGATAAAAGTGTGTATTTTGCAGATGCAGAAAACACTGTATCAATACATTTCAACAACACAGTAACTTCATAGAGCTATGATCAGTGGTACATCACATTTCTACATTTATCAAATTCAAACCCTTGCTACCTAGATAAAAAATGGTACATGTATTATAAATACCAAAGAAAGTGTCTGATTTGGAGTGGTTTCTGTCAATGTGCATGTGTGATTCTTGGTTTGGAAAATGTATGTGTAATGGCTGGTCAACACTCTAGCAGCCCATCTATTTATCAAATTCTCACAGCCTGAGGGTGACAGTATGTTTTTCAAAGGTGTTATTTTACAAACTTAAAAAATGATTTAAGTTTCTTTATTAAACTGCTATAAAAGTATTTAAACGTAGACAAAAATTACATACATACCTAAAATACTGCTCAATGAATCACAAAACTGATGAGCTAGCTGTCCTGAGTACCCCATCAGCTTTGCATCTTTCAACCATCCTTCCCAACCATTGGCCATAATATTAATTTACTGAAATAAAGACAGGAAACCTTTTTAATAAGAGCCATATCATGAGAAAACATTTTATGCATGCTAAAGTCGAGACTTAGATAAGCTGCAGCAGCAGGATAAACACAGCTACACAATCAATGAAGTCTTGTTTAAACAAAAAGATAGTACATTTCCACTGCTTACTGTACTCAATCCTACACTTCAGGCATCTACCCAGTGCCTGTGGTTTTGTCTAACCAGGTTTTCTTTGTATGTTATAATGTTGCTTAATGTCCAAGTCAACAGCAAAGCTCATGTCAGAATGCATACATGTGACATCTTCCTTAGTATGTGTCTTTTCTATGTATTTGTTCGGCATGTGGCAGTAAAAAAAAAAACAAAGATACTTTGGAGAGAGAATGGAAAAACAAACTGCTGCCCATACACAATCTTTCAGAAACTGTGTTTTTCAGAATCTCACTTTTCTGAAACACCTCAAGAAAAATATCACCATAACATCCTTTTCAATTTGTAACCCAAAAGTCTTGAAAAGAGCCGCAAAAAAAAAAAGGAAAAGAAAATCGGTCCACTAATAAAAAAAAAGAAAATCAATGGGTGATTCCTCTGTATGGTAGACACTGAATAGGGTGGAGCCCTGGTATTGCGGTCTAGCAGATGGCGTATTTAGAAAAGACATAAAACATAGTTTCTGGAAGATGGTGTATGGACAGTAAAGACACAGGCTGGTTGAGCTGCCTGCAGCAGCTGGTGTATTTAGAAAAGACACAAAACACTGGAGGATGGTGTATGGACAGTAAAGACAGGGACCCACACCCCGACCCACCAGCCTGTGGTATTTAGAAAAGACACAAAACATAGTTTCTGGAGAAAGGTGAACCAGTGATTTTTTTCAGCATTTTGGGAACGGTACCAGTACCGGTTCAATTGGGAAAAACAGCCTAATTTTACCATCAATTAAGAAAATCTTAAGACCAGTAAAAATATCATGATAAGTGTTACCATGATTTGTTTTCTAAAAGTAAACATCATATGACTTTGACACATGAAAATTAGCATTATGCAATGTCACAAATATCAGATTAATTGGTGCTTATAATAGTACATGTTTAATTAAATTATGGTTGCAGTTGTAAGCCTGATTGGGAAACTTTCTCAGATTGGGAATTTTTAACCATGCATTTGGGAAAAAAAGATAATTTTTGCCATTGGGAACGACTCCTAAAACCGGAGTCTGTTTTATAGCGAAAAAAAATCACTGTTGAACGGACAGTAAAGCCAATGACCAGCGACCATGGCTGGTCGAGCTGCCTGTGGCTAGTGTAATTAGAAATTTTCAAAAGATACAAAACATATATATATATATATATATATATATATATATATATATATATAGTTTCTGGAGGATGGTGTTTGGCCATGCACGACATTTCGTCGAAAATGTGTTTTGTAGAAAATGTTGTAACTTCAAACATATTCACCACAAAATTTTTACATTTATTCTGTAGAAGACTAGCCTATAGGTTCACACTTTGAGCCACCAACCACTAGGGTTAGGCTAAAGATCTGGGCTGATGATGGGGACATTTTCGACAAATGTAATTTTCGACGAAATGTCGCGGAGGCGTTGTTTGGGAATCCGCGACATTTCGTCGAAAATTACATTTGTCGAAAATGTCCCCATGCCCAGACAAAACACATTTTCTGAAAGGAAAAGTCGTGCATCGGGTGTTTGGGCAGTAAAGACACCAAGAGCTGCCTGCTTGATAAAACTTGTGATTCACTGACTGGTGTATTTAGAAGAGCTGGTTTATTTACATGCGCGGATCCAGAAATTTTCATGAGAGGGGGTCCAACGAAAATGGTATTTTTTGGTCACAGACGAGGGGGGGTCCAACCCCCCCTCCCCCACCCCCCCCCCCCCCCAAATCCCGAAATTACCTTTTTTTCCCTAGGTAAAATTTTCAAATTCAAAAGGGGGGGGGTCCGGACCCCCGGTCCCCCCTCTGGATCCGCGCATGATTTAGAAGAGACACAAAACATAGTTTTTGGAGGATGGTGTATGAACAATCAAGACACCAACCAGCCTGTGGCTGGTGGAGCTGCCTGCGGCAGCTAGTGTTTAAAAAGTTTAGAAATTTTCAAAAGACACAAAACATAGTTTTTGGAGGATGGTGTATGGACAGTATTTAAGACACAGACCAGCCACAGGCTGGAGCTGCTGGCTGGTCGAGCTGCCTGCTTGATAAAACTTGAGAGTCTTTTGGGTTGTGTATTGTCTAGTCTGTTAAGCATTTTACTTTGGTTTGAGCCTCTGCAGAATTATTCATTGACATTTCTACTTTCACTTTCCGAATATCTTTCATTGGTATTTCTGTCAGGCTAAGTCACTTCCTGTTTGACTAATATCCGGACTTCAATGCATAACTTAAAAGGTTCCGAACTTCAATTTTATAGCTGCTCAATACAGAAAGCTTTGCAAAAAGCTTTATATATATGGATTTGTGGGTTTGTGCTGCCGCATGTCAGGCTTCTTTAGAATTTAAGAACTTTGTTGTCGCTAAAGAGACCCGGAAGCGCTCTGGTACTCAGTTTTTGAGAATCGATAAACTGGTTAAAACAAAACAGAACTGACTTCTGGCAGTTAACACACTTTGATAGACATTGAGGCCATCAGTCTCAGCAACCGAAAGACACTTTGACAGACAGTGAGGACATCCATCCCAGGAACTGAAAACTGTCTTCCAGTTAGCCATGAGTCTCATGAACCCAAAACTGCCTACCGGTAGTAAAGACACTATGAAAGACAGTGAGGCCATTCCTCTTGGGAACAGAAAACTGATAAGACTGATGCCAACCGTCTCAGAGGCAGTGAGGCCATCTGTCTCAGAAACCGAAAACTGCCTACAGACAGTTAAGAAACTTTGATCTGAATTTGAACGGATCTGACTTTGAAACTTAGAACGGAAAATTGCCTACCGGCAGTTTTAAAAGAAACTTTGATAGACATTGATGCCAACCGTCTCAGCAGCCTTACGGCAGTTAAAACACTTTGATAGACAGTGAGGCCAACCATCTCAGAAACCGAAAACTGCCTATGGCAGTTAAGACACTTTGATAGACAGTGACGCCAACTGTCTCTGTGAAGCCACCCATCTAAGTAACCGAAAACTGCCTACGGCAGTTAAAACACTTTGATAGGCAGTGATGCCATCCATCTCAGAAACCGAAAACTGCCTACGGCAGTTAAGACACTTTGATAGGCAGTGACGCCAACTGTCTCAGTGAAGCCACCCATCTCAGGAACAAAACTGCCTACGGCAGTTAAGACACTTTGATAGAGAGTAATGCCATCCATCTCAGAAACCGAAAACTGCCTACGGCAGTTAAGACACTTTGATAGACAGTGATGCCAACTGTCTCAGAAACCGAAAACTGCCTATGGCAGTTAAGACACTTTGATAGACAGTGACGCCAACTGTCTCATTGAAGCCACCCATCTCAGGAACCGAAAACTGCCTACGGCAGTTTCCGGTTTCTGAGATGGATGGCATCACTGCCTATCAAAGTGTCTTATTGAAGCCACCCATCAACTGTCTCATTGAAGCCACCCATCTCAGGAACCGAAAACTGCCTACGGCAGTTAAGACACTTTGATAGGCAGTGATGCCATCCATCTCAGAAACCGAAAACTGCCTACGGCAGTTAAGACACTTTGATAGACAGTGACGCCAACCAAAATAGGAACACAAAACTTTGGTCGTGCTGGCTGTGGCAGCTAGTGAATGTAGAAAATGTGTTAAATGAAGAGTAAAAACTTGTTTGTGTTCTGGTAATTCTGGTAATCAAGCCACAACGGCTTCAGAAACACGCTGGTATCGTCTTTATCGCAGGTATTTTCTTTGCACGCGTATTTATCACTCGGTATTTGTGTGTGTGCGCTATTGATTTTGTGTGTCTATTGATTCGAGGATCGTGTGACAAACCGTCGTGTTTTTGCCACATATGTTTCCAGTTCACTAAGTATTATGCTTCTCCAGTCCTTAAAGTCGTCGTCTTTCCTTGCGTCTAGCAATACATTCAAATCCAGGTGTATGATACCACAATTTTGAAACAGGCTATTCCTCATGATTTCTCTCTCATTTTCAAACAATTGACAATCGAGAAGATAATGACTGATAGACTCAATTTCTCCACATTGGCACTTATTACTATCCACAGCTCCTATCTTGTGCAAGTATTCATTCAGTCTTATAAATCCTGTTCTCAATTGTGCCACTGCCCTCTCTCCTCCAGCTGATTCAAATACATGTTTTATTTTGTAGTCTACTCTGGGTCTATATTCAAACAGGTCTCTTCCAGTCTCAGCCTTTACCCATCTCTCTTGCCATTTCTTCATACTTGATTCCTTCGCTGCTGTCTTGACGTCACTCAGTGTAGTTGCAGGTGGTAGCTCTGACTCAGACTTCTCCTTTGCTTCCTCTGCAGCTTCCTTTGCCATCTTATCTGCCTGTTCATTCCCTTTGATGTCTGCATGTCCGGGTGTCCAAGATATGTCAACTTCTATACCTGCCTCACGCATATTTGTAATATCCAGTTTGATGTCATGAATCGTTGTTTTATGCACTTTAGCCTCCCAGCCTAAAGTAAGGTGGCCTATAGCTGATTGGCTATCTGAGAATATGTGTATCTTCTTGATTTGGTTTGGATCTCTCTGATGACTAGTGTCAGCAATATGTTTGATAACCATCTTGATGGCTACCAGTTCACCCAGCAGGATCGAACCTCGGCTGCTGACAGGTTGTTTCAACAGTATGGGGTCTGTCTGTTCAGGTAGGAAAACACATGCCCCAGCTCCACATGGCCCTGGGTTTCCTAGACATGATCCATCTGTAAAGGCCACAGCAGTGGTCAAGTCACATTGGTCTATCAACCCTCCGATTATTTCCCTGGATAATGACTCTTGCTCACTTGATCTTGATTTAGAGGATCCCAAGCAGTTCCAGTAATCTGGTTTGGATTTGGAAGGTTGTAGACATTCTTGGTGTTAAACTTACACCTGTACTTTCACTTTCGAATGACGACTTCCTCCTGAATTTGTTTCACGTTAAAAGTTAAATTCCTGATTTTACAACTTGTTTCTACGTCAGTTATCACTTTAAAGTCTCCGGCATCTGTAATTACAACTGTCCAACAGCGAGCGACTCCAAATAGGTCTTGAAATCGCGAGAAACGTTCATCATTTGCTGCATTGCGTTAGATTTTCAATAATTTTAGAACCTTGCCGTTGCTACGGAGACCCGGAAACGCTATGGTACCCGCGTTTCGCATAACGTGAGATTCGATAAGCTGGTGAAAAAAAAATATGATGGATCCATTCCAAAACAATATGGCCACCCAGTTCGGTCGATTCCGTATTTTATTTAGAAAATCATTTATTGAAAATGTATACATAAATATTTTGAAAAACAAATTTTTCTGCAATTCATTTTATTTGATCATTTTTTTAAAACACCTTCGGTGTTTTTTTACGAACGCCTACGGCGTTCGTATTTGTTCGGCATGTGGCGGAAACAGCCGAAGACACTTCGGAAGGACAATGTGTTTACATACTAAAGACACCTCGACCGGCCAGCCTACGGCTGGCCGGTCGAAGCTGCCTTCGGCAGCTGGTGTCTTTAGAAAAAACACAACATAATGCTATTGGGATGCAAATAGATGTATGAAAACAACTAATCATGGAGCAGAATGATCTTTGGCAAGTTGTTCCTAGATTTAAAGAAAATTACCATATTCGTTCTAATTAGCGCACTGTGTGCTTAACTTTTCACGATCTAGTTCTAATAAGCACACACTAGGAATGCAAATAACACATGAACTGCTGAAATTATCATGTCAAAATACCAATGATGATGTCATTTAAGTGTTCCAATAGTTGCACAATAGTGTTTGATCATCTGAGATTAAGTTTTGATGCGGCTTATATGGTATTAATGTGCTCCATAATATAAAATGTCAATTTGCTAGTCGAGCGGTGTGCGCTTATTCACATGATTTTTGGAAAGGATCAGGGTGTGCGCTTATTGGAGCATGTGCGCAAATTAGAACGAATACGGTAAATTAATTTTCATCCTTTTTATGGGACATAGGCAAACTGCAGATGTAATGCCGCAAAATGGGGCTATTCTGTTTGCACAGAGGAATTTCATGAAAAAATGAGATACAAATTAAAAAATCACTCCTAAAATGAAAGTGGACTCATCCAATTGATAATGATGGGAGAATCCATTCGTCAAATATGGGTTAAATTACTCCATATTGTCACTTATTGAATTCTCCTGTGTTGGTGTTCTCAGTTATATTAGTTGTATATAGATAACCAGTGTGAAACTATTATTTTTGCAGGTTATCACAGAAACAAGCGATCCAAGAATCTTCCAAATGTCTGCCGTTGTGATCTTTGCGGAAAGATTTTCCCATACCAGTCAAAATTGGACATCCATATGAGAGTACATAGCGGAGCTAAGCCATACCAGTGTCGGTTTTGTAAACGTTCTTTTACGCAGAAGGGGCATCTTAAAAGTCACGAGTATAACATTCATATTGTGCTACAGGAGGAAGAGGACTGAATGAGCTGCGGTGCAAGTAAACCAGTCTTTGGGGGTTTCCTGGCCAGGAACTGACACAAATCAGGCTGTGCAGTCAGAAAAAAAAGCTAGAAGGTTGAAAATTGTGATATTAGGAATTGTAGCGAAAACAAAGGCGCTTATCAGCTGTGCTGTAACTGATCTGCACCTTTGGTTAGGCTCTATAGATAGTGCATATTTTCTTTTAATCCAAAATTTAAAGCCTTTCGTCCTTTTAGCATATGCAAAAGTCTGGATTTTTCCTGAGATGGCTCAAATAATTTTGTGGAAAAAAAAAATAAAGTGTTCAAGGAGAGGACGCAGTGAGAGGAAACAGATTTCAAATATGGAGGGTCACAGGTTTATTTCAGGAACAATAACTCATTTAAGCCTGGCGTCCCTTTTATGGGACATAGGCAAACAGAATAGCCCCAGATGTGACGCCGCAGAACGCGGCGTCCCATCTGGGGCTATTCTGTTTGCTTATAGGAATTTCATCGAAAAATGGAATTAAATTTTAAAATCACACCTGCGGCTCCTAAAAATGAAAGTGGACTTGTCCAATTGATAATGATGGGAGAATCCATTCGTCAAATATGGGTTAATGTATGCTGTGTAGATTTGGGACACTGGGAATCTATTTATTTATTTATTATGAAATTTCTGCCAACATATATATATACAAATACATATATGCGACAAGGATCGGGCTTAGGCAAAGCCTATCATTGCCCTCTCCCGTCGGTATTACAATTTACATTCATTATGAAAATCAATCCTGGGAATCTGGTTTACTGTTCTAAATTCAATAAATGAGCCGCCTCGTGGGAAAACCAACAATGTGGTTTCCGAACAGGCCCGACACAAACCGGCCTGTACAGTCACAGAAGATGGCTAGAGGCTGGAAATTTTTTATTTAGAAAGTAGAGGAATTGTACTATCCGTGTTGCGAAAACAAAGGCGCTGATCAGCTTAGCGGTTACCGCGAAGCTGATCTGCGCCTTTGTTTTCGCCTATGCAGATTGTTGGTTTTCCCATGGGGCGGCTCAAATGAGGTGAAATATGAGCTGTATTATGAGAAAGCAGGATTTTTGCCTATGCGAAAACAAAGTGGCAGATCAGCATTGCAGTAACTGCACAGCTGATCAGCTCTTTGTTTTCGCTACATGGATAGTACAATTCCTCTACTTCTTAAATCCGAAATTTCAAGCTTCTAGCCATCTTCTGAGACTGCACATGTCGGTTTGTGTCGGACCTATTTGGAAACCTCAGAGATCAGTTTTTTCGTGTCACAGCTAATATGATATATTCAATGACATACCATGCTCTGTGGTGTCCTATTGGGAGTAAATCTGCTTGCTGTTGGCTCATAACTATTACATGTACAATTTTCTACCAAATTAAGCCATTTAAGAATAATTTCATTTTTTATTTCTTTTGGAAAAAGAAATGCCTCATCTACAAGTTTAAAACACTTGATACACCCTTAGAAGGAACAATTATACATCAAAATGTAAACGATTGAGAATTCAGTTGCACATGCATGCTACAGGAAATTTACTGTACGAAAACATGCCCATGTAATAAACAGATTTGTCTTAAGTTGTAAGAATTGAAAATTTTCAGTAAAAATTTTTTGATATTTTTCGTTTTGGTATTTTTGCTCAAAACATAGATTGTGGGTACACGTTTGAAGTTTGAACCGCCTCGGCGAGGTGGTTCTAATCAGTACAAACAATCTATGTGTTTTGGAGCAAAAATAAGAAAATAGGTATACCCCTCAATACCCTAGTTTTGCCAAATAAAAGTGGGGTGAAAGGGGGTATACATATCATGGACATGTTATCTTGATTCATTTACAAAAGTACTTAAAATCATATGAGCCGCATCGTGAGAAAACCGGAGTTTTGCCTAGGCGAAAACAAAGGCGCAGATCAGCTTCGCGGTAACCGCGAAGCTGATCAGCGCCTTTGTTTTCGCTATACGGATAGTACAATTCCTCTTCTTCTTAAATCTGAAATTTCAAGCTTCTAGCCTGCTTCTGTGACTGTACAGGCCGGTTTATGTCGGACCTGGTCGGAAACCCCGAAGACCGGTTTTCTCGCGTCGCGGCTCATATTGTTTTTGTCTTTTAACAAAAAAACTCAGAGGAGTTGATTTGCTGCTGTGTTTTTGTTATTTGCTGCTGTGTTTTTGTTATTTGCTGCTGTGTTTTTGTTATTTGCTGCTGTGTTTTTGTTATTTGCTGCTGTGTTTTTGTTATTTGCTGCTGTGTTTTTGTTATTTGCTGTTGTGTTTTTGTTATTTTGTGTTTTTGTTTCTGTATACGTAAAAAGCAGAGGCTATAGCTCTTACTTTGTTTCATTGAAAAAACAGAGAGTTAAACATATCATTACGAAAACTTGCCCATGCAATAAACAGAGATTTTTTTAGGTTTAAAAAATGAAAATTTGCAGCTGAAAATTTTTGATATTTTTCTTATTTTTGCTCAAAACATAGATTGTGGGTACTCGTTAGAACCACCTCGCCGAGGCGGTTCTAACGAGTACCCACAATCTATGTTTTGGAGCAAAAATAGGCATACCCCTGCATACCCCAATTTTGCTATACAAAAGTGGGGTTCAAGGGGGTATACATTACACGGACATGTTTTCTTGATGACATGTATTTCAATATGTTTAAGTTTCTCGATATCCCTTTGTATGTTCTCGGTACTAGTGTGTTGGATCTCGGTTATTTTGGATCCTAGATTTGATTCATGATTTGTGATGAGGCCACCTTATGTGGTGCCACATGTCAGCACATTTTCTTCATGAAGATTTATTCATGAAAATATTTCTTTGTTCATTCTTCTTCTGCTGCTAATTCAAGATGAGTAATTGTCAGTTAGTAATGGAGGAAATGTTCAGTAAGTTAAATTATTGCTAATCTGCCCTTACATGTTTGGAAGGCTTGCCCAGAAATGCCCACAGGGGATCTTGATTAACAGCAAGTCACTGTTGCTGGTGCCGCTCTCATTCAAACTCATCACATATATGCATGCTTGTCTGACCCAGTATAGACACGATCTGACCATCAGATCAAGTTAATAAAGTAATCATTACGAAAACTTGCCCAGGAAATATACAAAAAAAAAAATTTCAGAAGAAAAAATAAAAAGGAAAATTTCATTGGGGAAAATTTTTGATTTTTTTTTTATATTTTCACTCTAAACATACATTGTGGGTACACATTAGAATCGCCTCGCCACCTTGGCGAGGCGGTTCTAAGGTGTACCCACAATGTTTGTTTGGATCAAAAATAAGAAAATTAGGTATACCCCTGCAAACCTTAGTTTTTCTATATAAAAGTGGGGTTTAAGGGGGTATACATTTCATGGACATGTTTTCCTGATGAATGTGTTTTTCTTTGCTTCCAGGTTTGTTTGTCAAAGCAAAAGAGAAGAAGTTCTCCTGCAGATTCTGTACTAAAGCATTCACCTGCCCTTCCAATGTGGCCAAGCATGAGATGATTCATACTGGAGAGAAACCTTACAGTTGTGAGATCTGTGGGAAATCATTCAATAGGAGAGAAAATATGAAAGCTCACTTAATGACACATTACAGCAGATGAAGTTATTGATCAATGACAACCAATAAATGAAAAAAAGAGGTTTTTATAGTTTTCTAATTAGATTTAGATCAAATATAAACATGCAAACCATAAACATGTAAAATATAAACATGTACGAGGCATTGAAAACAATTGAAAATAGAGGCAGTGAAAACAAAGGTGCTTATCAGCCTGCCAGTAAGATAAAAAAATGGATTTCTGTTCAGGAGTGTGTATTTGAGATTTATGCAAACTTTGCAAAAGCAAACTGAGCTACAGAAGCCTGGTTTTCAAGTTCTGTTGGATGAGACTATTACCATGGTGCCATTTCTACTTGACCTTAGCTGTTGAGTTGGACGTAAAACACAAACTTACCACCTCCAACAAACAGACACCTTTTTATGTGGAGACAACATTGTTTCAGATGAGTGACTTGTTGTTTAAGAGTGTGATCTTTCTATACTGAACACACATTTCACACACAAAAAAAAAAGAAACACAACAATAGGGCACCGAGGATTGTCGAGATGATGTATGATTCCTATTCATGAGATATTAGGGTATAACGTAAAAAATTTATTTTCATTTCGATTAAAATAGAACGAGAAATTTTTGTCCTCTTAAATAATGCAAATTGGGAAAGATTTACTCTGCGCTTGTCACACTTTTTAACCTCTAAATAATAAAGAAACAATGTCAGCTGCTCCCTCTCTAAAATTTATGAAAAAGAAATAAATTACACGACAAACAAGCTTGTAATTAAAACCATCAAAATCCCTAATGTTGAATAACTCTAGAAATACTCATTAAAATGAAAATCGGTTTCTTGCATTTGGAAGTCTGATATCTAATGCCGATGCAATGAATTAAGATTATATCATAGTATGCTTAAAATTTAGTGAAATATATATAATTGTTGCGTTTCTTTTTTTGTTCAGTATATGTTATTGCACAGATACGAGGTACGATGAAAAGCCAATGGGCAGTGTGTTTGATTCATATTGAAGCTGCTCATTTGTTTCATAAAGATTTGGTCATGAAAATATTTCTATAACCATTCTCTCTCTTTCTGATGATTCAAACATAACATTTGCCAGTGGTAACCCACCTCTTGTGGTTAGCGGGATAACTGATAATCTTAACATGATCTTAAACTTGGGTAATAAAACAAACAAATAGGATTAAGATTTTGTTGTTTTTGTCATCCCTTTTAGTGTTGTGTTTGGGTCAAATCATAGTCATATTGTGGCAATGTTCAACTTTGCTGGAACATCAGGAAAACATGTCCGTGAAATATGTACCCCTTCAAACCCCACTTTTATATAGCAAAACTGGGGTATGCAGGGGTATACCTAGTTTTCTTATTTTTGCTCCAAAACATAGATTGTGGGTACTCGTTAGAACCGCCTCGCTGAGGCGGTTCTAACGTGTACCCACAATCTATGTTTTGAGCAAAAATAAGAAAAATATCAAAATTTTTCTGATGAAATTTTCATTTTTTAAAACGGAAAAAAATCTCTGTATATTGCATGGTTGTGTTTTCGTAATGACACATCAAGATGGAGAACTGTAAAATCTGAACTGTGCTAGCAGTAACTTTTTGTGATCACAAAATGATTTGAGCTGCGACGGGAGAAAACCGGTCTTTAAGGTTTCCGACCAGGTCTGACACAAACCGAGCTGTACAAGCACAGAAGAAGACTAGAAGCTTGAAATTTCGGATTTATAAAGAGGAAAAGTTGTACCATCCGTGTAGCGAAAAACAAAGGCGCTGATCAGCTGTGCAGTTACTGCACAGCTGATCTGCACCTTTGTTTTCGCATAGGCAAAAATCTGGTTTTCTCATGACGTGGCTCATTTGATATTATCCAGTATGGTTGTTGTTCCTAAAGCTTGAGAAAAACTTTTTACCATCCTCTGAATAAACATGTCTTTGGGGTGTCTCACTTATTCTTGCATAGATATCTACGCGCACAGCTGTTTGAAGCCGTTTTCAAACGGTCGAAAGCAATGCTCAAACAGCAAAACCCATGTTCAAATCATGAAATTCATGTGCCATTTGAACATTGGTTTTGTCAATGCAATGTGACGCCACTGTGTTCCGTAGAAACAAAATGGCCGACATTGAAGAAGCTCTGAATTTTTCTGTGAGTTTTTATTATACCCCCAGCATTTATGCCGACGGGTATATGGTTTTCGTCTTTCCGTTCGTCATTTTGTCTGTTCGTATGTTCTTTAGTTCGTTCGTTAGTTCGCTCGTTCAGTACAATCTGCGTCAAAGTTTTGGTTAAAGTTTCTCTAATGGTGTATATCTCATACACCAATAGTCAGAAACCATTTATATTTGGACCATAGGTACCCTATAGGGTTTACTTTGTTTCCATGAATTCCGACCCCAGGGTCCATGCCCAGGGGTGGGGCTAGGGATCAAAATCTAGGTCACCTTTAATTTGCGTCAAAGTTTTGGTTAAAGTTTCTCTAGTGGTGTATATTTCATACACCAATAGTCAGAAACCATTCATATTTTAACCATAGGTACCATATAGGGTTTGCTTTGTTTCTGTGAGTTCAGACCCTGGGTCCATGCCCGGGGGTGGGGCTAGAGGTCAAAATCTAGGTCACCTTGAAAATGTGCTATTTACATAGTATTTTTTTCATCTTTAAGTTCATATCTTATAGGAATGTATTCCTGTTTGGATCATAGATACTCTATACTCTAGAGGGTTGAATTAAATTCCATGGCACCAAACTTTAGGGGTGGGGCTGGAGGTCAAAATCTAGGACACAATAAAATGCAATAGTTACCAAGATTAATATTCTGTATGTCTATATCTTGACAACCATGTGTCAGAAAGCATTCATGCTTACAACACAACATAGGTACCACATAAGGGCTAGACCCAAAGGTCCATGCATGGGGGTGGGGGTGGGACCAGAGGTCAAGATCTAGGACTTTTTTTTTTTTTTTAAGAATGACATTCTACTTTCATTTCAATCTAGGACTGAGGACCTGACCCACAATGTCCATGCTTATGTCCTAGATTGGGTATACACGTCAGCTCTGCATACCGCTCTAAAATAGATACATGTATGTCATTCTAAAACTACACATATGCAAAGTACTTTACACTGCTTATTTCTAAAATGTACTTGATAAGGGGTACTGTCTTTCATTGTTGATGAGAGGTTCAATGTCAGGGGTGAGCATGTGCCGGATTGTTTAGGTAGGGGGTAGGGAAGGGGGCTTGTTGGCTACCAGCCGGGGGTATACATGCCTCTCAAGGCACTTTTTATACCCCGCCACTTTAAAAAAGTGCGGGGTATTATGTTATACCCTCCGCAAAAAATTTGCGTTCGAGTGTCCGTCCGTCCGTCTGTCCGTCCGTCCGTCCGTCAGCGCTTCGTTTCCGGGCTCTATCTTGAGCATTTATGGACCAATTTTCTTCAAACTTTGTATAAGAGTTCTTATCAGGAAGGAGTAGTTTGGGATTGAAGATGGGTAAATTTCGTCAAATAAGCACAGAGTTATGGCCCTTGATTTATGTTAAAATTTCGTTTCCGGACTCTATCTTGAGCAATTATTGACCAATTTTCTTCAAATTTTGTATAGGAGTTCATATTAGGAAGGAGTGGTTTGGGATTGAAGATGGGTAAATTTCGTCAAATAAGTACAGAGTTATGGCCCTTGATTTACATTAAAATTTTGTTTCTAGGCTCGTTCTTGCGCATTAATTGACCAATTTTCTTCAAACTTCGTATAGGAGTTCATACCAAGAAGGAGCGACTTGGGATTCAAGATGGGTGAATTTTGTCAAATAAGTACAGAGTTATGGCCCTTGATTTATGTTAAAATTTCGTTTCCGGGCTCTATCTAGAGCATATATTGACCAATTTTTCTTCAAACTTTGTATAGGAGTTCATACCAAGAAGGAGTGGCTTGGGATTCAAGATGGGTGAATTTCGTGGGTGAGTTATGGCCCTTGGTTTATGTTAAAATTTCGTTTCTGGGCTCTGTCTAGAGCATATAATGACCAATTGTCTTCAAACTATATATAGGAGTTGATATCAGGAAGGAGTGATTTTGGATTGAAGTTTGGTACATTTTGTCAAATAAGTACAGACTTACAGCCCTTGATTTATGCTAAAATTTAGTTTCCGCGCTCTATCTTGAGCATTTATTGACCAATTTTCTTCAAACTTTACATAGGTGTTCATATTAGGAAGGAGTGGTTTGAGATTGAAGATGGGTACATTTTACAAGTACACTAAAAATTTGTTTCCGGGCTCTATCTTAAGCATTTTTAGATCGATTTTCTTAAATCTTTGTAAAGGAGTTCATATCTGGAAGGGATGGTTTGGTATTGTAGGTGGGTAAATTTTGTCAAATAAGTACAAAGTTATGGTCCTTGGTTTTGCCATAATTTTGAAACACAGTTTCCAATCAATGTCATCAAGATATTCTACGCGTTTGTACTAAAATAAATTTGCGTGGCGGGGTATCAAGCTTGCCTGCAGCGCTTTTATTCTAGTGTTGTTAATGTTATTTTCAAAAGATTTTAAGTGATTAATGTGAAAATGCAAGAATAGCGATCAACCATGTTTTGTTTCAGTGTTTAAACATTCGCTGGATCACTCGGAAGGGGTTTAAACATGTGGTCTTTGGCCTTGTGCTCAAACACCTTACTCATGATCCATCTAATGTTTGAACATTGAAAACCATGGTTGATCACGATATTCAAGATGGCACCTTTATTATTTGAATATATGCAAAATGTAGAGGTTTACTTGTTACCTACACAGTGACAACAATTCACCAGGCAATGTTTTAACAACCCCTTCTTTATATATTTCCAGATAATGGACCTAAACTACGTGTGAGAAAATACTGTTGTCGTTTTTGTGACAAGCCGTTCAAAGCACCGTCCAACCTGGCAGAACATGAGAGAATACATACGGGAGAGAAACCTTACAGTTGTGACATCTGTGGGAAATCATTCAATACTAAAGGAAATATGAGAGCTCATCAAATTGTACATATGAAACATTGATAGCCTTGGAAAGTGTGTGAGGTGATCTGTAAAAAAAACCTCCTCAACATGCTTTTACATTTTGTACATTTATTAAGTACATGTTCATTAGAGAATCCATACTAGAGAGAAACCTTGCAAGTGTGTGAGATCTTTGGAAATCATTTTAATATTTAAGGAAATACGAGAGCTCATCAAACTATGCCCATGAAGTATTTAAGACATTAGGAACGAGTTTGAGTAAATACTGGGAGATCTGTGGAAAAACTGAGTCATGTTAAGATACTTTTCTATATTTTTTCAAACCATTTCCAGTTGGAATTAGCATCCGGAAAGCATGTCCGTGCAATAAATACCCCCCTGAACCCCACTTGTATTAGTAAAACTGTGGTTTGCAGGGGTATACCTATTTTTCTTATTTTTGCTCTAAAACATAGATTGTGGGTACTCGTTAGAATCGCCTCGCCAAGGCGGTTCTAACATGTACCCACAATCTATGTTTTGAGCAAAAATAAGGAAAATATCAAAAATTTTCCAGTGAAATTTTTCATTTTCACATTTTTTTTTTCTGTATATTGCATGGGCGTGTTTTCGTAGTGGACAATGTTAATGATGAAATGGTACAGTTGATCAGTAGCTTTGGCTTTTGCAATCTTTTATGGCTGTTCAAACTGATTTATATCAGATCTGGAGGGTAAACTGAACTGCATCATCAGAAAACCAGATTATTGCATATGCAAAAACAAAGACGCAGCTGTGCAGTAACTTTGTTTTCAATAAACAGATAGTACCCTTCCTCTCCTACTTAAATCCAAATTTCGAGCATCTATTTTTTATGACTGTACAGGTTAATTTGTGTCAGACCTGGTCGGAAACCCCAAAGATGTTTTTTTTTGCATTGCAGCTCATGTGTAAGAACATGAGATTTTCCACAGATATCATTCCACTAAGTTCAGGAAATTCAAAGTCTACTACCAAGTATCTTAAAATTGAGCCGCCTCGTGGGAAAACCAACAATGTGGTTTCCGAACAGGTCCAACACAAACCGGCCTGTACAAGCACAGAAAAGAGCCAGAAGCTTGAAATTTCGGATTTAAGTAGAGAGAATTTTACTATCCGAGTAGCGAAAACAAAGGCGCTGATCAGCTTCGCGGTTACGGTGAAGCTGATCTGCGTCTTTGTTTTCGCCTATGCAGATTGTTGGTTTTCCAATGAGGTGGCTCACTTGTTTATAGTTATTTTAGCTTGGGCAATTTGGTTTAAATCTTAACCTATTCTCATTTGTACAATAAATTCATAAAATGGGCCACAACGTGAGAAAATGTACCTTCGGACAATTTTTTGAGCAATAGAAAAACAATGTTACTTTGAATGTACAATGTTTCTAGAGTCTGTTAGTCTTTATTTGAACTGATTATTCAAGTTATTGTGTGAGTTATGACCAATTTACAACATGAACCCTACAGACGTCATTGTCCTGAAAAATGATGTCACAGCTGCGTAATGCATTTCTGCATGTTACTACTATAGCCTACAAATTCAATGCATTTACTTAAAACTGTTTGAACACTGGTCAGAACCTTTTGTTAAGATAGAAACATATCATCCTTGCATGCAATTTGCCGAAATTATTTTGTCTATTTGTATGAAGATGCTGTTGCTATGGTTACCATTTAACGTTAGATATAGGACAATTAAGTATATTATTGGCTAAAACAAGGGCAGATAACTCCACACATCAAACATAAATATGTTTTAAAACTCGTTCATTTGGTAGCCCAGTGTTCAAAGATTACAAATACAGGGTTAACTCAAAAACATTATATTACATGATTTTTCTGCTTTTTGCCGCTCTCTGTTAGTAATGTCAGAATGTCCGAAGGTACATTTTGTCACGTTGAGGTTCAAATAGTTTTTATAATAAAATTTTACATAGACAACCAAACATGGTTATTATGTTTTCTGTGAAAACAACAACAAAAAAAACATGTCTATTTTATCAAAAGTCACAACATGCTCCCATCTCATTACAAAAAACCTGTCCATACAACATACAGATTTTTTTTAGTCGTAAAAAAAAAAAAAAAAAAAAAAAAATGAAAAAATTATTGGAAAAAGAAGGAGATATTTTTAATATTCTTGGGTCAAACATTGATTGTGGGTACACGTTTGAACTGCCTCGGCGAGGCAGTAATAACAAGTACACTTCAACCTCATTATAACACGCCTCATTATAATGCGGTTTTTAATATAGCACGGCCATGTCATGGCTCCCAAATCAATTATTTTACTATATGTCTATAGAAAATAACCTCATTATAACACGGTTCACTTATAACACGGTCTGATTCTATGGACCCCAAAGATAGCGTTATAATGAGGTTGACCTGTACCCACAATCTATTAAGGATCGCAAATAAGAAAAAATAGGTATACCCCAGTTTTACTATATAAAATAGGGTTATAAGGGGGCATGCATTATTTGGATTATCGTGATGTTATTTTACACAACAAAATGAGTTATGATAGACCAACAGTATTTTGCAGTGTGAAGATTTGGTTGTGAACTTATATATGCTACAGCCTTCCGCTGATCCATGAAGCACATTTCTTGGTAATTGGGGAAGGGATATGCACTAAGTACTACAGTAAGATGTGCAGAGAAAAACTGTAGATAATATTATATTTTACTTGAAGTGTCAAAGGATGACAAAATAGTCAGTGACAAAAACGACAGCTAACTTATTGCAGAATACTATACTGCTAAACAAAAGTTTAGCACAGTTTCATTATCACCAGTTTTAGATAGATGGGGAATAGTGTTAGTACCTCCTGCAGTTCTGTTGTTCAATCGTGTGAAAATGATTAAGCAAAGCTTTAACTTCAACTGAAATAATTTATCATCAGATTTCCCTGTAAATGTATTATGATAATATGGGCCGCTGCATCAGAAAACCAACAATCTGCATATACAAAAACAAAGATGCAGATAAGCTATGCAATAACTGCACAGCTGATCAGCGCCTTTGTTTTTGTACTATTCCTCTTTTTCTTAAATCCAAAATTTCAAGCTTCTAGCCTGCTTCTGTGACTGTACATGCTGGTTTGTGTCAGACCTGTTCGGAAACCCAAATTGTTGTCTTTTTCATGCAACGGTTCAAATGTATTTTAGTTTTTTTTTCTTTTCTGGTTTCAGATTCATATCAAGCTATCCAGCCACCAAAGAGACGTGGCAGCCATATATGTCGATATTGTCACAGAGTGCTGCCATCACCCTCCCATCTCAAGATACATGAGAGAATACATACTGGAGAGAAACCTTACAGATGCGAGTTCTGTGGAAGACGCTTTGCAAAGAAAAGCAACATGACAGCCCATCAAATGCTTCACCCACCATGAATAAAGATTTGACCCTTCGCATGAGAAAAACAACAATTTTGGTTTCCAACCAGGTCTGACACAAACAGACCTGTACAGTCATAGAAGCAGGCTAGGAGCTTGAAATTTCAGATGTAAGTGGAAGAGGAATTGTACTGTCCGTGTAGAGAAACCAAAGGCGCTGATCAGCTGTGCAGTTACTGCACAGCTGATCTGCATGTTTGGTTTCACATGTGCAGATTGTTGGTTTTCTTATGTGGCAGTTCATTTTTTATGTGAAGTTGCATTCCTCAGGATTCAATATGATCCGCCTCATGAGAAAACCAATAGTCTGCATATGCGAAAACAAAGACGCAGATCAGCTTCGCAGTAACCGCGAAGCTGATCAGCGCCTTTGTTTTTGCTACACAGATAGTACAATTCCTCTTCTACTTAAATCCGAAATTTCAAGCTTCTAGCTCTTTTCTGTGCATTTACAGCCCGGTTTGTGTCGGACCTGTTCGGAAACCACATTGTTGGTTTTCTCACGAGGCGGCTCATATGTTACAATCTGTATGTACAGTGAAAGAATATTAAATGGAATTCTGTCTTAGTTGACAATTACATCAGGATAACATGGCCGTAAAATTTATACCCCCTTTTTTATCGCACCTGCTTATAGCAGGGTGTGATATAGGAGTCCAAATTTCTGTGCGTCCGTCCGTTCGTTCGTCCATCGGTCCGTCAACATTTACGTCGAAGTTTGGTTTTCTGGACATCAGAGATAGCTGCGAGTCTGAAACATTGCATAGTAATTGTCCTTGACATACCCTTCAAGCATGCACCTTAACCCGGTGCCCTTGACCTATATTTCATGGTCCACTGACTTTGAAAATTTTTACGTCGAAGTTTGGTTTTCTCGACATCAGAGATAGCTGCGAGTCTGAAACCTTGCATAGTAATTGTCCTTGACATACCCTTCAAGCATGCACCTTAACCTGGTGCCCTTGACCTATATTTCACGGTCCACTGACTTTGAAAATTTTTACGTCGAAGTTTGGTTTTCTCGACATCAGAGATAGCTGCGAGTCTGAAACCTTGCATAGTAATTGTCCTTGACATACCCTTCAAGCACGCAGGGTGTGATATAGGAGTCCAAATTTCTGTGCGTCCATCCATTCGTTCGTCCATCGGTCCTTCAACATTTACGTCGAAGTTTGGTTTTCTGGACATCAGAGATAGCTGCGAGTCTGAAACATTGCATAGTAATTGTCCTTGACATACCCTTCAAGCATGCACCTTAACCCGGTGCCCTTGACCTATATTTCACGGTCCACTGACTTTGAAAATTTTTACGTCGAAGTTTGGTTTTCTCGACATCAGAGATAGCTGCAAGACTGAAACCTTGCATAGTAATTGTCCTTGACATACACTTCAAGCACGCACCTTAACCCAGTGCCCTTGACCTATATTTCACGGTCTATTGACTTTGCCCGATGCAGGTGCGATATCGACGTTCGCCGAGTTCTTGGAAGTAAAATGGGGTTCACATGGGTAAACATATTTTTCTTATTTTTGATAAAAAAACATAGATTGTTGATACTGGTTAGAACCACCTCTGCGAGGGGGTGGAGACCGTGGAGCAAGTTCTAACATGTACCCACAATCAATCTTTTGGGCAAAAATGTTGGAAATATCAATACTTTTTCAATAAAATTTTCAAATTTGTACAGCTAAAAAATCTCTGTTTTCGTAATGACAGTGCTTTGTTTCAAGTACAAATATCATGACTCAAAATAGCTCTCTTATTCAGGGATTAACTTCTCCTTGATGCAACATATACACAAAACCTGGGTCGTGAGAAAACTGGATTATTTCCTATGCGGAAAAAAAGCACATTCCAGCTGTGCAAGTAACTGTACAGCTGATCAGCGCCATTGTTTTCACTACACGGATAGTACAATTCCTCTTCCTCCAAAATCCGAAATTTCAAGCTTCTAGCCTTTTTCTGAGACTGTGTAGGCTGGTTTGTGTTGGACCTGGTCGGAAACCCCAAAGACCAATTTTCTTGCATCACGTACGTCTAAAGGGGTGCTCACACCACAGCGTATAGCGCCAACGTATGCCGACGTATGAGATATTTTTTCCATACGTTGGTGTACGTTGTATACGTTCGGCATAAGTTTTGCATAAGTTAGGGGTACGCTACAGTACGCTGGCATACGTTGTCGTACGTCGTGTACGCCGAGAAATTTTGTGCATGCACAAAATTTCCAACGTATGCCGACGTACTGATAATACGTTACTCATAAGTTAGGCGTACGCAACGAATACGTTATGCATAAGTTCATGAACGTTACCTGTAAGTTACTCATACGTTCGCATACGTTGTCGTACGTCAAAACTCACCTGGATTTTTGTTTAGCGTATGAGAAGCGTATGCATAACGCATTACCAACGTGCGAGTAGCGTGCTCGGAACGTATGCAGCGTATGTTAAACGTGTGAAGAACGTACTCAGCGTATGCACAACTTACGCGTAGCGCATTGGTCAACGTTCGGGATTTTATGAAAAAAATGGTAGGGAGGGAGCGCGGTGGCGTAGTGGTAGAGCGTCGGACTCCGAATTGAGAGGTCCTTGGTTCGATTCCCACAGGCGTCAGCGTGGTGTGTCCTTGAACAAGACACATTAACGGTACGGAGTCAATTCGTACTCAAGTCAATTCGTACTCATTTTGGTCAATTCGTACTCATTTTTTGGTCAATTCGTACTCATCTTATAAAATTTAGTCAATAGCCACACGAAAGCATCAAAATAATATCAACCTATGGAAACGGTGTATTAGAAAAACGGTGAATCAACGGGGGTTAATCGGAAAAATGTGAACCATCGGGCGAGGTGTCGGTGACACATCGGGATTTACAATGGCGACACGGTACGTAGTTTTAATTTTCTTTTTGTTTTGTTCCGACATGGTTGGGTGACGTTGTATGTCAAAATTCTGTTTGCTGCAGGAGCTGTAGAAATCATTATTGTTCTTTATTATGTAAACAGTCTGTAAATAAATATTCCAAGAAACGCGTGATTGTGCGCCCCATTTTAGAGGGCATGCCTTTCAAGGTCACGAAAACACATTTTCGTTTGATTTTCTAGTGAAAGAAATGGACCAAAAAGGTCACGTTGGTATTTGCAAATGAATAATAGTATACTGGAATATTCCCACAAAAAATAAAATCTCGCCATAATTGCAAAGGGATTTAATGCTAGGTGCATTTACATAATGTGAGACATCGGGCAAGTTGTGTGAGACAACGGGGCGAATTTTGTGAGTCATCGGGCAATCAAAACTTATTGCATTAATTTCCGATTATAAACACTCTAGAGCTATTTTTGATCAAGGTAATTTCATATTCCGTGTCATCTTCGACCCGGTAATTTCATATTCCGCATCATCTTCGACCCTTTCTTGTTGGGAAATTAAAGTGCTAGACCGACAAGTGTAAAACGCTAGCGTTCACCTGAATCATTGCCAGTGCCAGACGCACTTGTGTGAAAATCGTTCCCAAACGGATTACCGTTTGTTGTTTAAAATATGTACATGTATATATATTCATTTTAAACTCAACAACTGTAGTAATTTTGTAAAGTCCAGTAATATTTTGAGCAATTACATAGCGTCATCACCAAATTGCAATTTTAGTTCCGATGAGCCGTCCGTTAACTGCGAACGACATCTGGAAATATTTTCGGAAATATTAGTTTGTTTCTTTGTTTGATTGGTGTTTTACTTCCCACTCAACAGCTGTCAGGTCATATGGAGAAGGGGCCTCGGTTTAAAGTCTCATCCGAAAGACTGGAGAAGCTCGGGATCGAACACACGACCCCTGATTTACAAGGCCAGTAGCTTGGCCACCATGCCACGGAGGCTTCTAAGGAAATATTAGTGATTGCCGTGAAACTACAAATTGCAGTTTTTCAAACATCACTCATATTTCAGAAAAATATGAAGCCTCATTGGCATGTATATAAACGGCCCATGCCAAAGGCGGCCGCAACGTCCATATATTGGTAAAATCCTTTAAAATATTCTCCAGCACTCAAAGTTGTTCCATGATCTGAAAGTGGTTCAAGTCATAACCATGTTTTGACGTTGAATTGCGAATATCGAGATTGAATTGTGTTGTTGTGTAACGTCCTAGTCAATAATTTTTCATTGCCACCGCTTCCGGGGTAGTTGGCATATACTTTGGGGAGATTAAGTGTCACGTCCAAAGACACTACAAGATGATCATGTTGTTCGAATTCCTGACTTCTCGCTCTGGAGTCCGACGCGCTACCACATAGCCTCAGTTTACCAGGTATATTCTAGAGGACCAATGGCCATGAGAGCGCTCACCTGAAACTTTATATACTGTCTTATATGTCCTCGTTTATAGGCCCAAAAGAAACGTGGCGAGGACGGGGTGGAATTAGAACGCAGTAAGGACGTAGTAAGGACGTGGTAAGGACGTAGTAGGAACTTGTAGGACGTAGAAAGAACGTGGTACAAACGTAGTGCGGTCTTCGTGGACGCGATGCAAATTTGTTGCAGACCATCAAGACCTCGCTACGCTTCTACTACGTCTTCTCTACGTCCTCGCTACGTCCATCAAGTTCTCGACAAGACCATACCACGCTTCTTGTACGTCCTTACCGCGTCCTAGAAGACTGCACTGCGTTCTTATCACGTCCTAGCGGTTCCTAACACGTCCTTAGTAGGTTCTTATCACGTTCACACCAGGTTCGAACTACGTCCTCCACGTTTTATTAATTTTGTTTCAATTGTCCCGTACCCTCAAGCAATTGCTTTCGCTTTTATTTAAATCATGTCGAAATCGAAAACATGAACAGAGATGTACTCTTGCAACTTGCTCTCCTTCAATGACATCATGCCTTACTTGGTGCACAGGCTGCACTTGTGCTATTTCACAGAAGGAGAAATAGAAGGACAAGATCTTGTTGGCTTCAGCATGGGCATTACGACCGACTGCTAGCGGTGTTGAGGATAATATATACGACTGATTAATATACCGTATTCGTTCTAATTAGCGCACAGTCCGTTAACTTTTCAAAATATCTTAAAGTTCGGGTAACAAAATATCGTTCCAATAAGCGCACACTATGAATGTAAACAACCTATAGACTGATAAAATAACCTTGTTTAAATGGTCAATGGTGATGTCATACAAGTGTTCCAATCGTCGCGAAATATTGTTTGATCTTTTGAAGATAAGTTTTAATGTGGTATGAATGTGTAAAATTGTCAATAAAATGCCAATATGCTAGTCGAGCAGTGTGCGCTTATGCGCATGTTTTTCAGAAACGACCAGGGTGTGCGCTTATTGGAGCATGTGCGCTAATTAGAACGAATACGGTATTTACAGTTAGAACGTGCTGGAAACGTAGTTCGCGCGTGGTATGAACTGCTTTGTCTTTGTGAGGACGTAGCAAGGACGTAGTAGAAACGGGATGAACTTGGTGAGCGCGTATTGAGGACGTAGTGGAAACGTGAAGGACGTAGTAAGGACGTGGTGCGGACGTTATAAGGACGTGGCGGGGACGTAGTAAGGACGTAGTGGGAACTTAGAAATCCGAAATTGTTTCATTTTGACCCCGTCCTCGCCACGTTCTGGAATTTTTAGAACGTGGTAAGGACGTGGTGAGAACGTGGTCCAGTGTAGACGTAGCATAAGTGAGAGTTACAGTTATACGCAAGCACATGACGTAGATACGTATGCGCATTACTGTAACTCGTGCTGTTTGGCCTTGTTACTCGAGTTACTTTTTGCGATCTCGCCACGGCGAGAGCGCATATATAATTGAACAGGGCTGGAATCTTGTTGTAAATCGACCACACTTCCGGTCGTACTTGATTGGACAAGGCAGCTTCGATTGGGTCACACTAAATAGCGCATGCCGGCTCGGGTATGAAAGCTCACGTTGAACCGAGCTGTCAGAGTCTTTTCGGTCTGTGGTTATCGCCGTGAATTTATACGTGGTCATACAGTGAAATTAGTGCTGAGAGATCGCAAGCGTTTTGGAAACGCTTATACTTGTGTTACTCGGATAGTCATGTCGAAAATCTTCATTTTTCCCATGAGAAAATAAATGTCCAGTCGTGTGAACTGAGCAACAAAAGGAGACCGAACCTAAAGTTAACATCAATTAATACCGTCAGGTATGCATTGTCCCGGTATATTGTAAAGCTAATCAAACTTGGAAACCTGTCGAAATGTCATGTTTTAAGAATCAGTTATTATTATTGATATTGTTGTTATTATTATTATTATTATTATTATTATTATTATTATTATTATTATTATTATTGATTAAGTTTTACGTGCCTTAAAAGCCAATTATTTCACTCATTAACAAATCAGTAGGTGGGGCGAAAATAGGAGTACTCCAGGAAAAAGCACCTGACACACCTGCAAGCAGAACTTGACTTGTCCCACATGTGACCCGTGCGGGGCTCGAACCCTACACGGCGCTCGTGGGGATCAAACCCAGGACCTCTCGCTCCAGAGTGACAGTCCGACGCTCTACCGCTTCAGCTACCGCGCTCTACTAGCGGGGGCTGTGACTGGTATCTTTGTCCCTAGATCTCACAAGAAACGTTAAGCAATCATCTGGCACCTCAGCGGTAGACATCAGAGGGGGCATTTCAGGCCCTGATAATTTTAGGAAAGAAGCTATCCCAATAGATACTGTTCCATGTTATTTCCAAAGATTGGACCTGCGTTTACTGTTATAATTTTTCCAGTCTTCAAATCGGCAACGGAAGAAATTTAAGAATTGGAGACAGTATCTTTTCCAATTATTTCTTACTCGTTTTCATTTGCTTCAGCTTCATTTAACCAGCGAAAAAAAAAAAAAACAACTATATTTATGCGAACAGTGCGATATGACGGACGCTGCGGACGAGGAACGTCCGAGTTCTCATCACTGCCGGTGATTAACGTGTGTTTATAGCATCCGTAATTGGGATAGATATGATCCCACTCAAACTAAAAGTTAAAACACAACAATCATGTACTGTCTAGAATGAAGAAAATAAAGTTTTATTTCATCAAAATTTGGTTGCTCCCCGGCGACACACACAACTTGCCCGGAGACTCACCAAATAATCAATCACCCGGCTGAATCTCGATTTTCCCAGTCTTTTTTACAAATTTTCTGAAGGTTGATAATCAGGAGCTTACTTTTCTATATTCACCAATCTGAATTAAGGTTGTTTACATTCGTAATTCGATGTAAGCATAAAAAATAAACAAAAAATACAACCCAAGGTCAACTGAAATGTTTGAGTAGTAAAATGGGGCGCACTGTGGCGATTAAACAAAATACATTTTCAACAATTTTAGGGTTTCCGGGGCTGCATCAAAGACCCTTACAGCTCCTGCAAGTGTTCGATTTGTTTTTATTTACTGCAGTATTTTTAGCTTTCGCTTCAAAATAGAAGTAAACAAACAACATACCTTTTATTAAGTGCAAATCCCGATGTGTCACCGACACCTCGCCCGATGGTTCACATTTTTCCGATTAACCCCCGTTGATTCACCGTTTTTCTAATACACCGTTTCCATAGGTTGAATATACTCAGCCAACAACAAATGGCACAATTGGATGTACGGCTAAATTGTATTCACTGTTATATTATCGCTTGTCCAGAGAATATTTTTTGTAAGAACTGGGTACCTTCAAAGCTCATATTCGATGACCCTTTATAAAATTGTCGACATATAAAGTGAATATTAATATTGTTGAATATTAAAGTCACCTTTTCAAATATGCTTATTACCAAATAGAATATCAAAGGTAAATGGAAATTTAAGCAGGTAGATTGCACAATATGCTGGTTATTTTCAATATATCGAATGATTACATTTTGTAGAAACGAAAAGTTATTGAGAAATTGTTATGGGAGACTTCCATAGCTGTGAGAAGTGTTAAGATTGAAACAGAAACAGACTCGAATTCAAAAAAAAAAAAAAAATATGTTACCCATCACAATATCTGTTTCTACTAGGTCTACTCAAGTAAAACAATAATACTGGCAGTGTCAATTTGTTTGTTTCGATTTTGGTATGCATGGAACCTTAAGCACTAAAATACATGTATCGAATACGATGATCTATTGCACAATTAAGTATATTCTATGTATTATAAAGCAAGTTTTCAGCTCCAATTATTTGTCATTATTGATGATTTTGTCACTTTTGATATAAGAAATCCACAAAATGCACCCGAAGAATCAGGTGTGTAGATTACTTTGGTCATTTGAATTTCCTTTTATTTATTTATTTATTTATTTATTTATTTTCCTTTTTGTACTGGATATATGTTTGACTCCCTTTTTTGAAGAACGCCAAGTTCGTTAGAAGCACGCTGTGTATACGTTTGGAATACGTCAGACGTACGTTGTACATACGTTCCTTATACGTCACGAACGCCATGCTAACGCTGGGCGTACGCTGTTATACGCTGTTATAAGTCATGATACGCCAGGGATACGTTATGAATAAGCTACTCATACGTTAGACATACGTTCCGTGCGCTAAGCATACGCTTTGTATACGTTCAGAGAGAGCATTTTCCGGATTTTTAGCATAGAATGAACAGCGTATGACAACGTACAACAACGTACTGGATGTTTTTTCATACGCTGCTCATACGTTGGCTAATACGTTGTGGTCTGAGCGGGCCTTAATATTTAAAGTTTTCCCACTCATCATACACATTTAAGCCAATACGCCTATGTTCAAATGATTAAATATCATAAAATTCTGTGCACTGTTCCAGCTTCATTTTGATAACATTTACACAAAGGTCGAATCCCAAAGTCTAGTGCCTTCTTTTGTGGAGATGAAGATGTACCCTTTACTTTCCCAGTTTTCATCAGGAAAACATGTCCGTGTAATGAATACCCCCTTATACCCCACTGTCATATAGTAAAACTGGGGAATGCAGGGGTATACCTATTTTTCTTACTTTTGCTCCAAAACATAGATTGTTGGTACTCGTTAGAACCGCCTAACCACAATCTATGTTTTGAGTAAAAATAAGAAAAATATCAAACATTTTCCACTGAAAATTTTCATATTTTACAACTTTAAAAATCACTGTATGTTGCATGGGCAAGTTTTTGTAATGAAAAGGGTCCTGGCCATTGAGTCCATGAGAAATAGATGGGCTGCACTTCCAGGCAAACATCAGGAAAACATGTCCATGCAATGAATACCCCCCTGAACCCCACATTTATATAGTAAAACTGGGGAATGCAGGGGTACACCTATTTTTCTTATTTTTGATCCAAAACATAGATTGTACCCACAATCTATGTTTTGAGCAAAAACAAGAAAGATATCAAAATTTTTCAGCTGAAAATTTTCAATTTCTAAAGCTAAAAAAATCTCTTTATAGTGCATGGGAAAGTTTTCGTAATGAAGCTTACAACTGACCGATCAAACACCTAGTGACTGGTTAACCGGTCTGAGCCTGACCAGGAAAAGTGGTTTAGTCAAATGTTGGGTAGAAGTATGGAGGCAACATCCCAAAATGATCAAAGCTGCTGACTTGGACGTAAAGCACGAAACCTTCTGAACAATGGAAAAAATTTCAAATACAATCAGATATTAAATCAAACAAAACTTTGACTGTGTATTAGTAAATGAGCCAGGCCATGAGAAAACGGGATTTTTGCTTATGCAAAAACAAAGGCGCAAACCAGCTTCGTAGTAACTGCAAAGCTGATCAGCGCCTGTGGTTTGGCTACAGGGATAGTACAATTTCTCGTCTTCTTAAATCTGAAATTTCAAGCTTCTATCCATCTTTTGAAGCTGCATAGACTGGTTTGAGTTGGACCTGGTCTGAAACCCCGAAGACAGATTTTCTCGCATTGAGGCTCAAATAGCCTTACATAGCTGCTTTCGTAGAAACAGTGTTGACTAACACATTGTCTTACTTTTCAGGTACATTATCATTCATCCAGCCCCAGGGGACAGTGTATCAATGTCAGTTTTGTAGCAGACAATTTACTCGACCAAGTCATGTGTTAGAACACGAGAGAATTCATACTGGAGAGAAACCTCACAGTTGTGAGATCTGTGGGAAATCATTTTCGAAGAAGGGAAATATGAGAGTTCATCAGTGGAATTGCAGGAATCGCAAGATGAAATGATGAGACTTCCAACACACACTCACACTTAAATGATCATTAGAAAAAGTGTTGAAGATGATAAAAACCAAAATAATCTCATCTTAAAATAAGTTTTCAGTCACTTTATTCCTTTTGATCTCACCTGAGCCGAAGGCTCACAGGTGAGCTTATGGGCTAAGTAGGCACCCAGAGTCCAGTGTCCACACTTTTCAAATATCTTCTTCTCTGAAACGGCTTGGCCAAAGTCAAATTTTAAAGGAAGCATCTATAGAAAGGGTGAACCAATGTTTTTTTTTTTATAAATCAGGTCACATGACCAATATGGCTGCCATAGCATCTGGGCCTGAAGTACTATAATGTGTTTGGGCAACTATAATATCAATACAAACCAACAAACAATCTTTTTTTTTTTTAAATTTATCCTCACACACACTGCCTGCCATTTTGATTGAATATCAGCCTTTGCATGAGAAAACCAACCATATGGTTTCTGAACAAGTCCTACATAAACAGAGCTGTATAAGCACAGAAGATGAATAGAGACTGGAAATTTTTTATTTAGAAGGTAGAGGAATCGTACTATCCTTGTAGTGAAAACAAAAGCGCTTATCAGCTGTGCTGTAACTGCACAGCTGATCTGTGCCTTTATTTTCGCATATGCGAAATGTTTGTTTCTCATGCGAAGGCTCATATTTCAAGCCACAACGAGGAGGATTCCACTGTTCTACATGAGCTTGACGCGAGAAAACCTGTCTTCAGGGTTTCCAGCTAGATCAGATACAAACTGGCCTGTACAGTCACAGAAGAAAGCTAGAAACTTAAAATTTTGGAATTTCAGTTACTTCACAACCGATCTGCGCCTTTATTTTTGCATAGGCAAAAATCTGACTTTCTCATGAAGAGGCTCACATATATCACATTCTTCTGGGAAGTTGGGACGGCCAGTTACTTGAACCCTATACACACAGTTCCCAGCAAATATTTTCACAACTAAACCTTCATGAATATGCTGGAATTGAGGATCAATCACGTCTTTGAATTAGGTGCAATTTTGGTTCTGACTGCACAAGTCCATGATCATCGCTTTCCTTAATTTGAACTGGGTAGCCTTATAATAATCTAGTATCATGCCATATGAGCCGCGACCCCAGAAAACTGGTTTTCGGGGTTTCCCAACCAGGTCTGACACAAACCAAACTGTGCAGTCACATTAGCAGGCTAGAAGCCTGAAATTTTGGATTTAATTAGAAGAAGGATTGTACTATCTGTGTAGCAAAACAAAGGCGCTGATCAGCTGTGCAGTTACTGCACAGCTGATCTGTGCCTTTGTTTTTGCATAGGCGAAATTCTGGTTTTCTTATGATGCAGCTCATATTTCATTTACCATTATGTACGAGTACATAAAATCAAAGAAAAAGCCAAATTAATTTTGTAGAAAAATATTGAAGATTGTGATACTATAGTACACTTCAACCTCATTATAACACACCTCATTATAATGCGGTTTTCAATATAACACGGCTATGTCATGGCTCCCAAGTTGATTAATTTGCTATACATGTATGTCTATAGTAAATAACCTCATTATAACACGGTTCACTTATAACACGGTCTGTTTCTATGAACCCCAAAGATAGCGTTATAATAAGGTTAACCTGTATCCTTCTTTGACAAACAATATAAAGAAATACATGCACCCCAGAAAGTAAGAAATCTATTGTACATTTTAATAAAAATATTTTTTTTAATTCAGTTTTACGTCCCTTTCACGATTATTTCAGCTCATATGAGACGGGCCAATCAGTAGATGGGCGAAAACGGGAGAACCCCGAGAAAAACCACCTGGCACACCCACAAGCAGAACTTGGCTTGTTTCACATGTGGCCAGTGCGGGGCTCGAACCCACACCAGACACAGCGGTGAGATGATCGAGTGATTAAGAAACAGCGCTTTCAACCGCTCGGCCACGTGGGCCACCCGAACTGTGACCTTTGTCCTCTCTGTTACAGAAAAACTATGTACAGGCCAACCTCATTATAACACTATCTTTAGGGTTCATAGAAACAGATTGAGTTATAAGTGAAACCATGTGCTAATGAGGTTATCTACAATAGAAATATGAACCTCAACGCGACAAAATGTATCTTCGGACATTCTGACATTACAAGTAGAAAACGCCAAAAAAGCAGAAAAATCATGTCACATATGTTTTTGAAATAACACTTTATTTGTAATCTTTGAACATTGATCTACCAAATGAATGAGTTTTGAAACATTTATGTTCAATATTTGGAGTTATCTGCCCTTATTTTAGCCCATTATAAGCTTAATTTTCCTATATCTATCATTAAATGGTAACCATAGCAACCACATCGTCATACAAATACACAAAGTAATTGAGTCCTCCGTCAAACCACCCATCATTAGTGTTCATTTTTATCGCACCTGCTTATAGCAGGGTGCGATATAGGAGTTCAAATTTCCGTCCGTCCGTTCGTTCGTTCGTTCGTTCGTTCGTCCGTTCGTTCGTCCGTCAACATTTACGTCGAAGTTTACTTTTCTCGACATCAGAGATAGCTGCAAGTCTGAAACCTTGCATAGTAATTGTCCCTGACATACCCTTCAAGCACGCACCTTAACCCGGTGCCCTTGACCTATATTTCACGGTCCACTGACTTTGAAAATTTTTACGTCGAAGTTTTGTCAACATTTACGTCGAAGTTTGGTTTTCTCGCCATCAGAGATAGCTGCGAGTCTGAAACCTTGCATAGTAATTGTCCTTGACATACCCTTCAAGCACGCACCTTGACCCAGTGCCCTTGACCTATATTTCACGGTCCACTGACTTTGAAAATTTTTACGTCGAAGTTTGGTTTTCTCGCCATCAGAGATAGCTGCAAGTCTGAAACCATGCATAGTAATGGTCCTTGACATACCCTTCAAGCACGCACCTGAACCCGGTGCCCTTGACCTATATTTCATGGTCCACTGACTTTGAAAATTTTTACGTCGAAGTTTGGTTTTCTCGACATCAGAGATAGCTGCGAGTCTGAAACCTTGCATAGTAATTGTCCTTGACATGCCCTTCAAGCACGCACCTTGACCCGGTGCCCTTGAACTATATTTCACGGTCTATTGACTTTGCCCGATGCAGGTGCGATATCGACCTCCGCGGAGTTCTTGTTATATTGACCATTCAAATCAGCACATTAGCTAATGGTCAATGACGGTTAGACAACAAGGGGGGTTGACAAACAAATCAACACATGCTTTTTACAGGTAAATATAGGTGCAAAAAGCCAAAAACACAGTGTTTGTCTAAGGAAATAGGGGTGGGCGTGGTTATACCTAGCTGTCGGAGGAGTCAATTTCGACAGATTGCCTGTAAGGGTGATATGCTTCTTACTTAACAATAGGTTCTGACCAGTGCTTAAACAGTTGTAAGCAAATGTATCAAGTATTGTAGGCTATGCAAACATTTAAAAAAGCATGACGCAACTTTGACATCATTTTTCAGGACAAGGACGTCTGTAGGGTTCATATAGTAAATTGGTCATAACTCACAAAATAACTTGAATATTCTAGTCAAATAAAGACTAACAAACACTGGTAACATTATACATTCGAACTAACATTGTTCTTCTTGTACTCAAAAAATGTCTGAAGGTACATTTCATTTCATGGGCGGATCCAGAGGGGGGGACAGGTGGTCCGGACCCCCCTGGAATTGCCAGATTATTAATTTTTGCCATGTTGAAATTTTGCGTCAGACCCCTTTGGAAATTTGGACCCCCCCCCCCCACACACACACATATCAATGATTATTAGAAAAAATGTTGTGAATTACTTATATGATGAAGATGATAAAAAGGTATCACATCTTTAAAATAAATTCAGTCATATTAGTGTGATGGCCTTTTTAGCTCACTTGAGCCGGAAGCTCACAGGTGAGCTTATAGGATAGGCAGGCATCCGCCATCGGCGTCCGGTGTCCGGCGTCGTCCACAATTTCAAAGATGAATATTTCTGAAGCTAGTCGGCCAATCTTGATCAAATTTGATGTGAACCATCATTGGGTTGGGTGATGGATTGTTATAGGTTTAGGAGCAGAAATTGTAGTTTCCATGGCAACAGATAGCTCCCATAAACTTACAAAGGGAAAAATTTTCCCCAAACCACAAGGTCCAGAGCTTTCATATTTTGTGTGTAGCAATGTTTAGTGGTCCTCTTCATACTCTATATAAATCCTGCCAACAGTGCCCCTGGGGGCCATACAGGCCACGCCTGCGGGCTTCATTATCTGCCATAGACTTATAATGTGAAATACATGAAAAAATCTTCTTCTCTGAAACCACAAGACCCAAAGCTTTTATATTTAGTATGCAGCATTGTTATGCGGAGCTTTACATAAATCCTGCCAATCATGCCCCTCGGGTCAAAAATGGCCCCTACCCGGCTTTCCTTAGCTTCTATAGCCTTACAATGGGAAAAACATAAAAAAAATCTTCTTCTCCGAAACCACAAGGCCCAGAGCTTTCATATTTTGTGTGTAGCAATGTATAGTACTCCTCTTTATAATCCCGCTAACCATGTCCCTGGTGTCCATACAGGCCACACTTCTAGTGTGTCATTATCTGCCGTAGTCTTATAATGGAAAAATTGTGAGATATTCAGTTAAAAGATTCAACTTACATGTTTTCCGTTAGAAAATAAGAATGAACTACTAGTTTGTCTAATTCACTGGATTGGACAAATTACAGGTAGCTGATATCTAATGTGGCGAGGCGGATCTAACGAAAACCCACAATCTATGTTTTGGATCAAAAATAAGAAAAATAGGTACATGTATACCCCAGTTTTACGATATAACAGTGGGATATAAGGGGGTTTAATTTGGCAAATAGGTTACTCTATAGGCGGCAACATTAATATTCATATTCATGCTTGGCTAGTCCATCTGTTCAAGTAGGGAGATTATAGAAAAGTTGAACTAAGTCAGCCTAGACCAGTGCACTGTCACATATTTACCATTTATAGATATCAGCTACCTGTATTTTGTTCATTCTTATTTTCTAATGGAAAACATGTAAGTTGAATCTTTTAACTGAATACCTTAAGGTAGACCATACCCAATAGCATATTCATGAGGTAACGCCCATATAGTGACCTATTTGCCGAATTATACATACCATATTCGTTCTAATTAGGGCACTGTGCGCTTAACTTTTCAAAATATCTCAAAGTTAGGATAACAAAATATCATTCTAATAAGCGCACACTAAGAACGAAAGCAACATATAAACTGCTGAAATTACAATGTCAAAAATACCAATGATTATGTCATTTAAGTATTCCAATTGCTTCAAAATAGCGTTTGATCATCTGAGGTGTAGTTTTAGTGCGGTATAAAGTGTAAAATTGATTTAAAATACCAATATGCTTTTCTAGCAGTGTTTGCTTATGCACATGATTTTCAGAAACGACCATTGGGGCATGTGCGCTAATTAGAACGAATACGGTATTACATGGATATGTTTTCCTGATGGTGTTAGGATGTTTCCCTGAATATAGAGTTGACTAAAACATTTTCTTTCTTTTCAGGTACATTATCATTTATCCAGACACACAGGAAATGGTCTCATTGTAGGTATTGTAACAGACGATTCACTCGACCAAGCCATTTGATAGAACATGAGAGAATTCATACTGGAGAGAAACCTTACAGTTGTGAGATCTGTGGGAAATCATTCACAAGGAAAGCTCATGTAAAATCACACATGGCTATACATCTTTCTGTGAAGGGAAAAAAGAAGACAGATTAGTCATTATGAAAACATGCCCGTGTAATATACAGATTTTTCTTAGGTTTGAAAATTTTCAGAAGAAATTTTATGATATTTTTCTTATTTTTTCTCAAAACATTGATTGTGGATACACATTAGAACTGCTTAGTGTTTTTGTTTTCTTAATTTTAATTTGAAAAGTTAAGTGCACTTTGCGCTAATTAGAATGAATACGGTATATTTTCATTAAAATGTACGTTAGATTTCTTACTTGCTGGGGTGCATGTATTTCTTTATATTGTTTGTCAAATAAAGGTACTATAGTATCACAATCTTCAATATTTTCATACAAAATTAATTTTCAGTTAATGTTATGGCTTTTTCTTTGATTAAATGTACATAATGGTAAATGAAATATGAGCCGCATCATGAGAAAACTTGATTTTTGCATATGCGAAAACAAAGGCGCAGAACAGCTGTGCAGTAACTGCACAGCTGATCAGCACCTTTGTTTTTGCTACACGGATAGAACACTTCCTCCTCTAATTCAATCCAAAATTTCAAGCTTCTAGCCTGCTTCTATGACTGTACAGGTTGTTTTGTGTCAGACCTGGTTGGGGAACCCCGAAGACCAGTTTTCTCGGGTCGCGGCTCATATGGCATGATACTAGATTATTATAAGGCTACCCAGATCAAACGTAGGAAAGCGATGATCATGGACTTGTGCAGTCAGAACCAGAGTTGCACCTAATTCAAAGACGTGATCAATCCTCATTCCAGCACATTCATGAAGGTTTAGTTGTGAAAATATTTGCTGGGAACTGTGTGTATAGGGTTCTAGTAACTGACCATCCCAATAAAACAAACAAACATTTGACAGAAAGATTTCTTCATTTTATTATTAATGCCATTTAATTGGAGAATGTTTTTGAGTTCCGACCTGAAATAACACATAACAGTTACTGCAAAGCGGCCTATTGTACTGATATCTGCGCCTTTGTTTTTCGCATAGGCAAAAATCCAGTTTTCTCGTGGCGTGAAGTTAGGCGTTCATTTTCTCATTTTTTTCTGAATGGATAAACTACATACTCTCATCGAGGACCATTTGATTGCAACTTCATAATATATAAGTACTGTATGAAAATGGAGATTAAAGGGGGGATACATTTTCATGGACATCTTATCCTGATGATATACGAGTACAGACTATTTACACTTCTGTAATGTTCTTGATACTGTTTCTGACTGTTGTTGTTAATTGAACAATTATTATTTCTTTTCTTAGTTTGTTGGAGTGGTTTGTTATGATTGAAATGAAATAAAATTTTAGTTATTTTTGACAATGTTTTATTCGAGTTTGACTTTCACATATCACAAATTACTGGCTGACTCACTTTTTATATCAGCCGCCTCATGGGAAAACCAACAATTTGCATATGCGAAAACAAAGGCGCAGATGAGCTTCGCAGTAAGTGCGAAGCTGATCAGCGCCTTTGTTTTCGCTACTTGGATAGTACAATTCCTCTACTTTCTAAATCCAAAATTTCCAGTCCCTAGCCATCTTGTGTGCTTGTACAGCCCGGTTTGTGTCGGACCTGTTCGGAAACCACATTGTTGGTTTTCCCACGAGGCGGCTCATATTATGTCTCGACATGACTGAAAATTGATGACCTGAATGTTAAACCACAAATCAAACAAACAAAATCTTATATGAAATTTCTCTCGTTTCATTTGGAAAACTTTCCCATGCATTATACAGAGTTTTTTCAACTGTAAAAATTGAACAAATTCTCAGATATTTTTTTATAGTTTTCTTATTTTTGCTCAAAACATTGATTGTGGGTACACATTAGAATTGTGAGGCAGTTCTAATGAGTACCCACAATTTATGTTTTGGAACAAAAATAAGAAATTATATATACCCCTGCATACCCCAGTTTTACTATATAAAAGTAGGATATAAGGGGGTATATATACTACTCAAAATTTGATAAGCATCAATGCGTTATTTTCGAAATACCACAGTGTAAAACACTATGAGTTGACCCAAATTTAATTGCACTCCTCTAGGACTAAGAATGTCCTAATCATTTGCATTGCCTCGACAATGTCTTGAAGTTACTGACAGCAAGAAATTTGATACAGGAAATGGCCTACCATAGTGCATTGAACTGTCTACGCATTTTTTGAAAATCCTAAAATTATGGCATTTTTCTGAAAGTCCACAGAAGCATGAAAAATTGACTGGAAACTGACCTGCCGATGAAAGTCAGTATAAAGTGCATTCTGGAAGGTGTGAGTAGAGTGGGATCCGATCTTGCTAACATAGATCATGATTGAGCAAATTTTGAAAAATTCTCTGTTTTTGTCAAAATTTAAATTTTAGAAAAAATGTTCAATGGACTTTGGTAGGACATGTCCCGATTCAAATTATAGGTACATGTCAAGAATCTCAATACTACCAAAATATCAAGAATCTCAATACTACTCAATAGGTCTAGGTATTCTCTGACAAAATCCAATGAAGGCGGCATTCTTGATTTAAGGAGATTGCTATTAAATTTTGGTCAAGCACTTGGTGTTTTACACTGTGTTGTATGGACAATAATACCTTATTGCTTATCAAATTGTGAGTAGTATATGAGCTGCATTATGAGAAAACCATATACAAAAACAAAGACGCAGATCAGCTTCGCGGTAACCGCGAACCGCGAAGCTGATCATCGCCTTTGTTTTCACTACATGGATAGTACAATTACTCTACTTTCTTAATCCAAAATTTCAAGCTTCTAGCCATCTTCTGTGCTTGTACAGGTCAGTTTGTGTCAGAACTGTTCGGAAACCACATACGAGGCGGCTCATATTACATGGAAGTTTTATTCTGATGTTTTCAGATAAAACACGCTTCTCTGAACTTCAATGGCAACCACATAAAGGATACTTCTGTCGGTACTGTAGCCGTGTATTCTCTCGATCAAACCATGCTGTTGAACATGAGAGAATTCATACTGGAGAGAAACCTTACAGTTGTGAGATCTGTGGGAAATCATTTACACAGAAGGGAAGTTTACGTCGTCACCAGCTTATACATTGAAGAGCATGATTTGACATAAAAAGCTGGCACATTTGAAACTAACTGATTGAAAAAAAAATGAATAAAGAGAAAATAAATAAGATATAGAAAGCCTTAGAAACTAAACTGTCAAAAGGCAAGTATCAATACTGGAGAAAAACATTACAGTTGTTAAAATATGAATAAACAAGAACCTACACTGTGTGTAATAGCATATAAAAATTCGCAGTCATATGTAACTAACATGGGTGCTATATCAAATTGAATGTGAGCTGTGTCATGAGAAACTGTGCCTGTGCAAAAGATCAAACATCATTTTTTTTTCAATATTCCAGTGAATGTGTTGAAGACCACTTTATAAGACATTAGAATTTTCTAAGGCTTATCATGTGAAATAGATTTTTGAATTTCTGCACATTGTTACTTTGTGATTATTGGTATTTGAGCCGCCACATGGGAAAACCAACAATCTGCCTAGGCAAAAACAAGGGCGCAGATCAGCTTCGCAGTAACTGCGAAGCTGATCAGCACCTTTGCTTTCGCTACTCGGATAGTACGATTCCTCCTCTACGTAACTTCAAAATTTCAAGCTTCTAGCATGCTTCTGTAGCTGTACAGGCCGGTTTTTGTCAGACCTGTTTGGAAACCACATTATTGGTTTTTCCACGAGGTGGCTCATTTATAAAAATCCAGGATACCAATTACCATTTTTGTTTATCATGCAGAATTTGCCCGGAAAAGGCACTAGTGAGCACTTATTGGAGCCTGTGCGCTAATTAGATCAAATGTGGTATATTGCTAAGTAGATTGATGGAATTTGAATGTGTAGTTACATCTCCGGTTATATGAAAATGCCAAACCACATTAATGTATCACTTTCATATGTTTAAAAGTACCGGTACATGTATACTAATTACACTGTCAGAAATAAAGCAGGCGGAATCTACGAGGGTGCATCTATTGTTTGACAAGAATCTCAATACAATACATGTATGTTTAAAATCTTGCTGAACAAACATAACATGAGGAAAATGTCCATTTAATCTATACCCCCTCATACCCCACTTTCATATAGCAAAACTGGGGTATGCAGGGGTATACCTATTTTTCTTATTTTTGCTCCAAAACATTGATTGTGGGTACGCGTTAGAATTGCCTCGCCGAGGTATTTCTAACGAGTACCCTCATTCTATGTTTTGGAGCAAAATAAGAACAATATGTATTCCCCTGCAAACCCCAGTTTTACTGTATAAAAGTGGGGCTTAGGGGGGGTATTTATTTCAGGGACATGTTTTCCTCATTGTAACAATTTTTTTCTCTTCAGGCTCAGTGGTCTTCCATGAATTCCAATGGCACCCCAAAATATACTTCTGCCAATACTGTAATCGACAATTCTCTCAGTCAGGACACAAGATAGAACATGAGAGAATTCATACTGGAGAGAAACCTTACAGTTGTGAAATCTGTGGGAAATCTTTTAACAGAAGAAGAGCTATGATAGCTCATAAAAAGCGTCTTCACATGAACCTATTATAAATTGAAAAAAGGAAAAAGTGCACTTGAGAATCGTCACAGTTGTGAGTCTTTAAACCTGGAGAAGACATATAATTTCACTTTAATAAATCTATTATATCATATATGAAACCTAATTGGAAAAAAAAAGAATAACAAAAATAATGCTCATGAAACTGCAAACACATATGCTCATATTGGAGAGAAACATTACAGTTGTAAACAAACATATCAGAGCTAGCAGATATGTAATCAAATTGAAGGAAAAACATTACTATGAAACTTAGATGCACATGTACATACTGCAGAGAAACATACATGCAACATGAAATTGGGTGGCGAAATAAAGTGCCCATTTGAAACTTATGTGTGTAACAACATTTGAAAAAATGCACATGAAAAAAGTGAAACAGTGAAACTAAGTGAAACAGTGTGAAAATAACAGGTGAGCAGCATCGTGAGAAAAATGGAATTTTTGCCTATTCGAAAACAAAGGCGCAGATCAGCTTCACAGTAACTGCGAAGCTGATCAGCACCATTGTTTTCGCTACACTGATACTACAATTTGTCTTCTTCATAAATCCAAAATTTCAAGCTCCAAGTCTGCTTTTGTGACTGTACAGGTCGGTTTGTGTCGAACCTGGTCGGAAACCCCGAAGACCGGTTTTCTCGTGTCTCGGCTCAGGTTTTTAAGTCTCTGATTTTTTTTCAGTTACTGACTTTTAGTATATGTAAACTGTTTTAACTGTTTAACTATTGGTTTTATTTGTTTGTAACATTGTAAGTGAAATAGAGTAAAACAGCAGCATATGCCTCAGCGCCTAATTGATGTCAGGAACTGTTCCTCGACACTTGTTAACAGCAGTTTGGCATGCTTTTAGTGCACTTCAGCCATTAGCCTCTGTCAGGTAATGTATGCATGCTCTTGTGTCCATCTTGGTCGCATGGTCATGATTTTTACCACCCTAATATTATGACTGAGCAATTAAACATCTTCCCAAAACCAGTGGACTAATTTAATCATAACTTAGAGAATGAATGACTGAGGATAATTTTCGACTAAGAAGATTTGGTATTGTGTGTTAGCTATGAGGATCAGATTATGTTTGGCTATTTGCAATACTGTTTTGGTACAATCCTCCAAACCATAACTGCATTAAAGTACCAAATTTGAAACAGATCAATGCATGTAGTGATCAATGCATGTAGTGATCAATGCATGTAGTGATCTATGCATGTAGTGATCTATGCATCTAGTGATCAATGAATGTAGTGATCAATGCATGTAGTGATCAATGCATGTAGTGATCTATGCATGTAGTGATCTATGCATCTAGTGATCAATGCATGTAGTGATCAATGCATGTAGTGATCATTGCATGTAGTGATCTATGCATGTAGTGATCAATGTATGTAGTGATCAATGCATGTAGTGATCAATGCATGTAGTGATCTATGCATCTAGTGATCAATGAATGTAGTGATCAATGCATGTAGTGATCAATGAATGTAGTGATCAATGCATGTAGCCATAAGGCCGTTTGCGAAGCAAATGAGCTGCATCATGAGTTTATATGTATGCGAAAACAAAGGTGCAGATCAGCTGTGCTTTTGATTTCGCTACATGGATAGAAAAATCATTCTTCTACTTAGATCCAAAATCTTAAGTTTCTAGCCTTCTGTGGCTGTGCAGGCGGGTTTGCATCTGACGTGGTCGGAAACTCCAAAGGCCAGGTTTTTTACACTGCGGCTCAAATAACATTTAACTGACCAGACATTCCTGTCTATTTTCAGGCATAGTTCCACGCATTAAGATGGTAACGCCTGCAGCATACTTCTGCTCCTATTGCAACAAACCATTCTCAGCCCCTTTCCACTTGGCTGCACATGAGAGAATACATACTGGAGAGAAACCTTACAGCTGTGAGATCTGTGGGAAATCTTTCTCTACAAAAAGCAACATGAGAGTACACCAACGCTCACATTTTAGAATAATGCGCTGATTTTCAGCTTCATTGAAGTGATTGTTTGGTATTCACTTTTCTTGATAATCAGTCTTCACTTAAGTCATACTGGAGAGAAACCTTACAGTTGTGAGATCTGTTGGAAATCATTCTCGACCAAGAGAAATAAGAGAGTACACCAGAGGTCGTAACAAGAATCAACATGCGATGATTTTCAATTTTATTGTAGTGTTGTTAAGAATTAGTACAGGTTTTGGTCACTTCTTGACGGTCAATCAGAATCGATCAAAACATTCCAACTGCACTTTTTAAATAGATACTGGAGTGAAATCTTACAGTTGTTAGATATGTGGGAAATCTTTCTCTACTTAGAACAACATGAGAGTACAACAGAGGTGACATTTTAGAATAAAGGAGCATTGATTTTGAACAATATAATTTGAAAAAAAAAAAAGAGATCTCTAAGACCGTGTAGGCCCGGTATTCCGAGGGCCCTGTAGTCCGAGGGTCCGTTAGTCCGAGGGTCCGTTAGTCCGAGGGCCCGATGGTCCAAGGGCCCGATAGTCCGAGGGCCCGATGGTCCGAGGGCCCGATAGTCCGAGGGCCCGATGGTCCGAGGGCCCGATATACGTGTAGTCTGATTCCCAAACAGAGACTGAAAATGTTTATGGTGCTCGATTGGGTCACAAGTGGCATAAGCCAAGATCTGCTTTCGGGAGTGCCAGGTGGTTTTCCTCGGGGTTCTCCCGCTTTCACCCACCTACTGATTTGCATCGTCTCAATGAGTGAAATAATCTTGACAGGGGCGTTAAACTGAACTAAAAAGTGTGCGTGTGTGTGTGTGTGTGTGTGTGTGTGTGTGTGTGTGTGTATGTATCATTGTGTAAGAATGTATCTGTATTCGTGTATAGGTATGTATGTGTATGAAAGCACGTGCGTGTGTGCGTGCGCGCGACGTGTGTGTGTGTGTGTGTGTGTGTGTGTGTGTGTGTGTGTGTGTGTGAAAACCTTGGAAAATGTTGCAGATCCTGATAGTCCGAGGGTCCGGTAGTCCGAGGCCAAATAGTCCGAGGGTCCGATAGTCCGAGGGCCCAATAGTCCGAGGGCCCGCTAGTCCGAGAATCAGAATATTGGTATTGGATTTATTCCATAAATCCTCGGACTATCGGGCCCTCGGACCATCGGGCCCTCGGACCATCGGGCCCTCGGACTATCGGGCCCTCGGACCATCGGACCCTCGGACCATCGGGCCCTCGGACTACCGGGCCCTCGGACTATAGGGCCCTCGGAATACCGGGCCACAACCCTCTAAGACATAATGATATTAATGTTTCTTCAATGGTGATCACAGAACATGTATGAAGCATCCCGCATTGGCCTGCATCGGTACGAAACAGACAATATCTGTCTATCTTTTCATACCGCAGTATCCTCTTACTAGTATTATGTGCAGTTGCACTGTCAGTGCTAGAATAAAAGCAAGATTGTACGAGATTTAAAAGTGCAATAGTGAGACTGGATTTAAAAAGACATAGTGTTGGTGAAGAAGAGGTGAAGTTAAAAGAAGTTAAAACAGTGTATATAAATATGGTAGTGAGTGAGTGATCTTACTGACTCCTCTCCTGAAGGAGTCAAGATCATCCAGTTGGACAACTTCAGTCTGTTCCAGAGACCAATCGAAGCAGGGTAGAAAGAGTTCTGATAATACAAAGATTATCAAAAAAATATGTGGACTTTTCTCATAGCTTGATAACGGTTCATGCAAACATATTCAAAATTCAGCTGGCAATAAACTTGCCAGTTAGTGATGGTTTTACTTAACCCACACACCCCATCACGGAGCACGTCAGAAATGACGTTAAGCTTGGCATTGCAGTATCGCATGTCTTTTGCGTTTTCTTCAAAACTATTTTGCAGATCACAGTGAAAGGTGCCATGTGTCTTAATAAATCCCTTACAAAACATTTTATGCTTTCTTACAAAAATTGATGGACAGTGGTGTACCTATGTTGTTTTGCTAAGGCCTGCATGTTTGCTTTTTCAAAATGTTTAAACGGCACCTGAACTTCATGCATCTCAGATCAACCGTCAATTTTGTGCAGTGCCCCTTGAAACAAACCCTAATTTCTTATTTGCCTGTAAAACTTCAATGGCATTTTGTAATACATTACAAATCAAAACATTGCATGGACTTTTGAACAAATAGTGCCCCAAAAAATATCAGAAGTTCATAGCCATCATTAACACATTCACTGCCACCGACTGTAGTCGTTTTACGGGTCTACCCGTATGTCCCGGGTTATAGAAGGAAAGTTTTAAAGGGAGGTAAATATATTGTATATCAGATTTTTCAGCGTAAAAATCTCTTTTCGGTGAAATATGATATGCGCATATATCTAAAATATTAAAATTAATAAATAAATTAATAAATCAATAAAAATAATAAAATAAATATATGCTTGGCAGTGAGATATTGATTTTTTGAGAGGCGTGGCAGTGAAAGTGTTAAAGTTTTACCAACATCTAAACCATAATGTTCAAAGTCAACATCAATATACTCAGTCCAAACTTTAACTCAAATCAAGGTAATGTATTAATGTTTTTATACAGATTGGTAATTTAAACCATGCTCCTATAGTGGACATGTTTTTAACATACTTTGAGCAGTAAAAGTGTAAAAATCAGTATCCTGAAAAAGCACACTTTGCAGTTCAAAATCGGTGTTTTTGCTTCGACGTCACTGACGTCATCAGACTGCTCTGGATGTTGAATGTGGGTGTTTTCATTTCCTTGTAATTTTATAACGGATGAAGGGATTGTGATGAAATTTTGCAGACCACTGTATGTTACATGGGAATATTTGCATTGTAAGTTTGAGTGGAATCGAATAATATAATCAGAAGATATAAGAAAAGTCCACATAATTTTTGATAACCCCACATACTTTTACGCCAGTATGTATCAGGGTGCATGTGACAAGTGTATCTCGTGGGTCTTTCAGTATGATGGTAGTTGAATGGCAACATACCCATTTATTATCTTATAAAAAGGTACAAGTAGGCAAAGATCAGGAACAGGTGCAATCAGAAAAAGATTCCCACTCCAAAAACCGAGATGGGAAAAAAACTAAATTAACAATCAAGTACTTATACCATGAAAACATATCGTAAGCCGAATGGGCAGCTATTTTTCCAATATTATCCTATAAAGCATTATCATGTAAGCATCAATCATCGATATGATTAATAAAAAAAATCTGCCGTTATCTGTTATATATTATTTGTGCTATTGAAGGAAGAAAAATGAAGGAAATTCTGAAATTCAAAAAGGGAGAATTTCTCAAAAATACGGAGATACCACTGGAGCCGTGTCATGAGAAAACCAACATTTTGAATATGCGACAACAAAGGCACAGATCAGCTTCTCAGTTACTGCGAAGGCTTGAAGCTGGTCAGCATCTCTTAATGGATAGTACAATTCCTCTGCTATCTAAATTCAGAATTTCCAGCTTCTGGCCATATTCTGTGCTTGTACAGCTCGTTTTGTGCCGGAAACCACATTGTTGGTTTTTCATGACGCAGCTCACTTGTATTCATAATAGTTTCCAAAACACTGTAACCATTTGAGCCGTGTCATGAGAAAATTAACAATTTTGGGTATCCGACACAGTTATGGCATTGACCATAAAGTTCTTGTGTTTTCATTATGCAATCAAATATGCAAAGATTTACAAGGCTGTAAACAAATATAATTTTAGAAGAAAATTTGATTTTTGTTATATTTTTGCTAAAAATGATCGTGTTTACACGTTAGAGGCAATTCTACCCATGTATCACCCGTTCTGCTATACAACATGGGGTCTGAAGTTTACGGACATAATTTTATGATGCATTTTCTTGCTTTACTTTCTATGTTTTCAGACCTAGACTCCGTTTATCATCTCATCAATCCAGTATCTAGTAGTAACATCCCTAGTTCATCAACTGGAGAACATGATCAATCAGAAAAAAGAAAGGTACAAATGCATTTCACATTACGAATACTTGACCTTGCAATATACAGAGATTTCTTGAGCTTTAAAAATTGAAAATTTTCATCTGAAAATTTTTGATATTTTTCTTATTTTTGCTCAAAACATAGATTGTGGGTACATGTTAGAACCGCCTCGGCGAGGCGGTTCTAAAAAGTACCCACAATCTATGTTTTGGAGCAAAAATAAGAAAAATAGGTATACCCCTGCAAACCCCTGTTTTTTCTATATAAAAGTGGGGTTCAAGGGGGTATACATCACATAGACATGTTTTCATGATGAGTATTATTTTTCAAATGAGTCCATCTAAGTTTTTAAGGAGTTTATTTAAACTACCGGCTATGGCGAAGACTGTGCCTTGTTTATTAATGCTTGCATCTAACTTGTTGCCCGGATGTACATGTAGCTCCATAGGTGTTTAACATCCGTTTCAAGATTATTTTAACTCACATCAGAGGGGACAATCAGTAGGTGTGGGGATGAAAACCGTAGAACCCCGAGAAAAACACTTGGCACATCCACAAGTTGGCTGTCTCACAAGTGCCTCATATGGGGCTAGAACCCACACCCAACACAGTGATGAGATGATCGAATGGTTAAACGCAGTAATGAAATATCAGCGCTCATAACCATTCGGCCACAGGGGCCACCCGTAGGTGTTTCATTGCATCTCATGGAAGTGGTAACAGTACCAAAGTGTAACAGAATAATACGGCTATAACAGTTCTGACACTTTGTGAATTTAAAGTGTTTAGTCAATACATTTGTCATGAATTCAGTTTGATATTTGCATGCCTGAAAAATATGACGCCATTATTATTTGTGTGTGTGTGTGTGTGTGTGTGTGTGTGTGTGAAAACAAGACACATAAAATCATTGAAAGACTTCTTGGAAAACAAAACCATACACATAGTTTGGTAATAATACTGCAACTTCTGCTTGTCATTCACAATATCTTTTCATTACGAAAACTTGCCCATGCAATATACAGATTTTTTTAGCTTTAAAAATTGAAAATTTTGAGTTGAAAAAATTTGATATTTTTCTTATTTTTCCTCAAAACATAGATTGTGGGTACTCGATAGAACTGCCTCGCAGAGGCGGTTCTAACGAGTACCCACAATCTATGTTTTGGAGCAAAAGTAAGAAAAATAGGTATACCCCCAGCAAACCTCAGTTTTTCTATATAAAAGTGAGGTTTAAGGGGGTGTACATTTCACGGCCATGTTTTTCTGATGTTCTGTTTACTTTCAGATGTTATATTGTCATCTGTGTGGCAAATACTATAAATGGAGAACAAGCCTAGACAGGCACCATAGACTTCAACACAATTTTCAAACGTTTCCATGCCAGGCCTGTAATAAAATTTTCAAGAACAAAACTGCTCTGCAACACCATGAATCGAGTCAGCACAATGTGGGGGAAGCCAGGAAATTTATTTGTGATACATGTGGTAACAGTTACACCACCAAATGGGGCCTTTCACGGCACAAGTGCCACCATAATGATGATAATCTTAACCCCGCCTTAATATGTAAATTTTGTGGCAAGGTATATCACAGAAAAGATACGTTAGAGGCACACGAACGGACACACAGACCGAAAACTGTATGTGACCAGTGTGGAAAAGAAATATTTCACATCAGTATACACAAGAAATATTGTTCCTCGTTAAAAAGAGAACCAGTTTATCAATGCAGACTGTGCACCAGAAAGTTTAAAGAGGAAAGATATCTGAAAGAACATTTAAAAAGCAAGCACAACCCGACACAACTCTTCAAATGCGATACTTGTGAGAAATGGTTCAATTACCGTGCTTCACTCTTAAATCATAAAAAGACATGCCAAAAGTGACAAAATTATTGACCGAGCCCTTTCTCGCAAAATTTAAAAGGAGTATGTGCAAATTTAAGATAGGAAAACCAAAGATCTTGTAATCACTCACCTGATATCAGGCCTTGAGGTTTTAAAACTTTTTTCATGCTCAACTCAGCTGAGACTGAAATTTATCCTGCACACAAATCTTAAAATACCAACAATTTTGTTGACATTTTAAAATCTATCAGCAGGATAAATTGAAGGCTTTTGTGGTTTATACATAAAAATTCCAATGAGTTTGGAAATTTTAATATTTATGAGCAGTTAAAATTTCAAGCTCAGCTGAGCTGAGCATGAAAAAAGGTTTGATAACCTCGGGACCTGGTTTAAGCACAAAACATACAAAACCTGGTTAAAATGGCTGTGCAAACTTGAGCTTCATCTTCATTTTAAAAATCATTTATTCTTTCATTTAGATTTCATCATGAAAACATATCCGTGTAATATATACCCCCTTAAACCCCACTTTTATATAGCAAAACTGGGATATGCAGGGGTATACCCATTTTTAGCTCACCTGAGCCGAAGGCTCACAAGGTGAGCTTATAGGATGGCCATGATCCGGCGTCCGTCCGTCGTCCGTCCGTCGTCGTCGTCGTCGTCCACAATTTCAAAGATCTTCTTCTCTGAAACCGCTTGGCCGATCTAGTTGAAATTTTATGTGGAGCCTCCTTGGGAAGGGGCATTTCAAGTTTGATCGCGAAATCCAGGTCACATGACCAAGATGGCCGCCACGCCCATATATGGTAAAAACCCTTCAAAAATCTTCTTCTCCAGAACCGGTGAGCCGATTTCCACAAAACTTGGTATGTAGCATCAGGGACTTCAGCCCATCATAGTTTGATAAAATGATGACCCTTGGATGACCTTGACCTATTTTACGGCAAGGTCAAATTTGGAAACATAGGCTTTTACATGGGGAAAAGTGAAAACTATGGATTTTTTGAAAACTATTGCAGCCTGAGGCCTGAAAAGTGGTAGATGCAAACAACTAATGGAGTAGATGAAGGTATGTGATTAATGTAGGTCAAGGTCATCTCTTGACCTTGGCCAGTCTGTCGTCCATTCACACTTTTCAAAGATCTTCTTCTCTGAAACTGCTGGACCAATCGAAGTGAAATTTTATGTGGAGCATCCATGGGTAGGGGAGACGAAAGTTTGATTGCGAAATCCAGGTCACATGACCAAGATGGCTGCCACACCCATATATGGTAAAAACCACTCAAAAATCTTCTTCTCCAGAACCGGCAGGCCGATTTTCATGAAACTTGGTATGTAGCATTTGGGACTCCAGCCCATCATAGTTTGATAAAATGATGACCCTAGGATGACCTTGACCTAATTTACGGCAAGGTCAATTTTGGAAACATAGGCTTTAACATGGGAAAAAGTGAAAACTATGGATTTTTTGAAAATTATTGCAGCCTGATGCCTGAAAAGTGGTAGATGCAAACAACTAATGGAGTAGATGAAGGTATGTGATTAATGTAGGTCAAGGTCATCTCTTGACCTTGGCCAGTCTGTCGTCCATACACACTTTTCAAAGATCTTCATCTCTGAAACTGCTGGGCCAATCAAAGTGAAATTTTATGTGGAGCATCCATGGGTAGGGGAGACAAAAGTTTAATTGCGAAATCCAGGTCACATGACCAAGATGGCTGCCATGCCCATATATGGTAAAAACCACTCAAAAATCTTCTTCTCCAGAACCGGTTGGCCGATTTCCACGAAACTTTGTATGTAGCATCGGGGACTTCAGCCCATCATAGTTTGATAAAATGATGACCCTTGGATGACCTTGACCTAATTTACGGCAAGGTCAAATTTGGAAACATAGGCTTTTACATGGGAAAAAGTGAAAACTATGGATTTTTTGAAAACTATTGCAGCCTGATGCCTGAAAAGTGGTAGATGCAAACAACTAATGGAGTAGATGAAGGTATGTGATTAATGTAGGTCAAGGTCATCTCTTGACCTTGGCCAGTCTGTTGTCCATACACACTTTTCAAAGATCTTCTTCTCTGAAACTGCTGGGCCAATCAAAGTGAAATTTTATGTGGAGCATCCATGGGTAGGGGAGACAAAAGTTTGATCACGAAATCTAGGTCACATTACCAAGATGGCCGCCACGCCCATATATGGTAAAAACCACTCAAAAATTTTCTTCTCCAGAACCGGCAGGCCAATTTTCGCGAAACTTGGTATGTAGCATTTGGGACTCCAGCCCATCCTAGTTTGATCAAATGATGACCATAGGATGACCTTGACCTATTTTACGGCAAGGTCAATTTTGGAAAACATAGGCTTTTACATGGGAAAAGGCGGAAACAATGGATATTTTGGAAACTGTTGCAGTCTGAGACCTGGAAGTTGCTAGATGCAGACAACCAATGGAGTCAATGAAGGTAAGTAATTAATGAAGGCCAAGGTCATTTCTTGACCTTGACCCAAAGTCATTTAAATATCAAAATTAAAATTGTGGTTTTCTCATAAATCACTGGGTTTGGAAACTATTGCAGCCTGAGATCTGAAACTTTGCAGATGCAGACAACTTATGAATTCAATAAAGGTGTGTGAGTATTCAAGGTCAAGGTCATTTCATGATGACTTAATACTGCAGGATCAGGCTTCAGGTGAGCGTTCTCAGGACCAATGGTCCTCTGGTCTAATTTTTGCTCCAAAACATAGATTGTGGGTACTCGTTAGAACCGCCTCGGCGAGGCGGTTCTAACATGTACCCACAATCTATGTTTTGGGCAAAAATAAGAAAAATATCAAAAAATTTCTGCAGAAAATTTTCAATTTTTACAACTTGAGAAAAATCTATATATTGCATGGGCGTGTTTTCGTAATGCAATCATCAGGATAGCATATTCATGAAAAGTATACCCCCTCACACCCCACTATAGCAAAAACTGGGGTTAACAGGGGTATACCTTTTTTTATCCAACATGAATGTGATTAGAAAGGTTGAAATTTGAAGGTTTTGTTAGCATAATGCTTAAATATGAGCTGCATCATGAGAAAACCAACACTCTGCATATGCGAAAACAAAGGCACAAACTAGCTTTGCGATAACCACAAAGCTGATCAGGGCCTTTGTTTTCGCTACACGGACAGTATTATTCCTTTACTTTCTAAATTCAAATTTTCCAGTCTCTAGCCATCTTCTGTGCTTGTACAGCTCATTTTGTGTCAGACCTGTTCAGAAACCACTTTGTTGGTTTTCTTAAGTCGCGGCTCATATATTCAGCTGTAAGATCTGATATTAAGTTATATTTTTAAACCACTAGTGCGGTTTTTAAGAACACTATTTAAATGAGTAATTACATGCAAATATATTCCCGATGTTTTTAAGATTTGGTCGTTATTCATCTGTATGTTAAAACGTCTATGCAACATAGTCCAGTAGCCATCAGCATAACCTGGAAATGGTGCCGCATGAAATTTTATTGTGGTTTCCAGTTCACTGGGTCATGCTAGTTCAGAAACTGCATGATGCCACCTTGGCATCATTGAGCGTTTTGAAAAAATCAAGATGGCGTCCAAGATGGTCGCCATAAACAAGAAAACGGCACCCCAGGGTTTAATAAACTCAATTCTCTGTGTTTAAAATGCCCAATTTACGCTGTAAACAATATTTAAAAGATAATTCTAAGATCTGACCCCCATGTCATTATTATGAGGCAAGATGGCGGACAAGATGGCTGCCACAATCATACTAAAAGCAATATTTTCTTAATAAATTGGCATTCAAGTGTTGCATAAAACACTGTAATGTGCTTCGAAGTCCATTTTTGTTGTACACATAATACGTAAGTGTTTGGTTTTCGATTATGACCCCACATCATCACAGCAAAAAAGATAGCGACCAAAATGGCCGCCATAATTATAATTTAAAAGGTTGTGTTCTCTGATTAAAACACCATTCCTGTGCAGATTATAATAAATGTAACGCGTTTGCAATGCTCATATAATGTTGTGAGCAGCATAGTTTATTGTTTATTCCCATATTATAAAAATGAGCCAAGATGGTGGCCAAAACAGCAGCCATAATTATAATATATGAGTACATAATTTCTGATTGAATTAGCATTCCATTGCTGCATTTGCTCAATGTTTTGTAATTCAAATGTCCAAATTATGTTGACAAATGAACTGTTTTTGATTATTTGACCCAACTTGATAACAATAAAACAAGATGGTGACCAAGAGGATCATCATATTCATGCTTTTATGTTCTTTGGCTACAGCAGCATTACAGTGCAGCAAATACTGAATGACTAGTATTTGAAATGATCATTTTATGGTGTAAACATCGCAATTTAAACTTCGTGTTTTGTTTTGACACTGCAAAATGATACTGGGGCGTATATGTCCTACGTAATTTTAATACGACTGAGATCTTCTTCACTGAACAAAACATTAGTTTAATGTGTTGCATATTGATTTAGCATAATAAAGGGAGAGAAGCAAATCAATCTACACCACTAAATGAAAGTACTCGTAACATTTACAGTTTAAATATAATAAAGAAGAAAAGAGGACTGCATTTTAAAGATAATTTAGTGAATGCTTCAGCAGTGCTCTAAAACGCTAGGCGCTTGGTCTGAAGCATATTCGGAAAGGATGTAACAGACTGAGAAACGCAGATAAAGCTGGTTCACAAAGATGAAAGGAAGAGTCGAACTGACGCAAATGCTAAGAACAGAAAAAAGTTTAAAACGTGCATAGAAACTCTGAATATTGGGAAATACAACATCACAACATTATATACAACTGGTAAAGAAATCTAATGACTTTTTTCAATTCTCCCTTCTCCACCTTTCATCCTGTTCCTAACAGTAAAATCTGTTTTCAAAGCATGTGTAAACCCTTTGTAGTGTAAAATGACCTAAGTAACCCCAGGAAGACAGCAGTATACTAGTACAGAGCTGTGTCACGTAAAAAAGACAAAATAGACAATAACCATTTTTGACTGGACAGTTTATTTCATTTAATACCTGCAATGCTCCATTATAAATCTAGATGATAATCCGTCTTCTTCGAAATTGAATGACTCTAGTACAGCTTATGGTAATGATGTTTATAATAAGAGATAAAACATTAAAATATTCATTATGGCATACTCTTCCTTTTCTCTGGACATGGGCATTTAGTGCACCATAGTACCAAAATAGAAAAGAAAACATCAATCAATAGAATGTTTTTGATGTAACAGATGTCACAGCTGTTTCTTTTGAAATTCAAGCGGCTTGTCAAACTTTGACAATGTGACTGTTATCTAATTGTGAATGACCACAGCAGGAAAAATCATTAGATTATGGAATCAGTTGTATAATGTGCTGTTGTCACATTTTAAATAAATACACGTGTAAACTTTGACTCAGTCTTCTTAGCGCATGGATTTAAATTGATGGATGAACTTGAAAAAGTTGGCTGGTAAGTTTCCAAACGATGATCACTTGATCACTTCTATGGCTATTACAATGGCGGTACGCAAAACTCATTTATTAATAATAAGTAAAAGCCACAAACGCATTTGAAGCAAATATTATTTATTCAAGACACTTCCAGGCAGATTTACCTTGCCATGGTATACCCTCAGGAGTTGGCTCACAACATTCTTCAATGTTGGGGGACAGCGGGGACAAGAGGATTACGAACACATAACATGTTTGGAAGCAAAATGTACACGTTGAGAAATCCACATACACTGTGCTGGCCTGATACAGTCGTCACCGATGGGCTGTGCTATTCTGTGGACGACCCATTGTCACTTTGACTGTAGCATTAAAAGCATAACTAAAACTTCTACAGCAAGACAAGAGGTTTGACAAAAAGCACTAGCATTCTCTCAACACTATTCGAACTTCTCAGCAGATGACATCTTTAAAACCAATGTTGAAAATAGTAACGATGATTCAGGTATTTCATGATTGTGCATGCCACTGTGACCATCTCACATTGAAGAAAGGCTTTGCTATCACAGACTGATCAGAAGCTCTAACGCTAACGCAGTTTATGTGAGACATAGTGTAGACATAGTGTAACAGTGGCAAGAAGTGAGATGGTTGCGAACCATTGAGGAAAATATGTAAGTGTCATACACAAACGTCTATGTATTGCTCAAGATTAAATATCTACAATCAATGTAAACCAAAAAGAATAAAAAGTAAAACCAAGTCCCTTTAAGAGCAGAAAAAAACATTAATGCGAAAGGGAATGGGCCATATAAAAGGGACATTTGAAGGACCGTAAATATTGGGTTGTGGTAAAACATCAGACCGTAGTCTGCTTCCTTCTTGCAGTCCAGTTTGAAATCAATGTCAAAGGGTTTCATACCTGGCAAGCTTAAACTGGGTAAGCCTTTACCAGATAATATCAGGGGAATTATCCCGTTTGGAGGATGTTGTGGCAGCAACGTAGAATTATTTCTGTAAGAAATATGGTTTTATGTAAAACTGGTAAGCAAAGGCTAATAAACACCCCAAGCTTAATGCATATAATCACCATATACGCAAAACAATGAGAAACCTATACATGTCCAGACATCCATTTGACAATCCACCCTTGGTCAAGGGTGCATGATCTTGTATCTAACTTAAGTCAGGTGGTCGAAAAAATGTTGAAGGGTTCTGAGCGCTTATGCCAACTACAACAGTAGACATTGTGGCTCCAGCAACAGATAGTATACTTCAAGTAGAATGATTTGCTGTGGGTATGCTTCTGAACAACCACGCTCATCATCGAAATAGAGGCGTTTCATAAATCAATTAGCCTGTACAGTATTTTGCAAATGCAATTGAATTGAAGAAACAATTGTTGGCTTGCAATAGTTGAACAATATAGCTGATGACTTTGCTAAGTATTACAATGGTAATGGCACAGACGTATACCTAATCTCGGTTTTAGAATAAAGTGCTTATTCTATCTTTCATTATATAATGTAGATTTGCATCCCTCTGTTTATTCTGCTTACTTAAAACTTAACAAATATACATTTAGATAAGCTTTTTGAAACAGAGGCCATTTTCCCTTATACTAAGATTAAGGCTGCCATTTTGACCACCATCGTGAATCATTGTTATGATGTTGGGTCAGAACTAGACTTAAACTTGAACTGTTAGCAAAATAAAGTAAAGTCAAAAACAGGACAGTTAAGACAGTTTATTAGAGACTAAGTTCTCTATATCATTTTTTTCGGCGGCCATCTTGGCCACCATCTTGCCTTTTTTGTTATGATTGGCGCGTCAAAACATACACAAAACTAAATTATGGTGTTTTTGTTAATAAGAACATAAAATGAGCATTTTAAACACAAAACATTGAGTATATGCAATTCTGGGATGCTGTTTTCTTGTTTATGCCAACCATCTTGGACGCCATCTTGATTTTTTATTTTTTTTTTCAAACAATTCATGATGCAGTTTTTGAACTGGCATGGTCTGATGAACCAGAAGAAGACAGTAACGACAACAAGAGAAGTGAGCTTTTTGCTTCACATACATGTATTATGTTGATTTTTGCAATATTTTCCGCCATTTGTCGGCCATTTTGAATTTTTGAATATTTCAAAATGCTCAATGATGCCAAGGTGGCATCACTCGGATTCTTCATCTGGAAGGTATCAAGAAGTGAAATCCATAAAAACATTTTATGCGGCACACATTTCCAGGTCACAGGCCAAATCCATGTTTGGCAACTGGACTAACACCATTAATAAGTTGATAATTGCAAATATTTTTCCCTTGTTATTACTGCGCAAAATATAACCCATGTGGATACTTGATAGCACTCTTAATATTAGGTGAGCCACGTCGTGAGAAAACTGGATTTTTGCCTACACGGATAGTACAATCCCTCTTCTTCTTGAAACCAGAATTTCAATGTTGTAGCCCGCTTCTGTTACGGCACAGGCCGGTTTGTGTCAGACCTGGTCGGAAGCCCCAAAGACCAGCTTTCTCGCATCCCAATATTAGGTGGTCTTTTCTGTTACATTCAAGTGCTATCTTTTATCTGTCTTTTAAAACATGGATTTTAGTCCCGACATGACTGAAAAATCATTGACTGGGATTTAAAGCCTCATAATGAAAATCATTGTATATTGAAGCTGTGCGCTGGATTTGGCTGCAGTCAAAATGTCAGCTAATCGTTTGAGTGCTTAATAACAATTTGACCCGAGTCTTTGTGATATAATGACCTTTTGTTTTTTCTTTTACATTTTCTTCATGATCATAAGGATTCCTTTATAGACTTTGTCATTGGTATCAACTTAAGTAACTACAGAAGTATTATTATAATATGCATTTTACTTTTCTTATTCCTCCAAAAAATAGCAGGATAATCACGAATCACACTTAAATTGTTCCACCACATGTCAGGTAGTTGTAGTATTCTGCATGCAACATGAGTCAAGTGAATTTGCTCAGTAGCTGACTATGGCTAGTTTTAATTTTCTGCCTACTTTCTCAGGGTTTGTGTCAGGTCTGGCCGTGAACCCCGGCAACTGCCAGTGTACAATGTCCTGGCTCAAATATCCCTTTCTTTCAGGGGTGGTAACATCTACGAGAGAAGGTCATGGTCATCAATCAACGACGGCAGGTCAAGGTCATCGATGTCGGTTCTGCAACAAGCAATTTGCTCGACCGTGTTTTGTGACGCAACATGAGAGAATTCATACTGGAGAGAAACCTTACAGTTGTGAGATCTGTGGGAAACCATTCGCTACCAAAAGCAATATGACTGCACACAAAAACTCACATTTTAAAGATAATAAACACACACAAAAGAGGGGAAAAACCTTGATGTTCAGAAATGTTAACAATTTATGGTGATTGTACTCGTAAGGTTGCATATGAGCTGCGTCATGAGAAAACCAGATTTTGGCCTATGCGAAAACAGGCGCAGAGTCAGCTTCGCAGAAACTGCGAAGCTGATCAGCGCCTTTGTTTTTGCTACACGGATAGTACAGTTTCTCTTCTTTTGAACTGCGAAGCTGATCAGCGCCTTTGTTTTTGCTACACGGATAGTACAGTTTCTCTTCTTTTTATATCAGAAAATTCAAGCATCTAGCCATTTTCTGTGGCTGCACAGGCCGGTTTGTATAGGGACCTGGTCGGAAACCCCGAAGACCTATTTTCTCGCGTCGCGGCTTATATTGTCTTGTGGTTTTTATATCGAAAACTGTTGATAATGATAACATGATCGGTGGTCAATGCAAAAGCGACATATTACACGTATATGTACAAGAGTATTCCTCGAAAATATTAATTATCACTTTTCTTTCTATAAAAGAGAATCACCAAAGCTGCATGTTGTGTCAGTCTTCTATGCTGTCGGCATGTGAATACAAAGACTGATAATTGAGCCGCCTCGTGGGAAAACCAACAATGTGGTTTCCGAACAGGTCCGACACAAACTGTCCTGTACAGTCACAGAAAAGAGCTAGAAGCTTGAAATTTTGGAGTTAAGGAGAGGAGGAATTGTACTATCCGAGTAGCGAAAACAAAGGCACTGATCAGCTTCGCGGTTACCGTGAAGCTGATCTGCGCCTTTGTTTTCCCCTATGCAGATTGTTGGTTTTCCCATGAGGCGGCTCAATTATTTTTGATCACTATGTTTTGAGGCATTCAATGCCATGATTGAGTTTAGTACATGAAGCTTCAAGGTTGCCTCTTTGTTCCGGATGCCAAACAAGGAAGCCAGTTATACCATATTTTAACGACTTTAGCTTGGCGCATTCAAGATTCGAACTCACGTGCTTCGGAAGAGCTTACTATAATGATCCGCACTGTAACTAGTTTGTCATTATGCATTGTTGATTTCTTTGTACTTTGTAATTTTGTTTGAGAAATTCTGTTGTCTAAGTAGACTTTCTAATTGTCGAATAAATAAAAAGAATCAATGTTATCTATTGCGTAATATTTAAAAGCATACTGAATTCACAAGAAAAGCTCAACGTTAGCTAGAACGGTACAAGTAGGCAATGATCAGGAAAAGGCACTGTCAGAATGAAATTCCCACTTCAAAAAACGAGGCGGGAAAATCTAAATTGACAATTAGTTACTTATACTTAAAAAACATATCGTAACCTGAGTGAGCAGCTATTTCCCAATAGACGGACACTCAGTTACATATGATGTAAAAATATGAATACGAACATAAGGTTCAAACAGCGAAAAAAAAATTGATTCCAAAACATAAATGGAACCACACTGACAGAAGTATCGCCATAACAGCATGACCATATTTTCCCATACAAGTCATGTCAGCAATATAAACATAATTGAACCGCATCATGAGAAAACCAACAACGTTGTTTCTGAACAGGTCCTTCACAAACCGGCCTGTACATTCACGGAAGCGGGCTAGAAGCTTGACATTTCAGATTTAAGAAGAAGAGGCATTGTACTATCTATGTAGCAAAAACAAAGGCACGGATCAGCTTCGTAACTACGAAGCTGATCTGCGCCTTTGTTTTTGCAGATGCAAAATGTTGGTTTTCTCATGACGCGGCTCATATCAAAATACGACCTTACATGTATCTGAGTGTATGTGGTATTGTGATTTAATGGTAAGCATTGATCAGGATGTAATGTAACCAGAACCAATGCCCCACCATATTTGAGTCACGTCATGAGAAAACAGGATTTTTGCCTTTGCGAATTAAAGTGCAGATCAGCTGTGGAATTACTGCACAGCTGATCAGGGCCTTTGTTTTCGCTACACGGATAGTACAATTCTTCCTCTTTCTAAATCCTAGACTTCAAGCTTCTAGCCATCTTCTGGCCGTTTTGTGTCGGACCGGGTCGGAAACCCCGAAGACTGGTTTTATTGCGTCGCCGCTCATTTACCCTTGTGAGTTCAAACATGCCAGATTTGAAAATGGTGCTGATACAAGAATAAGGTAAGGCTGAGTGAGCAGCTGTTTCCACGAAGGTAGCCACTCATTTACCTAAACATAAATAAATCACATAAAGGAGAGATGCACAAACAGTGCAACAAAGTCGACACAAAACATAAAACAAATATAAGGGTTGACCCGTCTCAAGCTGAAATAATCTTCAAAGGGACATAAAAGTGAGCCAAAAAGGAAAAAAATAGAAGAACCAAAGAAGTCCCGCCTTATGTCATATATTGTATGAAACAGAATTGTATGACACAGACAAAGTACATGTACCACTGTTTGGCACAAGGTCATGCCAATGCAATGCCAAACGTTTGCTCCACATGTGGTTGCCTGGTGGTTACTGAGGCCCTGCCAAGGGTTTTGGGGTCAGTGAGCAATGAGGTAAGACTCCCCAGGCAGGTCCTCGCTATTGCTTTGGATGGGGTTTGTGCTTAATACAAAGTAACCCCCATAATACTGGTTTCACATCCTGAAAGCGGTGACAGTGTCCTTGACATTTCTGAAAAGCTGTTGACTATGACATTCAAACACAAAACACATATATATTTTTATTATTATAGCCCATTTTCTCCCATTTTCAGGCACTTCGCCACAAAGCCAAGACTCCAAGAAAAGCGACCTTACCTGTCGTTTCTGCACCAAAGTGTTTTCAACTATGTGGTACAAAACAAGACATGAGAGAATTCATACTGGAGAGAAGCCTTACAATTGTGAGATATGTGAGAAATCGTTCTCAGAAAAGGGAAATATGAAAGCCCATATGCTAACACATACGAAATTGAAGACGGAAGAAATAGAACGTGGGGGTAAAACCCAAAATACTACTACTATTACCGCATTAACATTTACATTACCAAAAATAAAATGTGCTCGTTGTTTGATCGTTGTACTGACCTCGGTGTCGGTTTCGTTGTAATAAAAATATTTAATAATTTCACAATAATAACTCAATTTCAAATTGTTTTTCACAAAATCATCTTAGACGGTCAGCATCTATGTCCTCAATAACAAAAATCATTAGCTACATCGAACTAGAGCCACAAGATAAGCTTATCTTCTCGGTCTGGTACAAAATGCATGATTTTGCAAGTATCGGTCTCGGGAGACTTAACATAATTTTAAAAGCCTTGGTTTCTTGCCGAAAGTAACGAATTGCACGTTAAAAATACAACTAATATTTGTGGCAGACATTTTCGAAAAGTCCGGCAACTGTCATCGCTCAAATATCTGTTTCAGGAGTGGCAACATCTACAAGAGAAGGTCAAGGTCATAGATCAATGACGACAGGGCAAGGTCATAGATGTCTTTTCTGCAACAAGCCATTTGCTCGACCGAGTTTTTTATACACCATGAGAGAATCCATACTGGAAAGAAACCTTACAGTTGTGAGATCTGTGGGAAATCATTCGCTACCAAGAGCAATAAAACCAGACATCACAACAAGCATTTTAACAAACAAACGCAAAAGAAAGGAAAATATTGACACTATGAAAATGTGTCCATATAATATACAGTAATTTTTTCAGCTCAAAAAAATGAAAATTTTCAGCAGGAAAATTTGATATTTTTCTTATTAGTTTATGCTTGGCGGTTCTAACGAGTACCCACAATCTTTATAAACAAAATGGATAAAAATACGACAAATAGGTATAGTTCGGCAAATAGGTCACTGTATGGGCGTTACCTCATGAATACGTTATTGGGTATGGTCTACCTTTGACTTGGATAAAAGTTAAAGGTGTACAGTTAAAAGATTCAACTCACATGTTTTCCGTTATAAAATATGAATGAAATATGAGTTTGTCTAATTCACCGGATTGGACAAATACAGGTAGCTGATTTCTAACGGTAAATATGTGACGGCGGTCCAGGCTGACTGAGTTCGATTTTCCTATAATCTCCCTACTTGAACAGATGGACTAGCCGACCACGCCCAGATATGAATATTAAAGTTGCCGCCCATACAATGACCTATTTGCCGATATATACCCAGGGTGCATACCCCAGTTTTGCTATATAACAGTGATAATGTTGAGAAATGTCAGCAATCTGTGAAAGGTTTATATGTTTACATCGCATGCGGCACAAGACAACTTTCATGATTCTCTCTGTAATAGAAACGTTGTTGTCTGAGTAGATTTTGAAGTTCAACTCTGAATTTTCATAATGGTGAATAAATACATGTAAATAAAATTGTCAATCTTATTATTATTGTTATTATTAGTACTTAGAAAAATATCTTTATCAAAATAAAAAAAAAAAAAACTTTTAAAACTGTGTGTAATACCTCGTTCAATAAACGAATCTGACCCGTGCTAGATCCTCGCGTCCAGCACATACGAGGGTTGTCCCAAAAGTTCCATTACACTCACTGTTTTGCCATAATAACAGCACATCAGATCTTACAACAATTATGATCATCATTGGTTCCTGCTAACTGTTCGGAATTAAATTTTATTGGTTCCTGCTAACACTTCCGAATAAAAATTTTATTTAATGCATTTGTAACGGGACTTTTGGGACAAGCAACGTATCTTTTATGAAGAGAAAGTATTTTACGACCATTCTCCCTCTTCTAGTTTAGGATGAGGAAATGTACACTTAGTTCTGGTAACCTGTCTCATATTAGCTTGCTCAAGAACAGTGTTGCTAGGATAACTGACCGCCCCGACATATTACCTTAGCTGTTGACCATGGACATAAACCACTTAAATAATAAATATCCATTATGAAAACTCGCCCATGCAATATACAGCGATTTTTCAGCACCTTCAGAAATAATGACAATTTCATTGGAATTTTTTGATAATTTTAATATTTTTGCTCAAAACATGGACTGTGGGTACACGTCAGAACCGCCTCGCTGATGCGGTTCTTACGAGTACCCACAATTTATGTTTTGGATTAGAAATTAAAAAACTAGGTATACCCCAGTATTCCCCAGTTTTGCTGATAAAGATAGGGTTTGATTAAGGGGGTATACATTACACGGACATGTTTTCCTGATGTGAAAACACAGACCTGTTTTCCAAACTTGTCAACAATATCAAAGCTACAAATTCAGTCATAAAGATAATGAAATCTGGAAGAGTTATATATCTGGAAGAGTTTAGCAAGAATGTTTTAGTATGGAATAGACAAATTTGTCGCTAGTTTCACTATTGACATTACATGTAGGGGAGCGCAATCACGGACCCGGTGATAGAGCATCGGATTCCTCATCAAGAGTTCCGAGCTGGGTTTGATCCCCACACAAGGCGCCGTGATGTATCCTTGACAAAGACTCCTTAACTCCCAACTTCTGGTTAATATCCAGGTAGGTAGCGGTGACTCCGTCTCGACATGACTAAAAATGGTTGATTGGGACGTTAAACCTCAATACAAACAAAGAACCAATATTGAAATCATTGACCAAACTTTTTAAAATATACGAAAGCTTCTTGTTGCAAAACAATATGAATAAAAATGAAATCTGAGATGAAAAAGAAGACAACTTTACTATGTGAATGTTTTAGTATTAGACAGTCCATATAATGTCTAACCCCTTATACCCCACCTTTATGTAGTAAAATTAGGGTATGTATGGGAATGCCTATTTTTCTTTTTGTTTCTTTTTGCTCCAAAACACAGGTTGTGGGTACACGTTAGAACCGCCTCGGCGAGGCGGTTCTAACGTGTACCCACAATCTATGTTTTGGAGCAAAGATATGAAAAATAGGTATAACCCTGCATACCCCAGTTTTGCTCCATATATTACACGGACATGTTATCGTGATGTAGATAAATCAATGTGTCGCTAGACTCACTGTTGGTATACCAGGGAGTGGGGTCTTATCTCGGTGCTCCCTGAAATAAAATAACATTTCTCACCAGCTCCCCAAATCCCTGGTTGAGCCCCAGTCTTGCACTGTTCCAAATTTCCAACATCTAATTGCTTTCATCCTTTTCAGGCACTTCGCTACAAAGCCAAGACTCCAAGAAAAGCGACCTTACCTGTCGTTTCTGTGCCAAGGTGTTCTCATCTATGTGGTACAAAACAAGACATGAGAGAATCCATACTGGAGAGAAACCTTACAGTTGTGAGATTTGTGGGAAATCATTCTCAGAAAAGGGAAACATGAAAGTGCATATGCTGACGCATTTGAAATTGAAGACGCCTTAATTAGCGTGTTGTGTCATTCAGTTGGAATTGAAACAATCATCGCGGCCCCCGTGGCCGAGCGGTTAAGAGCGCCGTAACTTAATCATGTGCAGAAATGAAGATCAGGGGAATTAATCTACTATTAGAAGCTTGACCATCGGATTTCCAATACTAGCGGAGTTAGCGAGCCTAATACCTGTTATGACACGCACGACTAGCTATAGGTGATATACCCTTATACCTGAGGAAAATTTGGTGAAATCAGAGAGTTCTATGCTCCCCGAGAGTAAAATGGACTTTGATTACACCATTGATTAGAGAAAACATTGAAATTTATCGTATCACTGGAATTAATTTTCTAACCGGGTACAGGTTTATGATATTTTGGTGAAAAGTTCATTTTTGAGAATAAAATTGCGAATATCTGAAATTTCTAATTGCCTCAAAATACCAATGCCCCGTAGGTGTTTTCTTATCAAAGTTATTACTAAATTATTGGCAACATAACGTTCTTAGTTTTCAGTATGTTTTCATCCAGCCAAAGATTTTCAGTGAAAATCATAGTTTTCATGACAAAAATCGTGATTTTTTGAAATTCACCTTAAAAAGTTTTCTGTATGAAAATTATACAATTCTAGACACCTCGGTCGTCCATGATCTCTTGCGCATACGTGTTCCCGTACCCATGCATGTCAAACTTGCGTTCAAGTTTTTAGAAGTCCTTAACTTGACAGATACTGACCTGAAAACATTCATACTTGGACCGTCCATAGGTACCCTATACAGTTAGACTTTTTCCATGGCATCGGGTCTAAGGGTCCATGCCCCGGGGTGGGGCTAGAGGTATAAATCTAGAACACCTATGAAATTGCCTATTCTCTGTTAAAGTTTTCTAGAAGTCTAAATATTGACAACCCCTTATCAGAAAGTATTGATACATGAACCGTTGGTGCGCGTAAGTGTTGGCTTTTACTTCATGACATCAAAGCCCTGAGTCCTTGCTGGGGGGGGGGGGGGGGGGGGCGAAAGGTTCAAATCTAGAACACCATTGAAATTGACTTTTCTGTGTTAAAGGTGTCTAGAAGTCTATATGTTGAAACCCAGTTATAATGTAGCATTCATAGTAGGGATGTTGGTACTATGTAGGGTTGGTTGCATTTCAGTTCATGGCATGGCATCAGATCACTAGGTCCATGGTGGTGGGGCTAGAGGTTCAAAGCTAGAACACTGTAAAATTGGATGTACTGGTGTGCAGCTTTTACACAGAGACCATATCTTAACAACAAATTATCATAAAGCATTCATACTACATGCACTTTAGGCTTTCTTTCTTTCTATATATACTGCATCACCCTCTCGCGAGGATTATGTGCAGGTTCCATGACATCGGACCACAGGGTCCGAGCCAGAGCTTGGAATAGAGTTCAAATCTAGAACACCCTAAAATATTGTTGTTCTTTTTATTTCTAGATAAAAACAACTTAGAAAGATGGTCATTCGGTCATCTTTTAATTTGTGACACTGACTTGTTTGTCACGAAGTTAAGGCTGGGTTGACCTATTGTCCATAGCCCAGTGATTTTGCCTTATATCTTGACACTCAATTAGTATACGAGCATACTTTTTACACCATATGAGTGAATATGACCAGACCTTGGACCCTAGTGTATGAGCATACTCCTTTCACATTATAAGTGATTGTGTCCAGACCTTTCATCCCACAGTAGTTATAGGTCGCTGTGACCTAATTTCATGGTTCACTGATTTTACATTATATTTCATCACTAATTTAGTATATGAGCTTACTTCTTTCACAATATGAGAGAATATGACCAGACCTTTGACCAAAAATAGTTATAAATCCATGTGTTCATAAGTTATTGAACCATGAAATTATGTCACCGGGACCTATATATCTCGACAGATATTTGATATATGATCATACTTTTTCACATAATGAGTGAATATGACTAGACCTCCGACTCAAAGTACTTATAGGTGACTCATAGGTCACTGCGACCTAATTTTATGGTTCAGTAAAGGCAAAAAGATATACGAGCATGATGCTTTGGGTTACAAGTCGAGTTGGCCCTACCGTTTGACAAAGACAGAAGCAGTCGAGCACGCTGTCATGTGACAGCATTTTTTTATATATATATTTATTTATTTATTTATTTATTTTCTTATTTTTTTAAAAAATAATTTCATCTGTATCATTGTTTTGAGTTGGGTACCAGAAATTAACAGCTGTGTGTATTTTCAGAAATAAAGTAACACACATAATTATCCAAAGTATTATATACAGAAAAGAATATTTATAATATCATTATGCATATTACTAAATGACTGAAAAAATCGCAAAAATTCTACGACTTAAGATATTTTAAAGATTAGATTTAGAGACAAAAATAAAACAAAAACGCACTGGAGTTGATGCATCAAAACCATATCTCAAATTGATGATAAAAATCCATTACAAGACATTCAATTTTCAATTCTATGCTACCGGAGAGTAGAATGACGTGATATACGTGGGTTTTCCAAGAAGTAATACAGAAACATATATCCCAATGTAATCCTTTGGCAGATAGGGACGCCCACGGGGCGGGGCCTGTATGGGACTCAGGAGCATGGTTGATAGGATTTATAACGAGGATTACTATTCATTGCTGCACACAAATTATAAACGCTCTGGGCCTTTCAGAGAAGAAGTTTTTTTATGTTTTTCTTATTCTAAGTCTATGGGAACTAATGACCCCGGGGAGGGGCCATTTTTCACCCCAGTGGCATGAATGGCAGGATTTATGTATACCTAATTATAATATTGCTGCATACAAAACATACAAGCTTTGGGTACTGTGGTTTCAAAGAAGAAGATTTTCCCATTTTAAGCCTATGGCAGATAACCACACCCCCGGGGTGTGGTCTGTACGAACCCCATGGGCACTGTTGGCAGGATTTGCAAAGAGGGTCACTATACATAGCTACACATAAAATGTAAATGCTCTGGCCCTTGTGGTTTCGGAGAAGATTTTTTATGTAGCTAATGAACTCCAGGGTGGGGCCCTTCTTGGCTCCAGGGGCGTGATTTGCGCGATTTACATTAAGCTCCACATAACAATGCTGCATATCAAATATTGAAGCTTTATGTTTTGTAGTTTCATAGTTTATTTATAGCAGATAATGACGCCCTGGGGTGGGGCCTGTATGGTTGGTGGGATTTATAAAGAGGAGTAATAAACATTGCTACACACACAATATTAAACCTCTGGGTCTTGTGGTTTCGGAGAAGAAGATTTGTTTTATGTTTTCCCAATGTTAATCTAGAGGAGCTATATGTTGTCATGGAAACCAGAGTTCTTGCTCAAAACCTAATGCGACAATTTCCCCATCATTTTACCTAAACTTGAATTCTGGAAACCACATTAAATCATCAATCTTGCAAAAAACTAGGACGCTAGTTCAGTTGCAATTGTATAGTTTTCATGCAGACAACTTAATAAGGTGGTTTACAATAATTCGCAATTTTCTGCTAAAAATTGGGAAATTTCAGGATGTTAATCATGATTTATTTGTTTGTTCTTGATGATTCATTGACTAGTTAGAGATTCACCACGAGGACCGAAGAACTATAACTAAATGTTATGAACCACTGCAGAAGCTGAGGGTGAGGTTACGGCCGTGTAAAATCGATTTAAGCCTGCCAGTAACTTTTTGTTACTGATCGTTCCAAGTCGATACTTCTGTGGTGGTTCTTTTTGTTTTATGTCTTGGTGTTTAATATTTTTGTGCTGTTGGCGCCTTATGTATGTTATCATATTTTTAGTTAAGTTAAGGTAACTGATTGGCCATCTATTGGGAAAATAGCTGCTCATTCGGCTTACGAAATGTTTTCATGGTATAGGTACCTGGTTGTTAGTGTGGTTTTTTCCCACCTCGGGTTTTTGGAGTGGGAATCTTTTGCTGATTACGCCTTTTCCTGATCTTTGCCTACTTGTACCTTTTTGTCGCCATTGCACTTCGTGCATTCGGGCTAAAAAAGTAGCTTGAATGACACTTCTTTGGCTTAGTGTTTCATTTTACTGGAAAGCAATTGTATAGTTTTAATGCAGAGACGTTTATATGTTGTTTTTTTTTTTAATAATCCGCGATTTTCTGCAAAAAATCATCAATTACCCCCAAAATTGAACGTTGGAAAACACATTTTCTATCTTGCAAACACCTATAAAACTGTTCTAGTTGCTTTTTATAACCATTTGAAGTTTCAAAACACTTTTATAAATCTCATTTCTGCCTAGAAAAACAGTGAAACACTCGTATGCCACATATTTCTGAAAATACACCCAATTGCTATTTTGGTACCCAGCTTCACCTGGATCTCAATAAAAATGCAATTTCAAATAGAATGAAAAGCCCGAATTATGGTGTCTGTGATTACTATACCATTTTACTAGAAAGTGATTGTGTAATTTTCATACAGAAAACTTTTTAAGATGAATTTCAAAAAATCGCGATTTTTGTCATAAAAACCATGATTTTCCCCCAAAACTGAATAGCTTTGGCTGGATGAAAACACATTAAAAAATAAGAACACAGTGCTAGCAATATTTTAGGCATGGGTTTGATAAGGAAAAATCTACGGGGCATTAGTATTTTGAAGCAAATAGAAATTTCAGAAATTCGCAATTTTATTCTCAAAAAAATATCATAAAACTGTACTCGGTTAGAAAATTAATTCCAGTGATAAGATAAACTTCAATGTTTTCTGTAATCAATGGTGTAATCAAAGTCCATTTTACTCTCGGGGAGCATAGAATCGAAAACTAAGCGACTTACCTTGGATTTTTACTCTAGTATTAGGCATCGAATGCGCCGAGTTTGTCTAATTTAAAGGTTTAGATTTACCTGTAGAAAGGTACAAGTAGGAGATTTGTTCCGGTTTCTGAGTTTTATTTTGAAATATGAGTTTTGGATATCTTCATTGACAAATATTTTATTTTGACATTAATCAACATTACGTTCAGCATCATGGTTACCATGGTTATATTGATCTCGTAAACTTTTAACAGTCAATAAAAAAATAACAAAACAAAATAAAATAATAATTATAATAATAACCAAAAAGCGCGTCTGTGCAGACTGATCATCTGTCTCTTAAACTTTTCTATTTAAACATACTCATGTACTGCTACTCATGTAGCTAAACGACTTCATTAAACTAACCACAGACGGAATTATAAGTAGACGGAGTTATTGTTTGTGTAGAATATGAAGAGGTGACACTGTTTGTAAATATCAAATTAAAGAAAATCTCAAACTCGATCATCTAACCGCTGTGTCTGGCGTGGGTTCGAGCCCCGCACTGGCCACATGTGAGACAAGCCAAGTTCTGCTTGCGGATGTGCCAGGTGCTTTTTTCGGGTTTCTCCAGTTTTCGCCCACCTACTGATTGGCCCGTCTCATATGCACTGAATTAATCATGAAAAACGACGTAAAAGTAATTTTTAAAAATAAATAAATAAATAAAAAGAATAAAAAGAAAAAAAAATCATCGTCGGAGAATATGTGAATTTTGAAACGAGTGTCTTTCTGCATAATTTTGAAAAGGCTATAACAATTTAATATAAATGGCATGATTTTATCTGTTTTAAACTTTTTTAATGACACCTGGAGGATGGAGTTTCGGAGAGTGGCAATGAAGTTTAGATAGCTGTATTTTGTACTTTTATAAGCTGTTGCCAGTGTAGCTGTGCTTGTATCAGAAATCATTTGAGCCTTCGCATGAGAAAACCAACAAATTGGGTTTTGGCCAGGTCCGACACAAACCAGCCTGTACAGTCCCAGAAGATGGCTAGAGGCTGAAAATTTTGGATTTAGAAAGTAGAGGAATTGTACTATCCGTGTAGTGAAAACAAGGGCAGTGATCAGCTTCACAGTTATTAGCATTCTCCCTAAGAATCATGCAGGTCCTATAGAAATGGTGATAAGTGACTAGTCACAGAAATCGTTTAATTCACCATCATTTAATCAGACTTGTTGAAAAACTTTCACAAAACAAAGCATTTCTTTTTTCTGACAGCGGTTGCCATGGAAACCAAAAATCAAAATTTCACAGAGATTGGCAGAAAATCGTTAAAGGAAAAAGTGCAAATTGACACTTTTTGAGGTGGTATTTGAGATATGTTCATTGTTTAGAATGTCTATATTAGTACTTATATCAATAGCAGGTAATGACTTTTATATGAAATTGTATTAAAAATTGAAAAATGAAATTTGCAATTCGTTGCCTAGCAACGTAAGTACCACCACATAAATCAAATTTTCAAACTTCCAATTTTAGACATTTTCAAACCAAATTATCTCCTAACAGCATGAGTGTATACCAGTTATACATATAGCGCCTTAACAACCAACACTTGTTGTTGAAATGCAAAGAATAAAATAACTCAAAATGTTTCTATTTTTTGTAACCATGGCAACCAAACAATGGAACCATCAGCAATTTTGCAAAAGTGACATTTTCAAACCAAATTATCTCCTAACAGCACATGTGTATATGAATTATGCATATAGTACCTTAATGACCAACACTTGTCTTTCAAATGCAAGGAATAAAATAACTCAGAATGTGTCTATTTTTTGTAACCATGGCAACCTAACAATGGAACCGTCAACAATTTTACAAAAAATTACATTTTCAGACCAAATTATCTCTAAACAGCACACGTATATATGAATTATGCATATAGTGCCTTAATCATCAACACTTGTTTTTGAAATGCAAAGACTAAAATAACTCAGAATGTTTCTAATTTTTGTTACCATGGCAACCAAACAATGGTACCTTCAACAATTTGTCAAAAATGACATTTTCAAACCAAAGTATTTCCTACCAATAAACAAATATATGAACAGTGTATATGTTGTCTTAATTCAGAACTTGTGTGTGTGTTTTTTTTTTTCAAAAACAAACAAATATTCCATAACTGAAAGTATTTCTGACTTTTGTAACCATGGCAACCAAATAAAGCATGGCAACCAAACAATGGAACCGTCTGCAATTTTGCAAAAAAAAAAAATGACATTTTCAAACCACAATATCTCCTAACAGCACAAGTGTGTATGAATTATGCATATTGTGCCTTAATAATCAACACTTGGTTTTGAAATACAAAGAATAAGCAAGCAAGCAAATTTATTAGCAAATCAGCAAAATACAATGCCTTTGGCTGTACAATACATATAAACAGCAATATGATATAGATGTACAAAAACAAATATTGAAGCAATACAGTGTAGTACATAGGGGTTATCAGGAGACAGCTAGAGCAGATAGAGCCTGAGCTCGTGCAATATTTGCAGACTTAATAAATCTAGCTAATTTCAGAATAAAACGGGGTGAATTTGACGACATAATATTAATAAATTTGGCTACTGATGGCCAAGAGGACCTGGTCAAAAATGATCTTCTTAAGTCAGTATACAATGGACAGACTAATAAAAAATGGTATTCTGACTCAACCATGCCCATCGAGCAGAGACGGCACTTTCTGTTCTGACGTGAAACATCAAAGTGGCGCCCCCTCTCAATTTCCAGGTTATGTGCACTGAGACGAAATGCTGCAAGTTCAGAACGTAGCGAATCATTTGAAATACATTCCACATATTTTTCTAATTTAAAACCTGTTTTGAACTGACAATAGTATTCCAACTTTGAAAAATCGCAAATAGTAGCATACCAATTCTGTGTAAAGTGGTCCCTGATTCGATTCCTTATCATCTCCTAAGATGGTATCTGAAGATCCTGATTTAACCACATGTGGCTAAATCCCAATTCGTCAAGTAAAGATTTTATACCGTCTGCCCAGGAAAGCTTATGCCTGTATCTACTTGGCCGTGCATGTGCACGTGCAACTATTTCGTCAATCTGAGATTGGAATATTCTGGTCATTACAGAATTTCTGTTTGTTAGAAGTTTCAACCAATACTTAATTGATCGCTCTTTGGCAATAACTGAAAGTGGGAAGCGCCCGAGGTCTCCATAAACTGCATAATTAGGAGCTTGTACACGAACACCTAGCAACTTCTTGCAAAACTTTATATGAACCTTATCGACATGATCATATCCATATATTCCCCATATTTCTGACGCATACAAAAGAATTGGAGCTTCTACAGAGTCAAATAATCTCAACTTAGTTTTGACATCAAAACTCATTCGCTTAAAGAGTGCCAATAGTTGATTTGTTGCTTTCAAAGCTTGATCCGATAGAGCTTTAATCCCTGGTTCTAAGTTCCCATTATAGTGAAATTTCATGCCTAGATAGCAGAATGAATCTACAGTTTCTAACAGATCGCCATTTATGTACCAACTATGTTCTCTTTCCGACTTCTGATTTTCAAAAACACACACTTTTGTTTTCCTGCAATTTACTTTTAGACCCCATTCACAGGAATAGCTATAGAGCTTATCTAACAATGACTGGAGCTCTATCGGATCCTTTGAAAATAACACCATATCATCCGCAAAAAGGAGGAGAAAGAAGCACAAATGATTTATCTCGACGCCCGCGACATTGCCATTACCGTCAGCAGTAATCAAGTCCGAGTATACATCGTTCACAAAAAGAATAAACAACAAGGGTGACAACGGTTCACCTTGCTTTACTCCGAGTGCAATTTCAAAAAAGTTGGAAACATCCGACTGCATCTTTACAGCTGCAAGATAAGATAACTCAAACTGTTTCTTTTTTGTATCCATGGCAACCAAACAATGGAACAGTCTGCAATTTTACAAAAACTGACATTTTCCAACCAAATGATCTCTTAACAGCACAAGTTTGTATAAATTGTGCATATAGTGCCTTAATAACCAACACTTCTTATTGAAATGCAAATAATAAATAACTTTGAATGGTTATAATTTTGTTACCATGGCAACCAAACAATGGAACCCTCAACAATTTTACAAAAATGTGACATTTTCAAACCAAAATATTTCCTAACAACAAACAAATATATGAACAGTGTATATGTTCACAGTTGTCTTAATTAAGAACTTTTTTTTTTTAAACAAATATAAAATAACGCAAAATATATCTGACTTTTGTAACCATGACAACCAAATCAAGCAGCCATCTGCGATTTTGCAAAAATGAAACGAAAATATCTGTTTACAAACAAAAGAGTATATGAACAATGTATATATTGCCTAAATTGCTGTCATTTGGTAATTTAATGCCAAAAGCAAAATAAGCGAAAATTGTTTCTTTCTAATTTTTGTAACCATGGCAACCAAACCACGGAACCCTTAGCGATTTTGAACCAAAAATATCTCCTTACAACAAAGGTTTATAAGAACAATGTCTGTGTTGCAACGATGACAAACCTTTTGATTTTCAAAAGCACAGAATGAAATAACTCAAAATGTTTCTACTTTTGTAACCATGGTAACTAAACTATGAAAATTTCAGTGATTTTAGAAACAAATGACATTTTCGAGCAAAATTATTTCATTGCAGCATAGATGTATATGAGACATGCATATAGTGCCTTAATAACCAACACTTGTTTTTGAAATGCAAAGAATTAAATAACTCACAATATTTTTAATTTTTGTAACCATGGCAACCAAACAATGGAACCGTCAGCAATTTTACAAAAATGACATTTTCAAACCAAATTATCTCCTAACAGCACAAGTGTATATGAATTATGCATGTATTGCCTTAATAACACTTGTTTTTTTTTTAAATGCCAATAACAAAATAACTCAGAATTGTTATATTTTTGTTACCATGGCACCCAAAAAATGGAACCCTCAACAATTTGACAAAAATGACATTTACAAACCAAAATATGTCCTAACAACAAACAAATATATGATCCGAGTATATGTGTTTTTATTTTGTTTTTGTTGTTTTGTTATTTGTTGTTTTTTTTTTGCAAAATCGCTAAGGGTTTCTTGTTTTTTTTTTTTTTGTTTTTTTTTTTTTTGCAAAATCGCTAAGGGTTTCTGGGTTTGGTTGCCATGGTTACAAAAGTTAGAAAGAAACAATTTCGGTTATATTGTTTTTGGCATTAAATTACCAAATTGCAGCAATTTAGGCAGTATATACATTGTTCATATACATTGTACACTTGTGTTTGTAAAAAAAAAAAAAGATATTTTCGTTTTAACATGTCCCTTTTTGCAAAATCGCAGATGGCTGCTTGATTTCGTTGTCATGGTTACAAAAGTCAGAAATCGCAGATGGCTGCTTGATTTGGTTGTCATAGTTACACAAGTCAGAAATTTTTCGAGTTATTTTATGTTTGTTTAAAAAAAAGTTCTTAATTAAGACAACATATATACACTGTTCATATATTTGTTTGTTGTTAGGAAATATTTTGGTTTGAAAATGTCACTTTTTTGTCAAATTGTTGATGGTTCAATTGTTTGGTTGCCATGGTTACAAAATTTAGAATCATTCTGAGTGATTTTATTCTTTGCATTTCAAAAACAAAGTGTTGATAATCAAGGCACTTTATGCATAATTCATATACACTTGTGCTGTTAAGAGATAATTTGGTTTGAAAATGTCATTTTTTGTAAAACTGCTGAAGAATCCATTGTTTGGTTGCCATGGTTACAAAAATTAGAAACATTTTGAGTTATTCCCTGCATTTCAAAAACGAAGTGATGGTTATTAAGGCACTTTATGCATAATGCATATCCACTTGTTCTGTTAGGAGATAATTTGGTTTGAAAATGTCATTTCTTGCAAAATTGCATTGTTTGGTTGCCATGGATACAAAAATTATAAACATTTTGAGTTATTTTATTCTTTGCATTTAAAAATGTATTGGTTATTAAGGCACAATATGCATAATTCATATACACTTGTGCCGTAAGGAGATAATTTGGTTTGAAAGTGTCTTTTTTTCAAAATTGCTGATGGTTCCATTGTTTGGTTGCCATGCTTGATTTGGTTGCCATGGTTACACAAGTCAGAAATATTTTGAGTTATTTAATGTTTGTTTGTTTAAAAAAAGCATAAGTTCTGAATTAAGACAACATATACACTGTTCATGTATTTGTTTGTTGGTAGGACATATTTTGGTTTGAAAATGTCATTATTGAAGGTTCCATTGGTTGGTTGCCATGGTAACAAAAATAAGAAATGTTCTGAGTTATTTTATTCTTTGCATTTCAAAAATCAAGTGTTGATTATTAAGGCACTCTATACATAATTCATATATACTTGTGCTGTTCAGAGATAATTTGGTTTAAAAATGTCTTTTTTTTTTGTAAAATTGCTGACGGTTCCATTCTTTGGTTGCCATGGTTACAAAAATTAGAAACATTCTGAGTTATTTTATTCTTTGCATTTGACAAACAAGTGTTGGTTATTAAGGAACTATATGTATAATTCATAAACACTTGTTCTGTTAGGAGATAATTTGATTTTAAAATGTCATTTCTTGAAAAATTACTGATGGTCTTATTGTTTGGTTGCCATGGTTACAAAAAAATAGAAACATTTTGAGTTATTTTATTCTTTGCATTTCAACAACAAGAATTGGTTGTTAATGCGCTATATGTATAACTGGTATACACTCATGCTGTTAGGAGATAATTTGGTTTGAAAATGTCCAAAATTGGAAATTTGAAAATTTGATTTATGTGGTAGTACTTACGTTGCTAGGCAACAAAATGCAAATTTTATTTTTCAATTTTTAATACAATTTCGAATAAAAGTCATGACATGCTATTGATATAAGTACTAATATAGACATTCTAACCGATAATCATATCTCAAATACCACCTCAAAAAGTGTCAGTTTGCACTTTTTTATTGAACGATTTTCTGCCAATCTCCATGAAATTTTGATTTTTGGTTTCCATGGCAACCGTTGTCAGAAAAAAGGAATGCTTTATTTTGTCGAAGTTTTTCAACAAGTCTGATTAAATGAAGGTGAAATGAACGATTTCTGTGACTAGTCACTTATCACCATCTGCATGATTCTTAGGGAGAATGCTAATTAATACTGCGAAGATGATATGCGCCTTTGTTTTCGCATATGCAGATTGTTGGTTTACTGGTGCGGTGGCTCAATCACATCGAATGCTTCTTTTGTTTGTTTTTTGTTTTTTTCATCAATATCACGTTTAATGGCGAATTTTAAAATCGTCTAGATTTTTTAGCCAAGCAGCATCGAGATAAATCATTTTGAAAACCCTAGGGCCGGGGATAGCGGGGAGACATCAGGGCTAAAGTGCCGGAATTTAACCTCTGATGAGTCCCGGCAGTGCCGGGGATGTTCAGGGGTTTTAATTTCCCGCAAATACACGGTCAATTAGATATTAGTTGTATTTTTAACATTCAATTACTTTTATGGTCCTTATTTAATTTGCAAATTTACACGTACGTTTGCACGCAGAAATTCAAACCCCTCTATCACATTTCATCAGAACAACTCCCAGCTGTTGTTCCACATAATTGTCAGCCTCCAAATAGCTGGGGCTTTTAGCGGGGCTTTTACCACAAATCTGGTCCCGCAGTGCCGGGCTTTTAGGGCGGGGGGGGGGGGGGGCTTTAAAAATTGAAAAGTTAAAACCCCCGCTATTCCTCGGCCCTGGGGGGGGGGGGGGAGGATACAACTGATTGGTGCATTAAGAGCTATGAGAGCATATTAATGAGAAAAAGGATGGGCCATATTATTAGTCCAAAAGTATTTTGTCTGATTTGATGCGTCAAGTCCCAGTCAACAGTTATGGACATGTTGAAATGTCTCCATTTTATGTGGCTTGTATCGATCAGATCCCAAAATGTGCTGTAAGATATCACTACCCAACAAAACAACTAAGGCATGTTTAAGCGTGTAACTCCCCGCAGTCTATATTGTTGTGATTGTATAGATCAGTGTGTCCTCAACCTGTTTTGCAAATGGGCCGCGACACGTGAAAACCGGTCTTCGGGGTTTCCGACCAGGTCTGACACAAGCCAGTCTGTACAGTCTCAGAAGAAAGTTAGAATCTTGAAATTTTGGACAGAGGTAGAGGAGGAATCGTACTATCTGAGTAGCGAAAACAAAGACGCTGATCAGCTGTGCAGTTATTGCACAGCTGATCTGCGTCTTTGTTTTCGCAAAGGCAAGAAATCCGGTTTTCTCATGACGTGGTCCATCTACTACTGCCCTACAGACAATTCCTCCTGTAACACAGCCCATTCATTTTTTTTCAGCAGCCTCAATGCCTTCAACAGAGCTTCAGTCTGCAAGTCAGCGTCACGTAACAAGCAGTTTTCTAGACAAAGTGGTGTGATTCAACACAAAAGAATCCACACTGGAGAGAAACCTTACAGTTGTGAGATCTGTGGGAAATCTTTCACCGTCAAAGGAAATTTTAGGAGACACCAAATTGTGCATTTGAAAAACAATATGTAGAAATAAATCACAATTTTGAAAATAAGATGTTATCTAGAAAATAAATCATGTATACACCAATGCATTCGTTTAAAGTTTATTATTTAATTATTTTGTTGCCTTTTGCAACAGACATGATGTTGTCGTCGGTTTTACGTGATACGTCGCCACACAGAAATGTAGCGAGGTCATTTTTATGATTTTTATATACAGCACCACCCTCTTGTGAGGATTGTGTGCAGATGTGCGCTTCAGAGAAACGTTTGATATATGTGTAAGCTAGTTGAACAACCCAGTTGTTCAAGACTTCGTTAGCTTAATGCTGCCGTTAAGCCCTCAATTTGTTCATTGTAGATCGACTTCAAAAGCAAGTACACTGTTATTTTTGTTGAAAAAAATGTTAGAATTGCAAAGGATTCTCACATTTTTTTTTCAACAAAAATAACAGGTGTATTTTTGATATTGCCATTTGAATTTTTTACGAATCGTAAACTAACGACATCGTTAATTTTGTACAACTGGCCAGCTGATCTATATTGCTCATTTATTTATTTGTGTGTTTCAGCGAAAGCAACATTGCCAGAAGAGCTTCAGTACACAGGATTTGGTCATCGATGTCGCTTTTGTAACAAGCAGTTTTCAAGGCCCACATTTGTGAAACGACATGAGAGAATTCATACCGGAGAGAAACCTTATAGTTGTGAGATATGTGGGAAATCATTTACCACGAAAGGAAACTATACGCGACACCAGCTAGTTCATCTGAAAACCAAGATGTTTTAGAAAAGAACCATACAGGAACCAACTCAGCATATTCGTTGTTTGTGTATACATGTTCTAGATTAAATATGATCGACTATGTAGCCTAAAATAGGAGTATGCGGTCTGTTGTATGGCACATGTGTCCATATTTACCAAAATGTACGTCTTGGTCTGTAGATTTCAAACCAAGCGATTGCCGCCTTGACAAACCCTGCAAAGCGTCAGTATTTGTAAAAAAGGTACAAGTAGGCAAAGATCAGGAAAAGGCGCTATCAGAAAGAGATTCCCACTCCAAAAACCGAGGTGGGAAAAAACCAAACTAACAATCAGGCACTTATACCATGAAACATATCGTAAGCCGAATGAGCAGCTATTTTCCCAATAGGTGGCCACTCAGTTACCTTAATTAAAAATATGAAAACATACATAAGGCGCCAACAGCACAAAAATATTAAACGCCAAGACATAAAACAAAAAGAACCACCACAGAAGTATCGCCTTGGAACGATCAGTAACACAAAGTTACTGGCGGGCTTAAACCGGTTTTACAGGATCCTAACCTCACCCTCAGCTTCTGCAGTGGTTCATAACATTTAGTAAGTTCTTCGGTCCTCGTGGTGAATCTCTAACTAGTCAATGAATCATCAAGAACAAACAAATAAATCATGATAAACATCCTGATGAATCAAAAACAAGGACTCACAGATTGAGTAAGCTGCCCGACGATGGAGATCCCTGGGCGCTGAATAACCTACTAACTCCGGAGCAAAAGAAAAACACCAGTTGGACCCCGGTGGGCCAAGCAACAGACAAGGAGCTCCGGCCCCAACCAACTAAAATGAATAGCTTTAAGTCGGGGCTTTAAGATAACATCCAAAACCTTGCTTAATTCATACAAAATAATCCATACTGAAGAGAGACCTTCCTGTTTTGAGATCTGTGGTCAATCATTCGATATCAAAGGAAGTTTTATGCGACAGTTGGTAGTTCATTTGCAAAAAAAGATGTTGTAGAAAAGAACTATTTCGCTTAGAATCAATTCTGGAGAGAAACCTTACAGTTGTGAAATATATACATGTATGTGGGAATTCTTTATTTGTTAAAGGAAGCTGTATCCGGCACCAAAAATGCATGTGAAAAACAAGATGTCATAGAAAATAGTAGTAAATCATGAATGAATCTGATCAACGCATTTGTTGTTCGTTTAAAGATGTTGTACTGCCTTCTATTTATTTAGAAATAGATCAGCTCTAGTAGCGACTTTTTGGGGTATTTACTGTTTGGAGGTCAGTTGTAAAAAAAATCATGAATGCGTAGCAAGAGCGACTTATACTCTTACAACTGACCAATCTATTTATTTATTCATTTATTTATTTATTTCAGCAATCGCTAAATCGGTAGGAAAATTACAGTCTACAGCTCAAGGCCACCGATGTCGATTCTGCAACAAGCAGTTTTCTAGACCATGTTTTGTGACCGTGTTTTGTGACACAACATGAGAGAATCCATACTGGAGAGAGACCCTACAGATGTGAGATCTGTGGGAAATCTTTTGCTGTGAAAGGAAGCTGTTTGCGACACCAAATTGTACATTTGAAACACAAGATGTTGTAGAAAAGAAATCATGTTGAAACATTATCAGCACATTCGTTGTTAGTTTTACTATGTTCTGATGCAAATGAGCAACCGCGTAAGAAAACCAACAAAATGCAAAGGGGAAAACAAAGACGCATATCAGCTGTGGAGTAACTACACGGTTGATCAGCGTTTTTGTTTTCGCTACATGGATAGTACAATTCCTATAATTTCTAAACGCAAAATTTCAAGCGTCTAGCCTGCTGTACAGGCAATACAGCCTATGTGAGGCTGTACAGCCTGGTTCGTGTCGGACCTTGTCAGAAACCGAAATTGTTGGTTTTCCTGTGCGAAGGCTCAAATATTGCTGAAAAAGTAGTTAAATAGCAGTCACACATTAGCGTATAAGTGAAACGATTGCCGGGCGTGTTGAAAAAAAAATGCACATACGCCAGACGCACGCCGGAGACACGTTCAAAATGCCAAAAGTCGGTGGGCGTTTCGTGCGCGATGGGCTAAAAAAGTTTTAAACATGCTTAAAAATTTTCTAGAAGATCGGTGTGTCTCGGGCGTGTGTCTTACACGTTTCGAATAAGTTCCACGCGCTTTACAGGTGCGTTGAATTTGCTTTGATTGCGTTTGGTGCACGTTTTGGGCACACCAGTATACGCTACATGCGCGTTCCGATTTTAAGAGATATTGATTTAGTAACGTGTCCCAAGCGTGTATGAGACGCGCGTGAAACGTTCAATGCGCGCCTCTAGCACGTGCTTAGCGTGTCTGGGACGTAACATAAACGTATTTCCAAATTTTCAGCGGTTTAGAGATTTTTATATGTCCGGCATACGCCTCAGTCACTGCTAATGTGTGACTGCTAGAACGAGTTAAAGTAACAAATTTATTTTTATACGTCCAAAATCTTCAGCGTGCTGAGATTTTTCATGCACCCGGCGCGCATTTGGGCTATACGCTAATGTGTGACTGCTGTCTAACATTTATTCATACATCTATCAAAATGTTCGTCTTAGTCTGTGTTTTTCAAGTCCGGTGTTTGCCACCTTGACAAACTCCGCATAATAATGATAACTATTTACCATTAAAGACGGCTTCAAAAAACTTGTTTTGTGGCATACATGAAATAATTCATACTGGAGAGAAATCTTACTGTTGTTGGATCTGTGGGAAATTCTTTCGACGTTGATTGAAGCTGTGAGTGGTATCAAACAATACATTCGAAAAACAAGATGTAGAAAACAAATCATGCATTTAAAAAAAGCAAAAGTTCATAGAAAATAAATCATGAATGAATCAGATCAACGCATTTGTTGTTAGTTTAAACACACTGTATTTGCCTCCTGCAACTTTGCTTATATATATTTATTTAGGAATAGATCAGCTCTAGCAGTGACATAACGGGTAATAATTTACTTTTTGGAAGTGCGTTGTAAAGAAGATCAAATCACGAGCACGAAGCGCACTGAAGTGATTTATATTCTTACAACTGGTCGTTTTATTTACTTATCTATTTATTCATCCATTTATTTCAGCAATCGCAAAATCTGTAAGAAAATTACAGTCTACAGGCGAAGGCCACAGATGTCGATTCTGCAACAAGCAGTTTTCCAGACCGTGTTTTGTGACACAACATGAGAGAATCCATACTGGAGAGAGACCGTACAGATGTGAGATCTGCGGGAAATCTTTCTCACAAAAAAGTCATGTGCGATCGCATAAGATAACACACCTTAGAATCAAATAATTCTTACACAGCTGTAGAATTGTTCAGTGTATTCCTTTACCGGGAAGAAGATTTATAGATGCCATTGAGAACTTGTGTTTCTATAAATAAATTGGAGAAATAGCAGTCACACAATAGCGTATAAGTGAAACGCACGCCGGGCGTGTTGAAAAATTGCAAAATTCCACATACGCCAGACGCACGTCGGAGGCACGTTCAAAACGCGTTTACGTGTGCGTTGGGTACGCCTGGTGTAGTCCGATGCGCGTCGCTGTACGTCGCTAAAAGTCGGTGCGCGTTTTGTGCGCGTTTGGGCTCAAATAATAATAATAATAATAATAATACAATAAACATGCTTAAAAATTTTCTAGAAGCTCGGCGTATCTCGGGCGTGTGTCCTATATACGTTTCGAATAAGTTCCGCGCGCGTTACAGGTGCGTTGAATATGCTTTGAATGCTTTTAGGTACTTCAGTGTACGCTACATGCACGTTCCGATTTTACGAGATATTGCTTCAGTAAAGTGTCCCGAGCGTGTATGAGACGCGCGTGTAACGTTTTGATGCGCGCTTGTAGCGCGTGTCTGGGACGTAACACAAACGTACTCCAAATTTTTCAGCGGCTTAGAGATTTTCATACGTCCGGCTTACGCCTCGGTCATACGCTAATGTGTTACTGCTAAAACGAATTAAAGAAACAAATTTATTTTTACGAGGGTCATTCAGGAATTAATGACAATGATTCCATTAAACTTTATTCTTAACACTTGTGTGCTTCTCATATACTAATAACCAAATTTGAAGATGTAGGCTATTCAATGGTTCCTCCAAAAGTTCGCTAACATGCCAGTTCTGTGGTTGCTAGGCAACCAAAGAATACAAGGTAAATGAGCTTGGACGCGACATACTGTTGTTATAAAAGCTAGTACTTGCCTGGATGGAAGACCAGTATCTTGGATATGTTAACAACATTTCATGAGGATTAAATATGTGGTTGTTGTAAGCATGACTGTCAATGGTATTGATCACAGTGACACTGTACACAGAGTTTCAAAATGATTCAGCACCGTCTTCAGTTCAAATTTAACTGTATCAAATCTAGCTAGTCTTCTTAAAATCTAATACTTGTTCCAGAACAGTCTCAGATTTTTTATTTTTTGTTTTTGTTAAGAAGCCATAGGAATACCTTTAAGATTAAACACATCACTAGCTGTTGGAATTTATTTGATTGCTTCATTATTTGGTTTAAAACACACTTGGTTTATTTTGCCCTGTTCTGCTGTTGCTTAGCAACCACGCGTGTTGCAAATCAGGAAATTGACATAAATGTTATGGTTGCCCTTGTTGACCTCTAGTGCTTTTATTAATCATCAAAAATCACTGATAAGACTGTACAAGCAACAGTCCTACACGTTTTACTTACCCTACCCCCCCACACAAAAAATAAGTAAAAATTGACTTTTTCGCGTCCATGGACACTTCAGGAGCCATAGGGCCTATTCAATTTAGCATAGCGTCAAATCTAGACATGATAAAAGCACAAAATTTTCAGCACGAATGCATAATATATGTGTCCACATGTAACATATCAAATAAAGCCGAGCTTAATTATACTTTCCGAGATATGGATCCATTGTCATTAATTCTTGAATGACCCCCGTATACGTCGACCATCTTCATCGTGTTGAGATTTTCATACGACCGGCGCGCGTTGCTGCTTAAGCCAGTGGCTATGTTATAGGGGTCACCGTTATCGATATCGACTGAAAATCCATACTGGAAAGCAACTTTACAGCCGTAAGATTTGAGCCGCCCCATTGGAAAACCAGCAATCTGCCTAGGCGAAAACAAAGGCGCAGATCAGCTTCGCGGTAACCGCGAAGCTGATCAGCGCCTTTGTTTTCGCTACTTGGATAGTACAATTCCTCCTCTACTTAACTCCAAAATTTCAAGCTTCTAGCAATCTTCTGTGACTGTACAGTCTAGTTTGTGTCGGACCTGTTCGGAAACCACATTGTTGGTTTGCCCACGAGGCGGCTCATTTATTGGAAATTCTAAGAAGCAGATTGTACTGTCAGTGAACATCAAGATGTCGCGTAGGAACCGGATCAAGTTACAAATGTTGGATCAAGGTATGATAGACTTGTGTGTTGGACATAATCTACAGCCCTCCTCCTCAGTCATTATTTTCCGTGATCGAAGGGATAGTCGAAGGGAATGTACACTATCAGGATAACTATGAGGATAACATGTCCGTGCAGTTTATACCCTCTTAAACCCTACTTTTATATAGCAAAACTGGGGTATGCAGGGGTATAACTATTTTTCTTATTTTTGCTCCAAAACATAGATCATAGTGGGTACTCGTTAGAACCGTCTCGCCGAGGCGGTTCTAACGTGTACCCACAATCTATGTTTTGAGCAAAAATAAGAAAACTATCAAAAGTTTTCTACTGAAATTTTCAATTTTTACAACCTTTACAAAACTCTGTTACATACATGGGCGTGTTCTCGTAGTCTCCATGTGAGTTAATTTTGTCATGGTTCGAGCCCCGCACTGGCCACATATGAGACAAGCCAAGTTCTGCTTGCGGGTGTGCCAGGTGTTTTTTCTCGGGGTTCTCCCGTTTTCGCCCACCTACTGATTGGCCCGTCTCATATGAGCTGAAATAATCTTGAAAGGGACGTAGAACTGAATTAAAAAAAAAATGTCATATGCCAAAAGACACATTAACGCGCCAGTCAAAATCTTTAGAGTCATGTCGGGCGGAACCAACCTGACTGCTCGGGTATTACCAGCTGTGGGTTGCTTATGTGTCTTTCTCAATGGCAGCGATGAACCCGGGGTCATCGATTGGAATACTGCAGGGCCGTTTTAGCTGCTCTACCTTTAGACCAACCCGCCCCGTAAAAACATTGATCACTGTAATACACGACTCGTTTACTTATTAAATTTTGCTTTCAAGCGTCTATGTTCGTTTATCAGCATATTTTTTATTATTATTATTTAAACAGGAATACAGCCGGGTCTAGCTCTCATTATGAGATTCTCATGAAAAGATGTATACTTAAAAATTATCAAAAACGCAACTGAAACAAGCGTTATTTGTCTAATTTCGAACAACCAAGCACTCAAAAGTGCAAAATTTCGACTGATGATCGAACACACCGGTTATACAGAGGCAACCACCGCGACTGGGAACAACCAACGCGCACAAAATCAATATTAGACTGTAGTATTTAAATACCTGTCTGGCCACAACTTTCCACGGATCGGAATGATCCGTGGAAAGTTGTGGCCAGACAGGTATTTATTACCTATTGTCGCCTATTGATTTTCTCCGCGGTGGTTGTTCCCAGTCGCGTTGGTTGTCTCTGGATAACCGGTGTGTCGAAAGACAGCTTGATACAGCATCAAATGAGCCGCGACGTGAGAAAACTGGTCTTCGGGGTTTACGACCAGGTCTGACACAAACCGACACAGAAGCAGGCTAGAAGCTTGAAATTTCGGATTTAAGAAGAAGAGAAATTGTACTATCCGTGTAGCGAAAACAAAGGCGCTGATCAGCTTCGCAGTTGTAATATAACTACCCAACTAAGCCAATAAGGCTTATGCACCAGTATTTGTAACCACCTGGAGCCGGGGATAGCAGGGACATAGCGGGGCTTAAGTGCCGGTATTTAACCTTAGTCCCGTCTGTGCAGGGGATTTACCGGGGGTTTAATTTCCCGTCAATACAATATTTTAATTTCCCACCACGCTTTGAAACATGAATATCTCGCATTAATTTAAATTAAATACATGTATTTAGCTGTATTTTCAAATTTAATTTACTTAATTCCGTGAAAACAAGCCACAGCTGTTGTCTAGTATGCAAATTTTCAAGAACATGAATTATGTTCATTTTATGCAAAATGCTCCCTGTCGTGCGTGCGTGTGTCTGTTTGAATTCTTCTCTGAAACCACTGGGCCAATTTATGCCCTATATCACCAACATGGAATAGGCCTGGCGAGTAAAGATTATGTAAATTGCTTACTTAAATAGGTCATTTGTCGTTCCTCATGAGTGACAGTCCCCGGTGGGCCGGGGCTTTTAGCAGGGATTTTACCAAACATTTGGCCATGCAGGGCGGGGCTTTTTCCAGGGCTTTAAGATTTGAAAAGTTGAAAGCCCCGCTATTCCCCGGCCCTAGGGGGGCCGGGATACAACCTATTGGTGCATTATAGGTATGGATGGTTCGACTTGAAACCATTTTCCATGGGCAGGCTCAAGCCAAAGCGGTTAACCAATAGTCAGATGACCATTCAGTAGCGAACAAGCTTTGCCTGGAGGCACAAGCAGCCCAGGGTCTATTTCTTTAGGTCCCGATGGACGGGGGCCCAACGTTATAATCGCATGCTGCTCCACTAGTGACTGTTATTTTACACACATTTTATTTGTTTGTTTGTTTGTTTGTTTGTTTGTCTGTTTGAATTGATGCTTTACGTCCCAGTCAACAGCTAAGTCCTCCACTTTATGGGACTTTTACCCAAAATGAGGATGTCATGACATCCAACAAGTGCTTAAAATATAACCATCCAACAAAGCCACAAAGGCTTATATGTGTGGACTTGAAACCACTTTTCCTGGGCAAGCTCAGACCTGAGCGGTTAACCAGTAATCAGATGGTCAGTCAGCAGCGAACAAGCTTTGCCCGGAGGCACAAGCAGCTTATCTATTTCTTTAGGCCTCAATGGGCGGGGACCATACACACATTTTACACCCCATATCGTAGTAGCCGTGTTTAAATGATCAAAAGTTATTTTGCAACGATTGGAAAACTTAAATCATTAAAATAAATTAATCTTTTTAATGTTTATGTGTTGTTTTCGTTCGAAGTGTGTGCTATTAAGAACGATATTTCGTAACCTTATACCTTATTGCACTGTGAGTTAATTAGAACGAATACGGTATGGAATTTGTTTTCTTTTTAGGAAAGATGAAATCGGGACACTCATGTCGGTTCTGTCAACGTATCTTCAGCGCACCATCCCACGTGGCTAAACATGAGAGAATCCACACTGGAGAGAAACCTTACAGTTGTGAGATCTGTGGGAGAGGATTTACCGAGAAAGGAAATATGAAGGCTCATCAGTCTACACATATGAAATGGACTAAATAATAATTATGAACACTGTTGCCAGAGAATGTGTCTTTTGGATCCCCGAGCCAATCATTCTCAAATGCACCCAACAGGAAAACATGTCCATGAAATGTATACAATCCCCTTACACCCCACTTTTATAGAGCAAAACTAGGGTATGCATGGGCATACCTATTTTTCTTATTTTTGCTCCAAAACATAGATTGTGGGTACTCGTTAGAACCGTCTCGACGAGACGGTTCTAACGTGTGCCCACAATTTATGTTTTGAGCATAAGAAAGATATCAAAACGTTTCTACTGAAAATTTTCGCCATGATTTAAAATCTATATATTGCATGGGCAAGTTTTCGTGTAATGATTTACTTTGTTTAAACTGTTTGCATGCATTTTATAGACTTGTATTGAAATGCATCATATTTATTGAAGAATACTGTAAACATTTCCTTTTAAAAATGTTCGTTCTGTGAAGCAAATAAGCAGTGATAAGCAAGCTCTTACCTGTACTGTGTGCATTATTGGCCGGACCGATGCCACTATTAACTCATTTAAAGTAAGAATAGAGGGATCAGGAATCGATGCAATTAAATTTAAAGTCCCAACATAGACACCAGCTGGGAAAGAAAATACATAAAACACAACAAAACATTTTCCGACAACACACTCGAAGAGCAGAATGACTAGCTCTTTCCCAACAAGGTAGTCATCCGGCTAAGTTTCAACAGGAACGAAAGGCAACGAGCACGACAGAGAGGCAGGCACAATAAACTGTAATATAATGAAGATAAACCATTTTTCCTGGGACATCGATTATCGTTTTTACTGGGGACAAGTATGATGAAGATAAACCAATTTTCCTGGGACACAACTATTCGTTTTTCTGGGGACAAAGCCGAAAACTATTTTTCCTGGGGACATCTCGAATTCATAAAGAAAGAAAATCAAATAAAAACAAAAATAGTGTTCAACTGGCGAACACATGAAACAAAAACTTTTGATGTAATTAACTTTTAAAATCCCAACCACATACACCAGAAATACAGCGATTATCATTATCATTAATGAAACCATTTTTACTAGGACAGCGAAATTACCATTTCTATCAGTACAGCGAAAATGTATTAGTGATTATTAAAAACGGATTAGAATAAAAATAAAAAAGATCTCAACTGGCTAACACATTGCTGCAAATAAAGCCAAAACCTCGACCCAAAGATACTAGGCGGGAAGGAGAGCATTTCCACTGATTCATCAAGATGTTCATTCACGAAACGAAACAAGAGCCCACAAGAAAAGCAGCAACTCGACCATAGTAAGTCAAAAACACCCCGACGAGCACAACAGACAGACAAACGGACAAAACACGCAACATGAGTATAAATATTAACAGAACCGTATTGGAACGGTCAGTAACGAATACTTGGGGTGGGGGGCTTAAATCGCCCCTGGCGTCCCTTTTGTAGGACATAGGCAAACAGAATAGTTTAGTTTAAACATATTTTATTGTCAAACTCAAAGGGGTTGGTTTACAAGTTCTGACAACATTAATTGCAGCCCGTCCCCTACAACATATTTACAACAACAGCATACATGTACATGGCAAACATAAACAAAAAGTTATACAATGCATATACGTACTATTTTTCAAATATTGTAACAGAGAGAGAGACAGAGAGAGAGAGAGAGAGAGAGAGAGAGAGGGAGAGTTTCAGTGTCAGATGTCGGTTTGGAGAAATCAAAACTGGACGAAGTATGGGACTTGTTCGCCATACAGTGACTACTCAAAGCGCCTTGTATCCTTTATGTACTGTTGGACAGCCTGAAATAGAAGAGAACTATCATCATCGATTAGAGTAGATTTTCCATACAAAATTGTATTTAAACCCGGATTTAATTCAATGTCACCTGACAGTATTAAAAGTTACTGGACAATGATATACATGTATGTAGCTGTTTCCATATTAGAAATACTTTCATGAACATTTATACCTAATGTATAGACCAGTCATCTAATATATAAAAATACAATGAAAAGGGAAGTGAAATTCAGTGATATCTTACCTATGTAGCTTTTTTGACAATCCCATACATTACACCATGCTCATACTCGACATCGTAGTAAGTCATCTGACTTGTATTGATAAATAGAAAAGACCTATCGACATTCTCCAGCTGGCTATGTCGCTACCCATTCTGGTACAATGTCAGAAGCAAATGCTGAAATTTGGAGCATGTCGAAAAAACGCATACTTTTTGAAATCTCACCACGACAGCTGACACTGAATCAAAAGCGCTTCGGAATAAGAAGAAGAAGAGAAATGATACCATAAAATAAAGAGTTTGAGATATTGTGAACAAAAATCAAGAAAACTTATGAAACTTTAGAATTTAAATAAAGGATTTAACATTAGTAAAAAAACATTTACGACCTATACATGTATTTTATAATGGAGCCGCATGCTAGAGGATTCACAGATGGAGTTCTCGACCAAACCAAATCACAGAAGACGCAAACGTTGCAAAATAGACATAAGAAAAACAAAGGCGTCCAAACATCGTTTAGCTACAGCTGATAATTTCTCGCAGCGCGGCTCTCTTTTTGACCAATTCATTAATAATACCTTATATATAAACGAGAAACAGAATAGACATAGGCGTCCCTTTTGTGGGACATAGGCATAGGCGGAATAGCCGCAGATGTGACGCCGCGTTCTGCGGCGTCCCATCTGGGGCTATTCTGTTTGCTTTAAAGTAATTTAATCGAAAAATGAGATAAAAATTAAAAATCATTTCTAACACCCCAAAAATGTAAGTGGACTCGCCCAAATGAGATGGGCGAATCCATTCGTCAGTCATTAATGGGTTAATGCCCACAATTGAAGATGCTCATGGAGGGCCATGTGACTGGAAAGTCATTATTCATTCATTAAATAAATTAACGCTAGCGATGAATAAATTAACACTAGCAGTGTCTACAATGCCATGGTTTCTGAAACCATTTCAAGAGGTCAATATTTTCGGGTTTAGTTGTCATTTTTGTTTCTTTCTTATTTTATTACCCTTTTACTCAATCTACATTGAGAACTATTGAATTTGTTTTGGATTAAAGAGGTTGGGAGGAAATATTCATGCATGTTTGATCATCATTAAATAGCCAACGCTGACAGTGGTTTTGCAAGGACTGGTATGACATCGAAATACATGGACACCTCAGCTTGTAGTGAAAATTTTATTTGCTGAAATTGAACCAAAGTCAACTACTGGTGTTTGAATTATTGAAACTATAGCTAAGAACTATTTTCCCCGTGTTTTAGCCGATTGATTGATTTAAGGGGTTATTTGTAGTTAGCTTTGATTCAAACAATTCCTTTATTCTGGCTTGAAGCAATCTCATGATTAAAAGACAATTTGCAGGCACATATTCCATATGTGCAAAATTATGTTTTTGTGCGTCTGCATTGTTCGCATCTTGAATCAGTGTTGTTTGTTGCATCATATTTTAGAAGGTTCGAACATTTCATGGTGACCTTTGGGAAATTTGTGCTAATTTAAATTGAAATTTGTGCTCCAAGTAATGAAAAAACGATTACAGCAAAATCACGTCTCATGCGCGGATCCAGAGGGGGGGACCGGGGGTCCGGACCCCCCCCCCCCTGGAATTTGAAAAATTTACCTAAAAAAGGTAATTTTTGGATTTTTGGGGGGTTGGACCCCCCCCCCTAGTCTGTGACCAAAAATTACCATTTTCGTTGGACCCCCTCTCATGAAAATTTCTGGATCCGCGCATGCGTCTTATAATTATATTAAGATCCGAGGTCTAACGGAATGCTCAATAAGATCTTCTTTTAGCATTGCGAGAGTTGAGTGAGCCTTTTCCCTATATCCACGAAAGGTCTCTCTACTGGTGATACGGCTTACTGCTTTATCTATCTATCTTCTGATACTGAGTCGATCAATTTCTGATCATCACCTCAGGTGTGGGGTGGGTGGCTAAAATTAGAATTTAGTCAAGGGAAAATAAAACATTTGGGGTGGACCATTAAAACTATTTACAAGATATAGATGAGAGGCATACTAAAACGCATGCCTCTGGGCTAATGATTTAAATAGAAGCCTTAAATTCCTCAATGGTCTTAGATAGGACCACTGAAGAAGGGAGACTATTCCAAACCGGAATAGTTCTGGGGAAAAAGGAATTTTTCAGGGCATCACTATAGGCAAATGGTCTTGTGTATTGTGATTCATGTGATGCCCGAGTATGCCTTAGATTGGGTGCCGGGGTCAGGTATTTGTCTTTATCAAGAGACACTGTACCGGAGTGTATCTTGTAGAAGAAGGTTAAGGAGGACCGCTCCCTGCGAGACTCCAGGGATGGCCACTCAAGTTCGTCTAGCATTTCACCGACGCTACTGGTGTTCCTCCATCGCCTGCAGGTCCACCGGGCAGCAGTCCTCTGCACCTTCTCCACCATCTCAATCTGAGTTTCATGATAGGGATGCCAAATAGGAGCTGCATACTCAAGTTGAGGCCGAACCAATGTTTTGTATGCAACTTCCTTAGTATGCCTAGGTGCCAGTGCCAAATTGCGCCGAAGAAAACCCAAAGTCTTAGTTGCCTTGCATGTAATTTCAGAAATGTGTTGACCCCAATCAAGATCATCTGTGATAGTTAAACCGAGGTATTTAGCGGACTGAACCTGTTCTAATGTTTGCTGATGCAGTGTGTAATTGAAATCTATATGCCTGCTTGGATGTAGCCGCGTCACCCTCATTGAATGACATTTGCTAACATTGAATTTCATTTGCCAATCCATTTCCCATTTGGCCAAGCTATTCAGGTCATCTTGTAAAATTTGACAATCAAATGGTGACTTGACATTTCTGTATAAAACACAATCATCAGCAAATAGCCGAACAGATGACCTGATGTTGTCAGGAAGATCATTAATGAAAATAAGAAATAGGACCGGTCCTAAGACCGATCCTTGTGGGACACCAGAAAGAACCGGGACTGGATCTGAGGCACGGCCATCTAATACCTCTTTTTGAGAGCGCTCAGAGAGCCACGAGTCGATCCACTTATGTGTAGATCCTCTAATCCCGTAGAAGTCAAGTTTGTATAATAACCTTTTATGTGGGACCTTGTCAAAGGCCTTAGCGAAATCCATGACAATCACATCCGTCTGCCTGTGGCCACGACCCACTGCTCGGTCCAGATTACTAACCAAATCATGATAAAACTGAACTAACTGGGTTTCGCAAGACCTTTGACTTCGGAACCCATGCTGACAGTCAGCAAGAATGTTTTCAAGAGCCAAGTGTTTGTTTATGTTGCTGACTATTATATGCTCTAGAGTTTTGCAACAGATACAAGTAAGCGACACCGGTCGATAATTAGCTGCATCGTATTTCTCACCTTTCTTAAATACCGGGGCTACATTTGCCTGTCGCCAATCGTCTGGTACAGCACCCTGAGCAAGCGACTCATTGAAGATATAGGTCAGTACAGGAGCAATTTCAGAACTACATTCCTTCAACACCCTAGCACTCAGGCCATCTGGCCCAGGCGCCTTATGTATATTCAAATTATTCAACAGTTTAATGACCCCATTGGGGTCAACTGTAATTTCACCCATAGCGGTGAAAGGACTTGTGCCTTTGGAGGGGATTTCATCATCTGATTCGCGAGTGAAGGCTGACTGAAACTGCCTATTACAAATATTAGCCTTATCCAAAGTGTCAGTCTTCAAGATACCATTTTCTCTAAGAGTATTGATCCCAGACGCGTCTTTCTTAAGGGACTTGACAAATGACCAAAACTTTTTTGCCTTTTCATTTTTTCGGGGACAATCGGGATCAGGGTTTAACTTATCATTTTCAAAGGAGAAGATATTGGTAATATGCTTCCAATATGCATCTCTAATGCTCTTTTGAACATGTGCTCTGAACCGTTTGTAATGGTTCTTAATGTCAGGGCTGCTTGACTTGCGAGCACGAAAGTAAAGTTTATCACGTTTCCTTATCAAGCGTTTGATCGAGCTATCGATCCATGGTAAGCTATATTTTGTCTTGGTCATTTTTGATGGAATAAACCTTTCAATAGCCGAGAGAACCTCCGACTTAAAACTGACCCACATGTCATTGACTGACACCTGACTATGGTCAGTTGAAAGGAACGAATCCCTATAGCGCGCTAGATGGTCATGGAGACCGTCCATATCCGCTCGTTTATATAGGAAAATCTTACGCGGGGCCTGCTGAATCCGTTTAGCCTTTATGTCATATTCAATATAGACAATGTCATGATCTGCTTTGCCGATCGGGGGCATCCCTTTAACACGGTTAATTGGGGATGGCGAGTTAGTGAAGAGTAAATCAAGGGTCTTGTCTTCTCGGGTGTGTATATTTACCATTTGGGAGAGGCAGTGATCCTGTATTATGTCCACAAGTTTAGTCTGAACTGGCCTCTTTTTGACCCCCTCGGGTACCTGCATTGTGCTCCACTCAATATCACCACAATTGAAGTCACCGCCTACAAGAACATGGGCATTTTTATTTGACATAATCCGAGAAAGTGAAGTATTAAAATCCTCAAGATATTTCAGTTCAAGCTCCTGAGTTGGGAACCTAGGGGGACGATAGAATGATCCATGGTACAAAGTCCTACATCCAATAATGTTCAACTTACACCAAATTATTTCGCACTTGGTGTCCAATTCCGGAGCTTCAGTACAGAGAAGATCACGCCTAAAAGCAATGAAGACACCACCATGCGCATCACTAGCTCTGTCTTTCCGGATAGCATCAAAGGAATCTGGAAAAATCTCTGAGTTTTTAATGTCTGGGGTTAACCATGACTCATTCCCCAATATGATGTCAGGTTTAGCCGATTCTATGACAGTGTGAATTTCAGCCTTTTTATTTTTAATTGACTGACAATTCATGATCAAAATTCTCAAGGGATGGTTCAGGACCGCCCTTTTGGTCCTGGGTTTTGCTTCTTTTGTTTGCACAATAGGCGAAGAAGCTGCATTGGGGGGGCCAATATTGTCTGGTATCGGACTGTCAGGCTCGGACAGGGACGAAAGGGACTCAAATCTGTTAGATATCTCAAGAGAAGCTGTAGTGTCAAACAACGAAGTGGAAAAGTTTGGCATTCCACAACGTATGCATTCCCATGCTATACTTTTGCTAAGTGATTTATTGTAAATCCCATACATAGTTGAAGTCATGCCTTGACAGTCTATATGGTACCAGATGTTGCATGAGTCGCAACAAATCCCGCGACACTGAAGAAATTGACGTTAACCCATATTGGACATAAATTGTGTGCAATTGTTACACAATTTGGTTGTTTACACAATTGGGTTGGAGCGAAGCGACCAGAAAAACGACAAACATTTACCCCTTATGGTGCCTCTCAAGCTAAGATCGACACGACCGTCATGCGAATAGTCACAAGACAGAGTATCGTCCCTTGGTTCGATTTGTAGACAATTGACCAAAAATGAAATTTTACAAGTTTAAGCGTTTCCAAAACGCTTGCGATCTCTCAGCACTAATTTCACTGTATGACCACATAATTATAAACCCACGGCGATAACCACAGACCGAAAAGACTAGATGACAGCTCGGTTCAACGTGAGCTTTCATACCCGAGCCGACATGCGCTATTTGGTGTGACCCAATCGAAGCTGCCTCGTCCAATCAAGTACGACGGAAGTCGGAAGTCGTTGGTCGATTAAGCCCCACGTTCTGATCTTGATCAACTATATATGCGATCTCCCAACGGGAGATCGCAAGAAGAGTAAGCTTGTAAGACAAGTCGTAGGTGACTAAAAGTGACGAAAAACAACTACTTAAATTACTTTTTATGCTTGGACTCGTAAACGTTGTGGGGATCTGCAGAAATGTGTCAGCTTTTCCTTTTAAGCCTTTTTCCAATATTTTGTCAAAACAAGAAGGCAGTGGCTAGGGATACGGTACCGTATCTTTAGCCTGTGGGCTAGGGATACGGTACCGTATCCCTAGCCTGGCGGCTAGAGATACGGTACCGTATCTGTAGCCTATATGTCGGAAATGGCTAAAGGTACGGTATAAATCAAAAATCGATAATATATTCATATAATATTTTCAGGTGAGTTTTAAGTTGAAGCGTTGCAAGTTTCCTAATGAATCATAAAAATAAACATTTACGGGTGTTTTACTTTTCTCACAGTTTCATGGTTGGGCAAGCTCTACACATGCACACGAATCTTAACAGTACACTTCAGACCCGTTATAACGCGCTGGTCGGGGTCCACAAGTCGCATGCGCGTTATAGGTGAGGCGCGTAATGCAAATCTACTGAGTCGGACCAGGCTGATCGCAGTCTCTGTAGTGTATTGGTGGGTGGGGAACCTATACGACGTGTGTATTGGCTTAACCGAGCTTGGCGGTTTATCGCAGAGTCCTTGTAAAATGGAATAAACAAAAGTGAAGTATTGCGTATTCCACAGTTTTATCAGTTAAAAACGATCTACAATGATAAAATTTGTTGATTTACAACGTATGATTTTATGTGAAAAGAGCGTCCATGACACCGGGCTTATGTTGCTGTTGTATTGTAGAGTTCCGCCTTTGACTTATTGGCGCACCCGGATATTTAACGCGGACACGAGTCTTTTGCCGATACCGTATTTACAGTTATTTTAATTCGCCTTTCTTAATTGAATTTTCTGATCGGATAGAATCATACAAGATATAGGTGTCCCAATGCTTAGACAATCTTTGGTTTGTGTCGCCGTCGAAAATGAGCAACGTTGCGTAACAGGTGTCATCAATAGCCTACAGCAACCTGTGTTTACGGTCTCGTTACGGTCTATCGATAATCCCTTAGCTCATTGGGCTTATTTTCACAACTTTTATGGCTTATCTTAAGAAAACAATGTGTCATCCACGCTTCGCGAACGGTGGATTGTGTAAGTCTATAAATTACTGACATGGCAATTATCACTCTTGAATATACACGCAGCCGACACGGTTCGTAAACACATTATGCTTTCTATAAGAAAACCTGTTCTTTCAGTTTTAAATATGCAAAAGATAATTAACATTAATTGTTCTCAATGTATAATATAGAGAAACTGTTAGAAAATAGCACCTTGGCAAACGCCTGACAACTGCTTTTATTTTTTTTCTCTCGAGTACCATAAAGAGAAACTGTAAGAAAACTGAACCTTGTTGAATTCCCTGCAAGCGATCTTTTTAACAGTGAATTCATCCGCACATAAACTCCTTAAACTGTAATACAATAAAGGAATATATAAGGGTAAAACGGCGCCTTCGCGTCGCCACGATTTTTTTTTTTTTCTCAAAAGTGGGTGGGCGAAATTTTGGGATCCAAGGTGCCCTCGCGTTATATCCAACACCGCGTTAATTCAAGGCGCGGTATAGCGGGTCTGTCCTGAGTAGTAGCGATAATTGTTTTTAATTGCAGGGGAAATTATGCGCATATATAACAACTAAAAAACGTACGAGACAAAGGCGGTTTGCATGTTTTTCAAACATATTTTTGGAGTATCAGTTTGGCTAGTCTTGGTCATTAGATCTGGTATAAAAATGTTATATTTCGATTGCATTTTAGGCAGTTTATTACTTGATTTGAATGGAAAATCACTTGTAAACTTTTAAATAAAAAAGCTCCTTAGATAAAGGAACATACATGTATCTCAATCATTTCGACGCAAAAAGAAAAAAAAAGATCAACATCTTGAGATAAACAGTAATTGCCAAAGTATCACAACATGATTTCCAACTTAAAACAAGTGCATAAAGAACAATCACGAGAACAAGAAAACGTGTAAACCTAGCGTAAAATCATATCATAAATCACGGAAAGAGTTCTTTGATAAATTACTTAGTTTTAAATTTTCAAGTAAATGCACTGACGTGGAGAGCCGCAATTCAAATTTACGCCCTGTCTTTATCTGCATTCTGACGATATGAATCAAGATTTGCATGCATGTTTTAAAATTGTACGGCGATTGAATTGAGTAATAGCTTAATTGAATGTTTTATATTGCAGTTTCTTACTTAACTATAACAAAAGTTAAAATCATTTGCCGAATAATAATTGGCAGATTAAACAATGCCAAAGTCTTACTTCAGGGGTTTAGCGGTGGGACAAAATAAATCAATACTTCATTACTGTTTTGTTATTCGCACATTGAGGCGCGGACATCATATTGATGGTTTAAAGCAACTAATTGAGGCTAATATTATCTTGTTATTATCTTCACGCATCGTTAGAAACTTTCATACTGCTTTATATCCTTTGATGTCGGTCAAATAATTGTAGATAATGGTGATATTGCACAAACACACACTCAAATATAACAATTGAAAATTTCGTTCCACGCGGTTAGAAAAAATTTGAAATCTCTCAACTTTATACATTAACATTGTTTTCTTAAGTCTGTGTCTTTAGTCTTCCGTACTTTAGCCATTTAAGATACTTTCAGTGATTCAACTTAAAACTCACCATTATCGATTTTTATCTATACCGTATCTTTAGCCATTTCCGATATATAGGCTACAGATACGGTACCGTATCTTTAGCCTGTGGGCTAGGGATACGGTACCGTATCCCTAGCCCACAGGCTACAGATATGGTACCGTATCCCTAGCCACTACCAAACAAGAAAGGGGACAAGAAATGCTTTCGGTTATTGATAAAAAACATAACCGGGCCGGACCCGGCCAAATTTACGGAAAGTACCGAAGGTTCCGGGCCGGGTCTACGGAATATATCGGAAAATGACGATCTTTCGGTACCGGAATGTAGCTCCGGGTCCGGTTCATATAGGTAAACAGCTATTGTATAGTCCTTATGGGGACTGAAAATCATTATTTATTGGAATCGAAATATTACGTTAAAGCTTTGATTTATTTTAAACTACAGTCAAGCACCAAAAGTATTTCCACAATGTCGGAAACTCCATAGACTTACATGTATTTTCATGTTTGTAAGAAAAATTATCCTGCGCCTTCTAGCCAATATATTTGTATGATTTTGGTGTCATTTAAAAGGTAGATAAATACACTACAGCAATAAACAAAGGTTATTTGATGAAGTTTCGACATTGCGTTTTCAATATACAACAGTTTGAATTTTTATGAAATTTTGAAAAAGCCACTTTCCCATTGACGTCAATGGTGACGTTGCCCAAAAACTGTCAAAATAAATCTAGCATGTTGTTTAAAAATTTATTGCTTTGAAACGCACGCATGAAATTAATTGAAAATATCTTGTTTATTGCTTTATTCATTTACCTTTCCAATGACACCAAAAGCATGCAAATATGTTGAACAGGAGAGACAGGATAATTTTTCTTGTAAACATGAAAATACATGTAAGTCTATGGAGTTTAGGACGTTGTGGAAATACTTTTGGTGCTTGACTGTACGTTGATCAAATCCTATTTTACGGCAACGGAACTATTTTGCTAAAATATTGCAGAAACGTAAGATTTTCCTGAGGTTCGGACGGGTATCTCAGAACGATCTTTAGCATTTTTCATGATCTCACGATCAATCCTTAGTGATAGTTCGGATGTGAAAACAATCCTACGATATATATAAAGGATAGTGCATTATATATGCCCAAATGGTGTGGAAACGGTTTTGAACAGAGCAAGCAATTCTTGAAACATCAAATTATTTTAGAATTCTTACTTACGGTTCTTATGATCTTGGGTTAATATTTTTCGGTTATGATGTTAACATCTACTAATGATTAGGCTCTGCAACCATTGTCGATGTAGGGTATGTCTTTGCCAACATGTCTCGTTTATCCGCCGGGGACATACATGTAGCATTAGGGGTTGAACTTATGGGGATGCCCATGCCAACATTCAGTCTCTATTGAGAGTGGGCATCATAACTGCATGTTCTGGGAGCTCTTTCCAAACGGTTTCTTGTGTAAAGAAAGTAATTTTTCTTTTTATTTTATACAATATGTTTTCCCATTCGTGCCATTGAAAATGTGGGCGGTGAAAATACAAAAACAATCAGTTTTAAAAAATGAGAACACAAATTATTTGGTATCACATTTACATAGTTCCTTACATGTCCGTGAAATGTATACCCCCTTATATCCCACTTTTATGTAGTAAAACTGGGGTATACAGGGGTATACAATTTTTCTTATTTTTGATCCAAAACATACATTGTGGGTGCCTCGGCAAGGCGGTTCTAACGTGTACCCACAATGTGTGTTTTGAGCAAATTTACCAAAAATGAATACCCATACTACATGTATATGTTTTCGTTCATAGATAAAGGCCTGGTCCAATTATTCTTAAGATCGCTTAAGTCATCGTCTTACCACTAGTTTAGGATGACATTTCATGCATTGTGATAATCACAGGTCAACTCAGTGGATCGCAAGATTTTAATCGGCCCCCCCGAAATAAACAGTTCCTGTGGTCATTGTAAGGACCCACGGGCATTTCAAAAGTTTGATGATGTAATTTAAGATGTACGGATGTCGCTGAAATACTTATCACGAGAAAATGACGTTTTAAAGCATAATCTTGAAAAAAAAGCAGTTGTTGAGATCATACTTATGCTCGATCATACAATGTAGCTCCCTAGAGCAATCACTGGATTAAAAATCTGCGTGTGACGGTTTTTGAACATCTTCAAAATTCTGAAAACAATCTGAAACAGGTTCTACTGTGACCAAGGACGTGACATGCCAGAGATGTACCGTTAAATCTAAAAGATCTACCCTTTCTTTGGAAAGCACACTCCTTCTTTCTAACGGTATATGGAGGGAACTGTAACTATACCATCACCTATTGTGAGGAGTTCTGTTTTGGGCTTCTCCGTTCATATATAGTTATGTTGTGTTTAAAATGGCTTGGGCCGTTTCGATTATTTAAACAACTCTATATGTAAATGTATAACATCTCTGAAAATTATAATTTATGATGAAAAATGATTGTTGAAATGCACTACGATGTATGTTTATTAATTGATCAAATAAATATGTTTAAACCAAATAACCCAATTAAAATACTTTGGATTTGTTTTGCTGCGAAAATGATTTTTGAAATTTATAACGCATACAACATAATGATAATGAGCCAAGTCATGAGAAAAACAACAATATGCATGTGCGAAAACGAAGGCGAAGATCAGCCTCGCGGTAACCGCGAAGCTGATCAGCGCCTTTGTTTTTTATTTACGGATAGTACACTCCTTCTACTTCCTAAATACAAAATGTATAAGCGCTAAACCATGTTTGAACATTAATCTAGACCTCAAAACCAAGAAAGACATATATGAGTAGATCTATATTTCGCAAAATCGTAGGATTGTTTTCACGTCCGAAAGATCACTAAGGATTGATCTTGAGATCATGATAAATGCTAAAGATCGGTCAGATATCCGTCAGAACCTCAGGAAAATCTTACGTTTCTGCAATATTTTAGCAAAATAATTCCGTTGTCGTAAAAAAGGATTTGATTAACCTAGTTTAAAATATATCAAAGCATTAACCACAATATTTCGATTTCAATAAATAATGATTTTCAGTCTCCATAAGGACTTTATAATAGCTCTGTTTACCTATTTGAACCGGACCCGGAGCTACATTCCGGTACCGAAAGATCGTCATTTTCCGATAAATTCCGTAGACCCGGCCCGGAACCTTCGGTACTTTCCGTAAAGTTGGCCGGGTCCGGCCCGGTTATGGTTTTTATCGATAGCCAATGCTTTCACAAAAAGCTGGATGTAAAGATCACTATTTTCTACCGTGAACTAGCCCAGTCAAATAATATCTGGAAGTATAATCTACATCGGCATTATATGTTAAGGGTTGGTGAGCTGAGTGCTAGGGTGTTGAAAGATAGGAGCAATTTCAGAACTACATAAGGTGCCTTGGCTAGATGGCCTGAGTGCTAGGGTGTTGAAAGAATGTAGTTCTGAAATTGCTCCTATCCTGGCCTGTATCTACAATGAGTCGCTTGCTCAGGGTGCTGTACCAGATGATTGGCGACAGGCAAATGTAGCCATGGTATTTAAGAAAGGTGAGAAATATGATGCAGCTAACTATCGACCGGTGTCACTTACTTGCATCTGTTGCAAAACTCTAGAGCATATAAATAATTATAATAGTCAGCAAAATAAACAAGCACCTGGCCCTTGAAAGCATCCTTGCTGATTGTCAACAAGGGTTCCGAAGTCAAAGGTCTTGCGAAACCCAGTTAGTTCAGTTTTATCATGACTTAGTTAGCCTCCTGGTACCATTTCTCGAACGGGACCAACTCTCGACCATTAATTTGATTTACACTAAATTAAACATAAACTCTGGTCCACAAGAAAACAATTTGGACGGGTTTTTCTTCGTCAGTCAATGGGCGACAAAACAGGCACAGTGCCAAGTGACAGCCTCGTTTTGGATTTCCCTAGCAGACGATGGAAACCGCCCAAAATCAAAGCAAAATGCATCTACTCTGATTGTCTGAAAAAAAATTCTTTGCTCAAAAACATTCCTGAATTCCATTTTATTGTCTATCTCATGCCAGAAGCTATCTTCTATGTATTCAAATCAATTTTGGACGAATGAAACACACCGAGCGTCTTCTAGCTTTACAAGTGTTTGTTTACACCCCTGTGAAAATACAGTGTCCGTGAAAATCGCATGAGCAACAAGAACGTTTTTCTTTTGTTACTGGTACTACCTCCCATTCCTAGTGACTCTCCCTAGTGTGATCACTTGTTTAATCTCAAAAAATCAAATAGAAATTGGCTAAGTCTGCTCAGTTTTGGTGCTGGCAAAAATACAAGGAAACAAAGTGTAGTAAGAGACCAGTGTTTAGGTTGGACCTACTCATAATGACCTACGTGGTAACATATATAATCTTACATTCAAATACCTCCTGGGTGACTACACACTGTTTTTCCCTGATTCCCTCGCATTATTATATATGAAAACAAGCTCAAATAGTCTGTTCAAGAGTTGGTTCCATTAACTGAAGGAAACATGATTTTTAGTGGTGATGCAACGGACCGTGCTGTGCACGCGCCATATGACGTCACACATAATTTAATAGGTCATTGACGTTGGCAATGTTGTGTCTACAAAATCTGAGGATTAAATTAATTTTATTGCATGTTCTAAAATTCTTGCATGTAACAATGTTATAAAAGTGGTTCGAGATATGGTACCAGGAGGCTAGTAATCTGGATCGAGCTGTGAACAGCGGGCATAAGCAAACAGAAGTGATTGTCATGGATTTCACTAAGGACTTTGACAAGGTCCCACATAAAAGGTTATTATACAAACTTGACTTTTACGGGATTAGAGGATCCACACATAAGTGGATCGACTCTTGGCTCTCTGAGCGCTCTCAAAAAGTGGTATTAGATGGCCGAGCCTCAGATCCAGTCCCGGTTCTATCTGGTGTCCCGCAAGGATCGGTCTTGCGACCGGTCCTATTTCTTATTTTCATCAATGATCTTCCGGATAATATCAGGTCATCTGTTCGGCTGTTTGCTGATGATTGTGTTTTGTATAGGAATATCAAGTCTCCTTTGGATTGTCACATTTTGCAAGATGACCTGAATAGCTTGGCCAAATGGGAAACGGATTGGCATATGAAATTTAATGTTAGCAAATGTCATTCAATGAGGGTGACTCGGCTACACCCAAGCAATCACATACAGTTCAGCTACACACTGCACCAGCAAATATTAGAACAGGTTCAGTCCGCTAAATACCTAGGTTTAACTATCACAGACAACCTTGATCATTGGGGTCAACATATTTCGGAAATTACATGCAAGGCAACTAAGACTTTGGTCTTTCTTCGGCGCAATTTGGCATTGGCACCTAGGCATACAAAAGAAGTTGCATACAAAACATTGGTTCGTCCTCAACTTGAGTATGCAGCTCCTATTTGGCATCCCTATAATGAAACTCAGACTGCTAAGGTGGAGAAGGTGCAGAAGACTGCAGCCAGGTGGACCTGCAGGAGATGGAGGAACTCCAGTAGTGTCGGTGATATGCTTGACGAGCTTGAGTGGCCATCCCTGCAGTCCCGCAGAGAGCGGTCCTCCTTAACCTTCTTCTACAAGATACACTCCGGTACAGTGTCTCTTGATAAAGACAAATACCTGACCCCGGCACCCAACCTAAGGCGAACTCGCCACTCGGGCATCGCATGAATTACAGTATACAAGACAATTTGCCTATAGTGATGCACTGAAAAACTCATTTTTCCCCAGAACTATTTCGGTTTGGAATAGTCTCCCTTCTTCAGTGGTCTCATCTAAGACCATTAAGGAATTTAAGGCTTCTATTTAATCATAGGCCCAGAGGCATGCATTTTAGTATGCCTCTATCTATATCTTGTAAATAGTTTTAATGGCCCACCCCAAATGTTTTTCTCCCTTGACTAAATTCTAAATTTAGCCACCCACCCCACACCTGAGGTGATGATCAGAAAGTGATTGACTCAGTATCAGAAGATAGATAGATAGACCGATAAACAGAGTCAAGCCTGACCAATGAGGGAGAAGTGATATAATGAGGTCACGCTCATGCACCATCTGCATCAAACCACATTTTATCTTGCTTTAAAGACAATTGATAACCTATCCAATAACAAGCTTTGTACACATACATGTGAGCCATTTGCCAAAAGGTCCTTCGAGGATTCAGAATTATGGTAGATCACTGTCAAGTGGTGGGCTGGCCACATAATGTTAGCCGTTACTAAAATCTGGAATGGAACATGGAACTGAATATGGAATGGAACAGAAATTATGAATTGATAAGAATGGAATGGGGAACAAACACGGAACAAATTTAATTTGAATAATTTAATTTAATACCATAGAAATTTAGAGTGGAGCCATTTAATAATCATTACTTTTGCATTTTGGGCAAACAAATTCTGTACTTGATGTCATAAGCTAATGTGGTGGCATTGGCAACTGCTTATATAAGCCACAGTCATACCCATTTGTTTGCAAAACAACATTTGGAAATATGACCTGTAGCCTATCTGAAGTTATTCTGGTATTCTGGCTAGTTACAGCCACCAAACTAGCAACTGTAAGGGAGGTCACATTAGGCAGAATCATATATTTGAACTGCAATTAGAACTGCAATCTTTTCAGCATGTCAGCACTATGCCGTCCACAGATTTACAAGTGATCAAAGATATTCCAGGTTACAAGGTGATCCTGAAAGCTGTACTGAAGTCACAGATACAAGAACTGGTGAGAGATTATCATTATGAAAACATGCCCATGTTATATATATACATGTACATATTTTTACTTGAAGTAGCGGTAAAAATTGAAAATTTTCATTTGGAAAATTTTGTTATTTTATCATTAACATAGGTTGTGTGTACAGGCTAAAAGCACCTCTACAAAGCGTTTCTAAAGAGTACCCACAATCTATGTTTTGGAACAAAAGCAACAAAAAATTATACCCCTGAATACCCCACTTTTGCTATATACATGTGTAACCGGTCGATCGAGTGTCTTGGTGCTTGCACGGTAAGCGAGAGACCCTGGGTTCGAGTCCCGGTCGGGCCACGTTCCTTTTCCGCCCCTGTGACATTTGGTGGCTCAGTGTGGGTCCGTGCTCGGGCTGTGAGCAGCAACCTGAAAGAGACTGTCTTGTCGGTTCCGGCATGGTTCCGAGCAGATTCGGGGACGAATCTAATTAAGCAGGGGGAAAATGTAACCGGTCGATCGAGTGGCTCGGTAGCTCAGTGGTAGAGTGGTGCGAGAGACCCTGGGTTCGAGTCCCGGTCGGGCCACGTTCTTTTTTCGCCCCTGTGACACATGTAAAAGTGGGGTATAAGTGCTATATACATCACATGCAGATGTTATCCTGATGACAAGGTTTCATGACCAACTGCCCCAGTACATTTTATTCAAAAGAAGACAAAGAAGTTGGACAGATTGAAATTTATAATTAAACCAGCCATCAAGAACAGCCTTCATCATGAAAGCGTATCCGTATTCGTAATGGTGGGTCGTAACATTTGATGCAGAGATTCACGTATTTACAAAGTTAGGTTTTCTTATGTAAGAGTCAGTTCATTCATTCATTCATTCATTCTCCACGCTTAATTTGTTATACTGATGCTTTTTTGTATAGGTTGAACAACTAGCCAATCATACAGGAGAAGAGTCAGTTCTGCTCACTGCATCAGTGTCAGATGGAAGCTTGAGTTATCTTGGATCTGAGTCAGGGAAAGTCTTTCTAGAGAATCATGATGACATCAAAGCACAGTTCCTGGTTTTCTTGAAACGTAAGTAATGGTATACATGCATACATGTGCTTGGGTTAGTTTTTAGCTCACCTGAGCCATTAGGCTCACAAGGTGAGCTTATAGGATGGCCATGATCCGGCGTCCGTCCGTCGTCCGTCCGTCCACAATTTCAAAGATCTTCTTCTCTGAAACCGCTTGGCCAACCAAAGCCAAATTTTATATGAAGCATCTATAGGAAGGGGGAATCAATGTATATATAAAAAATCCAGGTCACATGACCAAGATGGCCGCCATGCCCATATATGGTAAAAACCCTTCAAAAATCTTCTTCTCAAGAACCGGTGGACTGATTTCAACGAAACTTGGCTCAAGCACTACAATGTATATATAAATCATGACCCTGTGTTGACTTTGACCTATTTTACAGCAAGGTCAACATAGGTCGCTAATGCATTTGAATGGGGAAAACTTTTAAAATGTCATTTAAAGTCATTTAAAGTGAAAGTTTTGCAGGAAATGGGCAGTAGGACTGAATATTAATGATTCTGAAAAAAATTGGACCCCAGGGGCTCATATGCCCCCACCCCGGGGCAATATACATGTATATTACCATAATATTCAAACATCATCTCCTCTGAAACCGCTTAGCCAATCAAAGCCAAATTTTATGTGTAAATAAATAATTCAGGTCACATGACCAAGATGGCCGCAATGCCCATATATGGTAAAAACCCTTCAAAATCTTCTCCAGAACCGGTGGATCGATTCCAAAGAAACTTGGCATGAAGCATCGATGGCTCAAGTACTACAATGTGTATATAAATCATGACCCTGTGATAACCTTGACTTTTTTATGGCAAGGTCAACATAGGTCGCCAATGCATTTGAATAGGGAAAACTTTTAAAATGTCATTTAAAGTGAAAGTCTTGCAGGAAATGGGCAGTAGGACTGAATATTAATGAGGCAATATACATGTATATTACCATAATATTCAAACATCTCCTCTGAAACCGCTTGGCGAATCAAAGCCAAATTTTATGTGAAGCATCTATGGAATGGGGGAATTAATATATATATAAATTATCTAGTTCACATGGCCAAGATGGCTGCCATGGCCATATATGGTAAAAACCCTTCAAAAATCTTCTCCGAATCTGGTGGACCGATTTCAAAGAAACTTAGCATGAAGCACCAATGGCTGAAGTACTACAATGTGTATATAAATCATGACCCTGTGGTGACCTTGACCTATTTTATGACAAGGTCAACATAGGTCGCCAATGCATTGGAATGGGGAAAACTTTTAAAAAGTCATTTGAGGTGAAAATCTTGCAGGAATTTTTTTTTTTTTTTTTTTTTGATTCAGTTTTACGTCCCTTTCAAGCTTTTTCACTCATATCGAGACGAATCAATCGGTAGGTGGGGCGAAAACCGAAGTACCTGGGGAAAAACCACCTGACACACGCGCAAGCAGAACTTGGCTTGTCCCACATGTGACTCGTGCCCCGAGCGAGGCGCGAACCCACAGCGGTGACATGATCAAATGATTAAGAGCACTGAAGTCAGCGACCTTAACCACACGGCCACGGGGGCCGCCCCTTGCAGGAAATGGGTAGTAGGACTAAATATTAATGATTCTAAAAAAAATGGACCTAAGGGCTCATATGCTCACACCCCGGGGCAATATACATGTATAATACCAATTTACCATAATATTCAAACATCTTCTCCTCTGAAACCACTATGCCAATTGAAGCCAAATTTTATGTGAGGCATCTATAGGATGAGGGAACCAATGTGTATATTAATAATCTAGGTCACATGACCAAGATTGCCGCCATGCCCATATATGGTAAAAACCCTTCACTGAAACCAATTGATTGATTTCAATGAAACTTGGCGTGAAGCATCCATGGCTAAAGTACTACAATGTATATATAAATCATGACCCTGTGATGACCTTGACCTAGTTTATGGCAAGGTCAACATGGGTTGCCCATGTATTTGAATGGGAAAAACTGTTAAAATGTCATTTGAAGGGAAAAGCCAGCAAAAAATTGGCAAATATACAGAATATTGATTATTCTAAAAAAGAAAACGGTCCAAGGGCTTCATCTGCCCCTGCACTGGGGTTAAATACCATAATATTCAAACATGTTTATTGGTATATGCAGCAGACTCAGGTGAGCGTTTACAGGACCATTGGTCCTCTGGTTATGGTATTAGCATGTAAGTGCAAACACCTACTGAATACTTTTCTGAATCATGCTCAAAAATTGATCATTACACGTCCAGGCTATATAAAGAAATTTCTAAGTTGTAAAAATTGAAAATTTCATTTTGAATTTTTCTTATTTTTGCTCAAAACATAGATCGTGGGTACACGTTAGAACTGCCTCGCCGAGGCGGTTCTTACCAGTATCCACAATCTATGTTTTGGAGCAAAAATTAGAAAAATTGGTATACCCCCGCATACCCCGGTTTTGCTGTATAAAAGGGGGTTAAAGGGGGTATTCATTGCACAGACATGTTTTCCTGATGTCATGTATGTTAAAGATTGCCTCCTTGAGCAAATACAGAAGAACAGGTATGTATATGTACGAGGGGGGTTCAAAAAGTTCGAGGAAAAGTGCTGCCAAATTTGTAATTGTCATGGAAAATTTACGTTCGCTGTGCATGTTGTAAATTAACATATAGTTAACATATGCGCAAAATTTGGATAAAATCGGATGAAAATTAGGCATTAAATCATGTGCGTCTCTAAGGTAACAACAGTAAAACCGGCCCAACGTCATAACGTCATGCTATATACGCATTCATACCGCTGTTGGCTAGCTCTTAAGCATTTTTGGAATCTACCTGGCATACGGGCGTCTAATTGTCAGTTCTGTGTGTATAATGCGGTGAATTGTGCCAAAACTACAATTCCATATGTTGTGTATTTTACGAATTATACTCTTTTCTATCACGACGATCATTTTCGACAGTATGACGTTTTTTGACGTTACGCTGTGCGAGTCAACATGGACGCTTTTCTGGTCGTGTAGAAATCATGCATATTACTTGTTGATTGCCGTTTTCTTAACTTCCTTGTTGCCATATGCACTTTCTGCTCTTAGCAGTGTTAGCAGTGTTTCTTTCTTTTATATTCCCTTCCAAACACACAATTTATCGAATGCCGTTGTTCCCTTTGCATTTTAGGCATACCCACTAAACAATGTGGCCGCGTTACGCCCAAATGACGTCCTACACTTATATGATGTCATATGCTCACCGCAAACATATTGAACTATGCTCATACAAAGTTTGGTGAAAAAAGCACGGTAAACTATGAAATGCAACGTCATCAATAAACATCGACTTTTTGCAAAAATGAACAAAAGTGGGCCGGTAATCGTGATGTACGGTTTCCATAGCAACCACTGTTAACATTGTATTCATGCCAGAGCAGCAAAATTTGCTGTATAAGTACAAATCAAGTTTGTCTATATAGCTGTATTAGTTTAATTCAGCTGATTTAAAAAAATAGCATATGATGACACTTTTCCGCGAACTTTTTGAACGCCCTTCGTATATACCCATGTCCATTTGCGATTGTCATAATTTTTCCAAGAATGAACACAAATGAGGAAATCTGCTTTTTGCATATATGCTGAAACAAAGATGCAGATCAGCTGGGCATATTTTAGCACCCTTATTCACTCCATGGAAGATGCAGTTTGGCTACTTTCTAAATCTAAAATTTCTAGCCTCTCACCATTTTCTGTCAATCAGACGGGTTTGTCTGGTTGACTTACATATATGAGTCATCACATGAGAAAACCAACATTCTGCATAGGCAAAACCAAAGGCACAGATCAGTTGTGCAGTAACTGCACAGCTGATCAGCGCCTTTGTCTTTGCTACATTGATAGTACAATCCCTCTTCTTCTGAAATCTGTATTTTCAAGCTACTAGCCTGCTTGTGGGACTGTACAGGCTGGTTTGTGTCAGACTGGTCGGAAATCCAAATTGTTGGTTTTCTCACACAAAGGCTCATATATCAAATTGACAAAACGTGATTTCTTTCCTTGGATATTTCAGACCACAAGCTGCAAAAACAGAGAGTTTCAGACAGACAACCAAAACAGGAACAAGTTCCAGATTTAGGTGGAAAATTTCAAAAAGTCCCTACTTTACCAACAACTCGGGCAACAACTCGAAAAAGTTCTAAGAAAAAAGGCATTTCTAATGTCAAACATGAACGCAACACTGCTTCTTATCAAATATCAAGGGTAGAAAAACTGTCTACAGAGCCTGGTATTTACCAGGACCTTAATACCGATCCAGATGAAAAGATGGAAACTTTGGAGGATGAGGACTACTTAGAAATATTACCTATTGACCAAACAGAATTAGTGTCAGGTAGTATCATGTTATGCAAGAATCCATCAGGAAAACATGCCCATGCAATATACAGAAAAATTTTTGGTGGTAAAAATGTAAATTTTCTGTAGAAAATTTTTGATATTTTTCTTATTTTTGCTCAAAACATAGATTGCGGGTACACGTTAGAACCGCCTCGCCGAGGCGGTTCTAACGAGTACCCACAATCTATGTTTTGGAGCAAAAATAAGAAAAACAGATATACCCCTGCATACCCCAGTTTTGCTATATAAAAGTGGGGTTCAAAGGGGTATAGATTACACAGACATGTTTTCCTGATGATTACAAAAACTCGCCCATGCAATGTGTAGAGATTTTTTCAGCTGTAAAAATTGAAAATTTCATTGGAAAAATTTGATATTTTCAATATATGTGCTCAAAACATTGATTGTGGGTACGCGTTAGAACCGCCTCACCTAGAACAGCCTCGGTGAGGCGGTTCTAGCGAGTACCCACAATCTATGTTTTGGATAAAAATAACAAGGATAGGTATACCCCTGTAAACCCCAATTTTACTATGTTAAATTTGGGTTTAAGGGATAAACATTACATGGATTTGTTATCCTGGACCCAGTTGTTCAAAGCATCATTAGCTTAACGATATCGTTAAGACATAAATTTGTTAAGCAAATATCAGCTAAAGTAACAAATACACTGTTATTTTTTGTTGTTTTCAACAAAAAATAACAGTGTATTTGTAATATTAATGTTTGAAATTTTAACAAAACGTTAACTAACAACGTCGTTAGTTTTGAACAACTGGGCCCTGATGTAATACTTAATAGATAAAATATTCAGCCACAAACTGTCATCTCAAACCAAGAGAATTCATTCAAATACTACAAGTTATCCTAGGCTCAGAGATAAGCAGTAGAGTGTGTAATAAAAAGCTAGAAAGGAGCAACAGGAGTGTTTTTATTAATTTGAGCCGCGACGCGAGAAAACCGGTCTTCGGGATTTACGACCAGGTCCGACACAAACCGGGCTGTACAAGCTCAGAAGCAGGCTAGAAGCTTGAAATTTCGGATTTAGGAAGAAGAGAAATTGTACTATCCGTGTAGCGAAAACAAAGGCGCTGATCAGCTTCGCGGTTACCGCGAAGCTGATCTGCGCCTTTGTTTTCGCCTAAGCAAAAATCCGGTTTTCTCATGATGTGGCTCATTTCTCAGTTTGTAAAGTAACAATTGACATTACTACGAAACTACAATGCTGTATTCCGCGTTGACCTATATAACAGGTTTTACCCTTCCCTGTGTCACAGACCCTTTCTTATCTTCTTACAGGTTTTGAGTCTGACTTAGATTCGTGAAGGAATGGTGAATCCAGACCTTGACCTTGACATAGCTAAATACAGCAGATATTTTAGATTTTACTCTTTCCTATCTTCCAGGTTTTGAGTCTGACTCCGACTCAGCTGATGGTTATACCAGTGGGAATACAGCAATAGATTCTGATGTAAATGTCAAAGTGGAAAAGATTATGAATAGCTACAGAATTCCAGAGCTTCAGACTGGCATTAATAGAATTGTAAATGACCTACAGCCAGGTAAGATACATGTAAGGGGAGAAACCCAGTTGGCAGGTTTTCCAACCACTGGCCTCGAGGTTATAAAACTTTTTTCAAGCTCAGCTCAGCTGAGCATGAAATTTCAACCGCTCATAAATGTTGAAATAGTCAAATATTGTGGAAAATTCAGGTTCAAAACTCAAAAACTTGTAATTTATCCTGCTCATAAATGTTAAAATGCCAACATTTGTTGGCATTTTAACATTTATGAACAAGATAAATTTTAGTCTCAGCTGTGCTGAGCATGAAAAAAGTTTTATAACCTTGGGCCAATACAAACTGGGCCTGAGGAGAGGGTGGTAGCATCAGACTTGGATTCGAGAGATCTTGTGTTCAATCCCCACAGGCGTCACTGTGTTGTATCTTTAAGCAAGGCACATAAATTATCTAGACTACTAGTGATCACTAGTTTATACCCAGGAAGCAGTGACTCCATCCAGATGTGACTGAAAAATTGTTGTCTGTGATGTTTAACCTCAAAAACAAACAAACAAACAAACAAACAAACCAGTATGTACAGTCACTTGAAATTTCAGTTTTAAGAAATAGAATGATTGAGCTATCTGTGTAGAAGAATAAAGGCGCTGATCAGCTGTGAATTTAAGAACAACGCTGGTGTTGAGATAAGTACGGGTTTTACTGGACATATAAACAAGACAAGTTCTTCTTGCAGGTTTTTCAGGTGTTTTATTTCAGGTGTGTTATCAGTTTTAGTCTTTATATGTTTTAGTCATAAGAATTAATAGAGTGAAAAGTAAAAACATGTATCTCATCATGAAAACACATCCATCCAATAAACATCCAGTGTAAAATTTGAGAATTTTCAGTTGAAACGTTTTGAAATTTTCCTTATTTTTACTCAAAACATAGATTCTGTGGGTATATATTAGAACTGCCTTTGCACCTGCCTTAGGACAGCAGCTTTAATGAGTATCCACACAATTATACACCCCAGTTTTATCATAAAACAGAGTGGTGTATATAAATTATTGAACTGATGTGTTATCTTTGTGTTACGTCCCTTTCAAGATTATTTCAGCTCATATGAGACAGGCCAATCAATAGGTGGGCAAAAACAGGAGAACCCCAAGAAAAAACACCTGGCACACCCGCAGGCAAAACTTGGCTTGTCTCACATGTGGCCAGTGCGGGGCTTGAAACCACACCAGACACAGCAGTGAGATGATCGAGTGATTAAGAAACGGGGGAGGGGGGACGCTGTAACAGTGCCTCGGGGGGCACTGTTATCTTAGTGTTGCTTCATTTTTTATTTCAGACAAGCCCAGCCTATTTTGTCGTTATTGTGGGAAGATATTCCACAATAAAAACACGCACAAATCACACGAGAGGAAACACAGAGGAAATGCTCCGTATACCTGTTCCTACTGCAATAAAGAATCATTCAACAAATTTCATCATGAACGCCACCTAGCCACGCATAGTGATGAAAAAAATTTTGTTTGCTCAAACTGTGGTAAAGCCTTTAAAGCTTTAGCAGACTTGAAGAGTCATGAAAAAAGGGAAAAGAGAGACCTAAAATTTTCGTGTGAAGTGTGCGGGAAGCTATTGGAAAGTAAGCAGGAGTTAAAAGATCATTTGACAAAACATACCGGCGAAAGAAGCCATGTATGTGAATACTGTGGTGCCTCTTTCAGATACAGCAGTAACCTGTACAGACATAAAAAATTGCATGCTAAGACTCGAAAAGTGCACGAATGTAATAAATGCCATAAGGTTTTCAGTACGAATTTTAATTTGAGAGAACATGAACTGATTTGTGTTTATAAATGTGTAGAAAAATGTGGGATTTGCAACAAGGAATTTAAATGCAAGAGGTATCTGAAAGAACATGAGAGAAAAATTCATAAACTCGACATTGTAGAAACAGTGGTGGTTCAGTAGTAGAGCATAAGATTTGAATCAAGTGCAGGTTCAAGCCCCACTGATGCTGAATTGTGTTCTTGTCTGAGCAAGACACACTAACTCACCATAGCACTTGTGAATTCCCAAGAAGCATTAGTCCTATCCTCAGTATCCTGACATGACTGAAAAAATGTTGAGTGGGACAAAAACACCCAATAGAAACAAACAAAAGTTTTTGTCTTTTCCATTTTAACCACAAACCAGATCAATATATTTTCACATGGAACTCTATACATTTTTTTCTTGCTCAAAAATTTGAAATAGATAGGTTTAATCTTAATATTGAGCCTTGCATAAAAATGAAAAATTAAATGTTTTATATGCTCACTTTAGAATGAGATTTATGTTGCTTACAATATTTAAGAATATCAACAGTTATAAATACATAAAAATTGCTTTTCTTGTTATTCCAAACAACAAATTTATTGATTTTGAGTATCTTGAGCAGTTTTAACTATATGTTTAGTAAAGCTTCATGCTTAAAGTAAGGCTACATACTTAGTAAGGCTTCATGGTTAGTAAAGCTTTATGGTTAGTAATTTATTTTTACTAAAGCTTCATGCTTAGTAAAGCTCCATGCTTAGTAAGGCTTCATGCTTAATTAAGCTTCATGCTTAGTAAAGCATGCTTAGTAAAGCTTGAGAAGATTTATTTTTTCATGTCCAGCAAATAGACATATGCAAATATGCTTCATTAATTGCCTTGGTTTAAATTATGTACACGGAGAGTGGAATTAGCTGTTTTGCTTATAAGATTTTGTGACATGGTGCATGATATAGAGACTATACATATATGACAAACATGAGCAGCACTTTTTTGCTCACCTGAGCATTTAATATGAAGAAGTAAAAATTGATAATTTTCATTAGAAAGTGTTTGATATTTGTCTTATTTTTGCTCAAAACTTACATTTTGGGTACATGCTGTGGGTACTCACTGAAGCTGTTCTAACGTTTACCCACAATCTATATTTTAGAGTATCAATAAGAAAATAGGTATACCCATGTAAACCCCAGTTTCACTATATATAACATATAAGTTGGGTTTAAGGGAGTATACTTTACATGGACATATTTCCTGATGTTGTATAACATAACCATGATCTGGCGTCTGTAATTGTGGTCTCTCCACAATTTCGAAGCTTTGAAACTGCAGGGCAAATATTATGTAGAGCCTCCTATGGAGGGGGAAGGAAAGTTTATAGCAACGGTCCTGGCCCAGAGGTTATAAAACATCTGTCATGCTCCGCTCAGCAGAGACTAAAATTAATCCTGCTGATAAATGTTAAAATCCTAACAATTATTGATATTTTAATATTTATCAGTAGGATAAATTACAGGATTTGGGTGATCTAAACCAGAAATGATAATGTATTTTGGCTATTTCATCATTAGTGAGCAGTTGTAATTTCACGCTCAGCTGAGTTGAGCATGAAAATATTTTTATCACCTTGGGGCCAGGTCACATGAACAAGATGACTGAGTCTGTCACTCCCTTATAAATACACCGCGATATGAAAAGGTACAAGTAGGCAAAGATCAGGAAAAGGTGCAATCAGAAAAAGATTCCCACTCCAAAAACCGAGATGGGAAAAAAGTTCAAAAAAATAAATTAACAATCAGGTACTTATACCATGAAAACATATTGTAAGCCAAATGAGCAGCTATTTTCCCAAAAGGTGGCCACTCAGTTACCTAAACTTAACTAAAAATATTATAACATACATAAGGCGCCAACAGCACAAAAATTTAAACACCAAGACATTAAACAAAAAGAACCACCACAGAAGTATCGCCTTGGAATGATCAGTAATATTAAATAACTGGCGGGCTTAAATTGATTTTACATGGCCATAACCTCACCCTCAGCTTCTGCAGTGGTTCATAACATTTATAAACATCCTGATGAATCAAAAACAAGGATTCACAGATTGAGTAAGCTGCCAGATGATGGAGATCCCTGGGCGCCCAATAACTTGCTAACTCCGGACCACCAGTTGGACCCCGGTGGGCCAAGCAACAGACAAGAAGCTCCGGCCCCAACCAACTAAAATGAATAGCTTTAAAAGTCGGGGCCATCCTAGAGTCTGATGCACGACCCACCAGCGTGCAATTAAAGAAGGCAGCATAGTTATCAACCATGATTGGGTTAAAAACTAAGCATGCAGACCGTCACATAACATTCAAGTTATAACCTATATGTCTGTAACCTGTAATGATTTTTCTGAACTGAGAGAAATTTTAGTTAGCTGAAAAAATTATACAGCTGTATGTTATAAACTTAACTCACACTAATTATTATTAATAATATTTTTTTGCATGTTATATTTCTGGTTTTAATTTTCTTTTCTGTTGCAGGTCGAAGAGAAAGGATAGAATGGAGCTCCTTGTCAGAGGTGATGACATGTCCCAGCTGCTATTTGATGTACATGTAATTGCTTTGTGATGTGTAATTTTGAATACCTAATATAGATTGACTATTTGCAACCGTGTTGTTTGTTTCACTCATTCACGTCTGGTGTCCTTTTCATGGTACCTAGGCAAACAGTACGAGTATAGGCCCAGATGTGACCCCGCAGAACGTGGCATCCTTTCTGGCGCTGTTTTGTTTGCTTTAAAAGAGAAATTTCATCAAAAATGGAATCTAATGCCACTAAAAATGGAAGTGGACTTGTTCAAATGATAATGATAGGTATACCATTTGTCATTTAATTTAATGGATAAACTTAAGATATTATTGTGAAAGAACAAAGTAAAGTGGGATGGTCTAGTGGAAGTGTCAGACTCCATATGAGCCATAACTCGAGAAAACCGGTCTTCGGGGTTTTCCGACCAGGTCTGACACAAACTGGCCGGTGTAGTAATAGAAAATGGCTATCTTGTAAACTTAACATTTTGGATTTAAGTAGAAGAGGAATTGTACTATGCCCGAGGCGAAAACAAAGATGCTGATCAGCTGTGCAGTTATTGCACAGTTGATCTGTGTAATTGTTTTCGCATAGGCTAAAAAATCCATTTTTCTCATGATGCACCCTACAGGTGCCTAGTTGTGTCCTGAAGCAACACATTTATGCCCCAAAGTACTGTTAAAAACCCAGGAAGCCGTGGTTCCTTCTGGAAACTATAAAAGGACAAATTTTGTTACATTGAGACATTGTTAGAATCACATCACAGAAAGTCCTGCTTGCGGTATATACACGGCTTAAGAAAAAGCAGAATATCTCAGGATTGTGAATGGTCAGTAGCTGCACTGGTGTAAACAAGATATCTTCTTTTCAGGTGATCATATAGACCCAGTCATGCTCCGAGTAAAACCAAGGAAGCTCTACACATGTGGGGTTTGTGACAAGATTTTCAGTCGCTCTGACAATTTGAAGAGACATCATAGATTACATACTGGAGAAAAACCTTATAATTGTGGGACTTGTGGGAAATCATTTGCTGATGGTGGGAATTTGTTGAAACATCTTAGACATCATGGACATTCAAGATTTTCAGACAAAGATTTAGTTTAAGTTAGTAAGGCATTTAACAGCTTGTAAATCTTGGTTCATCATTTTTTCTAATATTGATTTCATACTGGAGAAAATCCCTAACAAATGCGGGACTTGTGCAAAACTATTTGCTGATGGCAAAAAGTTGTTGAAACATCTTGGACACCATGGACAGTAGATATTCTCAGACAAAGATTAAGTTTCAATAATTATTGATAAGCTGTTTGTAAGGTAAATATGTAATATGTATGGAAACGTAATAGTTTACATATTGTAGAAAAACATTACAACCTTACAAATGTGGGACCTGTGGGAAATTGTTTACTGATGGTGGAAGTTTGTTTAAACATCTTAGACACCATGCTCATTCAAGATTTTTAGAAAAAGATTAAGTTTTCAGTTGATAAACCATGAGTTATGTAAATACAAGACTACTTACTCGGACAATCTAGGGAACATCATAGATAACATACTGGAGAGAAACCTTAAAAATGTGGGACTTGTGGGAAATCATTTGCCGATGGAGGAATTTTGTTGAAACATTTTAGACATCATGGACATTCAAAGTTTTCTGATATGGAATAAGTTTTGTTTTCAATTCATGAGCAAGTTGTAAGGTCAGTATATGTATAAGGTTATCGGAAACTCTAAAGAGACCTAGATTTTATGTATGGAAGAGAAACCTTACAAATGTGGGATTTGTGGAAAACAGTTAATCAGTACTAGAGAGGGTTAATGTGTCTTGCTCATGGACACATGGCAGCCCAATAGAGTTCAAACTTAGGACCTCTCGATTCAGATTCTACCACTAGGCGGCCACCATGTACCCACAAAATTACAATGAGTAAAGTATCTATGTTTGATGGTAAGTATCAAATAAATATGTATCACTAAATTTGTTTGACCGCTAAGATTAAAATGTTGTTCAAGGTGACGCTGTCTAAGTTTGTATCTATGATTTATTTCATTTGACAGGTAACAATCAGCATTCAGTTGCGAAGCCATATGAAATGAGATGCCCGTACTGCTTCAAGATATTTTCAGCACCTGGCAAGTTGAAAGTGTGGCGGGTGAGAGACTGGAGGTTACAAATAACTTGTGCATTAGTTAATATGCTTCATCTTGTTTTACAGGTAACCAAGCCAGGAACCAAGGTTATTCAGTTGAGAAGCCATATGGATTTCGCTGTCCCTATTGTTCCAAGATATTCTCAGCTCCTTCTGAGTTAAAAGTTCACCAGAGAATCCATACTGGAGAGAAACCTTACAGTTGTGAGATTTGTCAGAGGACTTTTAGTGATCCGTCTTCATGGAGACGACATTGCAAAGCTCATAAGCAAGGCAGCACACGGTTGTGAGACATTGTGGTCTAATGTAGCTTGTTTTCTGAGGAATTACAATCAGTGCTTTTGAAAACTGTTGATATACAGAGAATCCATACTGGAGAGAAACCTTACAGTTGTGAGATCTGTCAGAGGACTTTTAGTGACCCGTTGTCATGGAGACGACATCGAAGAGCGCATAAGCAAGGCAGCACACTGTTGTGAGATGGCGTCTCATTGCCTTACAAAGGACATCCCAGGATTAACAGTTTGTGCTTAATTTTGAAAAATAAGTTGAACTCAATGCAATTGTTGAAGAGCTTGCCATCATGCCAACTTGCCTATGTAAATTAACACCATGTTGCAATGTTTAAGTGCGGGGTGATATGGATATACACAATTTCTAGATCAGACCATTATGTTCACCAATGAAAATTTTACCTGTACCATTATAGTATTCATGATTTGTTAGCTGCCAAAATCACAAATTGAAATGCTCCATGCTTCTGCTCCAGAACCAGAGGGCAGATTTCCATGAAACTTGATACGTAGCATCTCGTGTTGCTTGTCTCTGACAGGATCATGGCGAAAAGCACTCCAATAATTGAGCTGCGGTGATGTGAGAAAACGGGTCTTCAAGGTTTTCAACCAGGCCCCGAGGTTATAAAATTTTTCTCATGCTCAACTCAGCAGAGAAATGTGAGAATAAAATTTAAACGACTCGTAAATGACAAAATAGCCCAAATAAACTGATATAACAGGTTAGATCACCAAAACCTGTAATTTATCCTGCTAATTGTTGGCATTTTAACATTTGTTGGCAGGATGAATTTTAGTCTCAGCTGAGCTGAGCATGAAAAAAGTTTTATAACCTCGGGGCCAGGTCTGACACAAACTGGCCTGTGCAGTCACAGAAGCAGGCTAGAAGCCTGAAATTTTGGATTTAGGAAGAAGCAGTATTGTACTATCCGTGTAGGGAAAACAAAGGTGCTGATAAGCTGTGCAGTTACTGCACAGCTGATATGTCATTGAGCAACACCATTAGAAAAACCAGATTTTTTGCATATGCGAAAAACAAAGACACATTATGTGTCTTTGTTTTTCGCATATGCAAAAAATCTGGTTTTTCTAATGGTGTTGCTCAATTATTTTCAATGTGTAGGCAACAGGTGAGCAATTACAGAGCTATAGGTCATCTTATTTCTGTTTTGAATCAGTAGCATGGTTGCCTGGTGGTAGAGGATAGGACTGGAAAGTGAACGGTTTGAGGTTCAAACTTCAAACCCTTCCACTGGCTGAGTTGTGTCCTTGATCAAAACACAGGAACTCATCAGCGTACCAGTTAAACACCCAGGAAGGAGTGGCTCCGTCCTGACATTAATGAAACTTGCTGGTTTAAACATAAATGTATGGCTTAGATATGTATCAAGTAGTGTTTACATGTTCACTGTTGTACATTCTTATAGTATACTAGTCAAGAGAGTACATGTATAAAATAAAACTGAAATTTTCGTGATGTACTGTAGCTTAATTGTAATTTTTTATAGCCCAAAATAGTAAAACTTTCTTTTGCATGGGTTATATAACCTCTGCTCTTTGCAAATTATGACTAAAACAAAAGCATAGATGAGGGTCTGGATGGGGTATAATGATTAAAGAATAATGGCCTAAAAATTTTAATGAGAGTGAATAAAGAGCCAAAAATTTAATGATTAGTGAATAAGTAGGTCCTAAAAAATAATGAATAAATGAAAAATTTTAATGAATAGCAGAATAATATAATGAATAGTGAATAATAACATTTTAAAGAATAATGAATATGCTAAATTTGGCTATGGAATTGTCTTAGATGGCCTCCCTGACATTCCAGACTTTCATTTTTTTTCGCCCCCAGACCCGATTTAGCTCAAATGTTATAGTCATATTTCTGAAATCTTTGAATGTTTGGAAAGACATAGCATGTAGGGACTCACTTCATGAATCTTTTTAAAAAATGTGTCATTTCCTGAGCCAGATACTATTTCACTGTTTTGTTTGCTTATGTATATGTATTTTCTTTTTATTCTGTTACCCCACTTTGTCCTTATTATGTATGTTCCAATCCTATAATGATAATCTTTTCTGTGGACGGACATCACTTTGCTTTTTTATCTGACAGAGCATAATTATGGTGACTTTTGCAATCAGAAACAAGCCAGTACTAAGAACGTTAATGCAAATCTAACTGGCAGTTTATATGGCGCTACATAATTTTTTCCTCGCTCGCTTCGCTCGCTCGGTATTTAAGACATTTATAAAATGTTTTGTACAATCAGGCACAAGCACAAAATCATACTTCACATAGTACTCCTATGCTTACTAGTTAACAAAATAAAAACAACAGCTTTTTATTATAACTTTTACCCCTGAAGTTACAATTTTTCTTAAATTAACCTTTGATGTGCATTATTGAAGAGAAAGATTCAGGGTGAAACTCAGGGCATATTCAGTATACAGTTTGGAGGGGATTATATTCCCAACAGATTTAAAAGAGGATTTGCTAAAAAATCAGTTAACTATTTTGGAAAGTTTCTATGAGGCTTTGTGGTCTAGCAGATAATATATGCTTTTCTCAAGATGTTAAAATCAAGGTTGCACTCAGCTGTCTACAATTAAGTATCATAGAACTAGTCTTTGTGGCTTTAGATAAGGGATGCCTTAGGTGGGGAATACCTATATTTGCTATTAGAAATTAGCTGGGTGAAGCAGGCGGTTCTAGTTATTATCATATTTTAATGAATAATCGAGCTAATTTTAATGAATAAGCCAAAATTTTAATGACAGTGAATAAATGGCTAAATTTTTAGTGATTAGTGAATACAAGGACCCCCCATCCAGACCCTCATAGATCATCTGCATAGTAACTGAGCAGATTATTACTTTTGTTAGCACAATTGTCCAACATAAATCTCAATCCATTCGCAAACAGTCTGTAAATACAGTTAGACCCCCCCCCACCCCCCCCCGACAAAAACAAAACAAAATAGATTTTCTCTTGGCAAAATAATCTTTTTTTTTGTCAGGTAAGATGAAACCAGCTCGAAACCACCAAGGCCAGAGAGTCTACAAATGCCGCTTTTGTAATAAGATATGCCCTGCTCCATCGAAGTTAAAGGTACACGAGAGGACTCATACAGGAGAGAGACCTTACAGTTGTGAGATCTGTGGGAAATCTTTCAACGAGAAGGGACATCTAAAAAACCACATGGTTGTACACTTTTCATTGTGTAATTAAATATACATCAAGAATGGTTTAGATAACTCAATGGTAATGGTTTAGGCTAGAAGGAATGGACATTTGAGCTGCCTCGTGGGAAAACCAACAATGTGGTTTTCGAACAGATCTTACACAAACCGGCCTGTACAGCTACAGAAGCAGGCTAAAAGCTTGAAATTTTGGAGTTAAGTAGAGGAGGAATTGTACTATCTGAGTAGCGAAAACAAAGACAGTGATCAGCTTTGCGGTTACCGCAAAACTGATCTGCCCCTTTGTTTTTGCCTATGCAGATTGTTGGTTTTCCCACGAGGCGGCTCATTTATTAAAATGTTATATGATGCATTGAATGAGGACTCATAATGAGAGACAACCACCCAAGAGGACAACCAACACAGATAAAGTCAATTTTAGACAGTAATCATAGTCCAAAATGGGACAGCAATGAGTATTACTGTAAATTGGGAAGTTTTCGCGTGACCTCTAGTTCGCGATTTGTCTATTTCCAATTTATTAGCAAGTTTTAGAATTCCCAAGAGAGTGCCCATGTATTCTATAAAGTTTATAGTGATTCCTTTTTAGCGAGAACTTTGAATTCGCGAGGCAACCAATTCTCGAATATTAGTGAAAATTAAGTTCTAGCGACATTTCCTGATTTACAGTACATCATTGTCATCATTTTAAACTTACACTTCAACCTCATTATAACACGCCTCACTATAATGCGGTTTTCATTATAACACGGCCATGTCATGGATCCCAAATTGATTATTTTACTATGTGTTTATAGTTTGTAACCTCATTATAACACGGTTTCACTTATAACACGGTCTGCATCTATGGACCCCAAAGATAGCGTTATAATGAGTTGTACTGTACTTGTTTCTGTATTGATAATCTACTGAGTCAGTTCACATAATAACACCTGGACCTCTTTATAACACGGTTTGTTACAACACAGTTTTGGATATAACACTGATCACTGTTGGACCCAAATTGCTTATTTTAGATTATTTATGTTATATGTTTAAACATTTTACTCTCCTTATAACTGGGTTTGGATAGCTAACACGGAAATTGGCTTGGACCCCAACAATAGTGTTATAAAGAGGTTGTGGTGTACTTGCAACATAAATCAGTTTTACAAGCTGTACTGTTCCTCCCAGTCCTCTTTGTTCCAGGTTCTCAACACGAGAAAAAAGTTACTGCACAGCTGATCTGCGTCTTTGTTTTCGCACAGACAAAAATCTGGTTTTCTCATGAAGCGGCTCACTATCATTTATAGACAAAATATATGAGCCGCCTCATGGAAAAACAAACAATCTGCATAGGAGAAAACAAAGCCGCAGATAACCGCGAAGCTGATCAGCGCCTTTGTTTTCGCCTTTGCAGATTGTTGGTTTTCCCACGAGGCGGCTCACTTGGTCATGATGGGCCTTAATGTTTTCTGACAATGACTTGTTTGATATTTAATGGGCCACCACATGAGAAAACCAACAATCAGAACAGGCTCCACACAAACCAGACTGTAGACAGAAGCAGGCTAGAATGTTGAAATCATGGATTTAACAAGAAGAGTTATAGTTCTCTTCATGTAGCTAAAACAAAGGCGCTGATCAACTTTGCGTTTAACTGCGAAGTTGATCTGGGTCTTTTTTTTTTTTGGATATGCAAAATTTTGGATTTCTCACAATGCAACTCAAATGCCTGTTAGATTGAGATCTCCATTATATACTATGCATTAACTGAAGATTTATCTGAAGAAAATATTGTTTCATGCTTTATCAACAGCTTCTGAGTTAAGACACCATAGCTCAATCAATAACATACGAGGGGTGATCGGAAAGTACGTATAAAAATGCTGCAAAATAAGTTTGCGTCAACCGATTGATATGAAATTAAGTACGAATAAACATTGGTCCTTTTGTAATTAAATGCCATTCTCATTTTTAAACAATGACGTCAGACGTTCATGCACGAGGCAGCGTAATGACGTCACTTCACGTGACCCGGCGCACCTGTACCCCTGGGTTGACTTTGTTAGTGTATTTGGTGGGGTTGGGAAAGTTGGTCGACATTTTTTAATGGAAACTAATTTTCTAACATAAATTGACCATTTTTCGAAAACATACGGCATTCTGATGCTTTATCTACTAATACGGTGAAATTGAATGCAACAGGTTAGAGTAAAATATGCAAGAACGTCGATTTGATTTTGTAAACTTAATTTCAATACCTTGTTTTCTGGCCGATTTTTAACGAAATGATAAAAGACTGGCATAAACTATAAGTAGTAGAGACAATGTCAAGAATAGATATGTTTCGAGCTTACAGTAAATATATACTTTTAAAATAATGACTTCCCGAAAATGCAACATTTTCGAAAATCTTAACAGTTTTGTCTATTTGACACAGTCGGTATTTGAAAGACTCTACAGACAAATCCATTCGATAAACAGCCTCGTAACTTTACAAATATAAGCCGTGTACGTTGCAGTTAATGAGTATTAAATAAAATGCGGGCATACGCAATCAAAACGGATGTTACAATACTTTGAACTAAGAAGTATTTTGAAATAAGAATAAAATTTCGACGTTACGTTGTGCCGCATAACGTTAGGCGGTGTTTCCATAACGACAGCTGCAACGCACGTGCGCGTTTAATGCATGCGTTATTGCAATAGATTAATTGCATATATATTGCTGCATTATTTGATGAATTTTCATCTCGAAATAACAAAAGATAAAGAAATGACAACATTTTTATACATACTTTCCGATCACCCCACGTACATAGTAAAACAAAAACTTTATTTGAAAATGCCATATTAAAGGTCATTAAATTTGAAACTGTCACTCAAATCAGCAGATCAATCAATCCACAAGTCTTTGTGGACAATGTGAAAAGAAACTCAGATCTTCAGAATACATGTTCTTGTGTAATACACTCTTAATAGCACTCTTCTGTGGCTGCATTGACAGGTCTATTGCGAAATCTCTTTACTGCGGAGTTGTATATGAGCCGCATCGTGAGGAAACCGGATTTTTGCCTATGCGAAAACAAAGGCGCAGATCAGCTTCGCTACACGGATAGTACATTTCCTCTTCTTCTTATATCCGAAATTTCAAGCTTCTAGCCCGCTTTTGTGACTGTACAGGTCAGTTTGTGTCAGACCTTGTCGGAAACCCCGAATACCGGTTTTCTCGCGTCGCGGCTCATATGAGCCTTGGCATGAGAAAGCCAACAATCTGGATTTCCTACTAGATCCGACACAATCTGGCCTGTACAGTCACTGAAGCATGCTAGAAGTTTGAAATTTTGAATTCAAGAAAAAGAGGGATTGTACTATCTGTGTAAGGAAAACAAAGACGCTGATCTGCTGTGCAGTTACTGCACAACTGATCTGCAGCTTTGTTTTCACATATGCAAATTAGTGTTTTTTCTTTTTATGCTGCCGCTCACATTTTTAATTTTTCTAGGTATAAGGTTGCCAGCTCGCAGTCCCCAAGGCCAGAGGGTCTACACCTGCCGCTTTTGTAACAAGATATTTCCAGCTCCATCCAAGCTACAGGCTCACGAGAGAATACATACTGGAGAGAAACCTTACAGTTGTGAGATCTGTGGGAAAGCTTTCACAGAGAAGGGAAATTTAAAAGTTCACAGACTTATACACATGTGAAAGCAGTAACTGTTGTTTAATTGTACAAATTTAAGTTTCAAGAATGATGTTGGTTACGTAATCACTGGTTGGATGCTACCTATTCAAGACTTTTGTTCAAATGCATTTAAAGATGACTGCACATGTAATTAAAACTGGTAATCATTTTGTTGTTCTACTTATTTCTGTTCTGTTTTAATCTTGCCTTCATGACACAGTTCAGTTACCACAAGCCACACTGTTCCTGGGCAATCCACCCAGATATAGATTGCAAGTACATGTACTTTAAAACATGTACATGTACTTTAAGTACATGTACTTTAAAACATGTACATGTACTTTAAGTACATGTACTTTACATCATCCATAGTGCAGATTATATTTTTCTTTTGATCCTTTGGGATCGGTGAATATATTTGGAGTATTTCAAATATTTTGTACGTTAAGAATCATGTGCTTAACAGTATTTTGATTATTTGGCCCCTTTGGGAATATGAGTCTTTGATTTAGACTACACAGATGTAAATTCTTGAAATGACAGCAATAATGTCTGGCTTTCGCTGCCAGTTTAGTAAAGGGTCACTGATGAAGGTTCACTACCCGAAATTGTACAATATGGCCCATCTTGCTTTGAATGTTTTACTGCTTCCAAGGGATCTAACAATTATTTTTATTTAAAAGTACACCTTTCTTTCATCATATTATTAGCTGGCAAATACTGTTCTTGAACCAGTAAAATGATGAGAAACCATTTTCATGACCAAATCTCAGAAAAACAAACAACTCAGAAAAACAAACAAGACATGCAGGTCAATTTTTAGTCTGCTCCAATACTGAAAGGTTGCCTTGTTCTAGTGGTAGAAGAGGTCATGGCTTCAAAACCAACTGGCTATGTACTTCAGCAAGCCACTCGCCTTCTAAACCTGGGCCATGGGTTCAAGCCCAGCTTCTCCTGTCCAAAGTCCAACCATAAAATTCTCATTTGAATCAGCAGAAGAAGGTTTGGAAGTATGGTGTTACAAATAAATTTCATGACTGAATCTTACATGAAAGGAATATGCCTTATGTGGGGATAGATTGTGGGTCCTCTTCATTATGAATTGGACATCGATTGAACTAACATGCCAGGTTAAAGGTTTACAATCAACATCTTGTGTAAAATCCTCTTTTTTATATTCACAGGTAGAGTAGCCCAGATTCTTCAAAAGCAGGGCCACAGGGTTTACCAATGTCAATTTTGTGGCAAAGTATGGACTACACCATACAAATTAAAGACCCATGAGAGGACTCATACTGGAGAGAAACCCTACAGTTGTGAGATCTGTGGGAAATCTTTTGCAGCTAGAAGTAATATGACAGCTCATAAAATGACAGTTCATAAAATTGTTCATTAGAAAAAGAATGTACATGGTTTTAAGTGTCTTCTTATTTTTGATCCTAAATTGTGGAACTGCCTTTATAGAACCGCTTTACTGATGTGGTTCAAACATGTACCCACAATCTGTTTTGACCAAAAATGTACCCACAATCTATGTTTTGACCAAAAATGAAAGCTACATGCTCAGGAGAGAATACATACTGGAGAGAAACCATACAGTTATGATATCTGTGGGAAATCTTTCACCGAGAAAGGAAATTTCTCAGACTTATACATGTGTGAAGAAAACAATTGTGTAATAGAACAATGTTTTGAGAATGGTGTAGCCTAGATTACTTAATCTCAGTGGACACTAATCAAAATATTATTTGATGCATTTCAAGATGACTGCATTTGTTATTAAACTTGGTGTCATGCTTTTTTTCATAAATCTGTTGCCATCATGAAGCAATCTATTAAATTAGTTTGAATAGCCACATTTTGCGTAATCCTTGCCCATTTCAGATTTCCAGTACCTATGTATTAGTATGATAGTCAATCTTTGGACTTCTCCAATACAAGGAGAGCCTTGTTCTAGTGGAAGGACATCATGCACAGGTTTGAAACCCACTGGTTGTGTTAGAGAGTAAGCAGAGGTCGTTGGTTTGAGCATCTGCTTCTCCAGTCCAGCAGACAAGGTTTCAAACCTACCTGTATAAGCTTTTGGCATAGAGTACTATGTAGGTTTACAGTAATCCCTGAATGATTCAGTACACTAAAATGGATGGGGGAATCTAGCATGAGTAGGAATAGAAATCAAATCGATCACTCAGATCAAAGTGTGCAGTCACAAGGCTAACATTGGCTCTTGGAACAGATTTATTGTGTGGTTTAATATCACAGTCAATGAATTTTCAGTCATGTCAGGATGAAACCACAGCTTCTAAGGAATAGGGCCCTGGATATATACTACTGGCATAAAGTTAAGCATATTTTTATGCAACCTCGAATTTGAAAGTCATAAAAAAAAATTTCGGACTTGATTTTTATCCAGTATGTGTAAATCAGTATTCAAGGGACGAAAATTTGGTAAATTCTATTCACTTATTGTAACATTGATCACGAGCGAGAAGCTCGAGTGACAGCACTGTTCATGAGTTGTTAAACAAGCGTGATTCATCTTTAAATTTTGGTAATTTGCAAGTCTTCAAAACACTTTTTATGAAAAACATGAACAAGGAAAGAAATGTGAAGGTGCGAATTGTAGGCATGAGAGAGGCTACATAACTGTAAGAAAGCTTTTTGGTCAGACAAGAGGTCAGACAAGAGCTGTATCTGTCTGTGTCATTCAGATAGTCATGTTCATGTTTGACGCCTCCCTAGTGAACGCTTAATGGGGCCCTGTGTGCAAGTAACTGTGCCTGGAGGAGGTGGTGTGGGGTGGGTTCTCTTCCGACAGCATTCTTGATTTAAAAGTGTTGAACACATCACGAAAATATGTCCGTGTAACGTATACCCCCTCGAACCCCACTTTTATATAGCAAAACTGGGGTATACAGGGGTATACCTATTTTTCTTATTTTTGCTCCAAAACATAGATTGTGGGTACTCGTTAGAACCGCCTCGGCGAGGCGGTTCTAACGTGTACCCACAATCTATGTTTTGAGCAAAAATAAGAAAAATATCAAAAAGGCCTAGGGAATTTAAGGCTTGATTTCGGCCTCATGTGTTGATAAAAAACTGAATTTTGGAATTTTGATGAGAAACGTATTGCAAATAGCAGGTATAGGTCCTTGCTTATATACTCTAGCACAACTATCACATTCAAATTGCACATGTTGCCATGGCAACGCTCCGAAAAGCATAGAAATGTCACTTTTTGCAATTTTGGGTCTATTTTTCACCATTCAACATCATTTTCAACTACCGGCCCACGCGACGAACAATTTCTCATTGTGAAATAATTATGAAGTATCATCCAGAGATATTGTATGCTGAGTATAATTTTGTTCGGAGAGTGGGCTGGCACTTAAAAATTAAAAAATGTGTTCAGAAATGGTCAAAAATAGACCAAAAAGTGCAGAAAGTGCTCTATCTATGGATCTTCTGGGCGTTGCCATGGCAAGGCTTGTAGGATAAATGAAATACTTGTTCTTGTTTTTAATAGAGGAGACATATGGCTGTTTTAAGGAATAGTTTTCTCACCTAAATTCCAAAATTTATTTTTTAGCAAAATCTGAGGCCAAAATCAGGCGTTAAATGCCCTAGTCCTTTTCAGTTGAAAATTTTCAATTTTTAACGCTCAAAAAATCTCTGTTTATTGTATGGGCAAGTTTTCGTAATGAGTACATTGAATTCCCAAAAGTGACAGAACAAGAGATGCTTGAATCCGTCGTTTGGCCCTTCCTTAACTCCCCTAACGACCAGCATATGGTACTACAAAGTGAAAATGCAAGGCTACACCGTGCAGACACCTCAGAAGAATACAAAAATCAGCACCACATTGCTAGTCTTCCATGGCCTAGCTCGTTGCCAGACTTTGAGCCCCATCTAACACTTGTGGGACGAGCTTGGTCGATGTGTTTGGAACTGGGAACCAGCCGTGTCCATTATTCACGAGCTTTACCAAGCTCTACAGGAGAAGTGGGACAGGGTACCAGGTGAAAGGCACATGAAACTAGTGATTTCCATAATCAGCAGGCACCAATTTGTTTTACGACAGAGGAGATGATACACACAATTTTAACCGGAAGTGGTTGAGTTTTCTGTGGTGCTATTTGACATCTTTCAGCATATTCTGAAACTGGATGCTCAAAACTAAATCTTTAGAAAAAAATCATCAATGTCTTGGTGTTTTCTTAGAAGTTGTGCCCACCTTTGTGAAATTTTTCTATTGATTTTTTACAATTTTATGGGGAATTTTAGTTGTGTAGTTACAGCCCTTTGCTAACTTGTGCATTGGTTATCTTTTCTTCATTAAATTGCTGGTATATTGTTTTTCTCAAAATTTATAACAAAAATTTAAAATGTTTCAAAAGATTTTATTCTTAGCATTCCAAAATCTCATGTGAATTTCAAAAAAATGGTTATAGTATATACCAGTACCATGCAGAGTTAATGTCTGTTTTGCTGATTCAATTCAATTCAAGTTCATTCAGGTATAAGATCAAATACATATATAGACTAATAACATGTACATAAAACATATCATCTTTGTAATACAAAAAATACTCTATAAAAAGGATGTAATCAATAAAAATTGATGTTGATCTTATAGAACCTAGGATAACCCATAAAGCCAATTTAATGGCTTATTTCCAATGGTGTCCATTAAATAAATAAATAAATAAATACTTTTATGAATATTGAGATTAACATTTTAGTTATTACAAAATGTGTTACTTTAGAACACCAGTTTTAAAAGAGATCCATACTAGAAACTATGATCATTATACCCAAATAAGAAATATATCACAGGAAAATTTATATAAAACAACGAGGTTTAAAAATAAATAACACTGCTCTCTTTATTTGACTGACCAGTTGTAAAAAGATGCCTCTTGACTGCAGTTTTATATTTTGTTCTGTTCTCAATTGATTTAATGTCATCTGGAAGATTATTCCAGTCTAAAATTGCATTATAATAAAATGTTTGAGAGTCACAGCCCTTTAAAGGGGATATTTTAAAATTGTATGCACTTCCTCTAGTACTGTATGAATGACATTCTGATATTCTTCAAAAATTTTGATTGAGATATTGAGGAGCAAGCTCATGAAAAATATTATAGACGTGGTTCAGCCTCAACTGTTTTGCCCTATCCTCTACTTTAAGTATGTTGATATCAGATAGAACAGAATAATCTAGGAGCATGAATAGTCAAAGTAACATTGTATAAGAGCTGATGAGAGACTTAACCTAGTTGTAACATTCAAATTTTTGCAATTTCTGTATAAAAACTTTAATCTTGAGTTAACTTTACTAATTATAGAGTTGACAATTTTTTCACAATTTTTAAAAGTGCTTATCAATGATAAGTCCAAGATATCTAACACTATCTTGTGGCTTGATGACTTGATCCTTACATTTAACATTTAACACATAACGGCACCCTTGATTCAAATCAAGTGATCAGGCACCTCTAGGACAAATGGTATAACAGATTCTAAATCTTCCATCTCTTTTTGTATTCACAGGTAGAGTAGCAAAAATTCGTCAACAACAGGGTCGCAGGGTTTATCCATGTCACTTCTGTGGCAAAGTATGGACCACACCATCAAAGTTAAAGACCCATGAGAGGACACATACTGGAGAGAAACCTTACAATTGTGAGATCTGTGGCAAATCATTTGCCGAAAAAGGGACATTGAAGAACCATAGAATACTTCACATGAACATTGATGTTTGATACAGTTTCATGAATTTTTGTCAAAAATGCAGTTATCATTTTACTTGGGCAGCTAGTGCTAACCCAAACTGATTATTCAAAGTAATTATATGAACTTAATCAAGGATTATATATTTTTTTTATATTTGGTCCAAAGCATAAATTGTGGTTAATCATTAGAACTGCCTCACTAATGCGGTTCAAACGTGTACCCACAATCTATGTTTTGACAAATAAATCTAAGGAAATTTTAAAATTTCTACAGTTTAAAATATTTACGAAGGGTGGCCCAGTAAATCGTGGACTGTGTTTGCTGCATAAAAACTATTTAATGCACAGGCTTCCAATTTACAAGTATATTACGTACACATGTTCTGGGTGTGCATACAAAATTTCAGAAAAATAATCTATGAATAAAATCTCAGTACACAATACAAAGGTACAAGTCATGCAGACCCGGCGCATGCTGACGACGTCGTCTACTGGTATGCGTCAATTTCATGTACTTCATGTACTTACCGTTTACTCTTGTAGAGGTACGCTCCGTTATGTGTGATACACCAGCGGTGGTTGTACCAATTTCTGAAACATGTCACTGAACCTTAGACTAAGAAATAGCCTGTTGAATTGCTTACATGAACCTCTCCCAACCCTGATGCGATTTCATCTGCGGAAAGTATGTTAGGGACGTTCATGAATGATTTCAATGATTTCTGTCCATGCTATGTACTTTCTGTCCAACCATCTCTAAATCGACCATGCCATTTAAAAACAAGGCTCCTCGAAATATCACTGTATATGTTGGTGCTTTTCAAATGCTTGAATGAATCATTTGAGGTCATGACGGACTGCAGACACAACTGGATTGCCGTTCGTCGCGCTTTCTCTTCCTATAACGTCGCCATTTTCATTAGGTTGTAAGTTTAACAGACAACATTTAAATGTGTGCCATTTTTAAACACATGATATGTTACATTCAAAATTTTCTCTGGTGATGTTAAAAGAATATTGCTATCAGCAGACAGCTTGTTCACTGAAATAGCTGATAAATATTACTTTATTGAACACGCATAAGATTATTTAAATGTGTTTGTTTGGGTTGCGCCGGGTTCGCATACACTGACCTAATCAACCATGCACATTTTACAAGTTGTACAAAAACTTATACTTTTATGCACCTCTTTTTACTGAATTTGAGGAAGGTATTTGAAAGGTTCAATGGCAATAGGGCGTCAAATGATGAAAATATCAACAAAGTACACGATTTACCGGGCCATCCCTCGTATATATTGCATGGGCAAGTTTTTGTAACTTGCTAAAATAGATTTTTTATTCCCATGATCCTACATGAAAACAACTGTTCACTTGGCCTTTAAGCTATAATAAAACAATATTTTTTCACTTTATGTATCCATATGATTGGCAGCATTCAGTTGCATGACTTTGTCCATTTCTGTTATCTCTATCTTTTAGCCATCATAATTGTTAGGTGAGCTACAAAATCATCAGGAAAACATGTCCATGAAAAGTATTCCCTCTTTAACCCCACTTTTATATAGAAAAACTGGGGATTACAGGGGTATACCTAATTTTCTTATCTCTGATCCAAAACATAGATTATGGGTACTTGTTAGAACTGCCTCACAGAGGCGGTTCTAACTTGTACCAAAAATCTATGTTTTGAACAATATAAGAAAAGTACATGGATCAAACATTTACTGATGAAATTTTCATTTTTTACAGGAGAAAAAAATATTTCTATATATTGCATGGGCAAGTTTTCATACTTAAATGTCTATCATTGCTCTGGCACCCATTCATTCTTCTCCCGTCTTCGTCCAACACTTCCAGACATCTGAAACCATTTTGCCAATCAAGCCTAAGTTTGTTTTGAAGCTTCTGTTAGAATTGGGTGGGGGGACAAAAGTTTGTGTATAAATGGTAAAGATGGTCATGTCTACATATTAGGTCTACATATTTGTGTATGAAAGGTTTTGAATACATGTATTACGTATATCAGGAAATAGGTGAGCGTTCACAGAGTCATTGGTTCTCTGGTTTGTGTTTTAAGGTATAAGAGCACCAGTTCTCAGTCACCAAGGCCGAGCACCAGTACTCAGTCACCAAGGCCAGAGAGTGTACACCTGCCGCTTTTGTAACAAGATGTTTCCAGCACCTTCAAAGCTACAGGCTCATGAGAGAATCCATACTGGAGAGAAACCATACAGTTGTAAAATCTGTGGGAAAGCTTTTGCTGAAAAGGGAACATTAAAGAACCACAGTTTAATTCATTTGAACACTTATATCTGATAAATGTTGATAACTTGTCAGAAATATAGCGAATGATTTTCGTTTTGGATTTTTTTAACAAATAATATGTCGAGCCTGTTTTAAGAACATACATGAGAACAAAAAGGCATATTCATACCTTTCATATTCCTATACCATTATACTATTGCATTGCCATAATTTATTGAGCAAAATTTTACATGCCTTTTGTGAGTGTGAACAGGGACAGTTCTGATTCTCAGTAAAAAAGTAACTAGTCAAGAGCTGTTATTTTTGCTTCATAGATAGAAACACTTTTTAGAATGAATTGGTCTGCTTGTAATTTCATTGACCCCTGCAAAACCATGACCATTCGTGACCATGGTTGACAATTGTTAACCATCATCAGGTAACCATGGTTAACCATGGTTTTGACATTTTTTGTTAAATGGCACCACAGTCAACCATGGTCCCATGGACCATGGTCAACCATGGTGATAGTTCGTCTCTCACTAATGAGAAAGACCATCATTATTTCTTGAATAGTGCTGATGTGTGTTGGTGAGTTCTTTGATGGCTGACTAGGCCAATTCTGGCTCTAAACTGTCGGTTGCAAGTAGAGCAAGTCAATGTCATAGAGTCTGCTGGTGGCACATTTGTTTTGGCTTTGCGCTCTCTTCGCTTTCTTTCAGCTTCACAGATTCTCTTCTTTTCATAGAGAACTGCTCCTTTGTTGATGAGACCTCGCCACTTTGATCGCTCCTGTGCAGTCTGTTCCCAGGACCCCATTGGTATTTCGAAATCCTTCAGAGAGGCTTTGAGGGTGTCTTTGTAGCGTTTCTTCTGGCCACCTTGAGAGCGCTTTCTCTCCTGTAGTTCTCCATAGAAAACTTTCTTTGGAAGTCGCGCATCAGGCATTCTTATAACATGGCCAGTCCATCTTAGCTGTGCTAGCTTTAAGACTGTATGCATGCTTTGCATCCCTGCTTTCCTCAGGACCTCTGTGTCTGGAATCTTGTCCTGCCACTTGATTTTTAACAACTTTCTCAAACAGCTTAAGTGGAAATGGTTAAGTCTCTTTGCATGGCGTTGGTATACTGTCCAGGTCTCACATGCATACAAGAGGGTTGGCAGTACCACAGCCTTGTAGACTTTCAGCTTGGTGTCAAGCTTGATTCCATTTCGCTCCCAGACATTTGCACGGAGTCTTCCGAATGCCACACTAGCTTTTGCAATTCTGGCAGTGATCTCATCATCAATATGCACTGCTCTGGAGAGAGTGCTTCCCAGGTAGGTGAACTTGTCAACAACTTTCAGTTTTTGCCCATTCACAGTGATGGTTGGTTCATTATATGGTTTTCCGGGGGCTGGTTGGTGTACAACCTCTGTCTTTTTTGTGCTGATTGTGAGATCATAGTTATCACATGACTGTGAGACTTGATCCATGGCTCTTTGCATTTTTAGCTCACCTGAGCCGTCAGGCTCACAAGGTGAGCTTATAGTATACCCATGCTCCGTCGTCCGTCCGTCCGTCCGTCGTCCACCATTTTCAAAGATCTTCTCCTCTGAAACCGCTTGGCCAATCAAAGCCAAATTTTACATGAAGCATCTATGGGAAGGGGGAACCAATGTGTATATAAATAATCCAGGTCACATGACCAAGATGGCCGCCATGCCCATATATGGTAAAAACCCTTCAAAAATCTTCTTCTCCGGAACCACCGGACCGATTTCAACCAAACTTGGCATGAAGCATTAATGGCTCAAGCACTACAATGTGTATATAAATCATGACCCTATGATGACCTTGACCTATTTTACGGCAAGGTCAACATAGGTCGCGAATGCATTTGAATGGGAAAAATTGTTAAATTGCCATTTAAAGGAAAAATCTTGCAGAAAATGAGCAGTAGGACTGAATATTAATGATTCTGAAAAAAATTGGGCACCAGGGGCTCATCCGCCCCCACCCCGGGGCAATATACATGTATATCTCCATAATATTCAAACATCTTCTCCTCTGAAACCGCTTGGCCAATCAAAGCGAAATTGTATGTGAAGCATCAATAGGAAGGGGTAACAAATTTATATATAAAAAATCCAGGTCACATGACCAAGATGGCCGCCATGCCCATATATGGTAAAAACCGTTCAAAAATCTTCTTCTCCAGAACCGGTAGACCGATTTCAACGAAACTTGGCACGAAGCATCGATGGCTCAAGCACTACAATGTATATATAAATCATGACCCTGTGATGACCTTGACCTATTTTACGGGAAGGTCAACATAGGTCACCATGCATTTGAATGGGGAAAACTTTTAAAATGTCATTTAAAGTGAAAGTCTTGCAGGAAATGGGCAGTAGGACTGGATATTAATGATTCTGAAAAAAAATGGACCCCAGGGGCTCATGTGCCCCCACCCCGGGGCAATATACATGTATATTTCCATAATATTCAAACGTCTTCTTCTCTGAAACCGCTTGGCCAAACAAAGCCAAATTAAGTGAAGCATCTATAGAATGGGGGAATCAATGTGTATATAAATAATCTAGGTCACATGACCAAGATGGCCGCCATGCCCATATATGGTAAAAACCCATCAAAAATCATCTTCTCTGAAACCAATAGACTGATTTCAAGGAAACTTGGCGTGAGGCATCGATGGCTAAAGTACTCCAATGTATATATAAATCATGACCCTGTGATGACCTTGACCAAGTTTATGGCAAGGTCAACATGGGTTGCCTGTGCATCTGAATTGGGAAAACTGTTAAAATGTCATTTGAAGGAAAAAGCCAACAGGAAATTGGCAAATGGACAGAATATTGAAGATTCTGAAAAAAGAAAATGGCCCAAGGGCTTATCTGCCCCTGCACTGGAGTTAAATACCATAATATTCAAACATGTTTATTGGTATATGCAGCTGATCTCAGGTGAGCGTTTACAGGACCATTGGTCCTCTGGTTGCCTCTGTGTTGGCATTCTTATCCATATCATCTGCATAGAGGAGCTCATCTAGCACATCAGTCTGGACCTTAGTTTTGGCTTGCAACCTTCTGAGGTTGAATATGTTGCCATCAAAACGGTACCTGATTGGAAAACCAGTGTCACTGTCCTGAAAAGCATCCATAAGCATGGCAGAAAACATCATGCTGAACAGTGTTCAGCCATGGTAGATAACCATGGTCAATCAAGGTCAAATAACCATAGTCAAACATGGTTTTGGCATGGTTAAACATGGTACAACCTTGGTCATCCATGGTAGCTAACCATGGTGTAGCATGGCCAGATAACCACTGTCAACCATGGTTTTACCATGAATGACCATGGTCAGCTAACCAGTATGTGATTTAAATATACTCATACTTGTACTCATTTAAAAAAAAAAAAAAAAAAAAAAAAAGTTTCATTTTGTAAAATTATCAAATAATTACCTGAACTATACATATTATTTGAAGTTTGAAAGTTTTCTTGGACTGAATATCTCTTGATATAAGAATTAGTCTGAAAACATCATGATTTCTTGTTCTGTCAGTGGGTGGGGTATGTGAGAAGATGCAATTTGAAAGAAATATGCTTCCATTCAAACCACATAATAGAAGATAAAGAATAAATACTTAAAATGTGAGTAAACAATGTGAATAACACTTGTGGCATAAATTTAAAGTAAAATTACCTCTTTACTGTAGGGCATATGCCATTTAAACCTGAAGAAACACACACCATGTCTGAATTCTTCCCTCCATTTTATACAGGATGTGATGTCATAGAGACAGGAAGTGATGTCATTTTTACCATGGTCAACCATGGTTATTACCATGGATAACCATGGTTGTTTACTGACCATGGTCAGCCATGGATATAATGTATATAAGCTTTAGCTTTTTAACAAATTGTGCACCACTAAAGAACAGTATGTATTGTATGTTGGGTAATATTCTAAATACCATGATAAAGACCATGGTTTGGCAACCATGGTCAAGCATGGTTGCCAACATTTTGACCATGACCAACCGCTGATAACCATGGTCGGAAATGTATGTTTTGGTGAGCATGGTTAACCATGGTCAACCATGGTCATTTGCCATGGTCTAAAGCATGGTTTTCATCACCAATCATGATTAAACCATGGTTTAACCATGGTTTAACCAAGGTTGCTCATGGAAACCATGGTCATAACTGGAAACCATGGTCATAACCATGGTTAACCATGGTCAACCATGGAACCATTTCGCAAGGGGAGCAAGATACTTACTCCCCATAGAATTAGTAAATTACCAGGAAAAATTGACTGGGACTATAAACTGCATTATGAACAGGCTTCATCAATTCTGTGACTGTCCTATGGTTATACAGCCTAGTTTTAGCTGAACCTGGCCCAGAGGTTATAAAACTTTTTTCATGCTCAACTCAGATGAGCATGGAATCTAAACTGCACATAAATACTGAAATAGCCAAATTAAATTAAAATTTCAGTTTTAGATCAATAAAGCATGTAATTTATCCTGCTAATAAATGTTAAAATGCCATAAATTGTTGTCATTTTAACAGTTATGAGCAGGATAGATTTTAGTCTCAGCAGAGCTGAGTATGAAAAAAGTTTTATTAACCTCAGTCAGGGGGGCCTGGACAAAAATGCCAAAGACATGGCTCCCTAATAAGTTAATTTTCACCCAATCCCATATGCAGATTGAAAAGAAGCAACACAATTTAAGCTTAATATAAAGCTCCTGTGTCAAACTGTCCACCATTTTGAAAAATTGTCACTGAAACTGCCAGCTTGCCTTCTGAAAAGCAAACAAACGTTTATTAAAGTAAAGATGGTACAGGCATTCCTTGCATCTTTCTTGAGGCTACATACATGTGTATGAAAGAATTTGAAGATACCTGGTCCCGAGGTTATAAAACATTTTTCATGCCTAGCTCAGCTGAGACTAGAATTTATCCTGCTCATAAATTTTAAAATTGGCATTTTAACATGTACCAGCAGTATACCTTACATGCTTAGCTTATCTAAGCCTTAATTTATTTTACAATTTTGGTTATTTCTGTTTATATGAGCAGTTGAAAATTCATGCTCAGCTGAGTTGAGCATGAAAAAAGTTTTATAACCTCGTGGTCATGTGGGCATAAACAGGACATATGGGGACCTCTGTTTCCTAACTTCAGGTTCAAGAGCAAGCTTACATCAGCAGCAGGGCCAAAGGGTTTACTCATGTCGCTTTTGTGGCAAAGTGTGTAGAGCGCCAGGTTCATGAGAGGATATATACAGGAGAGAAACCTTACAGTTGTGAAATCTGTGGGAAATCTTTCAACGAGAACCGAACATTGACAAAACACAAAATAATTCACATGAACGCAGATGTTTTATGTATTCTTACTGAATTAAAAATTGGTAGAAACAATGGTTATTATTTTTCAACATCCAAACAATGTCATTCCATACCTGACTGGGGCCTGTTGCATAATCTTAAGCTGTCATTAAACCTTTAGCTACAATTAAATTCAAGAATTCTATTAAGATAACATTTATTTTCTGCTGCATAAAACCAGTAAATACTGCATGTAAATTCAGAAATGTTTGCAAGAACTTAATTTTCGTTAATATTCGTGAACTCTTTGTCTCACGAATTCAATGTTCTCGCATATAAAGAGTTCTATAAGCTTTATAGACTACCAGAGCATTATTTTGCTAATTCAAGAACTGGGAAATAGAAAAATCGCAAAATAAGTCACGCAAAATTTCCGAATTTACAGTATTGTATAAAATTTTTGTGCACATATACACTTACCACTAGTTCTATTGTTTGTACTTTTAGGTACAAAAGCACGGGTTCATGGACAGAAGCGCTCCAGGGTTTACTCATGTCGCTTCTGTGGCAAAGTGTGTAGAGCGCCATCAACATTAAAGGTTCATGAGAGGATTCATACAGGAGAGAAACCTTACAGTTGTGAAATCTGTGGGAAATCTTTCTCGCAACAATGTTACATGGCAGTACATGTAAGAACTCATACTGGAGAGAAACCTCACACTTGTGAGATTTGTGGAAAATCGTTCGTTGTAAACGGAACATTGAAGACCCACAAAGTTACACATGTTAAAACTAAAAAAGTTTGATGCATCTTGGTGAGGAATGCTGTAAAAACTGTGTGCTGCCACATGAGAAGTCGCATATAGTGCAGAATTTGGTTTTCACATGATGCGAAGCTTTTCATAGATGATTCAGTTTAATGACTATTCCTGCACTTAACTGCCTGTTACATGTACAATCAATGCTGCATTTATCACTGTTTCATTATGTACATAAATGATTTTGATGTAGTAAATCTAGAGTTCAGTGTTATTTGTTGTTTTTTTTTATTTTCTCACCCAATGACTATGTTATTTAACATCAATATGGCCTTTCTTAGAGGCTTTACAAACTAGTGTATGTATCAAAAGAGAAAAAAAAAACAAACAAAAACATATTTGGTCTAATTACTGCAAAACTGAACATTTTTAATTCAATTCAAATCTTTATTCTCTCCAGGAAACATTTTCATGTAACAATAGGACGTACAAACATATATGAGCCGCATCGTGAGAAAACCGGATTTTTGCCTAGGCGAAAACAAAGGCGCAGATCAGCTTCGCGGTAACCGTGAAGCTGATCAGCGCCTTTGTTTTCGCTACTTGGATAGTACAATTCCTCTTCTACTTAAATCCGAAATTTCAAGCTTCTAGCCCGCTCCTGTGACTGTACAGGTCGGTTTGTGTCGGACCTGGTCGGAAACCCCGAAGACCGGTTTTCTCACGTCGCGGCTCATATAACATACAAAAAATTGGTAACTAAGTGGTCACAATACATGTATTTTTTTTAAAGTTCTGGTTACAAAATATCTTCTAATTAATAAGCGCACACATTTTTCTTTTTATTTCAGCTGCCTCAAAAACTAGAATCTGTCCGCATAAAATGGTAACAAAGGTTGAAATATTTCAACAAAAGCATGTCCCTGAAATGTATACCCCCTTAATTAAACCCCACTTTTATATAGCAAAACTTGGTTATACAGTGGTTTACCTATTTTCCTTATTACTCCAAAACATAGAATGTGAGTACTCGTTAGAACCGCCTCCCCGAGGTGGTTCTACCGTGTACCCACAATCTACGTTTTGAGCAAAAAGAAGAAAAATAAAACATTTCATTTCTAACAACTCTAAAAATCTCTGTATATCACATGGGCATGTTTTAGTAATGTCTGGCTTGCAGCATGAAGTTCAGACTGGACATTTAATGCTAATGAAATGGAAATTATCAAGCGATTTGAATTTTAAGAATGTAAGTTTTCATGGTATTTTACCTGAGAAAATGTGTGCATTATTATAATGATTTATAATAACAAATAGAACTGTGTGTGCACTTAAGAGTGTGTGCACTAAATAGAACAAACATGATTCTGACCAGGTCCCACACAAACCGGGCTGTTCAGTTGCAGAAGATGGTTAGAGGCTGGAAATTTTGGATTTAGAGAGTTACAACTATCCATGTAGCCGAAACAAAGGCGCTGATCAGCTTCACAGTAACTGCGAAGCTGATCTGCGCCTTTGTTTGTACCTATGCAGATGGTTGGTTTTCCCCATGCTGCGGCTCAAATTTTTCAGTTACGAGTATGTTGGGATGAAGTCACTGCTTCCTTGGTATTAACCAATATGATTGGGAGTTAATGTGTACAACTTTGTGCTCCAATTAGGGATCCATCCCAGTGCCCCTTAATTCAGTCTGATACTCTACCACTAGGCCACTGTACCCCCTTTGCAGCCACTGTGTCCCCCTTTGCAGCCACTGCCCCCCTTTGCAACCACTGTGTCTCCCTTTGCAGCCACTGTGCCCCCTTTGCAGCCACTGTGTCCCCCTTTGCAGCCACTGTGCCCCCCTTTGCCGCCACTGTGTCTCCCTTTGCAGCCACTGTACCCCCTTTGCAGCCACTGTGCCCCCCCTTTGCAGCCACTGTGTCCCCCTTTGCAGCCACTGTGCCCCCCTTTGCCGCCACTGTGTCTCCCTTTGCAGCCACTGTGCCCCCTTTGCAGCCACTGTGTCCCCCTTTGCAGCCACTGTGCCCCCCTTTGCCGCCACTGTGTCTCCCTTTGCAGCCACTGTGCCCCCCTTTGCAGCCACTGTGTCCCCCTTTGCAGACACTGTGCCCCCCTTTGCCGCCACTGTGTCTCCCTTTGCAGCCACTGTGCCCCCCTTTGCCGCCACTGTGTCTCCCTTTGCAGCCACTGTACCCCCTTTGCAGCCACTGTGCCCCCTTTGCCGCCACTGTGTCCCCCTTTGCAGCTACTGTGCCCCCTTTTGCCGCCACTGTGTCCCCCTTTGCAGACACTGTGCCCCCCTTTGCCGCCACTGTGTCTCCCTTTGCAGCCACTGTGCCCCCCTTTGCCGCCACTGTGTCTCCCTTTGCAGCCACTGTACCCCCTTTGCAGCCACTGTGCCCCCTTTGCCGCCACTGTGTCCCCCTTTGCAGCTACTGTGCCCCCCTTTGCCGCCACTGTGTCTCCCTTTGCAGCCACTGTGCCCCCCTTTGCCCCCACTGTGTCTCCCTTTGCAGCCACTGTGCCCCCTTTGCAGCCACTGTGCCCCCTTTGCAGCCACTGTGTCCCTCTTTGCAGCCACTGTGCCCCCCTTTGCCGCCACTGTGTCTCCCTTTGCAGCCACTGTACCCCCTTTGCAGCCACTGTGTATCCCTTTGCAGCCACTGTGCCCCCCTTTGCAGCCACTGTGTCTCCCTTTGCAGCCACTGTGTCCCCCTTTGCCGCCACTGTGTCTCCCTTTGCAGCCACTGTGCCCCCCTTTGCCGCCACTGTGTCTCCCTTTGCAGCCACTGTGCCCCCTTTGCAGCCACTGTGTCCCCCTTTGCAGCCACTGTGCCCCCCTTTGCCGCCACTGTGTCTCCCTTTGCAGCCACTGTGCCCCCCCCCCCCTTTGCAGCTGTAAAGTGATACTTCACATATGAACTGAGCCTCATCTCTTTTATGGGACATAGGCAAACAGTTTAGCCCCAGGTGTGACGCAGAAGAACCCGGCGTCCTATCTGGGGCTATTCTGTTTGCATAAAGAAGTTACAACATTTGATAATATTCTACATAACTTAACTGATTTGTTGTCATATGGCTACTGCAAAGTAATTTGAATTATTCAAATAGTCCACTAAACATACATGTATAAGTGCCATGAGACAGGGGAGGGGAATTATCAATGAATAATCCATTGTTTCTAGCTTCAATTATTTGTATACGAGTCCTTATTTAATTTTGATTATAAATTCAGTTTGGCAAAAATGACAGAACTGAACTATGCGGTCATCAGGGTTCAAACTGATAGTTGGTTTCCTTATGCTCCAATCCCCAGTGACGTTGTTAGGCATCAGGTGTCTTCGTGCATTTGCTTTGTTGAGTCTTTGCCTTAGAAACACCCTTTACCTGTGCTTTATCTGTTTGTTGATGTGCTTCCTTGATGGAATATAATTTTTATACCAACCGAACATTTTGAAAACCACATTGAAAAGTGAGGAAAGACGTGGGCTTAACCCATATTTTAGATGAAAAAACGCTTAGCAAACAGAATAGCCCGAAATGGGACGCCGCGTCTTGCAGCGTCACATCTGGGGCTATTCTGTTTGCCTATGTCTAATAAAAAAAAAACACCAGGCTTATATGGCTTAATCCGCATGCGCGGATCCAGAGGGGGGGACCGGGGGTCCGGACCCCCTCTGGAATTTGAAAATTTTACCTAAAAAAAGGTAATTTCGAGATTTTTTGGGGGTTGGACCCCCCCTCATCTGTGACCAAAAATTACCATTTTCGTTGGACCCCCTCTCATGAAAATTTCTGGATCCACGCATGATCCGCCAGTAATTTATCACTTCTTTTCTAGATTTGATCAAAGTGGAGGAGCCTTTGCTAGAGGAGCCCCTCGAAGGATCATTTCATGAGACTGTCACTGCAGCAGGACCATCGACTGCTGAACATTCGACTGTACCAGGAGCTTCTGCAGCAGGACACCGGTTTCAATGCAATGCCTGTGGAAACAGCTACAAATCAAGAGATAGCCTAGTTAAACATTTTAAGAAGCACACAAAGGATTTTGTGTGTCTAAGCTGTACACAAGCTTTCAACAACGAGGATGAATTAACAAAGCACAAAGCAACAAAGCATTCATTGCTGTTCTTGTGCCCACATTGTGGCAAAACGCTAAACGGAAAGCAATCGTTAAAAAAGCACATATTACTACACGAGGGCAAACCACATGTATGTCCGTACCAAGCTTGTGGAAAATCATTCCTGACGCCAAAGCAGTTAACAGATCACATAAATGTGCATGCAGGACTCAAACCTTACAGCTGCGAAAACTGCGAGATGAAGTTTGCAAGAAAGCAGTCACTATCTAAGCACAAGATGACTTGCGGGAGAGGAGTCGAATGCCCAGAATGCCAGCGCGTCTTCAGCTCTGCATCATCTCTTCAAGATCATAAACAGACTGAGCATGCGAGTATGCCCTTTATCTGTGAATGTGGGAAGCAATTCAAGTGGAGGCCAAGTTTAGCCCGCCATAAGAAGAACTGCAACGATACCGCGTAAGAACTGCGTGGTGATGCGTGGTAAAGACCTTGCTCTGTTTTTTCTCTTGTCTGATTTTATGTTCTCCACAAAATGTTCAAAATTTCATGGTAGTATATTGTGTATACATGGTGTACAAATAGTTCCACGAGACATCATATTGTGTATGGGGAATATTGTGGCTTTACAGAGCATTCCGCGTTTCCTAGTTTGTGGAGTTTCTTGTTTTTGAAAAGCTATATGCGGGATAATGTGCCGTTTGTTAAATTAAAGTTTTGTACGTGACTTTTTGTTTATATCAAGTTGGAGTTCACGTGAAATTGTTTCCAGTAAACTGAATAATGGTTTTCTGTTACGGTGATGGTACAATATGTTTCAGTTTTGTTTAATGAGATAAATATCACTTATTCGTATATCAGGACCAATCGTTTCATTTGAGCTGCTCAGAGTAGTTTGTCAATTGTGGCTCTACCAAGCATTAATGAGCCGTGACGCGAGAAAACCGGTCCTCGGGGTTTCCGACCAGGTCCGACACAAACTGGTCTGTACAGTCACAGAAGCGGGCTAAAATATGGAAATTCTGGATTTAAGAAGAAGAGTAATTGTACTATCTGTGTAGCGAAAACAAAGGCGCTGATCAGCTTGGCAGTTACTGTGAAGCTGATCTGCGCCTCGGTTTTCGCATAGGCAAAAATCTGGTTTTCTCATGACGTGGCTCAATTATGATGTACCATTTTCTTTCAAATATTAACTTTATTGCTGGTCCTTAACATGTGTGATCATATGATTCTTCAAATGATGCTTCAACTTGAAACTTTTACCACACCTGGGACAGGTGTGCTTGCGAACGTCTGTATGGCTCTGATGGTGAATATTAAGTCGGTACTGGTTGGCGAAAAATTTCCCACATATTTGACATCGATTCTCTGCCACAGACTCTGGATAATTCAACAATACTGGTTGGCCAACGGCTATAGGAAAATCTGAGGGTACTGGATGACTCACGGGTATTTCTTGGGCCATGGGTGGAAGCCCTGAATACGGAGATCCCGAGGCATCCATTTCCGCAACACTAATCATACCTGAAATAAAAATTGAGCTGCCTCATGAGAAAATCGGATGTTTGCTTATGCGAAAAACAAAGGTGCAGATCAGCTTCGCAGTATTTGCAAAGCTGATCAGAGTTTTTTGTCTTCACTACTCGGCCAGAACAATTCCTCTTCTTCTTAAATCTGAAATTTCAATGTTGTAGCCTGCTTCTGTGACTGTACAAGCCGGTTTGTGTCAGACCAGGTCGGAAACCTTGAAGACCAGTTAACCCTCGTTGCGGCTTATTGTGTCAAGGGTGAGTGGTATAAGGAATGTGCACCAATTACTTGTTATCTGCTTCTTGGAGGCTTGTCAATGGACAAAGCGGCTAGGATAACAATTATATGAGCCGCTGCATCAGAAAACAAACAATTTGGCATAGCCGAAAACAAAGGCACTGATCAGCCTCACAGTAACTGCGAAGCTGATCATTGCCTTTGTTTTCGCTACAGGGATAGTACACTTCCTCTTCTTCTTAAATCCAAAATTTCAACCTTCTAGCCTGCTTCTGGGACTGCACAGCCCAATTTGTGTCAGACCTGGTCGGAAACACAAATTGTTGGTTTGCTCATGCGAAGGATAATATATCCCAAATATAACCTTCGCTATATACTTAACACAAAGCATGATTGAAAGTGACGTCCTAAAATTACATGCATCATTAATTGGCTTTTTGTCGGCTTGGGTCACTAAAATTTAAACACCAAATGAGCTTTAAATTTCTAATTCTGTAATGTTTAAGCAATCCTCATTGTATTAGGACTGTAGAGCATAACAACATTTTCTTTAAAGACAGATGTACGTAATTGAAGGCGCTCAAAGGAACGTGCGTATCTAAGGATCGAAACGTCATTTTTACGCCGCATTCGTAACGTCAGTTTTCGCTCGAAACGTCATTTCTAGCGTCAGTTTACGTTCGGAATACGAAACTATATCCATATAATTATGCAGAGGACTTCAGAAATGCAAAAAGTTTGATATTATTTATTTTTTTTGCTCAAAATATAGATTGTGGACATGTTATCCCGAAGAAAACAACATTTACGCGACAGTTAGCAAAATTTAATACAAAAACATTGTCGTAAATTTTGGCGCAAAATCGACGTCGCGCGTAAAATGTACTGAATTCAGCAACGACTACCTCTCTTCGCACGCCTATAGCAGGAAAACGAATCCGGTAACTAAGGACTTTCTTGTTATCTATATGTAGTTCAGGAATTTCTCAAATACATATCTGTTTTTTAAAAAATCCTACCGTGGATTTTTTTAAATATATCGAGAAAATTAACAAAAAGGGGGTCTAAAAATCGCATTTTACGTTGACGTCAATGTATTTTCGCTCTCAAATTTGACGATTTTGAAGGCCGATATCTCGAAAACAAGCTCGGAACGGTATCGATTTCTTTTCATTTTCGTATGTAGGACATCAAAATACACTCACATGCAAAAAATAAAAAATTTCTACCGTGAGGTCAATTACGTACATCTGGCTTTAAGTCAGTGTTACAAACGTTTTTCAACATCTATTACTTTTTATCAATTAAAAAAATCTAAGAAGCAAACTGAAGATGATACATGTCTTGTAAAATGTTGCAATATCTTTGGCGCTATTTATTTAAGCTTTACAATGTCCATTTAAAACATAATTGATAATAATAGTAAAAATGATAAAATTTGAATTTCTGACTTTTTGACACCACAAGAGCACAATGCCAGATAGGCTTTCACAAAATTCCTAATGCTCAAATCATATGTGATGCATTTTCAAATGTCTAGTAATTTTAGTCTGTTACCCAGTGTAAATAAATTCACAAGTCCACTTATTTCAGTATGTTCCGCACTCCGCAGTGTAAACAAAGTCCACAAGTCAATTATTTCAGTATGTTGCACAGAGTAAACAAATTTCACATGTCCACATATTTCATTACATTGTCCAGTGTAAACAAATTCCACAAGCCCACATATTTCAGTATGTTGTCCAGTGTAAACAAATTCCACAAGCCTACTTATTTCAGTATGTTGCCCAGTGTAAACAAATTCCACAAGCCCAAATATTTCAGTATGTTGTCCAGTGTAAACCGATTCCACAAGTACGCTTATTTCAGTATGTTGCCCAGAGTAAACAAATTTCACAAGTCCACATATTTCATTACATTGTCCAGTGTAAACAAATTCCACAAGCCCACATATTTCAGTATGTTGTCCAGTGTAAACAAATTCCACAAGCCTACTTATTTCAGTATGTTGCCCAGTGTAAACAAATTCCACAAGCCCAAATATTTCAGTATGTTGTCCAGTGTAAACCGATTCCACAAGTACGCTTATTTCAGTATGCTGCCCAGTGTAAACAAATTCCACAAGTCCACATATTTCAGTATGTTGTCCAGTGTAAACAAATTCCACAAGCCTACTTATTTCAGTATGCTGTCCAGTGTAAATAAATTCCACAAATCCACATATTTCAGTACGTTGTCCAGTGTAAACGAATTCCACAAGCCCACTTTTTTCAGTATGTTGTCCAGTGTAAACCAATTCCACAAGTACGCTTATTTCAGTATGCTGCCCAGTGTAAACAAATTCCACAAGTCCACATATTTCAGTATGTTGTCCAGTGTAAACAAATTCCACAAGCCCACTTATTTCAGTATGCTGCCTAGTGTAAACAAATTCCACAAGTACGCTTATTTCAGTATGCTGTCCAGTGTAAACAAATTCCACTAGTCCACCTATTTTGGCAGTATGTTGTGCTGAGTAAACAAATGCTTCTTCAGATTTCCCTTAACGTTAAAGCCACGGAAACAAACATTACACGTAAATGGTCTGGAACCACTATGTATCCTCTGATGGTTCTCAAGATTGAACTTTCTGTTGAAATGTCTCCCACATACGTCACATGTGAAAATATTAGACGGAAGGACTGAGTTGTCTGACAAGGTTATCTGCCCAATTGATGTAGATTCTTGGGCAAAGGCTTCTAGAGAAATGAAGCCCTTGGATGATGGATAGCCACTTTTTATTGACAGGAAGGCTGCAAAATAAAGAAATAACATAACATGTACATTGTACATATGGTATAACGTGGGGTTAGTGCAAAACTATTGTAACTGTTACCAAGAGGGCATAGAGCAAAACTATTGTAAGTGCTATTGTTTTACATAGCATTTACCATAATTTTGCTCTAAGCCCTCTTCAGACACTTTAACAATTTTAAACCTATGTTAAAGTTTCCAAATTTCATTAAATATGTTTTTGCTTGATATAATGCTTTGTGTTCACAGTAAATAGCTGATTAAGAGTTCATTACGAAAATTTGCCCATGCAGTTACAGAGAATTTTTCAGCTGTAAAAATTGAAAATTTCATTGGAAAAAATTGATATTTTAATGTTTTTGCTCAAAACATTGTGGGTACCGTTAGAACCGCCTTGCCGAGGCAGTTCTAACAAGTACCCACAATCTATGTTTTGGATCAAAAATATGTATACCCCAGTTTCTCTACATAAAATTGGGGTTTTGTGAGGTATTCAATACATGGGCATGTTTGCTTGATGAAAAAGGTCAAATCATAGACATCGCTCTCATACCAGCCTTACGGAGGCAGATTACCAGTACTAGATGTGTATGTTTTCACCATTTAATGACAACAGTTATTGATCTTCTTAACTCAGCAACAGAGGCAAATGGCTGGAGAAATATTTGCATGACAAAATCTTTGCTGTAGAAACATTCCAGACGTGGATGTCAACAAATCTTGACAGTGCATCACGAAAACATGTCCGTGCAATTAATACCATTAATACCCCCTTAAACCCCACTTTTATATAGTAAATCTGGAGTTTGCAGGGGTATACCTATTTTTCTTATTTTTGCTCCAAAACATAGATTGTGGGTACTCATGTACCCACAACCTATGTTTTGAGCAAAAATAAGAAAAATATCAAAATTTTGCTGATGAAATTTTTATTTTTTACAACAGAACAAATCTCTGTATATCGCATGGACATGTTTTCGTAATGGAATCTCTGGTCTGCTTTCATACTAATGCTCTGATAAACAATGAGAATAAATGGGTTTTATTTCTACTTATTCTCTATACAGTTAATGCCGGAGTGATTCTGACAAATTTACAAACTACAAACTGTTTGTTCTACTAAAACATACACCAGACATTTCCAAACATGTAGCTGGTACATTCAAATTCTGCATCAAATGGAAAAACGTTTTAATACTGCAGCATTTCATGTGTTATTTCAATTTTATAAATAAATGCATTACTTTGGCAACAATGAAACACTTAAATATATACTTAATAATAAAAACTGAAATTTGAAACTGAATTATCAATCACTTCTTTTAATATGGGTAAACACGTGCTTTCCGTTCACACATGAAACACGTGCTTTCCGTTCACACATGAAACAATTAACTTTGGACACACACAATGACACCATAATCCATCTTTATGAATGGGTAGGCACTTTTGTTATCAATCACTCATTTTAATAAGTGTTAACATAAGTTTTCTGAGATTTCCTTTTACATTAAAGGAGCGAGCACAGATCTGACAAAAGAACGGCTTAGATTGCCTATGAATTATCTAATGGTTCTCAAAATTCAGTCTTGCCAGAGTGAAACTTGCCTGTGCAAAACAAAGACGCAGATCGGCTGTATATTAACTGCACAGTTGATCAGCGTCTTTGATTTTAAATTGGCTATATAGATAGTGCAATCCTTTCTTTTTTAAATCTGCAATTTTAAGCTTCTAGCGTGTTTCTGTGGCTATGCAGGCTGTTTTAAGTCGCACCTGGTCGAGACCCCGAAGGCTGGTTTTCTTGCAACGCAGCTCATGTATGTTTTTGGCTTGATCTTGGAATACTTGGTTGTTGGTCATATGGATTTGATACAAGTTGGCAGTGGATACAGAATATCTTTAAAACAGATCTGACACGAAAATGGCTTAGATCCACTATGAATCCTTTGATGGTTTTCCAAATGTAGTTTCCGTAAGAAAGTCTTCCCACATTCCGAACATGTATGCTTTTTGGCTCGGTCTAGGGTATTTGGTTGTAGGTCTAGGGGGCTCGGATGTAGGTCTGATGGGGTTGCAGTTGGTGGTGGATATTGGGGCCAGTGAGGTGCTGCTGTGTGCATGGGATCTTCTGGTTGAGGGGTGCTGAACACTGGTTGGTACACTGAAAAGACAATGGAAAGAACATGTTTTAAAGAAACAGTATAAGTTTGTATGGTTGTTTGATTCGTGGTTTAATGTTCCTTTCAACAAAATTTCAGTCATGTCAGCATGGGGCCATCACTTCTGGTTACTAAACAGTACTATAGAGACCATAAAAAGTCTTCCTCAGGGACACTACACAGCAGAAGTAGGTATCCAACCCAGGACCTCTCGCTATGGAGTAAGTCTGTAGATGTTTTCTACCTGTTCCATTGGGCAAATGCACTCACCACACTGAGCCCCGTCATGAGAAAACCAACATTTTGCATATGCGAAAACAAAGGCGCATAGCAGCAGTAACTGTGAAGCTGATCAGCGCCTTTCTTTTTGCTACAGGAATAATACCTACAGCAAATATTTTAAACTTCTATACATCTTCTGTGGCTGCTGTGTTGGAAAACCCGAAGTTAGGGTTTTCTCGTGTTGTAAAAACGTCAGCATCTCTATAACACATATAAACAGAGAAATCAAATAGACTTTTCACAAAGAAATGTCTAGACCAACAAGTCCAGCATGCCACAACAGTGATGCAAGCAGTTGAAGGATGTAAATGAAAATCCACAATGCAAAGATATCATACAATTATTATGCTTTCACTATAAAACAGATTTGACAAATTTTAGTAGAAATTAATGATCCAGGTTTAAGGTTCCTCGCTAGTGTGTGTTTCATAGCTTATATTGACCACTTAAAACGTACATATCCATAATCCATTACATGTTCAAGTTCAAATCAGACTCAGGAATTACTTCCTACAAGCTTGACTGATAACATGATATTTCAAACTGTCTTTCCTTGTAAAGGCTTTGCCACAGATCTCACATCTGTAAGGCTTCTCTCCAGTATGTGTTCTGATATGGATTCGTAAAGCTGATGCTGACGTACAGAACAAGTTACATAATTTACATGTCTTAGATCTTGGATCTTTGACAGTCTCTCTCATGTATTGTTGGGATTCCAATTGTTCTGGAAGAAAGAACAAAACAATTTCAGTAGGTAATTTCAGTGGATGTGTACTTGATTACAATATATTAATGTTTTGTTTGACTTCATAGACATGAAAACAGCCAGTGAGACAAAATCTGAACTTCAATCCTTGATTAAAAGATTTGAGCCCTGGCATGGGCATGAGAAGACCAACAGTTTGTAACTGCGAAGCTGATCAGCGCTCTTTGTTTTCGCTATGCAGATAGCACAATTCCTCTACTTTCTAAATCCAAATTTTCCAGTCTTTAGCCATTGTCTGTGCTTGTACAGCTTGGTTTGTGTTAGACCTGGTCGGTAACCACATTATATAACTGAACAGATTTTTATACATGTACATAAACAACTTTTTCTACATTATTTGAGGCATGGCACGAGAAAACCGATCTTCACGGTTTCCGACCAGGCCTGACACAAAACGGCCTGTTCAGACACAGAAGATGGCTAGAAGCTAGAAATTTCGTATTTAGAAGGAAGAGGAATTGCACTACAGTATTTGAGTAGCGAAAACAAAGGCTCTGATCAGCTATGCAGGCAAAATCTGTTTTTTTCATGACATATCTCATTTAATTGATCTTCATATCCTTATTTTGCCAATGGAATAACTAAAGACACAAGTTTAAAATAAGAAAATACATTTCTTTAAAACAATTACAATTTAAACATGCTTATTTGATACATGTAGTTTAATGAACCATTTTTAAATCACATCAATCTATCTGCCATTATCCACATTTACTTTGTCAAAATCACTTTCTGCAAATTCAGTGTTACCCAACCTGATATACCACGGTCAACTTTGATTAAAATGATGGTACAAGTGGCAGTCAACTTTCATCACGATATAAGCCGCTTCATGGGAAAACCAACAATCTGCATATGCGAAAACAAAGGCGCAGATCATCTTCGCAGTAACTGCGAAGCTGATCAGTGCCTTTGTTTTCGCTACACAGATAGTACAATTCTTCTACTTTCTAAATCCAAAATTTCTTACCTGTAGTCATCTTCGATGCTTGTACAGCTTGGTTTGTGTCGGAGCGGTTCGGAAACCACATTGTTGGTTTTCTCACAAGACGGCTCATATTTTACACTATCAATCAATTTCATCACTGAAATGAAATCAGTTAATACATGGCTGATCTGTGTTTTTGTTTTTGCTTAAGTAGATTGTTTGCTTTCTGGTGTTGCCGCTTTAGATCAGCTGGCTTACTGTCACTCTGATCCACTTCAGTACCTCGTTCCACTTCCCTGGTATGGAGAGGTTTAATGGAATACCGATGGAAATATTCAAACTATGGCGGCTCATTTTATTTTCTAATGTGTATGAGTAGATGTCTTTTCATAGAATCTTTCCTTGAGAAGGCCATTCCGCAGGTTTTACAATTGTATGGTTTCTCTCCAGTATGTTTCCTGAAGTGTATTTCTAGTTGAGCTCGAGATGCACAGAATACGCCACAAACACGACAACTTTGACATCCTCTGTAGTCTGTGCTTTGTAATGTGTTTTGATGGTTTGAAGAATCTGAAATAGAGACAATATTGTGTTCAGTTTAAGTCAACTGGGCCACTTCTGTTAAGTCAGCCAAAATATGAACGATGAACATGATGTAGGGCCCCAAAAGATCGCAAAACAATTAGTTTTCCAATTATGTGACAGGAATAACATATTATTTCCTTTTTTACTAGATCTACATGTACAATTTTATGTTGTTACATTCATAAGGGAGAATGTCTGCTCTTTGTGTGATTTCAACAAATAAATCGGCTATATTATAATAATAATAATAATAATAATAATAATGACTTTATTTAAAGAGGAGGCTCAGTTGGACAAGTCCAATCTTCCCTGAGGTCCTCTATCAAAACAACATATACATACAATATTGAAAATGATTTATTTTAGCTACAGAGCATTACAAAAATATGCCCATGCAAAATACAAATTTTTAATGAGTTGTAAAATTTGAAAACTTTCAATAGAATTTTTTTATTATTTGTTCAAAACATAAATTGTGGGTACCAGTTAGAAGTTCTAACTTAGAACCGCCTCGACAAGTACCCACAATCTATGCTTTTAAGCAAAAATATGAAAAATAATTATACCCCTGCATACCCCAGTATTACTATAAAAAGTGGGTTTTATGGGGTATTCATTGCACAGACATGTTTTCCTGATGGTAATACACATATCTACTTCTAAATCCAAATCCAGCATGTGTGGCTCTTTACAATATGCACAGTCCTATGAATACATCATCACCATATGAGCAGTGTCATGAAAAAAAAAACCCAAAAAAACAACTGATGTTTGCCTATGCGAAAACAGTCGCAGATCAGCTGTGCAGCCTTTGTTTTCGCTACCCAGATAGTACAATTCCTCTTTTTCCTAAATATGGAATTCAAAATTCTAGTCGTCATCTGTAGCTGCACAGGCCATTTTGTGTCAGACCTGGTTGGAGATCTTAAAACTAGTTTTCGTTGCGGCTCATTTCTATTTATGAATTATTTGTGGTAAACATTTTCACAATTTCCTGATATGTAAGTCGGCTCCAGCATGAATAATATCACTCTCTAAGAATGTATATGTTACTTTGTGCGACATCTGATAAAACAATGCCTAGTAGGGCCTATCGAATTTGACCACCATCATATATATTAGACACAATTTAAATGCAGATTAAAATGTCATTTTAGAGTTCTGCTATGTGTAATAAATAACAGAAACCAAAGAACTGAACAAACACCACTGATCCCTATTGGCACAAAAGCAATCACTTGTCTATTCCAAAATGCACAATGTAAATAAAAATAATTGTTAGATCCTTTGGAAGCAGTAAAACAGTCAAAGCCAGAAGATGGGTCATATTGTACAATTCGGGTACTGAACCCTTATCAGTGACCCTTTAAGAACTGGCAGCGAAAGCCAGGCATTATTGCTGCAATTTCAAGAATTTACAAGAAGAAGTAATGCTATTTAAGTGTACTGTGGTGTGAAAATGATTTCCTGAAAATTTCTATCCAGAATGTACTTTATTGCATACTTGTAGTGTTGGCTGAGATAAAACAACCTGAAAGCTCCAAATTAATTTATATTGGATACTGATTACTTGTTTATTGAAAATGCACCATAAAATGGCGTTTCAGACTATTATTGCGTGAAAACGATTTCCCACAAGTTTTACAACTGTAAGGTTTCTCTCCTGTATGAACTCTATTATGGATTTCTAAGGCCGATTGGGATACGCAAGACAGTCCACAAACTTCACAACTCAGGGGACCAGCTGCTGTCTTCCTATTGGGGTTTGGGTTTGCTCTTTGCATGAGATCTGAAAAGACATAATATGAAATCGATTTAGTAAAAGGAAGCTTAACAACAGAAATGGTCTCTCTCCAGTATGCACTCTGTTGAGTTCTTAAAGCTAGTTGATTTGGGGTTTAACACCCCCTCAGACCTCAATTTATAGTCTCATCCGACAGATCGGAGAAGCTTGGGATTGAACATGTGACCTCTGGATTACAAGGCAAAAGGGGACACACAAGACAGTCCACCACAGACTTTACAACACAGGGGAGCAATCACTTGTTTTTTGTTGGTCATTTTGCTCTTTGTATGGGCTCTGAAAAGATATGTGTATCCCATTCAGTAAAACAGTAGATTTTTTTATTGCGAATGGGTACTAAATGAGCTTCTGCATGGATAAACCAACAATATGTATAGACGAAAACAAAGATGCAGATCAGCTTCGCAGTAACTGGGAAGCTGATCTGCACAACTGTTTTCCCAACACATATAGTACAAATCCTTAACTTTCTAAATCCAAAATTTCCAGCCTATACCAATCTTCTGTGACTGTACAGCCCGGTTTGTGTCTGACCTGGACAGGAGCCAAATTGTTGGTTTTCTCAGGTACATGCTGAAATGGTATTTTTCTCCAGTATGTACTCTATTAGATGTACATCTAATTCTGACTGGGGTAAACAGACTTCATAACTAGGGAACCAGTTGCCTCATTTTTGTTAGGTATTGATTTTGCTCTAGGACAGACTCTGAAAAAATCCGCATTATTCTGAGATAGTAAGATAAATGAGCCTGTGTGTGAGAAAACCAACAATTTGGGTTCAGACCAGGTTTGATACAACACCTCCTGTACAGTTACAGAAGATGGTCAGAGGCTGGAAATTTTGGATTTAGAAAGTAGAGGAATTGTACTATCCGTGTAGCGAAAACAAAGGCGCTGATCAGCTTTGCAGTGACTGCGAAGCTGATCTGCGCCTTTGGTTTTGCCTGTGCAGATTGTTGGTTTTCCCATGGTGTGGCTCTAATGGTATTTTTCTCCAGTTTGCACTCTTTTAGATGTACTTCTAATGCTGACTGGGATATACAGATTTCACAACTCAGGGGACCTGTAGCCTCCTTTTTGTTAGGTGTTGATTTTGCTCTTGGGCAGACTTTGAAGATCAGTATTATCCCGAGTTAGTAAAATAAATCATAGTGTTAGTCTTTACAATAAAAATGCCTTTTTATATCCTCAATAATCATTATGCAAGAAAACTGGTCTTCGGGACTTCCGACCAGGTCTGTCACAAACTGGCCTGTTCAGTCGCAAAACAGGCTAGAAACTTGAAATTCTAGATTTAAGAAGAAGAGAGATTTTACTATCCCTGTTGCAAAAACAAAGGTGCTGATCAGCCGTGCAACTACTTCATGGTTGACCTAGCTGCGTCTTCGCATAGACAAAAATCCGGGTTTTCTCATCTAGTTGGATGAGTAGAAATTCCAAAGAGGAAGATCTATAATACATAAAAAGTAATGGGAATTTCTTAAATCCTATATAGGATTCTTGTTTTATTGTCTAATGAATATGTCAACAACTTTTCAGACATGATTATGTCAGGAAAGAGCCATACCTTCCCTTCCTAAATGGTTTTAATCAGTGTCAGTGCTGTGGGGGAGCTTACAGTCTTGCTCAAGGACTGCATACACAGTAGATTGACCCAATGTAAATCAAATCAAGATAAACTAAATCAATCCATAATTTATTGGTTTGGCTTTTCACTCAACTTGTCATAACACAGTGGATCAAATATCATGTTCTATTTAAGAATGTTATGATAAATAAGACTCCAAGTGTTGAATAAGGGAGATAATACAAGTTTATCCGCCTTATTCACTCTTTGATTGATGAGCTTTCCATATGTATAAGGAAATGCCGTCTTAAATTTTGCTTCTGTGAGAATGATTTTCCACAGATCTCGCAACTGTAAGGTTTCTCTCCAGTATGGATTCTCATATGTGTTTGAAGAACTGACAGTGAAACACAGGTCTTTCCACAGACATGGCAACAAAGGGCACAAAATTTTCTAGCTGGTTTGCTGACTGCCTTGTGAATTTTCTTATACCCTGAAAAGATAAATGTATCTATCATAAGAGCCAAAATTTACGAAACTCTGTTTTCACGTTTCTTAGGATAGGCAAATTTATGAATAACAGAGTTGTGAAAACTTGGCTTTTATGATAGATAACATAAAATTTTGAAGTCCATGACCTTGACTTTAAGATGGGTTAGCATAAAATTACAGACCAACATCTAACAGAAGGCAAAGTTTCAATAAGTCAAGATCCATCCCCATGAGTTGATTTTGCTCTATGCACACCCTCTGAAAAGATATTAACTAAAATATAACATTACGAAAACTTTCCTATGCAATATACAAAGACTTTTTTCAGCATTAAAAATGAAAATTTTCACTGGAAATAAATTGATGTTTTTCTTATTTTTGCTCAAAACATAGATTGTGGGTACTCGTTAGAACAGCCTCGCCGAGGCGGTTCTAACGAGTACCCACAATCTATGTTTTGGAGCAAAAATAAGAAAAAAGGTATACCCAAGGCCTGAAGCAACAGACAAGCTAATCGCATAACGCAAACATGCCCATGCAGCATAAAGATTTGTCTGACAATGAAAAAATTGAAAATTTTAAGCTGGAAATCTTTTAAATGGCAATTCCAGCTTTTTCAATCCATCGTCGTATTGTGATATTTGTAAAATCATGCTGTGCAAAGTTGGAAGTTGGTATGTTGAAAATAAACAAAAATATGGACAATCAAATAGGGTATAGTTTCTTTTGCCTCTGACTGAATGTTCTTAGGTTATAAATTCCAGAATAAAATAACCACTATGCATGAATGTGTAACCACTATGCATGAATGTGTAGCCACTCTATAGAGTCCTTTTTACAGAAACACACCCTGTCCTTCTGAGTACAACCAGAGGACCAATGATCCTGTAAACGCTCACCTGAAACCCGAGATATATACCAATAAACTTCAGTGTTTGACTAGAAAGGTAATATACATGTATATAACCCCTGGGTCAGGTTGACCTTGCCGTAAAATAGGTCAAGGTCATCCAAGGGTCACGATTTATATAAACTTTGTAGAGCTCCATTGCCTGATGCTTCATGCCAAGTTTCAAAATCATAGGCCTTCTGGTTCTGGAGAAAAAGATTTTTAAAGGTTTTTACTATTTATAGCCATGGCGGCCATCTTGGTCATGTGACCTTGACCATTTATATATACTTTCATTCCCACTTCCTAACAATGCTCCACACAAAATTTGGCTTTGATTGGCCAAGCAGTTTTAGAGAAGAAGATCTTTGAATATCACTGTAATATACATAAAATTGCCCCGGGATGTGGGCAGACAGACCCCTGGGGTCCAATTTTTTTTCAGAATCATCAATCTTAAGTCCATTTGCCCATTTCCTGCAAGTTTTTCCCTACAATTGACATTTTAACACTTTTCCCCATTCAAATGCATGAGCAACCTAAGTTGACCTTGCTGTAAAATAGGTCAAGGTCATCCCAGGGTCATGATTTATATAAACTTTGTAGAGCTCCATTGCCTGATGTTTCACACCAAGTTTCAAAATCATTGGCTTTCTGGTTCTGGAGAAGAAGATTTTTAAAGGTTTTTTCTATTTATAGCCATGGTGGCCATCTTGGTCATGTGACCTTGACCATTTATATAAACTTTCTTTCCCCCTTCCCAAGAATGCTCCATATGAAGTTTGGCTTTAATTGGTCAAGCGGTTTCAGGGTAGAAGATGTTTCATTATTATGGAAATATACATGTATATAGCCCCAGGGCAGGGGCAGACAACCCCCCAGGGGCTAAAATTTTCCATTTACATTAATCTTCTGTCCATTTGCCTATTCCGAGCAAGTTTTACCCATTAAATAGCATTTTACCATTTTTTTCCCATTCAAATGCATGGGCGACCTAAGTTGACCCTGCCGTAAAATAGGTCAAGGTCATACTAGGGTCATGATGTATATAAACTATGATGGGCCCGTGTCCCCGATGCTACATACCAAATTTCGTGGAAATTGGCCCACTGGATCTGGAGAAGAAGATTTTTAAAGGTTTTTTCTATTTATAGCCATGGCGGCCATCTTGGTCATGTGACCTGGACCATTTATATAAACTTTCGTTCCCACTTCCTAAGGATGCTCCACATGCAGTTTGGCTTTGATTGGCCAAGCAGTTTCAGAGGAGAAGATCTTTGAAATTGTGAACAACAACGACGGAAGACGCCAGACGCCGGAGCATGGGTATACTATAAGCTCACCTGTGAGCCTTCGGCTCAGGTGAGCTAATAAACCATGATGCTTGTTTGCATTGGTGTTTAACATCCTAGTCAACAATTTTTCTGTCATTATGTTATAAAGCTTTAACATCCTCCTGTTTCACTACTAATAATCTCTTGTATCATCATTGTAAACAGTCCTCAATCTGACACAGGTTTATTATGAAATAGTTACCACTATATGCCTTTCCAAATGTTATTTCCTTGTAAAGCATCATCCATGTCCACAACACAAAAAAGTTTCCATCCAGCATGTCGTCTCCCAAAAGATATAACTTGAATCACTGTCATTTGGCTATAACATAGAAAGGTACAAGTAGGCAAAGATCAGGAAAAGGCGCAATCAGAAAAAGATTCCCACTCCAAAAACCGAGGTGGGAAAAAACCAAACTAACAATCAGGTACTTATACCATGAAAACATTTCGTAAGCCAAATGAGCAGCTATTTTCCCAATGGGTGGCCACTCAGTAGAACCACTTTTCACCACTGTTTATCTCTTGTATCATCTTTGTAAACAGTCCTCAATCATGTTGAAATTGAACCGAGATGTACCAGCATATGACGTTTCAAATGTTCTTTTCTTGTAAATCCTCGGCCACATTTGTCACAAATAAAAGGTTTCTCTCCAGTATGGATTCTAAGATGTGTCTGGTACGAAGACTGTGATTTACATGGCTTCCCACAGTGGTCACATATGAAAGGGGCATGAACTGGTTTGTTTCTTGTATGGGCACCTGGAACGACAAAATATTTCATCAGGAAAACATGTCAGTGAAATATATACCCCATTAAACCCTAATTTTGTACAGTAAAACCAGGGTATGAAGGGGTATACCTATTTTTCTTAATTTTGCTCCAACACATAGATTGTGGGTCCTCGTTACAATCGACTCGGTTCATATGTGTACCCATAACTTTGTTTTGAGCAAAAATAACATCAGGATAACATGTCCGTGACATGTATACCCCCTTGAAACCCACTTTTATATAGAAAAATTGGGGTGTGCAGGGGTATACCTAATTTTCATACTTTTGATCCAAAACATACATTTGGGTGCTTGTTAGGACCGCCTCGGCAAGGCAGTTCTAACGGGTACCCACAATGTATGTTTTGAGCAAAAATTTTAAAAAGAAGTCATTTTTCCGATGAAAATTTCAATTGTTTCTGTTGAAAAAATCTCTGTATGTTGCATGGGCAAGTTTTCGTAATGATAAAAATATTGCAAGTTTTCTACTGAAAATTTTCAATTTTAACAACTTGGGAAAAATCTGTATTTTTGGGGGCATGTTTTCATAATGGAAAGAAGTTAGTAGTGTTTTGAGTGCAAGTCCATGTTTTGCAAACAAAAGGCTTCTCTCCGGTATGGATTATGACTGTTGTCTACTGCAGTGAACATGATATGCAAGGTTTCCCACAGTCAGAACATACCAATGTGCCTCCTGCTAGTTTGTTCAGGAAAAAAAAAAGATAAACATGAAATAAGTAGGGTAACGAGTACAAGTCTAGACTGTGAAATAAAAGGTTTTCCACAGTATGGATTATTAGATGTGTGACGTAAGAATACTGTGATTTACATGGTTTCATCCAGTATTGGCAGATGAAAGGGGCTCGTAAAAGCTCCTGTGCCTTGTGTACCCACAATCTATGTTGTGAGCAAAAATAAGAAAAATGAAAAAAAAATCTATTGAAAATTTCCATTTTTTTACAATTTCAGGAAAATCTGTATATTATATGAGCAAATTTTAGTAATGCATAGTAATGAGTACATACAGTAGTGCTAAGATGAATGGTAACAGTAACTGCACTTGATGTACAGGAGCTATTCACAAGCCATACACCAAACATTTAATTATTAAAACATAGATGTATATGACTCTCTGAATATTGAGATCTGTTTCATTTCCACATCTCACAATATGCTTCTTAACTTTATATTTTCTCCTATAAGTTTTCCCACAGATCTCACAACTGTAAGGTTTCTTTCCAGTATTTTGTCATAACTTGAAAACAAAACATACTCCCATGAGGTTTCTCTTCAGTACAGATTCTCTTAGGTTTCTCTCTTGTATGGATTCTTTTAGGTTGGTCTTCAGTATGGATTCTCTTAGATTCCTTATCAGTATGGATTCTCTTCAATTTCTCTTCAATATGGATTCTCTTTGGTTTCTCTTCAGTACGGATTCTCTTAGGCTTCTCTTCAGTATGGATTCTTTTATGAACAGCCAATTTTGATGGAGTTGGGAATACTTTCAAACATTGTAGGCATGCATATAGAGCCTTCATGCCTTTTTGTTGATCTGAAATGTATGAAAACTTTGATTCAGAGATTGAAAATTTCATTGAGGAAAAAAAAAAGAAGATATTTTTAATATTTTTGCTTTTAAACATAGAACATAGAACCTCCTTGCCGCGTCTATTCTAACAAGTACTCACAATCCATATAATGTAACTATTCATCATATCTTATTATTATGCACTAGTCATTTGTAACCACAGCCATAGCGAGGATTTTGACTTTCGTTCGCGCTAAAAGCCCCGTGCTGCGGGGACACCACTGCTGTTTTTCCCTGCAGCCTGCCATTTCATTTCACAGCCCTTTTTACCTATATAGTGCAAACCCCTGGTATTTCCTCCACACTGCCATGGCAAAACTTTGGTCAAAGCCGTTCTCATTACCACAGCCATCCCCCACTCTCCCCCGGGGATGGGGGCCATGGTTACAAATGACTAGTGCATTACAGTTTACAATACTGAATACAAAAGGATCTTGTACATTATCATTACTGTATACAATAGTAAATACAAAAGGATCTTTAGATTCAATAGCTGACAAAATCAAACCTGGAAGATTGTTTGTGGAAAAAAATAGTGGCAGAGCATAAATTGTGGCAATGACTTCTCTCAGAAAATGATTTAAGGCAAATCACTTTGTACTCACTGTTTGCCTATACAACATTATGAAAACTCGCCCATGCAATATACAGATATCATTTTCAGCTGTAAAATTTGAAAATTTCTCCAGGAAAAAAATACATTTTTAATATTTTTGCTCATAACATACAAATTGTAGGTATACATTTAGCTGCCTCACTGAACGGCCTCAGCAAGGCAGTTCTTTCGAGTACCCACAATGTATGTTTTGGATCAAAAATAAGAAAATTTGGTATACCTCTGCAAACCCCAGTTTTTTTTTTCTATATAAAAGTGGGGTTAACTTGGGAATACATTTCACGGACATGTTTTCCTGATGAGTTACTCATGCAGCTTGTCTGAAATTTGTTTCTTCTGACTTTATCGATTATAAAGGTTGCAGGGTATTTTGTTTGTTTTGAGGTTTAGCATCCCAGTCAACAATACGTTCCAGTCAACAATTTTTCAGTCATGTTGAAGAGGAGCCACCTCTTATTGGGTATTAATTAAACTAGTACTATGGGAGTTAATGTGTCTCGCTCAAGAACATACAGTGCCGCCAGTGAAGATCGAACCAAGGACCTCTTTATTCGGAGTTTCTAGCTCTATGACCTCCCTCCCCTGATTGCAGGTTCTGCCTAATAGTTTTAGCTCTTAAAGGAAGAGCATTTTACATCAGACGTGGCCAATAGAAATGAACTGTATTATGTATTTTCATGTCTCAAACTGGATAATTAAGCTGTAAACATTCAATGCATTAGTTCGAAAGAAATATCTCTTGGTCATTCAAAAATGAACATAGGCATTGGCTGCAAAATTTTAAAAATATTGAAATAGTCTCAACTGAAAGTTTTCATTTTTACAGCAAACAAAATCACTGTTCATCACATGGTCATGTTTTTTTAATAACAATGTCACAAACTCACAGCCTCCATCTGGATTTCACACTGTTAATATCTTTAAAGTTTGTATACCCTAATGAGGGCCTGTTCCTCTGTTCCTGTAAGATTATTTCACACAAACCAAAGTTCGTCAATTTGCAAAAGGAGTAGATCTATCTCATCAAGGCTTTTTCCAATTACCATATTCATTCTAATTAGTGCACATGCTCAAATAAGCACACAAACTAGCCTTTTCCGAAAAAACATGTGCATAAGCACACACAGCCCAACTAGCACATCAATATTTTGTTCATTTTACACACAAATATCACATTAACCACATAAAAACTTAGCCTAATTGGAACACTTTAATGACTCATTATTGATATTTTAGACATACAGCAACTAGTTCAGCAGTTGATGTGTTGTTTTCATATGCAGTGTGCACTAATTAAAACAATATTTTGTAGCGTTTAAGTTATTTTGAAAAAGTTAAGCTCATTTCGCACTAATTAGAAAACAGTATTACACTATCAAAGTACTATCTTTATGTACCCTTATTTCATGTCTTCGTAAATTGTGCTTCTGTGAGAAACACCGCCCACATATTTCACAGCTGTAAGGTCTCTCTCCAGTATGGGTTTTCTGATGACTGGCCAGGTGGTCTCGTCGTACATATGTCTTGTCACAAAAATCACATTGATAAATTTTACTGGCATATGGGTTCATAGAGCTTGTATCCATTGGAGAAAAGTTGTCCTGGCCTGAAAAAAAATCAAGTAATCAAGTAAACATCAGGATAAAGTCTGTTTACTGTATATCCCCATATACACCACTTCTGTATTCCGATTATCGAAAAAGATGGTGTGACGTCATCTGCCAGCATCCGGGTCACTCTCACGGGTACAAATCAGAAATGGCGGCTGTATTAAAAGCCAATATACGCATGGTTTATTTGCACAAATGACCCAAAACACCAAAATCTTTAAACGTTTTGTTGTGTAATGAGGAAAGATTGTATCCAGAATGCATATATTTTGAATTTGGACATGGAAAATATCTTGAATAGCGCAATATTTCCGTGTTTATTTTTAGTTAAATATTTTGATTTTTCAGCAAGCGCGGGTGGCTTTGATCTCTCGTTATTTAATATGCACACAATTTCAGGCACTGCAGCCTCAAATTACTATGAAATTTTATGACAATTTTACGCTGTAGTATTTCTGCTGTCGATTTGTAGTATCTGTTTTTGGAGGAGATATATTTAAGATTTTATATAACATACCACACATGTTTGGATGAGGGTATGTAAAACTTCAACGGCACGCTTATTGTACATTTCTATCTATTATTCTATTAAATTATCATAATTACAAAATAAAATCGTGAAATATAAGCTGCCGTTAGATAAAAACAAATCTAGATTAGAAAATTGTGAACTGAAAATAATAAGTGAATGAATTGGACAAAGTTATCCAATTACATGTAACTCTTTCTCAGAAGCTCATTCAGTTTTCCGAGTTTAAAACAAACTTTGCCAAAATAATTTTTCAGACAGGTGGCGGATATTTCTTTGTCAGTGATTCTAATATTAAGTCAGTTTAGTTTTAGTTAATTTGGCTTTGATTTCAATGTATATTAACAATTTAAGACACAGTTCCCCGAATAAATATGTGTATTAAGTCTGTGTATCTATTGACTCTGTACCCGTGAGTTCACAGGTAATATAATCGATGACGTCATCGCCATCTTTTCCGATAAGCGGAATAGTATAACTGGGCTGGTGTATACAGGGGTTCTTGTTTTTGTTCCAACAATCAATGTTTTGAGCTAAAATAATAAAAGTACCTGTATCTTTTTTTTTGCAATGAAATTTTCATTCTTACTGCTAAAATATTGTGTATAGTAGATGAGTGTGTTTGGTAATGATCAAGTAAAATGAGCTACTTTTCAAGAAATCTGTAATGGGGATTTCTAACCATGCTTGAGACAGGCCAATCAGTAGGCGGGCAAAAACAGGAGAACCCATGAGAAAAAAACACCTGGCACACCCACAAGCAGAACTTGGCTTGTCTCACATATGGCCAGTGTGGGGCTCGAACCCACACTGGTGAGATGATCGAGTGATTAAGAAACAGCGCTCCTAACAGTTTGGCCACGGGGGCCACCAAACAGGATTGTGAATATCATAAATTAATATTTTGATGAGAAATACACTTTATCTAAATATTGAAGTCAAACATGCTTATCAGCTGTACGACCTTACAGTTGATCTTCATCTTAAAAATGCTATTACCAAACCTTGTATAACAACAAGCAATGAATATTTATATACATGCATCTTGTATTTACACTCTTTTTAGACATCAACAATAATAAACCAAACAATAATAACCTAAGTCATAATTTGATCAGAAAAAGCAACAACCTGCATATGCGAAAACAAAGATGCAGATCAGCTGTGCACAGCGGATCAGCGCCTTTTTTTTCGCTCAATGGGTAGTACAATCCCTCTCCTTCCTTAATCTGAAATTTCAAGTTTCAAGCCTTTTTCTGTGACTGTACAGCCTGGTTTGTGATGGACCAGATCCAAATCCCAGATTGTTGGTTTTCTTCTTTCCAATGTACTGTGATCAGTTGTTGAAAATATTTCCCAGTAATTGATACCTAACTGCTCTTTTAAAGTGGAAGAGTGTTTAATATCAAGAAGATTTATTCAAACCAATCAATTAAATAATGTTCTTTCCAGTACATTGTAAATTGTGAAACAACTTCTTTAAAATTTCAGATATCCCAACATGTACCATTTGGATTCAGTTTAATCTGAGTCAATAATGACATTATAAAATATGGTGTACAAACATATGTTCATTCAATTGTTCTTTCCTCATATATGTTGCATATACGAAAAATAAAGACAGATCAGCTGTATACAGTCACTGCACAGCTGTAAGCGCCTTTGTTTGCGCTACACAGATAGTACAATTCACCATTTTTGCATTATCGGCTGGTTTCCTGCTTACAAAAAATCAATATTGGAAAAACAGGTAACCAGAACCCCCCTGACCTCAAAGGTCAGGGGGGTCCTGACCTCAAAGGTCAGGGGGGTTCTGGTTACCTGTTTTTCCAATATTGATTTTTCTAAAGCTGGGAACCAGCGGATAATGCAAAAATGGTGAATACCTCTTCTTTTTAAACTGAAATTTTAAGCTTCTAACCAATCTTATGGGCCAGTTTGTGTCAGACCTTGAAAGAAACCCTGGAGGCCAGTTTCCATGTGTGGTAGCTCATATCGCTAATCACAAGTGAGTGGTCATATGTCTTTTCAACTGATGTTTTATTGCAAACATCCTCCCACAGAACTGACATCTGTAAGGTTTCTCTCCAGTATGCATTCTATAGTGGATCTTTAAATGGGACAGGGATTGACACCATTTGTTGCATATATCACACTTCTGGCCTCTGACATCTGATCTGGTGTTAATATCTGAAAAGAAAATGGCAATTACATTACAAAAACTCACCATTGCATTACAGAGATTTTTAAGTTGAAATTTTATTTTATGATTTTTTTTATTTTATGAATAAATGATTTCTGATTTTTTTGCTCAAAACAGGGATTGTGGGTACACATTAGAACTGCATCCCCAAGGCGGTTCTAATGTGTACCCACAATCCATGTTGAGCAAATATATATAATTTTTTTTTTTTTTTTTTTTTGTCTACTGAAAATTTTCATTTTTTACAGCTTTAAAAATATTAGCATTTTACATGGGTGTGTTTTCGAGATAAATTTCTAAACGGCAAATTGATATATATATACTAGAGCAATGCCAGATCGTTTCAATTGGCATTTTGTCAAACAAACAGAAGGCATGTACATGTAATTTACGACTACATCCATTTTATTTAACTGAAGTACCAAATGTGACAATCAAAGAATAAAATGCATGAAACTGAATACTTTTGTAGACAGCAAATGTGGTACCCTGTGAATAAGTATTTACTGTGCCGGACAAGCTAAGCTGACTTCTGCTACAAAAACTAATGCTCAAAGTTTTTAGCTCACCTGAGCCGTTAGGCTCACAAGGTGAGCTTATAGGATGGCCATGATCGGTCGTCTGTCCGTCGTCCGTCCATCCGTCGTCGTCCACCATTTTCAAAGATCTTCTTCTCTGAAACCGCTTGGCCAATCAAAGCCAAATTTTATATGAAGCATCTATAGGAAGGGGGAACCAATGTATTTATAAATAATCCAGCTCACATGACCAAGATGGCTGCCATGCCCATATATGGTAAAAACCCTTCAAAATTCTTCTTCTCCGGAACCACTGGACCGATTTCAACGAAACTTGGCATGAAGCATCGGGGACTAGAGTACTACAATGTGTTAATAAATTATGACCTTTGGATGACCTTGACCTATTTTACGGCAAGGTCAACATAGGTCGCCCATGCATTGAATGGGGAAAATTGTTAAAATGTCATTTGAAAGGCAAATCTTGCAGGAAATGGGCAAATGGACTGAAGGTAGGTAATTCTGAAAAATATTTGGACCCTAGGGGTTGGTCTTGTATTGATTATTCTGAAAAAAAAAAATGGCCCAAGGGCTTCATCTGCCCCTATACTGGGACTATTTTCTATATCATTCTATATACAGCAGGTCTCAGGTAAGCGTTTACAGGACCATTACTCCTCTGGTTCAAAATTAATGTCACTGATTCGTTCCTGATGTCTTATCTAGTTAGCATTTCTTCCTATAAATCTGTGGCAAACATAGGTTTTTTCTTCCGTGAACATGTTTACATGCTGTATGACTTGATATTATTTTCTTGAATCATGCAGAACCCTGAATTAAAAAGGTATTCCATTATTTTCATTGTTTTGCAGATGTAATATTATCCCCTCATAGATCGGTATCTCTCCAGTATGTACATTACATTCTCTGTTGTGGATTAACCACAATATAAAAATTGTTTTTAGAACTATTTATAGTGCCATAGCATATTTTTAGATTTAAATATGGATTTTCCATAATTCTATTAATAATCTTAATTATTCTATTAATAACCTTAAGTTAGTTGACGTCAACGTCATGTGACGTCGACGATGAAGTATTATTACGTTGACAACATAGTGTTTAAGGCAGTGAGTGGATTGTTATGTACCTCAAGAAACTACTATTTTGGAGGATCATGAACTTTTACTACTGCAGAAACTTGGAACTACTATTTTGATAAAGAAACAATTACAGTAAAAATATATTTAAACAAATAACTTTTATATGTGGCAATTTATTTACTTGTAAAAACAATTATATGGAAAAAATGTGCTTATTTTATTGTGTTTGCCACATTCTCTACATGTTAACACTGTATCCATGTTCACATTGTTTATTTTCAAACACCTCATGAAATAAAGCGGAGCAAACAAGGCATTTCATCATCGTCTCTCTGTGTGTATTTTCATGTGTTTTCCATACAGATCATGCTTCCTTATAAAAGATTTCCCACAGATCTCACAAGTGTAAGGTTTCTCTCCAGTATGAATTCTCTCATGTTGTATAACTTTGGACGGAGCTGCACATATTTTGTTGCAGTAGCGACAGGCGTATCTTTTCTGAGTTGGTGACAGTAAAGCTTCAGGTGCATCTGAAATGAAGGATTTTGGATATCAGATAAATGAGCCGCCTCGTGGGAAAACCAACAATGTGGTTTCCGAACAGGTCTGGCACAAACCGGCCTATACAGCTACAGAAACAGGCTTGAGGCTTGAAATTTTGGATTTAAGTATAAGAAGAAATTGTACTATCCGAGTAGAGAAAACAAAGGCGCTGATCAGCTTCGCGGTAACCGCGAAGCTGATCTGCGTCTTTGTTTTCGCCCATGCAGATTGTTGGTTTTCCCATGAGGCGGCTCAAATGTATTACAAAAACAAGTCCATGTAATAAACTGAAGTTGTACAAATTGAAATTTTTCAGTACAAAATTTTTTATTTTTTTCTTATTCTCAAACCACAGATTGTGGGTACACGTTTGAGCCGCCTTGACAGTGCAAGATCATATGACATGTTGCAAACATCAGGAAAACATGTCGGTGTAATGTATACCCCCTTAAACCCCACTTTTATATAGTAAAACTGGGGTATGCAGGGGTATACCAATTTTTCTTATTTTTGCTCCAAAACATAGATTGTGAATACTTGTTAGAACCGCCTCAACGAGGCGGTTCTAACGTGTACCCACAATCTATGTTTTGAGCAAAAATAAGAAAAATATCAAAATTTTTCTTCTGAAAATTTTCATTTTTTTAAATTCTAAAAATCTCTGTGTATTACATGGGCAAATTTTCGTAATGCAATGAGGGAATAAACTCTTTGCCGCTGTAGGCTCTATCCTGCTTCTAGACTCTTTCAGGTTTTATGTGGTGTGATGTGCATCAAACAAGGCATTATGGATAATATTAAAATGAGCCACGTCAGAAGAAAACGGGATTTTTGCTACACTGATAGTACAATTCCTCCTCTACTTATATCTAAAATTTCAAGATTCTATTTTAGATATAAGTAGAGGAGGAATTGTACTATTAGTGTGCTTTCTTCTGTGGGTGTATACACCAGTTTGTGTCTGGCCTAGTGAAATCCGGAAGTCAGACCTGTTTTCTTGAGTTGCAGCTAAAATGGTGAACAAGATAGACATCCATGGTTTTAAATACAATATTCGAGCTTTGTTACTGTGTCTTGCTTTTAATCTGCGATCACTTTTGTAGCTACCAGAGATAAAAAGAAAACCATAGAATGTGCTGTGCATGTTTGTTATTCCTTTTAATCCCAACTTAAAGAACATAAACCAAATACCAATTACCATATTCCTTATAAATAGCGCACATGCTCCAATAAGCGCACACTCTGGTCGTTAACGAAAAACCAGTATAAGTGCACACTGATCGACTAGCATATTGGTATTTTACACAAAAATATTAACACCGTATACAGGTATAAATCACATTAAAACGTAACCTTAAATGGTCAAAACGCTATTTGGAAATAATTGGAACATTTAAATGGGATCAATTTGACATGTTTATTTTATTAATTTTGTGTTGGTTTGGTTTGTAGTGTGCGCTTATTAGAATATTTTGTTACTATTTTAAAAATTTAAGCCCACTGTGCGCTCATTAGAATGAATACCATACTTGAATTTCTTTTTGAAGGTACATTTTTTTAAATAACACAAACTAAAGTTTTCCATAAAATGAACCAATGGCAGCTAGTGAACATTTATTGTTTTGTCAAAATACTGAAGTCAAAGCATTCACTATTTTATTAAAGGAATGTTAAAACCCGGGTTCTTCTATACGATGATCTTGATTACACAAGCAAACAAGTCATTTTTAAAATAATTATTTCTTACTGCGTTCATGTGCATAATCTCTCTGATACGGATCATCATTGTGAGTGTTGTGTTGCTTTATGCATTTTCATAGTGCTATTCTTTGTAAAAGATTTCCCACAGATCTCACAACGGTAAGGTTTCTCTCCAGTATGGACTCTCATATGCTGATTTAAATTTCCCTTTTCAGCAAAAAGTTTTCCGCAGATGTCACAAGTGTAAGGTTTCTCTCCAGTATGGATTCTCTCATGTAGTTTTAAGTGGGAGGGGGCTGGAAAAATCTTGCCGCAGAAGCTACAGGATGGGTGTCCTCCCTGCACTGTCTGACGAGAAGCTCCAATCTTATCTGAAAAAAAAAAATGAAAATACATGTAGTAAGATTCTAAGAGTGCAGCTCAAGAAAATATGGTTTACGACCAGGCCCAATGTCGGCCTGTACAGTCACAGAAAAAGGCTAGGAGCTTGAGAAAAAGAGGGACTGACAGTCTGTGTAGCAAAAACAAAGGTGCTGATCAGCTTTGCAGATACGGCGAAGCTGATCTGCATCTTTGTTTTCGCATATGCAAAATATTGGTTTTCTCATGACATGGCTCATAAAATCTTAAGATTATTAATGCATGTGATTCTCTCTTTGATTTATACCCTGAGTCAATATGTCTTAGTCATGTCAGACCGAAGCCTACGCTTCTTGTGTATGAATCACTACTAGGAAGAGTTAATGTGTCTTTCTCAAGAAACACAAACAGGTGTACCTCAGGGTTCGAACCCATAACCTCTCGATTAGGAGTCCGAGGTATCTCCCTAATAACAACAAAGTTTTGTCTATTTTTATGGATGGTTTGAATTGCGGTTCAGCTTTTTGGACAGACTCCGGTCTTCTAAGAAGCTAACCTAGTCCCAAGGTTATAAAACTTTTTTCATGCTCAGCTCAGCTGAGACTAAAATTTATCCTGCTCATAAATGTTAAAATGCCAACAAGTGTTGGCATTTTAACATTTATAAGCAGGATAAATTAAAGGCTTTGATTATCTAAACTTGAAAACTTAGTAATTATGAGCAATTTGAAAACTTATTTGGGACATTTCAGCAATTTGATTTTCATGCTCAGCTGGGTAGACAATTTTTTTTCTCCATAACCCCTGGGCCAGTACTTAGATGGTTAGTTGGGTTGCAGCACTGCCAGGGATGGGACGTGTATTGAGTATTGTCCAGCCTGTAAGTTCCAGTGGCAAATGCCGGACCAGCATGGCAAATACTCCAAAAAATCACCTATGTGGGGAATACTGGCATTTACCAATAAGCATGCTTAAAATTGCGAAAAAGTTGGAATGCCAGATTATTCTTGTAAATGCCAGTGGCATGGACTTTTCTCATGAATGCTGGAATTTTCCAAGCCCCCCACCCTGTGAGAATGTAAAGAAACTGTCCATTCGTTTCTCACAGCCACAACTGCTGTGAATGACCGACATGCTACACTGCTGCAGTATATATATACTCAGAGGAAAAAGTTTAGTCAGTAACTTTGACAAGCCCCATTACTATCATACCCTGCTGCTTGCCTGAGATGTTCCCCTTTATTAAAATTGCAAAGTTGGTTTCTTTCTTTTTGTGAAAAGAAACTCCACTAGTAACACCTGTTGTTCATTTCGACAGAGTTATCAGCCTTTTTCGTAAAACACCATTTTTGTAATTATCTGAATAATTGATAAAATCGTCACTTTGATTAATAGCGCTTTCTGATAGAGGCTGTTGTCAGTGACAAACATCCAAAAAATCTTTTTAAAATTCATCCACAGTCTCGAGCAATAACATGTCAAATATTCATTATTTTGAGATTACCCCCCTTTCATTTGAAATAAGAACGAAAATCGGTGTATGCACTTTGGCAAAACCACATGCGATATTTCAATCTTTTTGTTGGAAATGTTAGGTTTTATTCACACTTTTATGGCTGGTAATTTTAATCCCAAACTATCAAGGGGTTTTGAAGCCATAGTGATCTGAACAGACCTAATGAAATTTTACATGTATTTTCACTGACTACACTTTTGCCGGTGAGCATATGTTTAAGACCTTTGATTCACAAGCATTAATTTACAGAAATAGACACCAATAATGCTGCGTCAATGCTAATACAGTGTGGGTAGACATAAATTCTGCTTCATGGTCAGTGACAAAATGAGCTGAGGCATGAGAAAATAGGTCTTTCCGACCAGGTCTGCTACAAACTGGCCTTCACAGTTTCAGAAGCCTAGAAGCTTGAAATGTTCAAGAGGAATTTTGTACTATCATTCAAGCAAAAAAAAAAGGCACTGATCAGCTGTGCAGTTACACAGCTGACGGCTTATTTGTGGCTTTGTTTTCGCATATGCAAAATATGTTTTCTGGCGACCCTGCAACAACAAACAGGCTGAAATTAAGAAACCTCTATTTGAGCCGCATCATGAGAAAACCAACAAGGTGGCTTTTGAACAGGTCTGACACAAACTGAGCTGTGCAATCACAGAAGATGGCTAGAGCCTAGAAATTTTGGATTCAGAAAGATGAAGAATTGTACTAACTGTGTAGCGAAAACAAAGGCGCTGATCAGCTTCTCAGTTCTGAAAATCTGATCTGTGCCTTTGTTTTCGCCTATGCAAAATGTTCCTTTTCTCATAACGTGGCTCATTTGGAACTCGGTGTCTTTCATTTACATGAACTTAACATTACGAAAACTTGCCCATGCAATACCGGTATACAGAGAATTTTTTCTGTTGCAAAAAATGAAAATTTCATCAGAAAAAAATTGATATTTTTCTTATTTTTGCTCAAAACATAGATTGTGGGTACACGTTAGAACCGCCTCGGCAAGGCGGTTCTAACGAGTACCCATAATCTATGTTTTGGAGCAAAAATAAGAAAAATAGGTATACCCCTGCATACCCCAGCTATGCTATATAAAAGTGGGGTATGAGGGGGTATTTATTGCATGGTCATGTTTTCCTGATGTACACTATCCTTTGCCATGAATGGTAACTTAATATAACAGTATCATCAAGACCTTGAGAAAATTCAGGTAAATAACTCCTCTGAAAATTTGTCTCAAGCATTTTTATTCAAAGACCTAGCAAACATTTTTCTGTAACTGCATCAATTTGTTTCACTGTGTAATGTATACCCCCTTGAACCCCAGTTTTATACTATAAAACTGGGGTGTACAGGGCCTGTATACAATGAGCCTCGGCGCGAGAAAACCGGGCTTCGGGGTTTCTGACCAGGTCCGACACAAACCGGCCTGTTCAGTCACAGAAGCAGGCTAGAGGCTTGAAATTTTGGCTATAAGTAGAAGAGGAATTGTACTATCCGAGTAGCGAAAACAAAGGCGCTGATCAGCTTCGCAGTTACTGCGAAGCTGATCTGCGCCTTTGTTTTCGCATAGGCAAAAATCCGGTTTTCTCACGATGCGGCTCCAATATTTTCCATTTATTGTGGGTAAATGTACTAATATGTGTGTTTTGAGTATAAATAATAAAAATATCATTTTTTTTTTTAACGAAATTTTAAATTCTTACAACTGAAAATTATGAGCAGCCGCATAAGAAAACCAACAATCTGCATAATATAATATGCGAAAACAAAGAGTAGCTGCACAGCTGATCAGCGCCTTTGTTTTCACTACAAGGATAGTACAATTCCTCTTCTTAAATCCGAAATATCAAGCCTCTAGGCTTTTTCTGTGACTGTACAGGCCATTTTTGTGTCGGACCTGGTTGGAACGCTAATTTGTTTGTTTTCTCAGTCAAGCAGAGGCACATATTGAAATCCAGTTCTACAAAAAGCAAGCATGGCCAGTTCTTATCTTTTAGTGATTACTTTCTCTACATAATTATTTCTTCCATATTTAAATGAAAAACACGTCGAGAAAAAAATAATTCCATTATCACCATTGCATGTGTACTTTCAAGCATCTTGAATACAGAGAAAATCTGAAGTGGTGTTCAGCCTGCCTAAATAAATCAAGAACTAAATAGATCATACTTCTAAGTTAAACATTTCACAAGTGTAAAGTTTTTCTCCAATATGTACTTTTCAGCGCTTACATTTTCTACCTACATGTATGTTCTGTTTTGAACAAAATCCAAAAAAGACTGTGGAAGTTTCGAGAGGTCCATGCTCGTCAATCAAAGCTTCATTTCGTGTGTTTTCCACAGATCATGTTTCCTTATAAATGAGTTTCACATGCCTCTCAACTGTAATGTTTCTCTCCACTTTGCATTCTCTATATGCCTAGTTCTTTCTCTGAGAAAATGTCCAAGAAATAGTGTACAGGAAAAACAAACTCTTCTCTTCACCTGTTTTGCATATAGATCGTGTTTCCAAATGAATGATTTCCCACAGATCTCACAACTGTAAGGCTTCTCTCCAAAATATATCAAAATATGAGCCATGACATGAGAAAACCGTATTTTTGCCTAATGCAAAAACAAAGGCTCAGATCAGCTTCGCGGTAACTGTGACTTTGTTTTTGCTACTCAGGCAGTACAGTCCCTCTTCTTCCTAAATCTGAATTTTCAAGCTTCTAGCTATCGTCTGTGGCTGTACAGGCTGGTTTGTGTCAGACCTGGTCGGAAACCCTGAAGACTAGTTTTCTCCTGTCACGGCTCATATTCCTTCCTTGCTTAGAAAGCATGAAATGAGCTAAGAAATACTGTGATCCCATCCTTGTCAATGAAACTGTACAGTTCAACCTCATTATAACACACCTCATTATAAGGCGGTTTTCAATATAACACGGCCATGTCATGGCTCCCAAAATGATTATTTTGCTATATGTCTATTGTAAATAACCTCATTATAACACGGTTCACTTATAACATGGTCTGTTTCCTTGGACCCCAAAGATAGCGTTATAATGAGGTTGACCTGTACTTTCCTGTGTTTTCCATACAAATCATGTTTCCTAATGAAAGATTTTACACAGATCTCACATCTGTAGGTTTTTCTCCAATATGTATTTCCACTGTCTGATTTTTTTCTGAATACTGTAGAGGTTTCATGGAATTATATGATTGTCAATGAAAGTGCACTTTCATGTGTTTTCCATACAGGTCATGTTTCCTAATGAAAGATTTTCCGCAGATCTCACAAGTGTAAGGTTTTTCTCCAGTATGTATCATAGAATGTATTCTAAGATGAGCTAATGAAGGACATTGGCGACCACAGTTCTCACAAGTGTATTCACGCTTGTATCCCGCTGGTGATTTCTGGCGTCTGTTGAAACCTGAAATAGTCCAAAGTACCTGGTGTTAGTTTGTCGTTAATCTTGAATGTGTCAGTGTGTTGACAATAGAAAATAGACTTCATTTATTTCACATCACGATAATATGTCCATGTAATGTATACCCCCTCATACTTCACTTTTATATAGCAGAATAAGGGTTTACAGAGGTAAACCTATTTTTCTCATTTTTTTTGTTTTATTGTGGGTACTGTTACCTAACGTGTACCCACAATCCATGTTTCGAGCAAATATATTAAATATCACGTTTTTTCTGCTGACCTTTTCAATTTTTACACCTGAAAAAAATCTCTGTATATTGCATGTGCAAGTTTTCGTAATGATTTTACTGTGTACTGAGCTGCAAAATTTCTGGTCATTACCTCAAGAGCTGTGGAATTGTTTCATTTGTTTTGAGCTTGAAGGTACCAGTCAACAATTTTTCAGTCATGTGCGGACGAAGCCATCGCTTCCTGGGTTTTAACCAGTACTCTAGGGAGTTAATGTGTCTTGTTCAAGGACACAACACAGTGACCCTTGTGGGGATCAAACTCAGGACCTCTGGATTCTGAGTCCGATGCTCTACCACTAAGCCACCACGCTGCCTGGAATTGCATTATGAAAACTTGCCCATGCAATAAACAGAGATTTTTTTAGCTATAAAAACTGAAAATTTCAGCTGAAAAATTTTGATATTTTTCTTATTTTTGCTCAAAACATAGATTGTGGGTACACGATAGAACCGCCTCGGCAAGGCAGTTCTAACGAGTACCCACAATCTATGTTTTGGAGCAAAAATAAGAAAAATAGGTATACCCCTGCATACCCCAGTTTTGCTATATAAAAGTGGGGTTCAGGTGAGTATTTATTGCACGGACATGTTTTCATGATGTGACTTTCTTAAAGCTACGATATACTGAGACCTAGTTGAGGTTTGACACAGGAACCCCTTGTTTGTTTGTTTTTAGGTTTAATGTCCCAGTCCCAGTCAACAGTCACCTTTTTTGCAAATCCTAAAAGCGCCTTTGCATGACAAAACCAAGACTTTGGGGGTCCGACACAAACCAGCTTGTACAGTAGAAGGTTGAAATCTTGGATTTGAGAAGAAGATGTGTAGCCTAAAAAGAAGTGCTGATCAATTTTAGTAGCTACCGCAAAGCTGGTCTGTGCCTTTGTTTTAGAATATTCATTGATGCGGTGGCTCAAATATTATTTTGAACATTAGTTTTTTCTCAATCAAAGAGGGATTTGTTAATGATGTCTTGATATATCACATTCAATAATATTTCAGTCATGCCAGGACTGAGCAACCAGTTGATGGGCACTTAACTCGTATAAGCTGAGGCATCCCATCTGGGGCTATTCTATTTGCTCAGAGGCATTGCATCGAAAAATGGAATAAAATCACACCTTATGCTCCTAAAAATTAAAGTGAACACCTAAAATGATAATAAAGGGAAAATCCATTCGTCATAAACGGGCTAACCAGCACAATGTGGCTTATAGTGTCAAGAAAATCACACTACACTTACTCTCTATTTGACATATTTACATCATTGCATGATTTATAAAACATAATTTTACAAAATGAGCCTCTTCATGAGAAAACCAACAATCTGCATATGCGAAAACAAAGACGCAGATCAGCTTCGCGGTAACCGCGAAGCTGATCAGCGCCTTTGTTTTTGCTACACGGATATCACAATCCCTCTTCTCCTTAAATCCAAAATTTCAAGCTTCTAGCCTGCTTCTGTGACTGTGCAGCCTGATTTGTGTCGGACCTGTTCGGAAACCACATTGTTGGTTTTCCCACGAGGCCGCTCAAATGTCTGAACTCCAGCTGCATTGTAACATACATCCAATGTTTGTGTTTTCTCATCTCTGATTTGGATTTCCTCTCTTATTCTCTGTACAACATCTTTGTATGCCCTTGCTGGGCCCACAATTGGTCAAATAAAGTCTTGTATCTTGTTTCCAAAATGTGTGAGGAGGGGCTAAGCCTTATAACTATGAACTCAGACTTTGACAGGTTGACTGTTTTGCTCAGTTTTGCTCATCAGGAAAACATGTCCGTGTAATGTATACCCCCTTAAACCCCACTTGTAAATAGCGAAACTGGGGTATGCAAGGGTATACATATTTCTCTTATTTTTGCTCTAAAAGATAGATGGTGGGTACACTTTAGAACCGCCTAACAGAGGCAGTTCACGAGGGGTTCTAACGTGTACCCACAATCTATGTTTTAGAACAAAAATAAGAAAAATGGTATACCCCTTTATAACCCAGTTTTTCTACATAAAAGTAGGATATAAGGGCGTATACAATTCACAGATGTTATCCTGATAATGAAACTTATTACATGCTCAACGCTTGATCAACACTTTTTCTTCTGACTATGTAGAGTCTGATTTTCGACTGAATGATTTTCCACACATCTCATAACAGTAAGGTTTCTCTCCAGAATGGATTCTCTCATGAACTTTCAAAGTTTATCTGTCCACAGGTATCACATGAGCCGTGATGCGAGAAAACCGGTCTTCGGGGTTTCCGACCAGGTCTGACACAAATCAACCTGTACAGTCACAGAAGCAGGCTCGAAGCTTGAAATTTCTGTTTTAAGAAGAAGAGTGATTGTATTATCCGTGTAGCGAAAACAAAGGCGCTGATCACTGCGAAGCTAATCTGCCCCTTTGTTTTCTCATAGGCAATAACCCTGTTTTCTCTCGACGCGGCTCACATTGAAATTTTCTTCTATGTTGATGAGTAGCAGTAATATAAAAATAGCAAAGGACACATTAAACTAAAATTAAGCAATCATTTTTTCTAGACTGAGGGTTCTGAATGCTTTAATTTATATTTTTCAATCTCTATATACACATGTAGAAACTTTCTCCATAAAAAATTCTTGTTTTTCAATCCAATCCTTTAACTGCATCGGTTTTCTTGAATACATGAAATCATGAAGTATAATCTATGAAGAAATAAAGTTTAAACTTGTGAACAAAATTGAAGGCTGGCTGGATGAAATTATTTTCTCACATCTCACAACCGTTAGGTTTTATTATCTGCGCTGTGGGAGTCTTTCACCGATTCCCTTTACGCACAAAACCAGTCACAAAACTCACATTTTCAGATACATGTATCTCCAGTTTGGATTGTGTAATCTTTTTCTCTTCAATTCTGACACTATTATATGATTTTCACAGTCTTCCACATACATGTACTTCAAATTGCAGAACATTATTGCATACAAGTCTTTGCATGGGAAAATCAAGAATCTGCATAGGCAAAAACAAAGGCCTTGGTATTTGCTACACGGATAGTACAATTCCTCTACTTTCTAAATCCAAAATTTCAAGCTTCTAGCCTTCTTCTGTGACTGAACAGTCCAACTTGTGTCGGACCTGGTTGGAACCCAAATTGTTGGTTTTCTCATGCACAGGCTCATACATCCACAATTTTCACAACAGCCCAACATTAAAAATTTTCACATGTGCCAAAATGCCTTTTCACTATGATAGTCATCTACGGTAATAACTGTCTGTAGGCCATTGACTGGTGATTAAAGAATGTACAAGATTATGTCTCATCAAATTTCTAAACACTAAAACTTCATGTATTTTTATGCATAACCATATCTGTTTGGAGAGCTGGAATTTCTGAGTAAAAGGTTTCCCATAGCCGCAGTCATACATCATCTGAATTTTGCCTATGCAAACCAAAGACGCAGATCAGCTGATCAGCACCTTTGATTTTACTACACAGATACATTGTAGTTAATTTAATATTCTACTTATGAACAAAATTTCAAGTGTCTAGCCTTTTTCTGAGACTGTACAGATTGTCTTATTTCACAAAGATGTTTTCAAATGAACCCTAAGGTGCCCTTTCAAATGATGTTTCTGAGTAAATGATTTCCCACAGATCTCACAGCTGTAAGGTTTCTCTCCAGTATGAATTCTCTGATGTCTCCTGAATGCTGATGGTGAAGCACAGATCTGTCCACAGAGTTCACATTTCATAAAACCGCTAGGTTCACATTTCATAAAACCCTTAGGTTGACTGGTACCTGAAAATATAAAGATTTTCTGTTGTTAATTTGTGCCTTAGTGTTCCAGTCAACAGCTGTGGTCATGTTGGGACATTGTCTATTTATGGTTGGTTGATTTGGGGTTTAACATCCCACCAACAGCTACCGTCGTATGGAGACGGAACCTCGTTTTATAGTGTCGTCCAACAGACTGAAGAAGCCCAGGATCAAACCTGCTATCCCTGGTTTACAAGGGGAGTGGTATAGGCACTGCACCATGGGGGCTTCTGTCTTTGTATGGGACTTCTAGCCAATATTAGGTAGTCATGATAACCAAAGTCAGGAAAACATGTCCGTGTGATATATACCCCATTTTTATATAGCAAAACAAGGGTATGCAGGGGTATACCTATTTTTCTTATTTTTGCTCCAAAACATAGATTGTGGGTACTCTGTAGAACCGCCTTGTCGAGACGGTTCTAACGTGTACCCAAAATCTATGTTTTGGGCAAAAATATTTTCCAATGAAATTTTCAATTTTTACTACTGAAAAAATTTTCTATTTATTGCATGGGCAAGTTTTTGTAATGACAACCAAAATGTGCTTGCCGCCCAAGTAAGCAACTAAGGCTTGTATGTATCATATTATAATGGATGATTGGACTTGAACCACTCTTCCTGGGCAGGTTCAGACTTTCTGCAGTGAGCAGTAAACCAGTAAACAGATGGTCGGATGCCTGGAGGCACAAGTAGCCCATCTATTTCTCACGGCCCCAAAGGGTTGGGAGCAAGCAGCCCATCTATTTCTCACTGCCCCAAAGGGTTCGGGGCAAGCAGCCCATCTATTTCTCACTGCCCCAAAGGGTTGGGGGTAGCAGCCCATCTATTTCTCACAGCCCAAAAGGGTTGGATGCAAGAAAAAACAAAGATAAATATGCAAAAAAATAGAAAGAATAACATATTACATATCAATCTTCTGAAAAGATTTTCATGGATAATAATCAACACTTGTTTTCTAAGCCTTTATTTCATTAAATAAGCCTGTGCATGAGAAAACTAACAATGTGGGTTCCGACCAGGTCCGACACAAACCAGGCTGTACAGTCATAGAAGATGGTTAGAGGCTGGTAATTTTGGATTTAGAAAGTAGAGAAATTGTACTATATGGTAGTGAAAACCAAGGCGATGATCAGCTTCGCGCGTACTGCAAAGCTGATCTCCGCCTTTGTTTTCTCCTACGCAGAATGTTGGTTTTCCCATGAGGTGGCTCAAATGTTTAAACAAAAGAAAAGGAACCTTAAATTGGAGCAATTGAGATTGCTCAAATCTCTGATTTAAAAAAATTGAGCCGTCCCATAAAAAACCAACAATCTGCAAATGCAAATACAAAGGTGCAGATCAGCTGTGCAGTAACTGTGAAGCTGATCAGCGCCTTTATTTTTGCTGAACAAATAGTACAGTATCTTTTCTTTCTAAAATTTAAATTTCAATTTCTAGCCTGTGTTTGTATCGGACCTGGTCAGAAACCCAAATTGTTGGTTTTCTCATGTGAAGGCTCGAATGATTTTTTATCTCTGTAGTATTATTTCCCAGTGGAGGTCACAAATATATGGATTGTCTCCTGTATGAATTTCAAGTCTCTTCTATTTCCCAGTGGTATAATTCCATAATATGGATAGATTTCCCATAGATCTAATCACTTTATTTCTGTGTTAATATATACCCCATTAATTAAAGTGGGGTATAATGATTATACCCCACTTTTATATAGCAAAACTGGTGTATGCAGGGGTCTACCTATTTTTCTTATTTTTGCTCCAAAACATAGACTGTGGGTACTCGTTAGAACTGCCTCGCCGAGGTGGTTCTAATCTGTACCCACAATCAATTTTTTGAGCAAATATATTAAAAATATAAAAAAGAGTTTGATAAAATTTTCAATTTTTCCAGATGAAACAAGCTCTGTATGAGCCACATCATGAGAAAAACAGATTTTTGACTATGTGAAAACAAAGGGACAGACCAGCTGTGCAGTAACTGCACAGCTGATCAGCACCTTTGTTTTCGCCATTTGGATAGAACAATTTCTCTTCTTCCTAAATCCGAAATTTCAGGCTTATAGCCCTCATCTGTGACTGTACAGATTGGTTTATGTCAGACCTGGTTGGTAACCCCGAAGACCGGTTTTCTTACGTCGCGGCTTGTTTATTACATAGGCATGCTTTCATAATGTTAAAGAATCTCTACATTTTTCCTCGCCCAGCCAGTTCTAACGTGTACCCACAATCTATGTTTTGGACCAAAAATAAGAAAAATAGGTAAACTCCTGCGTACCCCAGTTTTACTATATATTATATAAAATGGTGGTTAAAGGGGGTATTCATTACACAGACATATTTTCCTGATGTTTATTCCAAAGATTTGATGTAAATTCAATTTTAAGGTTATGTATATTCAAAATGCTAATTCAAGATGATTTTTGAGCATAAAAATTATATAAGTCAACCAATTTTCAGAATTATTGCAGCATTTTTAAGACTTTTTAGAGGCGAAAGGATGACAGGGTCAGTCCGGTCAGAGTTTTCTGGAAACGTTTCAGAAGTGTGTCATTTTGAAACAGGCAGTTTCTGAAAGAAGGTTTAAGGATTACAAAAAAGGTTTTATTTTTCAAAAAAGGAGGCAACTTTTATTTATTCATTTAAGATTGGTTTATTTACACTGAATTCCCAAAGACTAAAACATGCTGTGTTTTTTATGCATATCCATATGTCTTGATAAATTGTATTTCCTGTTGAAAGAAATCGCACATATCTCACAACTGTAAGGTTTCTCTCCAGTATGAATTCTCATATGTCTCCTGAAAGCTGCTGGTGATGCACAGAGCCGTCCGCACACTTCACACTTCAAAACACCTTTAGGTTGACCGGAACCTGAAAGATGCAAAAATAAATTAGCAAAAACTAAAAACTATAAAAAAAAAACTTTCTATAAATCTTTCTTTTTTTCGAATTTGGGTTTAATATAAGATCAAAATTAAGAATACATGTACTTCAATCATGTCGGGATGAAGCCAACTGTTTCCTGGGTATTAACCAGTACTTTGGTGAATCTGTGCATCTTGCTCAAAGACGCAATTCAGCCCCAGTTTGAATTGAACCCAGGTAATTTGGTGTTGCACACTCTACTACATTAGGATGTACACTCTACTGTATTAGGACACTATGCTCCCGTTATCAATCATTCTGAAAAAATAACAGTAACTCAGTGTTGTTTATTTTCTTTTTGTTACTTTTTCTCCTGCACTATATGAGCCACGACGCGAGAAAACTGATCTTTCGGGTTTCCAACCAGGACCAACATAAACAGGCCTGCACAGTTACAGAAGATGGCTAGAAGCTTGAATTTTCGGATTTAAGAAGAAAACGATGTGTACTATGCATGTAGCAAACAAAGACCCTGATCTGCGGCTTTCTTTTAGCATAGGAAAAAAATCCAGTTTTCTCACAGCATGGCTAATATATAACCATTATCTTGATATAAAACTAATGATTAATGAATAAAACTAACAATCAAACCATTCTGAATACCAAACTGTAACATCATAGTAGATGAATTTATGTCTCGCATGCTCAAATCTCAGCCAAATGTAAGGTATCTCTTCAGAATGTTTTTCTCAATGATCTCACAACTAGATTCTCTATAATGTGATTTCAATAAGCTAACATATCAGGTTCTCTAGTGTATGAGTTTCCAACACATTCATACACATAAAACGCTTCTGCATGAAATTTAAACATGCCTCAAAGCTATAACATCAGGAAAACATGTCCATGAAATCTGTACCCGCTCAAACCCCAATTTTATATAGCAAAACTGGGGTATGCAGAGGTATTCCTATTTTTCTTATTTTTGCTCCAAAACATAGATTGTGGGTACTCGTTAGAACCGCCTCGTGCACCCACAATCTATGTTTTGAGCCAAAATAAGAAAAAATATTTCTCATGAAATTTTAGATTTTTGGGTGTGTTTTCGTAATGAGGTATCACATTGGTCTAACAGTTGGTATGTTTCTCATGTAGAGATTTCCCACAATTTTCATAACTGCAAAGCTTCTCTACAATTTAATGACTTAATCTCAAACTGGTAAAACTGTGGATCCATCACTCATTTAGTCAATCATTTAAACTGTAATGTATGGATTTGTGTCTGGTCACGTCAAATTTTCGACTGAATGATTTCCCACAGATCTCACAACTGTAAGGTTTCTCTCCAGTATGGGTTCTCTCATGTCTCTTGAAGGCTGACACTGAGGTACATAACTGTCCACAGGTGACACACTTGAGAACACCTTTGAAAGGACCTGAAACATAAACAGATTTTAGGAAAAGAACAACAAAAAAACACCAAACTTGGCATCAGTATTCCAAACTCAATATCTTTTGAATTACTGCCCTTGAACATGCAGAACACCTGATTCCAGTCATTTTATGTCTCCAATGTTTTGTTTTTAACTCGTTTTAAAGCAAAATGATGGTTTCCTTTTTCCTTATGTTACATCTACACAGGACCACATTCCCACCATGCCCTTACTAAGTCCTAAACAATTCAAGGACGTGGGGAGGATGGGGTGATGAGACAATTTTTGGTTTTTATGTCCATACTGCGTCCTCACTACGTCCTTCACATTTCCACCAGGTTCTCATCACACACTAAAAACATAATCCTGTTTCCACTACGTCCTTACAACGTCCTCACAAACATGAAGCAGTTCATGCCACACGCGTACTATGCTTTCAGCACGTTCTAACTGTTTACGAATTATTCACCAAATCTCTGAAGTGTGCTCAGTTAAAGAACGACTGCTGAACCTCCATCCTCAACTCTGCAAATACTAGTAATCTGTTGTAGTGTCCATAGTGAAGCCTTTTCTAGATCATCATCATCATCATCATCATCATCATCATCATCATCATCATCATATCCTTTTTCATAGCACAAAGCTAGGGCTGCACCCAGTAAGATATTATCCTATCTAATCTGCAAGCACACCAAGTAAGATTGTGTCATTGAAGGAGAGCCAGTTGTAAGTGCACTTCTTGGTTCATGTTTTTGATTTTGAAATGATTGAAGTGCAGGCTTTTGCTTGAGGAGACGAGTCAATCAAAATTAATAAAACGCAGAGGACGTGGTAAGATCCTGGTGTGAATGTGGTAAGAACCTACTGAGGACGTGACAGGAACTGCAAGGATGTGATAAGAACGCAGTCCAGTCTATGTGGTAAGGATGTACGAGAAGCGTGGTATGGTCTTAGTAGTGAGAACCTGATGGATGTAGCGTGGACGTAGTGAAGACCCCCTAAAAATTAAAGTGGACTCACCCAAATGATAACAATGGGTGAATCCATTTGTCATATATGGGTTAAATGATGACAAAATTATGTATGCAAGTAGGTATTTTAAAACTTGCCTTCCAAAAAGTTTTTTCTTTTCATAGTATGGTGCAAGGAGTGTAGACCGAATCTGATTAACTTCAGAATGTGTATACATTGCATTTTTTTAAAGTTCAATATTGCATGTTTTCTCGCAAGTATCGAATTTGTATTAACAACTCATCATTTGAGCCACTGCATGGGAAAACCAACAATCTGCATACGCCAAAACAAAGGCACAGTTCAGCTTCGCAGTAACTGCGAAGCTGATCAGCACCTTTGTTTTCGCTACACAGATAGTACACTTCCTCTTCTGAAATTTCAAGCATCTAGCCTCCTTCTGTGCTTGTACAGCCAGGTTTGTGTCAGACCTGTTCGAAAACCACATTGTTGGTTGTCTCGCAAGACGCCTCATTTGTTGCATTATTCAGTCATGTCAGGATGGTGGAGTACTAGCACTAGCAAGAAGGTAGTGTCCTCTACCTCTGGATTCAGAGGCCTACTGACTGACCAGTCTCATATGAGCTAAAATAATCTTGAAAGGGATGTAAAACTGAATTAAAAAAAAAAAAACTCTACAATTTATTACAAAGGCTATGCACATCTGAGCAGCGACGCGAGAAAACCGGTCTTCGGGGTTTCCGACCAGGTCTGACACAAACGGGTCTGTGCAGCTATAGAAGATGGCTAGAAGCCTGAAATTTCAGATTTATAAAGAAGAAGAACTGTACTATCGGAATAGCACCTGTTTTCGCATAGGCAAAAATCTGGTTTTCTCATGACCTTGCTCATCTCAATTTTGTTTGTGAAATATAAGTCCCCGCATCAGAAAACCAACACCAGAGGACCAATGGTCCTGTAAACGCTCACCTGAGATCTGCTTCATATACCAATAAACATATTTGAATATTATGGTATTTAACCCTTAGGCCATTTTCTTTTTTCAGAAAAATCAATATTCTGTCCATTTGCCAATTTCCTGCTGATTTTCCCCTTCAAATAACATTTTAAAAGCATTATGAGGCCCTGGGGTCCATTTTTTTCATAATCATTAAATTTCAGTCCTACTGCCCATTTCCTGCAAGACTTTCACTTAAAATGACATTTTAAAAGTTTTCCCCATTCAAATGCATTGACGACCTATGTTGACCTTGCCATAAAATAGGTCAAGGTCATCACAGGGTCATGTTTTATATATACATTGTAGTACTTGAGTCATCCATATTTCATGCAAAGTTTCGTTGAAATCGGTTCACCGGTTCCGGAGAAGAAGATATTTTAAGGGTTTTACCATATATGGGCATGGCGGCTATCTTGGTCATGTGACCTGGATTATTTATTATACACATTGGTTACCACTTCCTATAGATGCTCATATAAAATTTGGCTTTGATTGGCCAAGTGGTTTCAGAGAAAAAAATCTTTGAAAAGTGTGTATGGACGACAGACCGGCCAAGGTCAAGAGATGACCTTGACCTAAATTAATCATATACCTTCATCTAATCCATTAGTTGTTTGCATCTACCACTTTTCAGATCTCAGGCTGCAATAGTTTTCAAAAAATAGCTAATTTCCACTTTTCCCATTATAAGTCTATGGAAACTTAAAGTTACCATAGCAACCAGAGTTCTTATCCGACTGGAATAAAAAACACAAATTATGTAGAGGCTACTGTCAGGAACATGTATACAAAGTACAGGATTCATCCACTTGACAGTTTCTGAGAAGAAGATTTTTGAATGTTTTTTTCAAAATTTTGCCCTTTATGGGGCCCCAGCAACCAATCAAAATAAAGGATTATGACAAAACTCACAAGAAACGTCAAACACTACTCAATAAACATTTCTGCAAAAACAAAATTCAAATGTCTGCAATTTTAGCGGAAAAATAGCCGATTTCCACTTTTCCCATTATAAGTCTATGGAAACTTTAAGTTGCCATAGCAACCAGAGTTCTTATCCGCCAGGAATAAAAAACACAAACTATGTAGAGGCCATTGTCAGAAACATGTATACAAAGTACAGGCTTAATCCCCTTGACAGTTTCTGAGAAGAAGATTTTTGAATGTTTTTCGAAATTTTGCCCTATATGGGGCCCCTGCAACCAATCAAAATAAAGGATTAGGACAAAAGTCACATGAAATAATAAACATTTCTGCAAAAACAAAATTCAAATATCTCCAACAAGACAGCAAAAACTGGCAATTTTCACTTTTTTCCATTATAAGTCTATGGGAAGCATAAGTTGCCATAGCAACCAGAGTCCTTATTCGATCAAAACAAAAAACACAATTATTCTTTCCCCCTACCTGTAGATGGTGTATGTGTAATATGAGAACAATCGGCCCAGCGGTTTCAGAGAAGAAGATCTTTGAAATTGTGAACGACGACGGACGACGGACGGACGGACGGACGGAGGCCGGAGCATGGGTATACTATAAGCTCACCTATGAGCCTTCGGCTCAGGTGAGCTAAAAATGCGTATTCGAAAACATTGGTGCAGATCAGATCAGCTGTGCAGTAACTGCACAGCTGATCAGCACCTTAGTTTTGGCTACACAGATAGTACAATTCCTCTTCTTCTTACTCTTCTTCTTTAATCCAAATTTCAATCTTCTAGCCTGCTTCTGTGACTGCACAGGCCAGTTTGTGTCGGACCTGGTCAGACACTCAAATTGTTGGTTTTCTCATGTGAAGGCTCATATATGTTTGTAAATCAACATGTGTTATCACTTTCGCATTAAAATTAGAAGTGGTATAAATTAATTGCTTAAGTCACAATGATTTGTTTATTTCTTTGTTTGAATTGATGCTTTACCTCCCAGTCAACAGCAATGGTCATGTTGGGACATTGCCTCCATTACTTTTACCCAACATTAGGATGTCATGACACTCAAAATGTGCTTCATAAATATAATAACCACCCAACTAAGCCAAATAAGGCTTATATGTATGGATGGTTTGACTAAACCAATGATTTGCATGTCTTAATACTTCAAGTAACACGCAAACTGATTATTTATTTTCAATTCAATTTAACATTCTTTTAATGACAATTTCAGGAACATCGAGACATGAGCCACTGTATGGGAAAACCAACAACCTGCATTTAAGTAAACAAGAAGGCAGATCAGCTGTGCAGTTACTGATCAGCATTTTTGTTTTCACTACACAGATAGTACAATCCCTCTTCATCTTAAATCTGAAATTTCAAGCTTTTAGCCTGCTTCTATGACTGAACAGGCTGGTTTGTATCTGATCTGGTTGGAAATTCAGATTGTTGGTTTTCTCATGCAAAGGCTCACAAAAAATCAAAAAGAAGGAATAAAATGGTAAAAACAATGTTAAAAACACCTGAACTTGATTCAAACCCACAACAATAATATGATTTGAGCCGCCCCATGGGAAAACCAACAATCTGCATAGGCGAAAACAAAGGTGCAGATCAGCTTCACGGTAACCGCGAAGCTGATCCGCGCCTTTGTTTTCGCTACTTGGATAGCACAATTCCTCCTCTACTTAACTCCAAAATTTCAAGCTTCTAGCCTGCTTCTGTAGCTGTACAAGCAGGTTTGTGTCAGACCTGTTCGGAAACCACATTGTTGGTTTTTCCACGAGGCGGCTCATTTAATGGTCTCAATCAGTTAGACTGACCAGATAATTCTAATGAGCACTCACAACATCAGGAAAACATGTCCGTGAAGCGTCTACCCCTCTAAACCCCACTTTTATGTAGTAAAACTGGGGTTTGCAGGGGTATACCTATTTTTGCTCCAAAACACAGATTGTGGGTACTAGTTAGAACTGCCTCGGCGAGGCGGTTCTAACGTGTACCCACAATCTATGTTTTGAGCAAAAATAAGAAAAATATCAAATTTTTACAGGTGAAAATTGTCAATTTTTAAAGCTCAAAATTTTGCAAGTTTTCGTAATGACATAATTTTACATGGAACTAACAATCTTCATTAAAGAGCCATGTCATGAGAAAATCAACACTTTGCATATGCGAAAAACAAAGGCACAGATCAGCTTCGCAAAGTAACTGCAAAGCTGATCAGAACCTTGTATTGTACAATTCTTCTTTTTTTTAAATCCAACATTTCCAGCCACTAGCTTGTACAGCCTGTTTGTAATCCATTTTGTTGGTTTTCTCATGACACAGTTCAAATACTCCTTTTATCTGGACTTTACAATATGTCTATCAAAACTATAAGGTTTCTCTCCTGTGTGTCCTCACTGTAAGGTCTCTACATAGTATGTATTCATTGTTGTCATTCTCATGGATCACTGAATATTTTCCATTAAGTCTCACAACTGCAAGCTTCTCTCACATGAGCAACGTCATGGAAAAAACAAATTTTTGCCTATGCAAAAACAGAGTCGTTGATCAGCTGTGCAGTAACTGCACAGCTGATCAGTGCATTTGTTTTCACAACACATACTTGTATAGTACAATTAGTCTGCTTCTTATATCCGAAATTTCAAGCTGCTAGCCTTCTTCTGTGGCTGCACAGGCAGATTTGTGTCAGACCTGGTTGGAAACTCTGAAGCCCCATTTTCTATTGACGCGGCTCACATGCCAGTCTAACTGAGCTGTGGCACGAGAAAACCTGTCTACAGGGTTCAGGCAGTTCAGTCACAGAAGCCTGAAATTTTGGATACAAGTAGAAAAAGAATCTTACTAACAAGGAGGGAAAACAAAGGTGCTAGCCACCTGTGCAATTACTGCACAGGCAGCTGATTAGCACCTTTCCTTTTGCATTTTCTTATGACACTGCTCAATTATTATCCCATATAGTACACACAATCAAAAGGTTTTTTAGCCTTTGTAATTTCGCATTACCAAAACATGCCCATGCAATATAACGAGATTTAATTCAGCTTTAAAAATTGAAAATTTCATTAGACAACTTTTTAGATTTTCAATATTTTTGCTCAAAACATTGATTTTGGGTACGTTAAAACCGCCTTGCCGAGGCAGTACCGAGGCAGTCGTATCTAAAATTTTAAAAACCAGAGGACCAATGGTCCTGTAAACGCTTACCTGAGATCTGCTGCATATCAAGGTCATCACAGGGTCATGATTTATATATACATTGTAGTGCTTGAGCCATCGATGCTTCATGCCAAGTTTTGTTGAAATCGGTCCACTAGTTCTGGTAAAGAAGATTTTTGAAGGGTTTTTACCATAAATGGGCATGGCAGCCATCTTGGTCATGTGACCTGAATTTCTTATATACACATTGGTTCCCCCTTCCTATTGATGCTACACATATAATTTGGCTTTGATTGGTCAAGTGGTTTCAGAGGAGAAGACGTTTGAATATTATGGAGATATACCTGTATATTGCCCCGGGGTGGGGGCACATGAGCCACTGGGGTCCAATTTTTTTCAGAATCATTTATATTCAGTCCTACTGCCCATTTCCTGCAAGACTTTCACTTTAAATGACACTTTAAAAGTTTTCCCCCATTCAAATGCATTGGCGACCTATGTTGACATTGTCGTAAAATAGGTCAAGGTCAACACAGGGTCATGATTTATATATACATTGTAGTGCTTGAGCCATCGATGCTTCATGCCAAGTTTCGTTGAAATCGGTCCACCGGTTCTGGAGAAGATTTTTGAAGGGTTTTTAACATATATGGGCATGGCGGCCATCTTGGTCATGTGACCTGGATTTCTTATATACACATTGATTCCCCCTTCCTATCGATGCTTCATATTAAATTTGGCTTTGATTGGCCAAGTGGTTTCAGAGGAGAAGATCTTTGAAATTGTGGACAGACGGACGCCGGATCATGGCCATCCTATAAGCTCACCTTGTGAACCTAACGGCTAAGGTGAGCTAATAAAATGAGCTGCCGCACGGGAAAACAAAAAATCTGCATAGACAAAAACAACGCGGCAGATCAGCTGTGCAGTAATTGCACTGCTGATAAGTGCCTTTGCTTTTGATGCAGTTATTACAATCCTTCTTCTTCTTAAATCCGAAATTTCAAGGTTCTAGCCTGATTCTGTGACTGTAAGACCGGTTTCTGTCAGACCTGGTCGGAACCCAAATTGTTGGTTTTCTCATGCACTGGCTAAAATGTAATTCATAAACAATATTTCTGAGGGAATAGAAAAATACATATATATTTTTTTTTTAAATTACTCAATTTCACTTGTATGCCACAATGTGCTTTGACATCTAGAATCAAACCCGCAATCACTGGACCCCAGTTAATAAAACTATTTTCATGCTCAACTCAGATGAGCATAAAATTTAAACATTTCATAAATTTGACAAAATAGCCCAAATAAATTGAAATTTCAGGTTAAAATCACCAAATCCTGTAATTTATCCTGCTCATAAATGTTAAAATGCCAACAGTTGTTGGCATTTTAACATTTAGGAGCAGGATAAATTTAAGTCTCTGTTGAGCTGAGCATGAAAAAAATTTATAACCTCAAGTCCAGGTTTTCAAACTCAATGGCTTAAAAATTAGATCACAGAGGTTCCTCTGCATTCTTACATTTCCAAAGATAAAGTGAGCTGCATCATGAGAAATCCGGATTTTCACATGTATATATACGCAAAAACAAAGGCGGAGATGAGCTGTGCATTAAATGTACGTCTTTGTTTTTTCTATACAGTACAATTTTTCCTCTTCTTGAATCCAAAATTTTAAGCTTCTAGTCATTTTCTGTGGCTTCACAGGCCGTTTTGTGCATTTTCTGTGGCTTCACAGGACAGTTTGTGTTGGACCTGTTTGGAAACCACTAAGTCGTTTTTTCTCATGATGCATCTCATTTTTAAATGAGCCTATGCATGACAAAACCAACAATTTGGGTTTCTGACCAGGTCCGACACAAACCGGCCTGTACTGTCACAGAAGCAGGCTAGAAACGTGAAATTTCGGATTTAAGAAGAAGAGGGATTGTACTATCCATGTAGCGAAAACAAAGGCGCTGATCAGCTTCGCGGTTACCGCGAAGCTGATCTGCGCCTTTGTTTTCGCCTAGGCAAAAATCCTGTTTTCTCACGATGCGGCTCAAATGAAATCAGCGATCACAACTACTCATCTCTGAGGTGACTGTCGATTCTACATTGGTGAATGCCATTCAGATTTTCTCTCATGCATTACTAAATTGAGCTGCAGCATGGGAAAACCAACAATCTGCATATGCGAAAACAAAGGCGCAGATCAGCTTCGCAGTAACTTTGAAGCTGATCAGTGCCTTTGTTTTCGCTACACGGCTAGTACAATTCCTTTATTTTCTAAATCCAAAATTTCCAGCCTCTAATCATCTTCTGTGATTGTACAGGCTGGTTTGTGTCAGACCTGGTCGGAAACCCAAATTGTTGATTTTCTCTCATGCATTACTAAATGTCTCTTCAGATCGAACTTTCTTCCAAATGCCTTACCACACACTAAACAAGTGTAAAGTTTCTCTCCTGTATGTGTCATCAAATGCTTGCTTAGAATTTCTTTGGTTCGGAAAGATTTCCCACAAGTCTCACAATTATAAGGCCTTTCATTACTGTGTACTGTGACATGTCTGTCTAAATCAATCTTACGTCTGTATGATTTCTCACACTGATCACACTTATATGGCATTTCTCCAGTATGTAACATACGGTGAAGATTACACGCTTCTTTAAGACGAAACGATTTCCCACAAATTTCACAACTGTAAGGTTTCTCTCCTGTATGTAATCTCATATGTCTATGTAAATCAAACTTTCTACAAAGTGTTTTCCGGCAGAGTACACAATCATAAATTTTGTCGCCTTTGTGTAGTGTCATATGTGTGTGCAGATCATTTAGTGATGCATATGCTAGTCCACATGTGCCACATTTAAATTCCCCTGTTGTCCACATAGCTGGCACACCTGAAAAATTTGAAAATAAAATGTTAAGCCAATCTAAATCTTAAAAGTAAGATGCCCAAGGTTATAAAACATTTTTCTTGCTCATCTCAGCTGAGCATAAAATTTGAACTGCTCATTAATACTGAAATAGTCCAAAGAAATTGATATTTTATGTTTAGATCATCAAAGCCTGCAATTTATCCTGCTAATAAATGTTAAAATGCCAACTATTAGACATGAGCTCAATAATTGCTGTTTTTGCTTATAACATTCACAAATGAAAGTTTCTCACAAGTTAGTATGGCATCAGTCATCCAACCATCTGTAATGACTGACAACGAAATTGAGTAAGCTACTTATTTCATGTGATTGCTCATATGATACTATAAGAATCTTATATGGGGTTCTGTTCTAGATGGAAGTTTCCAACCCAAGGGATGACCGTGCTGAGCGGAACCGAGGCTCCGCCTCGGTTCCGCTCAGCACGGTCATCCCAAGGGTTGGAAACTTCCATCTAGAAAAGAACGCCATATTAGATTCTTTTTCTTGCACAACAACCCCCCAAATCTGGTTTATTTCAAGGTTTTGCGTAATTTTTTTTTTTTGCGCACTTAGCCTGGGTGAGAACACCTGGGTGAGATGCAATTTTATCACCCAGGCAAAAAGTTTGGCAATTTCTGTCTGGTGTGCAAGAAAATAATTGCTGTTTTTGTTTGCAACATTTCCACAGATCTCACAATTGTAAGGTTTCTCTCCTGTATGCCATCTATAATGTTTTGTGTTCAAAAGCTGTTAAAAAATGAACAAAATTTCAGAGGGGATAAAATCATCCCCTTTCAATTGAGTTTGCCATTCCAGCATTTGCATTACACAAGAAGACCAAGTGTTCTGAAGATCTGAGTTTCTTTTCAGGTTGTCCACAAAGACATCTGGATTGATTGATCTGCTGATTTGAGTGACAGTTTCAAACTAAATGACATACATGTGATACCTCCCTCATCATCAGGGAGACTCCAGGAAATGAGCCATAAAATTGGTAAAAATTCTTTAAAAAAGTACCACTTTTTGACAAAAATTCAAAATCTCCCTGAAATGAATCAGGAATTTTCCTATATATTCTATACATTTTTCAAAAATCTCCCTGAAATGGAAGAAAAATCTCCCTGATTCCTCTTTGAAACTCATCACATGTATGAAATGACATTTTAAACGGCAAAATCAAGTGAATTTTTTGTCTTACTATGTGGAACTTTGGCCATGTAGACACTGATAGGTAACTGCTAAAATTGATAAAATTCTGCTTTTGTCCCTGTTCTATTTCAAATGTGTGTTCTTAATATGCATTGTATATGTTGTGCAAAGAATTTTGAAATAAAAAAGTGCTTTAACCAAACAATAACAATGTTTTTATCAGAAGAGGTGCCATCATTACCTAATATAAATGCTGAATAGATTTTAAGAACACCTGACACCTGGGACACTGTTTCAGTTCTAAAATAGAATAAAAAGTTACCTGATTAATACAAAAACTTGATTGACCTAAATGCTGAAACTGCAAACTAGAAGCCTCCGTGGTGCAGTGGTTATGTCACTCGCCTTGTAAACCAGGGGTCACAGGTTCGATCCCGGGCTTCTCCAGTCCGTCGGATGGGACTATAAACCGAGGTCCCGTCTTCATATGACCTTAGCTGTTGGTGGGACGTTAAACCCCAATCAACCTACCAACCAAATCTGATTAACTTCAGAATGTGTATACATTGCATTTTTTTAAAGTTCAATATTTTATGTTTTCTCTCAAATATCAAGTTTGTATTCAAAACTCATCATTTGAGCCACTGCATGGGAAAACCAACAATCTGCATATGCCAAAACAAAGGCACAGATCAGCTTTGCAGTTACTGCAAGGCTCTTCACAGTAACTGCGAAGCTGATCAGCGCCTTTGTTTTCGCTACACGGATAGTACACTTCCTTTTCTGAAATCTGAAATTTCAAGCATCTAGCCACCTTCTGTGCTTGTACAGCCAGGTTTGTGTCAGACCTGTTCGAAAACCACATTGTTGGTTTTCTCGCAAGACACCTCATTTGTTGCCTTTTAACATTCTAATCAACAACTATTCAGTCATGTCAGGATGGCGTAAAACTAGCACTAGCAAGAAGGTAGTGTTCCAATAGAGGACATCTGGATTCAGAGACCTACTGATTGACCAGTCTCGTATGAGCTAAAATAATCTTGAAAGGAACGTAAAACAGAATGAAAAAAAAAACAACCAGAGGACCAATGGTCCTGTAAACGCTCACCTGAGATCTGCTGCATATACCAATAAACATGTTTGAATATTATGGTACTTAACTCCAGTGCAGGGGCAGATGAAGCCCTTGGCCATTTTCTTTTTTCAGAATCTTCAATATTCTGTCCATTTGCCAATTTCCTGCTGGCTTTTCCCTTCAAATGACATTTTAACAGTTTTCCCAATTCAAATGCATAGGCAACCCATGTTGACCTTGCCATAAACTTGGTCAAGGTCATCACAGGGTCATGATTTATATATACATTGAAGTACTTTAGCCATCGATGCTTCACACCAAGTTTCCTTGAAATCAGTCTATTGGTTTCAGAGAAGAAGATTTTTGATGGGTTTTTACCATATATGGGCATGGCAGCCATCTTTGTCATGTGACCTAGATTATTTATATATACATTGATTCCCCCATTCTATAGATGCTTCACATACAATTTGGCTTTGATTGGCCAAGCAGTTTCAGAGGAGAAGACGTTTGAATATTATGGAGATTATTATCAGATATACATGTATATTGCTCCGGGGTGGTGGCACTTGAGACCCTGGGGTCCAATTTTTTTCAGAATCAGTAATATTCAGTCCTACTTCCCATCTCCTGCAAGACTTTCACTTTAAATGACATTTTAAAAGTTTTCCCCATTCAAATGCATTGGCGACCTATGTTGACCTTGCCGTAAAATAGGTCAAGGTCATCACAGGGTCATGATTTATATACACATTGCAGTGCTTGAGGCATTAATGCTTCATGCCAAGTTTCGTTGAAATCGGTCCACCGGTTGTGGAGAAGAAGATTTTTGAAGGGTTTTTACCATATATGGGCATGGCGGCCATCTTGGTCATGTGACCTGGTTTTCTTATATACACATTGATTCCCTCTTCCTATCGATGCTTCATATCAAATTTGGCTTTGATTGGCCAAGCGGTTTCAGAGGAGAAGATCTTTGAAATTGTGGACGGACGGACGACCGACGACAGACGGACGCCGGATCATGGCCATCCTATAAGCTCACCTTGTGAGCCTAACGGCTCAGGTGAGCTAAAAAAAAAAACAACTCTACAATTTACCACAACGGCTATGCACATCTCAACAGCGACGTGAGAAAACCGGTCTTCCGGGTTTCCGACCGGGTCTGACACAAACGGGCCTGTGCAGCTATAGAAGATGGCTAGAAGCCTGAAATTTCGGATTTATGAAAAAGAGGAACTGTACTATTGGAGTAGCAAAAACAAAGGCGCTGATCAGCTGTGCAGTTTCTGCGCCTTTGTTTTCGCATAGGCAAAAATCTGGTTTTCTCATGACGTTGCTCATCTCAATTTTGTTTGTGACATATAAGTCCCCGCATGAGAAAACCAACAAACTGCATATGCGAAAACAATAGTGCAGATCAGATGTGCAGTAACTGCACAGCTGATCAGCACCTTTGTTTTGGCTACACAGATAGTACAATTCCTCTTCTTCTTATTCCTCTTCTTCCTTAATCCGAAATTTCAATCTTCTAGCCTGCTTCTGTGACTGTACAGGCCTGTTTGTGTAGGACCTTGTCAGAAACTCAAATAGTTAGTTTTCCAATGTGAAGGCTCATATGTTTGTTATTCAACATGTGTGATCATATCACAGTAGAAGTGGCATGAATTAAGTGCTTAATGGCATGAATGAAGTGCTTAAGTCACTATGATTTGCATGTCTTAATATATCAGTATTCAGTTTAACATTCAGAATTCTTTTCAAGACAATTTTACGAACACCAAGACATGAGCCACCGCATGGGAAAACCAACAATCTGCACATGTGAAAACAAAGAGGCAGAGAAGCATTTTGTTTTCACTACACAGAGTACAATGCCTCTTCACTTTAAACATGAAATTTCAAGCTTTTAGCCTGCTTCTGTGACTGTACAGGTTGGTTTGTATCTGACCTGGTCGGAAAACCTGATTGCTGGTTTTCTCATGCAAAGGCTCACAAAAAATCAACAGAAGGAAGAAAATTGTAAGAACAATGTTTATAAACACCTTAACTTGGCTGAAACCCACAACAACCATATGAATGAATGAGCTCAATCAGTTAGGCTGACGAAGCAATTCTAATCAGCAAATACATGTACAACACAACATAATACAACACAACCTCTTTATAACACTATTGTTGGGGTCTAAGCCTCTTTCACATGAGCCCGGACATGAGAAAAACAGATTTTTGCCTATGCAAAAACAAGGTCGCAGATCAGCTGTGCAGCGCCTTTGTTTTTGCTACACAGAACAATTACACTTCTTCTTAAATCCGACATTTCAAGCTTCTAGCCTTTTTCTGTGACTGCACAGGCACACTTGTGTCAGACCTGGTTGGAAAGTCTGAAGCCCTGTTTTCTCATGACGTGGCTCACATGTCTCCAAATGTAATGCTTCTGATTGAGCTGTGACTTGAGAAAACCGGTCTTTGGGGTTTCCGACTAGATGCAACACGAACAGGGCTGTTCAGTCATAGAAGATGCCAAAAGCCTCCGTGGCGAAGTGGTTATGTCACTTGCCTTGTAAACCAGGGGTTGCAGGTTCAATCCCAGGCTTCTCTGGTCCGTCAGATGAGACTATAAACTGAGGTCCTGTCTCTATATGACCTTAGCTGTTTGTGGGACGTTAAACCCCAAATTGACCAACCAAAAAAAAGAGATGATTAGAAGCTTGAAATTTTGGATAAATGTACTATATAAGTGGCCAAAACAAAGGTGCTGATATACCCAGCAGTCTCATCTAAAAATCTTAAAAATAAAATGTTAATGTTCATAAAACATATTCCTGAGGGAATAGATAAACACATTTTTTTTTCTAAATTACTCGATTACCCTTGTATTCTATTTTACAAACTCAGTGGCTTATCAATTAGATCACAGAGGCTCCTCATGACGCGGCTCAAATGTTCTGATGGAAATGTCGATCTCTACCACTTGTCTGCAGTGAATATCCTTTCTACATTGGTGAATGCCATTCAGATTTTCTCTCGAGCCACTGCATGGGAAAACCAACAAACTGCATAGGCGAAAACAAAGGTGCAGATCAGCTTCGCAGTAACTGCGAAGCTGATTAGTGCCTTTGTTTTTGCTACTCCATTAGTTCAATTCCTCTCATTTCTAAATCCAAAATTTCCAGCCTCTAACCATATTCTGTGACTGTACAGCCCGGTTTGTGTCAGACCAGGTTGGAAACCCAAATTGTTGATTTTCTCTCATGCATTACTAAATGTCTCTTGAGATCCAACTTTCTTCCAAATGATTTACCACACACTAAACAACTGTAAAGTTTCTCTCCAGTATGTGTCATCAAATGCCTGCTTAGAATTTCTTTGGTACGGAAAGATTTCCCACAAGTCTCACAATTATAAGGCCTTTCATTACTGTGTACCATGACATGTCTGTCTAAATCAATCTTACGTCTGTACCATTTCTCACACTGATCGCATCTATATGGCTTTTCTCCAGTATGTAACATACGGTGAAGATTACACATTTCTTTATATGTTCCAGAACATGTGTAAACTAACAGCAAATGCTGTTGGTTCCTGCACTGCTTCTGTTCTAAAACATCTTGGTTTTCAGATGAACTATCTGGTGTCGCATATAGTTTCCTTCGATGCTAAAGGATTTCCCACATATCTCACAACTATAAGGTTTCTCTCCTGTATGTAGTCTCATATGTATCTGTAAATCAAATTTTCTACGAAGTGTTTTCCCACATATTACACAATCATAAATTTTGTCACCTTTGTGCAGTGTCCTATGTGTGTGCAGATCATTCAGTGATGCATATGCTAGTCCACATGTGCCACATTTAAACTCCCCTGTTGTGGACATAGCCGACACACCTGAAAAATTTGAATATAAAATGTTAATCTGGGCCCAGTTGTTCAAAATTAACGATGTCGTTAGTTAACGATTTGTTAAAATTTCAAACATTAATATTACTGGATTCTCACATTGTTTCAACAAAAAATAACAGTGTATTTGCTTTTGATATAACGACACCGTTAAGCTAACGAAGTTTTGAACAACTGGGCCCAGAATGTTAAGAGTGAAATGTTAATCTAAATCTTAAAAGTAAGATGTTAATCCAGATGTTTCCCACAATGTGCTATGATCATATCATCTATCATGTGAGCCACCTCATAAGAAAACCAGATTTTTGCCTATGTAAAAACAAAGGAGCAGATCAGCTGTGCAGTAACTGCACAGCTGATCAGCACCTTTGTTTTGGCCACTTGGATAGTACAATTTCTCTTCTTCCTAAATCCAAAATTTCAAGCTTCTAATCATCTTCTGAGACTGCACAGGCCGATTTGTGTCAGACCTTGTCAGAAACCCGAAGACGGCTCATGTTTTACGTATACTTGTAATGATATCTTTTATTCCTTTATCATACATGATCTTAAAATTAATTAAAGGGATCAAACATGATTTTCCATTCATTAACAGTTGCTAGGTCTCTCGGGGAGTGTAGAATGACTAAATCATTTTTGACCGCTATTATTGCATAAATTCTGCAAAAACAAAAGAAATAATGGTACACTATATTTCACAGCTTTGTCACAATACGATACAGTAATTGCATTCTGGGCAGAGCTCAATTACTCTTTATTAGCATGTGCTTTTCTGAGGGCCCAGTAATGAGCATAAATAAATGTGTTGTATTAACAGTGTGCACAGTGAATGGCATCATTAATACACAGCTTTTTTCTGCATTAATATAGGCATTATTCATGCAACAATCTATGATTGGTACATCTTAATATAAGCTGAAATAATCTTGAAAGGGACTTAAAAAATAAAATTCATGGAAAAGAAAACAGACTATGCATGTTTATTCATATGACAGCTCATATGATACAATACCGGTAATTGCTGTTTTTGCTTATAACATTCACAAATGAAAGTTTCTCTCAAGTATGGCATCAATTATCCAATAATGAATGAACAAAGTTTTCATAACTAACAAAAAAGACAAGAAAACTGAGTTAGCTACTTAATTCATGTGACTCCTCATATGATATAATAATTGCTGTTTTTGTTTGTAATATTTACCACAGATTTCAAAATTGTAAGGTTTCTCTCTAGTATAGAATCTATTACATTTTTTTTCAAAGCTGTTTAGAAATGAACAAAAATTTCAGCGGGGATAAAATTATACTTAGCAAGCAAATTAATCCAAATGTGATAGCTCATATGATACAGTAATTGCTTTTTTTTCTTATAACATTTCCCACAGATCTCACAAGTGTAAGGGTTCTCTCCAGTAAGTGCTTCAACAATACAAGCATCTTTTTCGAATGTTCACAGTTGTTACAAAACAAACACAAAAATGTCTGGAAAAAAACAACTGAGTAAGCATGTTAATTCATATGGCTGCTCATATGATGGCTACTCATATGATACAGTAATTGCTGTTTTTGCTTGTAACATTTCCCACAGATCTCACAATTGAAAGGTTTCTCTCCAGTAATGGCTTCAACAATACAAGCATCTTTTTCAAATGTTCACAGTTGTTACAAAACAAACACAAAAATGTCAGGAAAAAAACAACTGAGTAAGCATGATAATTCATATGGCTGCTCATATGATACAGTAATTGCTGTTTTTGCTTACAACATTTCTCACAGATCTCACAAGTGTAAGGGTTCTCTCCAGTAATGGCTTCAACAATACAAGCATCTTTTTCAAATGTTCACAGTTGTTACAAAACAAACACAAAAATGTCTGGAAAAAAAACAACTGAGTAAGCATGTTAATTTATATGGCTGCTCATATGATACAGTAATTGCTGTTTTTGCTTGTAACATTTCCCACAGATCTCGCAATTGAATGGTTTCTCTCCAGTATGGCTTCTATAATGAATTTTCAGAGCTGACAATGATGGACATGTCTTGCTACATAAATCACAAGTCTGAGGTCCACGAAACACATTCTTGTCCTTGACTGGGTTGGATTCTGAAAAATAAACAAACAATTTGTTAAGAATTTCTTAAGGAGCCTGTGACCTCATCAAGTTGAAGAGGAACTGTACTATCCGAGTAGTGAAAACAAAGGCGCTGATCAGCTTCGCAGTTACTGCGAAGCTGATCTGCACCTTTGTTTTAGCATAGGCAGACTGTTGGTTTTCCCATGTGGCGGCTCATTAAATTGTAAGGAATTTCTTAAGGAGCCACCTCATCAGAAAAAACTGCTTTTGAAAATGAACATGAGTATACCAGTCTTCGAGGTTTCGCACCAGGTCTGACACAAACAGGTATGTGCAGTTACAGAAGATGGCTAGAAACTTGAAATTTGGATTTAGGGAGAAGAGGAATTGTACTATCCGTGTAGCGAAAACAAAGGCACTAATCAGCTTCGCAGTGACTGCGAAGCTGATCTGTGCCTTTGTTTTCGCATAGGCAAAAAGCTGGTTTTCTCATGATGTGGCTCAAATACAAACACAAAGATGCAAATCATTTTTTCTTCACTTCACTATACAGGTAGTACAATCTTTTTACATCCAAAACCAAAATATCACACAATTTAGCAATTGTCTGTATCTTTGACCACTGGCCGGGAACCCCAAAGACATTTTTGTCACTTCTTATATGTTCACATGGAAGATAAACTCATTTTTCTTTCTATTATTTCTTTTCAAGTATATTTAACTTGCTAGGTACAATAAACACTCGTACTTTTGAAAACTATATTTTGGAGATTTTCTGATAAAAATGATATGTTATTCTAAAACAAATTTTGGCTAATCTTTGAGGGTCTCAATGGGGTACTTTGTCACTTTTTATATGTTTACATCAAAGCTAAACTCATTTTTCTTTTTATTATTTCTTTTCAAGTATATTTAACTTGCTAGGTACAATAAACACTTGTACTTTTGAAAACTATATTTTGGAGATTTACTGATAAAAATGATATTATATTTTATGTGAAACAAATTTTGGCTAAACTTTGAGGGTCTCAATGGGGTACCTCTGAAATTGCTAATCTAAATCAGTAAAATTTTGGTCACAAAATCGCTAATCAGTAACATTTTGGCACAGAAATTGCTAATCAGTAAAACCTTTTGGCCCCAAAATCACTAATCAGCAAAACGTTTTTGGCCCAAAAAATTGCTAATCAGATAAAAAAAAATAGCCAAAAATTGCTAATCAGTAAACCTCATTGAGGTTTCTCATTTTGTTTGTTTTTGGTTGATTTGATCTTTAACATCCCTATCAACAATTTTTAATCATGTAAATGAGCCATTGCATGAGAAACTAGAAAAAGTGCCTTGAGAGGCATGTATACCCCCGGCTGGTAGCCACCAAGCCCCCTTCCCTACCCCCTACCTAAACAACCCGGCACATGCTCACCCCTGACATTGAACATCACATCACCAATGAAAAACAGTACCCTTATCAAGTACACTTTAGAAACCACCAAGCCCCCTTCCCCACCCCCTACCTAAACAACCCGGAACATGCTCACCCCTGACATTGAACCTCACATCACCAATGAAAAACAGTACCCTTATCAAGTACATTTTAGAAATAAGCAGTGTAAAGTACTTTACATACAAACATGGGGAAGTGTAGTTTTAGAATGACATATCTATTTTAGAGTGGTATACAGAGCTGACGTGTATACCCAATCTAGGACATATGCGCGGACATTTTGGGTCAGGTCCTCAGTCCTAGATTGAAATGAAAGTAGAATGTTATTCTTAAAAAAAAAAAAAAAAAAAGAAAAAAAGAAAAAGAAAAAAAAAAGTCATAGATCTTGACCTCGGGTCCCACCCCCACCCCATGCATGGACCAGTGGGCCTAGCCCTTATGTGGTACCTATGTTGTGTTGTAAGCATGAACGCTTTCTAATACATGGTTGTCAAGATATAGACACACAGAATATTAATCTTGGTAACTACTGTATTTTATGTGTCCTAGATTTTGACCTCGAGCCCCACCCCTAGAGTTTGGTGCCATGGAATTTAATTCAACCGTAAAGGGTATCTATGGTCCAAACAGGAATATATTCCTATAAGTATTTGTTAAGATATGAACTTAGAGATGAAAAAACACTATGTAAATAGCACATTTTCAAGGTGACATAGATTTTGACCTCTAGCCCCACCCCCGGGCATGGACCCAAGGTCCGAACTGACAGAAACAAGGCAAACCCTATAGGGTACCTATGGTTAAAATATGAATGGTTTCTGATTATTGGTTCATGAGATATACACCACCAGTGAAACTTAAACCAAAACTTTGACCCAAAGTAAAGGTGACCTACATTTTGACCTCTAGCCCCCCTCCCGGGCATGGACCCAGGGTCCAAACTCACAGAAACAAAGCAAACCCTATAGGGTACCTATGGTTAAAATATGAATGGTTTCTGATCATTAGTTCATGAGATATACACCACCAGAGAAACTTTAACAAAAACTTTGACATAAATTCCACGAACGTTCCGGAATAACGAACGAACTAACGAACGAACGAACCAACGAACATACGAACGGACGAACGGAAAAGCAAAAACTATATACCCGTCGGCATAAATGCCGGGGGTATAAACAGGTCTTCGGGGTTTCTGACCAGGTCTGACACAAACCGACCTGTACAGTCACAGAAGAACGCTAGAAGCTTGAAATTTCCGATTTAAGAAGAAGAAAGCTTGTACTATCCGTGTAGTGAAAACAAAGGTGCTGATCAGCTTCACAAATACTGCGAAGGTGATCTGCGTCTTTGTTTTTGCATAGGCAAAAATCTGGTTTTCTCATGATACATCTCAAACATTAAATTTGTATTGTTGTATTTCATCCGACTTCCTTCTATGCCTACAACTTATATTTAGACTATCAAGTATAATAAAGCAACTTTTTTTTTATGATGTATTAAGAACAAAATTGTTCCCTTCTAGATTCTAAAATACCTGGTCACACGGATGATGTTATTTTGTTGTTGATTTTTTAGGTTTAACATCCCAGACAAAAAATTTTCAGCCATGTCGAGACAAATCCAATGCTTCCTGGGTATTAACCAGTACTGTGGGGAGTTAATGTGTCTTGCTCAAGGACACAACACAGTGCCTCATGTGGGCATCGAACCCAGGACATCTCGATACGGAGTCGCATGCTCTACCACCAGGTCACCACGCTCCTAGATGAAGAGATTGTTTGTTTCACTTCAGTATGAATCAGACAAACATCTAAAAGTTTTTTGCTTGTAATGAACCACTTTACCTGAGACTGTACAGGCTGGTTAAAATTGGACTTGGAAGAAAACCCTGAAGACCAGTTTTATAGTGACACAGCTCATTTGTGCTTTACACTGTTATCATTTCCTTGAACATATGAGCCACAACATGAGACAACTGGTCTTCCAGGTCGGACACAAACCGTGCTTTACAAGCACAGAAGATGGCTAGAAGCTTGAAATTTCGGATTTAGGAAGGAGACTTTTTATTGTCCGAGTAGCGAAAACAAAGGTGCGGATCAGCTTCGCAGTTACTGTGAAGCTGATCTTCGCCTTTGTTTTTGCATAGGCTAAAAATTTGGTTTTCTCATGACATGGCTCATGTATCAGGCCATGCCATGCTGAATATGCTTGTGTAAGTACCCATCTTGACATGCATACCCCGTTGAACCACACTTTTATATAGTAAAATGAGGTCTGCAGGGGTATAACTATTTTTATCTTTGCTTCAAAACATAGATTGTGGGTACTCGTTAGAATCGCTTTGCCGAGGCGATTCTACCCTGAACCCAAAATCTATGTTTTGAGCAAAAATAAATTTTCCAATGAAATTTTTTCAATTTTTGCTACTGAAAAAAATTCTCTGTATATTGCATGGGTCAGTTTTCATAATGTTTAAACCAAGCACTCAGGACCCAGTTGTTCAAAGCATCGTTAGCTTAACAATATCGTTAAGACATAAATTTGTTAAGCAAATATCAGCTAAAGTAACAAATACACTGTTATTTTTTGTTGTGCAGTGCAAAGGATTCTCACATTTTTTCAACTAAAAATAACAGTGTATTTGTAATATTAATGTTTGAAATTTTAACGAATCGTTAACTAACGACCTCGTTAGTTTTGAACAACTGGGCTCAGGTTTGAGCATGAGAACAACTTGATGCTAAAAGCTACCCCAATTTTCAGTGTAATCTAAGTGCACCTGATTTGTGCCACGCCAGAAAAAAAATCTTCAGGGTCTCCGTCCAGGTTTGACACAAACTGACCTGTGCAGTTACAGAAAATGGCTAGTGTAGTTAGAAATTTTGGATTAAGGAAGAAGAGGAATTATACTATCTATGTAGTCAAAACAAAGACGCTGATCAGCTGTGCAGTAACTGCACAGATAATCTGCGCCTTTGTTTTCGCATAGGAAAAAATCCTGTTTTCTCATGATGACACTCATTTGTATGTGGAAGTCAAATAGTGCATATCTCACTCATGGTGTCTAAAAGTTCTGGTACTTATGAACACTATTCAAATGTCTGTTTAAAGCACTTTTCTGTGCAAAATTTCTTCCACAGATCTCACAACTGTAAGGTTTCTCTCCAGTATGAATTCTCTCATGTATCTTGTAGCTTGCATGTGAAACACACACCAGTCCACATATTCCACATTTAACAACACCTCTCAGTTTCTGGCCAGCTGAAAAAAAGTAAATATTATTAGATATAAGATTGAAATTTTCCCCTTTTCACTAGAAAAAATATCTGTGCCAGACTGACTGACTAAATATATTACGGGCTTCTCCCACTCTGGCACAGCTCATTATAGCTTGATTTCAACCTCTGGCGTGTCAAAGGATCGATGAGTCCACTATACAGCACTTGAATAGGTATTAAGTTTGAAACTAACATACTGTGTGTGCAAACAGTGTAACAAAAACCTTGTGGCATTTCATCACGATTTTCCTTTCACATGCTCATGCTACTCCATGGGCTTTCTTGACCTTTGACACGCCAGAGGTCAAAATCGAGCTATACATTAACCCATATTTGACAAAGGGATTTTACCATCATTATCTATTGGGTGAGTCCACTTTCATTTTTAGGGGTGCTTGGAGTGATTTTTAAATTTTATTCAATTTTCGATGAAAATTCTCTAAGCAAACATAATAGTCCCAGATGGGATGCCGCGTTCTGCGGCATCACATCTGGGGCAATTTTGTTTGCCTATGTCCCAGGCATAAATGAGTTAAGCTCTCTTAGAAATGGTGTACTGTCACCAAATTACAACAAAATGGCACGTGTCTACTATATCTCCCAGTTCACAGTAAAGTGGTGTTTATCATAATGGACACAAAATAAGTGTCTGTTTAAAGAGTTTTTCTAGCTAAATCTTCTTCCAGGCCCCCCAGTGGCTGAGTGGTTAAGAGCGCTGATATTTCATTATCACACTTAACCATTCAATCATCTCACCGCTGTGTCTGGTGTGAGTTCGGGTATAAGGTTTGTAACTGAACAAATATATACTGTGTGTGAAACCGAAGTGTAACACAGCATTTCATCCTCATTTTCCTTTCACATGTTACTTAATGGAATTTCCTAACCTTTGACATGCCTGAGGTCAAAATTGGGCTATGCATCAAGCTCCCTCTGAAATATTGTCCTGTCACCAATTAAAGAAAATCAGCATTGAGGATGATTTTAATTAAAATAAAAAAGCTACTATAGTCCAAAATTTAATGACACTGAATAAGATCTCAGCACACTACTATGCACAAACCAAAGGCTACATTCTATTCTCACCTAAAGTGTTGCACACAAATCTCAAACCTCTAATAAAATGCCTCCAGATGACAGATAATGACACCGCGAAGCTGATCAGCACCTTTGTTTTTGCTACATAGATAGCATAATCCTTCTTCTTAAATCCGAAATTCCGAGCTTTTAAAGAATGTCAAATCATTTATCAAAAGCCAAAAGTTAATATTTAGCATGATGCAATATAATTGTTTTTGGCTTTTATCTTTGAAAATCTATGCCTACTCATCGCTTGAAAATTCACAATATTCACAAAATCTCACTATTGTTGGCTTCCTTTCCTGAAATACATTTACATGTATAAAGACTATGGGTTATCCAAGGTTTCTTTTCCATGTATTTTCACTATATGAGAATTCACATGTTCTTTCCTTGAAAAAGGTTTCCCACAGATCTCACAACTGTAAGGTTTCTCTCCAGTATGTATTCTCTCGTGCCTGACAAGCTTTGATGGAGTAGCAAACACTTTCCTACATATACTGCAGTAGTATAGTCGACCTTTTGGTGGCGAGAGAGTCTCCATTGTACCTGAAAATATATTTTGTTTGTTTATGTTGTCTTCAACATTAAATTTATATGGAAAGGTACAAGTAGGCAAAGATCAGGAACAGGCGCAATCAGAAAATGATTCCCACTCCAAAAACCGAGGCGAGAAAAAAACAAACTTACAATAAGGTACTTATACTATGAAAACATTTTGTAAGCCGAATGAGCAGCTATTTCCCCAAAAGGTGGCCACTCAGCTACCTAAACTTAACTAAAATTATGAAAACACACATAAGCCGCTAATAGCACAAAAAAAAAAAATTAAACACCAAGACTGTCAAGACATAAAATGAAAGAACCACCATAGAAGTATCTCCTTGGAAGGATCAGTTATATAAAATTACTGGCAGGCTTAAACCGGTTTTACAGGTACCTAACCTCACCCTATGCTTCTGTAGTGGTTCACAACATTTAGTTAGTTTGGTTCTCGTGGTGAATCTCTAACTAGTCAATGAATCATCATGGACAAAAAATTAAATCACGATAAATTCTATGACGAATCAAAAACGAGGACTCACAGATTGACTAAGCTGGAGTCTGGATAAAAAATGATTTTCTTGCACACCAGACAGAAATTGCCACACTTTTTGCCTGGGTGATAAAATTTCATCTCACCCAGGTGTTCTCACCCAGGCTAAAAAAATACGCAAAACCTTGAAATAAACCAGATTTTGGGGGTTGTTGTGCAAGAAAAAGAATCTAATATGGTGTTCTGTTCTAGATGGAAGTTTCCAACCCTCGGGATGACCGTGCTGAGCGGAACCTCAGCGGAGCCTCGGTTCCGATCAGCACGGTCATCCCGAGGGTTGGAAACTTCCATCTAGAACAGAACCCCATATAAGATTCTTATAAACTGCAGTCGAACCAATTACCACACTTGTTCAAGTTAAACACACTTTTGTTGTTTCACACAATTTTTTTTCACAAAAAAATATGGGCATACTACCATTTGAGCCTGTACGTGAGAAAACCAACAATTTGAGTTCTGACCAGGTCTGACACAAACCAGCTTGTGCAGCCACAGCAGGCTAGAAGCTTGAAATTTTGGATTTAAGAAGAAGAGGGATTATACTATCTGTGTAGCAAAAACAAAGGCGCTGATCAGCTCCACGGTTACCACTAAGCTGGCCTGTGCCTTTGTTTTGGCCATATGCAAATTGTTGGTTTTCTCATGTGGCAGCTCATTTTTGTATTTTACACCAATTTAATGCTACATGAACCATATTAGGCGAATTTTCGACTCAACCAAACGATTTAACATCATTTTGCAATTCGAAACCTCAAATGAGATCATTGTGATTCTTTAGATATGATTAATTCAGCAACTTATGTGTCGGTTTGATTCATAGTGTGTGCTCATTAGAAAGATACTCTGTTACTGCTAAGTGTGTGCTAATTTGAAAGAAAACAGTATATGTCATTCCTGAAGGCGAACATGTAAACAACACAAAGAAAGACGAAGGTTTGTATTTTAATTTGATATATTTTTTTATGATATATTTTTGTTTCTTCCGAGAAAATAGCAAATTACTTCAAAATCTGATCAATCACTGGTCTCCTTATGCTACACATCTTTACATGAGTGCCATTTAGAAAGAAATAGAGGATATTTGCATTTTTGAGGTGAATACCAAATATATTTCATCGAGTGAGTTTAAAACATCAGAATTTTCAGCACGAGTGAAAATTTTTATGTTTTCAACTCACGAGATGAAATATATTTGGTATTCACCCAAAAAAAGCAAATTTTCTTTTTATTTTATACAATACATGGGCATTTTCCAATTCACAAGGCAGGTGGTGAAAATGCAAAAACCAAAAATTTTTGAAAACACAAATAATTTTAGTACCACATTGTTCCTTACATTCTAACTAAGAAAATAATACCCACACTTTATGTTTGTTCATAAATAACGGAGTTATAAGCATTTGAATTTCGGAAGTGAGACACATTTAATGATGTCCAAAAAATGGAAATGTCAGAAGTAATCCAAAATCTATAGAGAAGATATAGGCTGATATCAGTCACTAGTGACTTTTGATATCAGTGTGATTTGATATCAGTGAAATTTCATATCAATGAAAATACCAGTTTTATCAAGTTTTGATATATGTTGGTTTCAACTGTAAAATATAAAATAAAACAGTATATACATTAACTTTATCTCCATGTTTTTCTCAACTGAATAAGTTTATGGGGCTATTGATTATTCACAATTTCCATTGTATGCATTTTCATTATAATGATTATTGACTCTTGATTTTTGTGTAAAATATTTCCCACAGATTTTGCAACAGTAAGACTTCTCTCTGTATGTACTCCTTGATGACTTATCAATGTTGACAGGTCTGTAAATTTCTACCAAAGATGTCACAACTGTTAGGCTTCTCTCCAGTATGTACTCCTTGATGATGATTAAATGTTGACAGGCATCTTAACTTTCTCCCACAGATCTCACAACTTGAGGATTCTCTCCAGTATGAATTCTCTCATGTGCAGTCAGAGCAGATTTTTTGAAAAAAGATTTCTGATTTTTGTCAAGTATTTGGGGAGTCTACTGAATGATGTCTTACATGAGCGATAAGATTGTCTTTTGTAGCAAGCATGCTGCCACATTAATCACAAATGAAGTTTTCTCCAGAGAAAAAATGTGTCACAAAGTGTTTTTTAAGGAACATTTTTGAGTAAAGCATTTCCGACAGATTTCACAAGTGTAAGGTTTCTCTCCAGTATAGATTCTATTATGTTTTATCACATCTGTATTTCCCACACAGCTCACAACTGTAAGGTTTCTCTCCAGTATGGATTCTTTTATGTATTACTATGGAATCTTTCCTTACGAATGATTGCCCACATCTCACAACTGAAAGGTTTCTCTCCAGTATGAGTTCTTTCATGTATTAGCATGTATCCTTGATGTGCAAATGATTTCCCACATATTGCACAACTGCAAGGGTTCTCTCCAGTGTGAATTCTTTTATGTTCTATCATGTTTCCTTTTTGTACAAATGATTTCCCACATATTTCACAAATGTAAGGTTTCTCTCCAGTATGTATTCTTTCATGTTTTCCCAAGTATCCTTTCTGTTGAAATGATTTCCCACAGATCTCACAACTGTAAGGTTTCTTTCCAGTATGAAGTCTTTCATGTTTTTTCATGTCTCCTTTCTGAGAGAATGATTTCCCACAGATCTCACACTTGTAAGGTTTCTCTCCAGGTTGTATTCTTTCAAGACTGCCCAACGGAGAAGCCAACACTTTTCTACAGACACTTTTTGGTGGGGAGAGGGTATTTGTAGTATCTGAAAATATATTAAGTGTTTTAATGTCATTTTCTTATTCTACAGGTAACCAGAGGACAATGGGTCCTAAAACGCTCACCTGACACTAGGTCAATTAAAATTGGTGTTAAATATGGCAAAGTCATCCTAGGGTCATGAAATTTATTAACTAAGTACATGTTGATTCTTGGTTCTACATACTAAGTTTCAACAACAGAAAACCAATAATTTGCACACATGGGAAAACATAGGCATAGATCTGCTTCGCAGTAACTGCACAGCTGATCAGCACCTTTGTTATCGCCCCTTAGATAGTTAATGTCTCTTCTTTCAATATCTGAAATTTCAAGCTTTCAGCCTGCTTCAGTGGCAGGCTTTCTAGTGCCTTTATGCAAAAAAGTAGGGAAAAAGTAGGGGTACTTTTTGTAAAATATTAGTGAAAAAGTAGGGTAAACGGAAAATAAAAAAGTAGGGATAGTAGGGCAAAATTTTAGAAAACTAAGCAAGAATTTACACTTTTTGTAATACATCAGGTACCACCTTTTTCAGGTGGAATGCAAGGCCTAACAATAAGAACAACCTTAGACATGAAAGTACATATAGCACCATTCCCATTCACCCCCAGGGGCTTTACTAGCCTTTCACATGTGTTTATGGCCATGGAATGTCTCGGGCGTTTTCCCCCAAAGGCATGAGTGGGGGTGGGGGTGGGGAGCATAAGAATTCATTTGCATCCTCTTGTAAGGGGGGGGGGTCGAGAAAATTTTGTTATTATGGAGGCCAGAAGTAGCAATTTTAATGCACCTTTGAGCTCATTTATGCCAGGAAACTCTGTCTATTTTACAGGCAGTATTTTTATTTTCAAATGCTATAATACACTTGAAGGTTGAATGGAGAACTGCTGCCACATAGATTATTTGGGATAAATGCATGACAGAAGAATATCATGCACCTGTTCTAAGATTAACTTTGAAATGTTTCGAAAATTTTATATGTGAATTCATGCGCAGATTCAGAATTCTGAAGTACTAAGGGGGCCATTATATTTAACCTGTAAATACACGTTTGTCATTCCATGGCTTGAGACTTCATAGTTTTTCTCCCCTGCATAAGTTATATGGATAGTGTTGGGCAGTTTAAACAAGCTATATATGAGCATATGAGCCACCTCATGGGAAAACAAACAATGTGATTTCCGAACAGGTCCGACACAAACCGGCCTGTTCAGTCACAGAAGTAGGCCAGAAGCTTGAAATTTCGGATTTAAAAAGAAGAGGCATTGTACTATCCGTGTAGCGAAAACAAAGGCGCTGATCAGCTTCGAGGTTACCGCGAAGCTGATCTGCGCCTTTGTTCTCGCCTATGCAAATTGTTGGTTTTCCCATGGGGCGGCTCATATTCTGCAATTGCCCATAATGCTTGTCATTACCATGATGAGATATTTATGTGCAGACTGAGGGGTCAGGAAGACAGCCATTAAGTCTCTGTTAATTAGAACAATTGTACTTAAATCAATCCAAGATAGAATGCATTTGAGCCACAGCATGTAAAGACCAACAATCTGCATATTTGAAAAGGTAGGTGCGGATCAGCTTTGCAGTAAACGCGAAGCTGGTCAGCACCTTTGTTTTTGCTATACACAGACAGTACAGTTCCTCTTCTTCTTAAATACAAAATTACAAGAATCTAGCCTGCTCCTGTTACTGTACAGGCTGGTTTATATAAACATCAGACCTTGTTGGAACCCAAATCGTTGGTTTTCTCACAAACAGGCTCATTTAGACAATTCTACCTTTTCTTTTCTGATCTGCTAACCTAAAACTTTGTCAAATATAAAATGCAGAATGAAAAATTATCAATTCCTTGAGTGTTACAAACAATTTCACAGCTGATTGCTTCATTTCTCTGTTGATTATCACAGCTGATCACTGTATCGATCATTCACAATTTCTATTCTATGTACATATGATAATTTACATGTTTCCGAGTAAAATATTTCCCAAAGATCTTGCAACTGAAAGGTTTCTCTCAAGTATGTACTCTATGCTGATGTGTCAAAGTTGACAGGTCTCTGAATTTAACCCACATTTTTTACAACTGTAAGGTTTCTGACCAGTTTGAATTCTCTCATGTGCTGTCAGAGTGGATTTTTTTTAAAAATGATTTCTGACATATTCTGCAAGTATTTGGGGAATCTGATGTATGACACCTTACATGCACAACATCACTAGTGAAGTTTTATCCAGAGGAAGTATGAATCATATAGTGTCTTTGTGAGGATCCTTTCTGAGCAAAACATTTACCACATACCTCACATCTGTAAGGTTTATCTCCAGTATGAATTGTTCCATGTTTTATCATGTCTCCCTTCCTGGCAAATGATTTCCCACAGATCTCACAACTGAAAGGTTTCTCTCCAGTATGAGTTCTTTCATGTTTTACCATGTTCCCTTTCAGGGAGAATGATTTCCCGCAGATGTCACAACTGAAAGGTTTATCTCCAGTATGAATTCTTTCATGTGCCACAATGTCTATTTTCTGTACGAATGATTTCCCACAGATCTCACATCTGTAAGGTTTAACTCCAGTATGAATTATTTTGTCTTACCATACATCCTTTCCGTGCAAATGATTTCCCACAGAGCCCACACCTGAAAGGTTTCTCTCCAGTATGAATTCTTTCATGTGCTACCATTTCTCCTTTATGTGCAAATGATTTCCCACAGATCTCACATCTGTAAGGTTTATTTCCAGTATGAATAATTTTATGTTTTACCATACCTCCTTTCCGTGCAAATGATTTTCCACAGAACTCACACCTGAAAGGTTTCTCAACAGTATGAGTTCTTACATGTTTGACCATGTTTTCTTTCTTAGTGAATGATTTCTGACAGATCTCACAACTGTAAGGTTTCTCTCCAGTATACTTTTTTTCAGCTCTGACCAGCTCTGATGGAGAAGTCAACATTGTTGTACAGACACTTATTAGTGGGGAGACGGTATCTGCAGTACCTGAAAAAAAAAATTGTGTGTTTTCATGTCATTGTCTAAACCTTGTGAGTAACGAGAGGGCCATTGGTCCTTAAACACTCACCTGACCTGAGGTTGAATAAAATTGGTGTTATATATGTCAAAGTCATACCAGGGCCATGATTTTTATTAACTAAATACATGTTGATTTCTTGATGCTACATACCAAGTTCCTACAACAACATATGAGCTGCGGCATGAAAAACACAATAATTTGCATATATGCAAAAACATAGGCATAGATCAGCTTAGCAGTAACAGCACAGCTGATCAGCGCCTTTGTTTTGCCCCATATATACTGTAAATCCGGAAATTTTCGCGATAACTTAATTTTCGCTAATATTCGCGAATTCGTTGCCTCGCGAAAATAAAGTTCTCGCTAATAAAGAATTACAATAAGCTTTATAGACTGCAAGAGTACTCGTTCGCGAATTCAAAAACTCGCTAATAATTCGGAAATCGAAAATTCGCGAAATAAAAGTCACGCGAAATTTTCCGAATTTACAGTAGTAAATGTCTCTGCAATCTATATATAATATTTCAAGCTTTCAGCCTGCTTCTGTGGTTGTAAAGGACAGTTTTTTTTTTTTTTTTTTGATTCAGTTTTACGTCCCTTTCAAGCTTTTTCACTCATATCGAGACGAATCAATCGGTAGGTGGGGCGAAAACCGGAGTACCCGGGGAAAAACCACCTGACACACCCGCAAGCAGAACATGGCTTGTCTCACATATGAATTCGTGCCCCGTGCGAGGCGCGAACCCACATCGGTGAGATGATCGAATGATCAAGAGCACTGAAGTCAGCGACCTTAACCACTCGGCCACGGGGGCCGCCAAAAAAAAAAGGACAGTTTGTGTCAGACCTTGTCGGAAACCCTGAAGACCAATTTTCTGGCATTGGGGCTCATATGTATGTTCTTGTTCTGAAGGAGAAGAATCTGATCTTTCTTTATTTTATGGTTATATACATGTATCTAGCCACAGAGAAGGGAAAAACATCTGCTAGCGCATAATCTTTTTCACACATGAAAATTGTTAGCCCATTTTTCTAGTCCTAGCAAGTTTTTCCTCATTAAATGACATTTTGCCAATATCTCCATTCAATGGCATGGGGGACTTGAGTTGACATTGCCATGTAATAGGTCAAGGTCACCCTAGATCATGCAAAGTCTCATCTAATTTTACAAAACTGGTATAAATTGATTGGGTAGAATCTGACTGAAGTTTTATCAATGGAACTACATGTACTTACAATAACAGTCCTTACTCATTATAAATTGCCCACAACACATTACGAAAACAAGCCCATGCAATAAACAGAGATTTTTTGAGCATTAAATCTTGAAATTGTTTTGCTGAAAAATTGTGATATTTTTTTCTTAATTTTGCTCTAAAACATAGATTGTGGGTACTCGTTACAACCACCTCTTGCTGAGGCTGTTCTAATGAGAACCCACAACAATCTATGTTTTGGAGCAAAAATAAGAAAATAGGTATACCCCAATTTTACTATATAAAAGATAGGTATTATAAGGTTATTGCACTGATATCGGTGAATATTGTCCCTTGTTGGGATATCTACGGACGCTCACAAGCTTGCGTCCTTCAATATCCCAACTCGGGACAATATTCACCGATATCAGTGCAATAACCCTTTCATTATATAGCTATAAATATCTGCATCTGAGTCTCAAATTTGATGTTTTGGTGAGAGTTAGCCTTACAAAATTGAAATATATTTAAGCCCGCCAGTAACTTTTTGTTACTGATCGTTCCAAGTCGATACTTCTGTGGTGGTTCTTTTTTTTTTTAAGTCTTGGTGTTTAATGTTTTTGTGCTGTTGGCACCTTATGTATGTTTTCATATTTTTAGTTAAGTTAAGGTAACTGATTGGCCACCTTTTGGGAAAATAGCTGCTCAATCGGCTTACGAAATGTTTTCATGGTATAGGTACCTGATTCTTAGTTTGGTTTTTCCCACCTCGGGTTTTTGGAGTGGGAATCTTTTTCTGATTGCTCCTTTTCCTGATCTTTGCCTACTTGTACCTTTCTACATGACAGCCGCGATTGGATCCATAAGTGATATCATTTTTGCACTAGTGCAATATCAGATGATATCATTTTTACACTGTTACTTTTCGGAAGCACATTTTGCAATTGAATCAATATTGCTGACATTTTATTTTCTTTTTTCGGCTTAAATAATTAAATTGCTTATATCTGGAAGTGACATTTTTCAGCTGACTTTCGGCCCAGTATGATGTAATTTCCACCCGACGTCAGATGAAGATGACATCATAAGAGTTGACATCCAAATTCTACAATTTTTGTACGAAGACCCTCAAGTCAAGAATTTGGCAATGTATCATAAAAAGAATTTCAGTTTTAACAAAGTGTGCAATATCAAGTAAGTTTGCAGATATTGTCTTATATCTGCACACTTGTTACTCGGCTTTTATCCCTAAGTTTTTAACATTTGATATTTATAGCTATATAATAAAAGGGGATATACATTACACAGGCATGTTTTCCTGATGCATCCGAGTCATCATTTTTTTGGTCATGTCAGGATACAGCTTCTGCATCCTGCCTGTATTAAGTATATGTGTACCAACAAACAAGAAGGTTTCTCTTAAGCATTATGTTTTTTGTTTGTTTGATTGTAATGAGGTTTAACGTCCAAATAAACAAGTTTTTTCAGTCATGATAGAGCCATCACCTCATGGGTAATAACCAGCTCTCTAGGGAGTGAATGTGTCTTCCTCAAGGAAACAACAATGTGACTCCAAAGGGGATCCAACCAAGAACCTCTTTATTCAGGTCTGACCCTCTTCCACTAAGCCACAGCGTCCCAATTAGCCAATATAAAAGATAATTATTAATTCTTTTATGTTCTTCCATGTTTCCTTTTTGCACAAATGATTTCCCATAAACTTGACAATTGTAAGGTTTCTCTCCAATATGTATTCTTTCATGTTTAACCATGAGAACTTTCTGATCGAATGATTTCACACAGATCTCACAAGTGTAAGGTTTTATGTTTTTCCATGGTTCCTTTCTGAGTGAATGCTTTCCCACAGATCTCACAAGTGAAAGATTTCTCTCCAGTATGAATTCTTTCATGTTTTCCCATGTTCCCTTTCAGTGAGAATGATTTTCCACAGATTTCACATCTGTAAGGTTTTCTTTCATGTGTAACCATGTTTTCTTTGTGTGCAAAAGATTTCCCACATATCTCACAGCTGTACGGTTTCTCTCCAGTATGAATTCTTTCATGTTTTCCCAAGCTTCCTTTATCAGTGAATGATTTCCCACAGATTTCACATCTGTAAGGTTTATCGCCAATATGATTCTTTTATGGTAAACAACATGTTCTTTCTTCATGAATGATTTCCCACATGTCTCACAACTGTAAGTTTTCTTTCCTATGTGATTTTTTATATGTTGTACCATGTTTCCTTTTTGCAAAAATGATTTCCTACAGATTTCCTACAGATGTATTCTTTTATGTTTTTCCATGGTTACTTTCTGAGTGAATGATTTCCCACAGAACTCACAACTGTAAGTTTTCCTCCCAGTATGAATTCTTTCATGTTTTTCTATGTCTCCTTTCTGAGGGAATGACTTCCCGCAGATCTCACAACTGTAAGGTTTCTCTCCAGTATACTCTTTTTCAGCTTTGACCAGCTCTGATGGAGACGTCAACACTTTTTTACAGACACTTTTAAGTGGGGAGACGGTATCTGTAGTACCTGATTTTTTTTTTTTTTCAAAAAAGATTTCTGACATATTCGGCAAGTATTTGGGGAATCTGATGTATGATGCCTTACATGCACAACTGTCTGCTACAAAAATCACAAGTGAAGTTTTATCCAGAGAAAGTTTGAGTCATATAGTGTCTTTGTGAGGAACTTTCTGAGTAAAGCATTTCCCACAGATCTCACAACTGTAAGGTTTATCTCCAGTATGATTAATTTCATATTTTACCATACCTACTTTCCGTGCAAATGATTTCCCACATCTCACATCTGTAAGGTTTATCTCCAGTATGAATAATTTCATGTTTTACCATACCTCCTTTCCATGCAAATGATTTCCCGCAGATCTCACAAGTGAAAGGTTTCTCTCAAGTATGAATTCTTTTATGCCTTTTCATGTTTCCTTTTTGCACAAATGATTTCCCACAGACTTGACAATTGTAAAGTTTATCTCCAATATGTATTCTTTCATGTGTTACCATGTCTCCTTTTTGTGCGAATGATTTCCCACAGATCTCACAAGTGTAAGGTTTCTCTCCAGTATGAATTCTTTCATGTCTTCCCATGTTTCCTTTAAGAGAGAATGATTTCCCACAGATTTCACATCTGTAAGGTTTCTCTCCAGTATGTATTCTTTTATGTTCTACCATGTTTACTTTTTGCGTGAATGATTTCCCACATAATTCACAAATGTAAGGTTTCTCCCCAGTATGTATTCTTCTATGTTTTTCCATGGTTACTTTCTGAGTGAATACTTTCCCACAGATCTCACAAGTGTAATGTTTCACCCCAGTATGAATTCTTTCATGTCTTTCTATGTCTTCTTTCTTAGGGAATGACTTCCCACAGATCTCACAACTGTAAGGTTTCTCTCCAGTATACTTTTTTTCAGCTCTGACCAGCTCTGATATAGAAGTCAACACTTTTGTACAGACACTTTTTAGTGGGGAGACGGTATCTGTAGTACCTGAAAAAAATATTGTGTTTTAATGTCATTATCTAAACCTCCAAATTGGTCATAAAACGCTCACCTGACCAGAGGTCGATTAAAATTGGTGTTAAATATGTCAAGGTCATCCCAGGGTCATGATTTTTATTGATTAAGTACATGTTGATTTCTTGATGCTACACACCAAGTTTCAAGAACATATGAGCTGTGTTATGAGAAAACCAATAATTTGCATACATGCGAAAACATAGGCATAGATCAGCTTTGCAGTAACTGCACACCTTTGTTTTCGTCCCTTAGATAGTTAATGTCTCTTCTTTCTTTATCTGAAATTTCAAGCTTTTATCCTGCTTCTGTGGCTGTGAAGGACGATTTGTGTCAGACTTGGTCGGAAACCCTGAAAACCAGTTTTCTCGCATTGCGGCACATATGCTCTTGTTTTGAAGGAGAAGAATCTTGATCTTTTTTTTTTATTATTTTATGGTCATATACATGTTTCTTGCACACCAGACAGAAATTGCCACACTTTTTGCCTGGGTGATAAAATTGCATCTCACCCAGGTGTTCTCACCCAGGCTAAAAAAAATATGCAAAACCTTGAAATAAACCAGATTTTGGGGGTTGTTGTGCAAGAAAAAGAATCTAATATGGTGTTCTGTTCTAGATGGAAGTTTCCAACCCTCGGGATGACCGTGCTGAGCGGAACCTCGGCGGAGCCTCGGTTCCGCTCAGCACGGTCATCCCTTGGGTTGGAAACTTCCATCTAGAACAGAACCCCATATAAGATTCTTATAATCTAGCCACAGGACTGGGATAAACATCTGCTAGGACCAATTGTTTTCATACATGTAAATCTTCAGCCCATTTTTCTTGTCCCAGTGATTTATTCCCCATTTAATGGAATTGTTCAATATCTCCAATCAATGGCACATGGGACTTAAGTTGACATTGCCATAGAATAGGTCAAGGTCATCCCAAGGTCATGATTTTCGTATCAACTTCATAGAGCTCGAGTCCAAAATGCTACATGCCAAGTCTCATCTAATTTTAAAAACTGGTGTAAATTGATTGGGTAGAATCTAGGCAAGTGATCTTATCAATGGAACTGCTTATGCACCAGTCATTTGTAACCACTGCCTCCCCACCTACGGGGATGGGCGGGGACAGCAACTTTTTACAAAATAAAGCCCTGCTATAACCCCCGCACTATGGGGACACATGGGAGGTAAAAACACTGCTCTTTTTCCCCCACCCCCCGGAGACAGGTAAAATTTTTGATTGTAGATGTCAAATATTTCAACAACAAAAACCATTTACCTCTTTCAAGTAAATACAATGCCCTGCAAAAGATCTTCGTGCAGTACTGTACATTATATTGTTAAAATTCAGTTGAAGTCTTATACATGTAAACTGTCCACATTTATTAAATACACTCAGTGGCCATAAGCGAGTTCCCAAGTCATTTTTTGTCAACATAATATAATGTATTACTTGAACTCTATCATATTACATACATTCATGTAGGGAAAACATTTCCAAGCAATCTTAAAATATTTGTATTATTCTTGATGCAAATGGAGTTTGTTGCTAAGCAATTTTAGAACACCACATAAAATTGAGCATCAGGCTGCTGTTTGTGGTTGCCATGGTAACAGTGTGGTGAGATGAAAGGTAAGATATTAGGCGCTAATCTAAAGGTCTTAAAATAATGAAGTTTTAAATGGCACTAGTTATATGCCACTGAAATTCCGAGAACATCTACACTCCCATTGACTCCCATATTAATTTTGTCTTTTTTGCTTGACAAAAACAAACCTTCAAGTTTAAAAGGCTGTAGTTTCTTTTTCATGTGTTCAAACTTGTCCATACATAAATTTGTGCAAAGGTAAATACAAAGTCCTTACTTTCAGTGGTAAATCAACCAGGTGTTAACATGTATGTTACCATGGCAACAATTTTAGATGAACGGGTATCCATTTTTCAGTCACTTTTTTAAATTGCCTTGCAACCAGCCAAGAATTTAAGATCAAAGTTATGATCAACAAAACATTTTCTTTCTTTTTTTTATTTTAGAAACTTTACTTTATAACATAACAAGACAAGAATTGTTCAAGTTGCAATAGAATTAAAATTCACATTTCAATCCCCCAAATTCACTGTAAAAACTTGCATTTTTTTCACTTTGGTAACTCATTTATGGCCACTGAGTGTACATCGATTCAAGGAGGTAATAAGTTCTCACTAGGATTTTGAGAACAGGATTCTAAGAATCCTTCACTGGAAAAGAGTTGAAGTCAGAAATGAAAACTAGAGTTTCACCAAGAAAACTTGGAGTTTTACCCTTAATAATATATTTCAAAAACATTTTTCTGGACTATTGCTCATGTCCAAGATTTGTTTTTTTACAAAAGCCAGTACTTGTTTTTTTTTTTCCAGACGTAATAACAAAATTGCAGAGATTCTATCAACTTTTATAGATACTGAAGTAGAAGCAGCCAAAATTTATAAATAAGTGTTTTTTATTACACATGAAGGCAATTAAGACCAATATCGATGACAGGAGACTGCTCAATATTCATTACAAAGAAAAATGCTAGTGGGGACCGATGTTATGTCATTAGTTTTCGTGGCCGTAGAAAGGTGTGTTTTTTCTCTTCTTTTCTGCCAATTTCTCATTCAGAAGTTCTTAAAGACAATTGAAATTGTGGTTCATTCTCTCATTCAGAGAAGTTTTATGCAAATAGGAGTTGAAACATGTGCAATAAACGGAAAATCGCACCAGAAAACGATCTCTCTATTGTGTAAATTGCGAGGTAATTTGTTCCGTCTCTGTAGCGAATTTTCATACCAAAATTACGATGAGCATATTTGTGTAGACTTATTTCACTACAGTGTCTTTAAATTATCGCTAACAATATATTTTAATAACATGTTTTCCTGTCATTCCTTTGAGTAGATAAGAACCTGACTATAAAACACAAATTTGTGATCCGTGCAAATTTACCAGTCAATCTCCATCAACAAAACTTGATTGTCAGCTTACTGCGCTCTGATTGGCTAAGGGCACAATTAGTTCACGCCTACTGCTTCCCCATGTCAGTGGCAGCTGTCGGTCACTAGCTTGATCTTTGAACAATGTCTAGCGGCTACGATGCCTTGATCTCTCAGCGGTAGCTAATTTTCTCACCTAATTTATGGAAAATTTTGGATGCGTCGCCAGAAACAAACATGGCGTAAGCGAGAATTTTAGGCGTGCAAAACACGCGTAAAATACGCCCTGATTGGAGTTAATGGGTATTTTTGTCAAAAATATTGGAAGCAGTTTCTCACTTTTGTTTTGCATCGAAGCCACCATCTTCCTTGAAATCTCCATGGGAGATTTCGTCGTTACTGCTCTGCTAAAAGCCGGCCATTGCTTCGGTAAAACACGCGTAAAACACCGCTATTTCTCCGGCCCATTCCACGGCTATCGCCCCGCTATTTTGGCGCCAAATCACTATCCCAGCACTTACACGGCCCTGCCGGGACACTCAACAGGTAACTACCCCGCTCATTAGCCCGGCCATTCCCCGGCTATCCCCGTAGGTGGGGGGGCAGTGGTTACAAATGACTGGTGCATTACAATAAAAGTCCACACTCATTATAAATTGCCCCTAACATCCAAGTCATCATTTTTCTATCATGTATAAACAAGAATGTTTCTCTCAAGCATTATATTATTTGTTTGTTTGATTGTATTAAGTTTAACGTCCAAATCATCAATCTTTTTCAGCCATGATAGAGCCACCACCTCAAAGGTATTAACCATGGCTGGAGGTTATAAAACTTTTCTTCATGCTCAATTCAGCTGAGACTAAATTTTTTCCTGCTCATTAATGCTAAAATGCCAACAATTGTTGGCATTTTAACATCTATCAGCAGGATAAATTACAGACTTTGGTAAGCTGAACCTAAAATTTCAATTAATTTGGGCTATTTCAATATTTATGAGGAACTGAAATTTCCTGCTCAGCTGAGTTGAGCATGAAAATATTTTTATTACTTCGGGGCCAGCTCTCTAGGGAGTGAATGTGTCTTGCTCAAGGACACAATAATCTGACCCCAGTGAGGATTCAATCCTGAGCCTCTTGATTCAGGTAAAATCCTCTACCACTAGGCCACTGTGCCCCCAGTAGTAAATGAGCAGCCTTGTGGGAAAACCAATAATGTGGTTTCCAAACAGGTCTGACACAAACCAGGCTGTACAGTCACAGAAGATGGCTAGAAGCTTGAAATTTTGGATTTACCTAGAGTAGGGATTGTACCATCCATGTAGCGAAAACAAAGTCACTGATCAGCTTCGCGTTACTGCGAAGCTGATCTGCGCCTCTGTTTTCGCCTATGCAGATTGTTGGTTTTCTCATGACACGGCTCAAATATAAAAGATAATTCTTTCATCCTGAACCATGTACAGCTCTAACTCATGTATTCCATTCCTTTGAAACTCCATAATTTCCTCCCCTGAATAAGTTTGTAGGACTATTTGAGCCGCATCAGGAGAAAAACGGATTTTTTCCGATGTGAAAACAAAGGCACAGACCAGCTTCACAGTAACTGCAAAGCTGATCAGCGCGTTTGTTTTCCCTGCACGGATAGTACATTTTCTCTTCTTCCTAAATCTGAAGTTTCAAGCTTCTAGCCTGCTTCTGTAATTGTACAGGTTTGTGTCAGACCTGGTCAGAAACCCAGAAGATTCGTTTTCTCACGTCGAAGCTCATTTATTATTCACAGTGTCTTTTCCATGTTTTTTAACTCATATAAGCCTGGTGTCCCTTTTGTGGGAAATAGGCAAACAGAATAGCCCCAGATGTGACGCCGCAGAACGCGGCGTCCCTTCTGGGGCTATTCTGTCTGCTTAGAGAATTTTCATCGAAAAATTGAATAAAATTTAAAAATCACACCTGATGCCCCCAAGAACTTAAGTGGACTCACCCAAATGATAATGATGGGAGAATCCATTCATCAAATATGGGTTAAAGACATGAGAGTTCATATGATGTTTCAGTCTAAATGATTTCCCACAGATTTCACAGCTATAAGGTTTCTCTCCAGTATGGGTTCTCTCATGGGGTGTAAGATGAGATTTTTTAAAAAAGATTTCTGACAGAATGGTGAATCTAATATCACGCTTACTGTATTTATGCTGGTACATCACAAAACCATGTCCATGTAATGTATACCCACCTGAACCCCACTTTTATATAGCAAAATTGGGGTATGCAGGGGTATACCTATTTGTCTTATTTTTGCTCCAAAACATAGATAGTGGGTACTCGTTAGAACCACCTTGTCAAGGCAGTTCTAAAGTGTACCCACAATCTATGTTTTGAGCAAAAATAAGAAAAATATCAAAAATTTTCAGCTGAAAAATTTTCAATTTTTAAAGCTCAAAAATCTCTGTTTATTGCATGGACAAGTTTTCGTAATGTAGGTGTGCAGGGTGATCTGTTTCGGGCTAATCTAGTTTTTTTATCCCATCTACCGATTGGCTGGTCTCGTATTAGCCAAAATAATCTTGAAAGTGACCTAAAAAACTGAATTAGAAAAATTAAAAAGTCTTGTCAACGTGTCAATAAAAGTAATATATATATATATATTTGGGTTTATATACATTCTATGACTTCACAGTTTTTTTCCCTGTAAGTAGAGCCTTCACATGACCAAACAGTTTGGATTCCAATCAGGTCTGACACAAACCCGCCGGATTTAAGAGAAGGAGGAATTGTATTATCCGTGTAGTGAAGTTACCACTACGCTGGTCTGAGTCTTTGTTTTGATATGCACATTGTTGATATTCTGATGGAGTGGCTCAGTTTATAGCATTAAGGATTTTTCACATTTTGTATTCTGTGTACTTTCACCATATGATCATTTAGATGAAATTTCTGTGTAAAATATTTCCCACATGTCTTACAACTGTGAGGTTTCTCTCCTGTATGTACTCCATGATGACGTGTCAATGTCGACTGCTCTCTAAATTTTCTCCCACAGATCTCACAACTGTAAGGTTTCTGGCCAGTATGAATTCTCTCGTGTACTTTCAGATGGGATTTTTTCAAAAAGGATTTCTGACATATTTGGCAAGTATTTGGGGAATCTAATGTATGACGCCTTATATGCTCGATAAGGCTGTCTTTTTTAGAAAATGTTCTGCTACATAAATCACAAATGAAGTTTTCTCTAGAATAAGTATGGGTTACATGGTGTCTTTTTGAAGAACATATCTGACTAAATCTTTTCCCACAAATATCACAACTGTAAGGTGCCTCTCCAGTATGAATTATTTCATGTTTTACCATGTCAACTTTCTGTGTGAATGATTTTCCACAGATGTTACAACTGTAAGGTTTCTCTCCAGTATGAATTCTTTCATGTTTTGCCATGTCTCCTTTCCGAGCAAACAATTTCCCACATATCTCACAATTGTAAGGCTTCTCTCCCGTATGTATTCTTTCATGTGAAACCATGTTCCCTTTATGAGAGAATGATTTCCCACAGATCTCACAAACGTAAGGTTTCTTTCCAGTATGAATTCTTTTGTGTATTTCCATGTCTCCTTTCTGCCCAAATGATTTCCCGCATATCTCACAAATGTAAGGTTTTTCTCCAGTATGTATTTTTTCATGTTGAATCAGGCCTCCTTTCCTAGCAAATGATTTCCCACAGATCTCGCAACTGTAGGGTTGGAGGGTATCTGAAAGCATACTTTGTTTTAATACAATTTTCTTTTTTTGTTAGCTGAGCACTAAAGGGTGCTGATATTTGATTACGATGCTTAACTTTTTGTTTTTGTTTTTTCCTGGGCCAGTACTATACAAGATTTTTTGTTTTTTGTGGGTTTGTTGTCCCAGGAGCACATGAAGGCTCAACCGGAAATTTGACTTTTGTTGTTGTTTTTGGGAAAGCCTGAGATTGAACCTGCGACCCCTGGTTTACAAGGTGAGTGACTTAACCACTGCACCACTGAGACTTACGCTTAACTATCTGACAATCTCAGCACTGTATCTTTGGTGTAGGTTCAAGCCCCAATCAGGGAACATGTTAGACAAGCCAAGTTCTACTTGTGGGTATGCCAGGTGGTTTTTCTCAATATCTGTTTTTCGCACAACCTACCAACTGGCTTTTTCATATTTGGCAAAACAATCTTGAAATCTTAATAAAAACGATTTTCTTCAAAATATCAAACATATCAAAATAGTTTCAAGAAAATGTCACTGCTTTCAACCAGCAATAAGATTACAAATATATTTGTAAATCAGAAGTTTTATCTTAGCATACCAGTAATAACAGGCAAAATGTCAGAAAAAGTAAAAAAGAATATATTAGCTGCCTCATGAGAAAACAAACAATCTGCATGTGCAAAACCAAAGGAGCAGATCAGCTTTGCAGTACTTGTGAAGCTGATCAGCCCCTTTGGTTTCGCTACACAGATAGTACAATTCCTCTACCCTCTAAACTTAAAATTTCCAGTCTCTAGCCATCTTCTTTGCTTGAACAGCTCGCTTTGTGTCAGACTTGTTCAGAAACCACAATGTTGGTTTTCTCATTAGGCTGCTCATAATTTTTTGGGGGTTGCCAATCCATCACCTGAGACTGCTTTAGTTCTCATTAAAAACATGCCCATGCGATATACAGTGTTTAAGTGATATAAAGGTGTAAAAAATGAAAATTTTCAGTAGAAATGTTTTGATATTTCTATTATTTTGCTCAAAACATAGAATGTGGGTACGTTAGACCCGCCTTATCGAGGCGGTACAATCTATGTTTAGGAGCAAAACTAAAATAGGTATACCCCTGCATACCCCAATTTTGGTATATAACAGTTGGTTTTAAGGGGTATTCATTACACAGACATGTTTTCCAGATGTTTCCCCTGCAATAGTTTTAGAACTATGGATAATTCACAATTTCTATTCTATGTTTTCTCACTGTATGAGTGTTCAAATGATATTTCTGTGTAAAATATTTCCCACAGATCTTACAAATGTATGGTTTCTCTCCAGTATGAATTCTCTCATGTGCTGTCAGATGAGATTTTTTCAAAAATGACTTCTCACAGATTTGGCAAGTATTTGGGGAGTCTAATGTATGACGCCTAACATGCTCCAGTAGACTGTCTTTTCTTGCAAATCTTCTACCACACAAATCACAACTGTATTTCTCTCGAGTATGAGTTATATAATGTCTTTTTGAAGAACATTTCCTACTAAAACTTTTCCCACAGATCTCACAATTATATGGTTTCTCTCCATTATGTATCATCTCATGTTTGATAAACTCTGATGAAGAAGTAAATACTTTCCTACAGATATTGCAGTAGTAAACTTGACCTTTTGGTGAGGAGAGATGCTTGGCTGTACCTGAAAAAACATTTATATCTATTCAGTTCTATATCCCTTTCAAGATTATTTCAGCTCAGACATATGAAACAGGCCATTTAGAAGGTGAGATGAATACGGGAGAACCCCCGAGAACCAACCCCCTCCCAGATGAATACTGGAGAACACCGAGACCCCCCCCCCACCCCCCCCAAAAAAAAAAGAAAAAAAAGATTACAATGATTAAGAGCACTTTGTTAGCTTGTCCTTAAGCCCTCAATTTGTTAACTATATATCGACTTCCGCTCGAACGAAAATACACTGTTATTTTTTGCTGAAAAATGTGAGAATCCATTGCATTGCAAATAACAGTACATTGCAAAGGATTCTTTTCAACAAAAAAAAAAAAAAAAAAAAAAAAAAAAAAAAAAAAAAAATAACTGTGTATTTGTAACATCACCATTTGAAATTTTAATAAAATCGTTAACTAAAAACATAATTAATTTGAACAACTGGCCTCTGGGTATTAAGTTAAGCTAAGTTAAAACTAGTACTGATGAAAATTGTTCAAGGACACACAATAATCTACCACTAGCATCCTGTATATTAAGATATTCTAAGTTAAAACTAGTAATGTGGGAAATACATGTGTCTTGTTCAAGGGCACATAACAATCTACCACTAGAAAAAAACAACCTGACACACCCTAAAGCAGACCTTGGCCTGTTTCATACGTGCTGGTGTGGTGCCCGAACCCAGACACAGTTCTTAAGTGTACCCACAATCAATATTTTAAGCAACAATATTAAAATTATCTCTTTCTTTTTCCATGAAATTTTTAATTCTTACATATGAAAAAAAATCACTGTATATTGCTTTGGCGAATTTTCGTAATATAACCTTTTTTCAAAAGGTTTCTCTCCAGTTTTTACTTAATGGTCTTATAGGCTACTATTAAAGGCAGCTTGCATTACCTCTACAAAGCTTAGCTTAATATCATCTTTTAAGTTGAACATAAAAGTTTTATGTCCCAGTCTTCACAGTATACTTCATTTCACAATGTTTAATTAACTGTATTACTCGTACATGTATGTTTTTCATATAAAGAAGGTCAGCATATATACATGCACATTTTGATTGGAATTTAAACACTGAGGAATATACAAATAAACTGGACTTAGCGATGATAATTCTCTAATAATTTTAATCATCATAGTGGACTGTTTAATTTGTAATACTGATAACTCGAAGTGATACGCTTTGTCCTCTCCAGTTCGAGATAACGAGAGTGGCCTGTATAAATTTTTGCTATTTTCAGTCACTTTAATTTGTAAAACTGATAACTCAAAGTGATATGCTTGGTCACCTCCAGTTCGAGATAACGAAAGTGGCCTGTATAGTGTTTACTATATTCAGTCACTTTAACTTGTAATGCTGATAACTCAAAGTGATATGCTCTATCCCCTCCAGTCAAGATAGCGAAAGTGGCCTGTAGAATTTTTTTTTTCTATTTTCAGTCACTTTTAACTTGTAATACTGATTACTCAAAGTGATACGCTCAGTCCCCTCCAGTGCAAGATAACGAGAGTGACCTGTAGAACTTCAAGCCTGTAGACTTTTTTGCTACTTTCAGTCACTCTGTCCTGTCTAGTTCAAGATAACGAGAGTTGCCTGTAGAACTTTTTGCTATTTTCAGTCATCTGGTGTCTCTCAAGTAAAATTTGAAATTCTCAAAGAGACAGGCTAGAAGCTTGTCATTTCAGATTTAGGAAGAAGAGAAATTGTACTATCCGTGTAGCGAAAATAAAGGCACTGATCAGGTTCACCATTACTGCAAGCTGATTTGGGCCTTTGTTTTCGCATAGGTAATAATCACGTTTTCTCACGATAAGGCTCATTTAAAGATAATGATATTGATTTGAAAGACTACATTTAGTGACCTTTCTTTGTAAATACATGTACTGAAAGTTCTGAAATTTTACCGTGAATTATATCTTGCCATTTATGCAATTTTAAATTGTTTATAGTGAGTTCTTGAATTTGCGAGGTACTCTATTAAGTTTATAGTAACTTTATATAAGCAAGAATTTTAAATTTGTGAGACAACGAATTTGCAAATATTTCCAAATTTTCAGTTTAATGCGCCTTTATAACATATTCCAGCATATCCTTTCGACATTAACACAGCGAATGTGATATGAGAAAACCAGATTTTTGCCTATGCAAAAACAAAGCCGCAGATCAGCTTCACAGTAAATGCAAAACTGATCACGCCTTTGTTTTTGCTACAGATAGTACATTCCTTCTTCTTCCTAACTCCTAAATTTCAACCTATTAGCCTTTTTCAGAGACTGTACAGACCGGTTTGTGTAGGACCTGGTCGGAAACATCTCAGACTGGTTTTCTTACGTCGCAGCTTAAATGATGGCTACTTGTGAATATAACTACTGTAAAGTTTCTTTCCTGGCTGATCTTTTCCAAATCACGTCTCTATGGAACAGAGAAACCACTTAACTTCCATTTGAGCCCCGTCATGAGATAACTGTTTTTTTGGTTTTTTTTGCCAATGTGAAAACAAAGGCACAGATCAGCTGTGTAGTAACTGCACAGCTGACCAGCGCCTTCGTTTTTGCTATAGGGATAGTACAATTCCTCCTCTAAGTATACCTGAAATTTCAAGGTTCTACCTTTCTTCTGTGGAAAGTATAGGCCAGTTTGTGTTGAACGTGGTCAGAAATCCCGAAGAACGGTTTTCTTGTGTTGCAGCTCATTTCATTTTTCAAAAATCTATAGGAGCTCCAATGCAAGAAAACCTGTTTTGGGAATTCCGTCCAGGTCTGACACAATCTGGCCAGAATAGTCACAGAAAAAACCTAGAAGCTTGAAATTTTAGATTTATGTAGAAGAGAAATCATGCAATCCCTTTAGCGAAAACAGGCACAGCTCAGCAGCTGTGCAGTTATAGCACAGCTGATCTGTGCCTTCGAGTGCATATGCCAAAAATCCGTTTTTCTCATGACATGGTTCATATAATATCCCTTGTTGCATCAATTCTTGGTCTATTCTTTCTTTGAGCCGCATCGTGAGAAAACCGGATTTTTGCCTATGCGAAAACAAAGGCACAGATCAGCTTCGCGGTAACCGCGAAGCTGATCAGCGCCTTTGTTTTCGCTACACGGATAGTACAATTTCTCTTCTTCTTAAATCCGAAATTTCAAGCTTCTAGCCTGCTTCTGAGACTGTACAGCCCGGTTTGTGTCGGACCTGGTCGGAAATCCCGAAGACCGGTTTTCTCGCGTCGCGGCTCCTTTTATATTATATCCACTGAATCATTCCCATGCTTCCTTTTCGTATGTAACTTCAAATGATCATTCCTAGTGAAGTATTGCCCACAGATCTCACAACAGTAAGGTTTCTCTCCAGTATGGGTTCTTTCATGCCTAACCAACTTTGAAGGAGCAGGGAACACCTTGTTACAAATACTGCAGAAGTAAAGACGACGTTCAGTTGGGGTGGGCAATTCTGTGGTACCTGAAATAATATATAATATTCATTACCAAAACACGCCCATGCAATATACAGAGATTTTTAAGTTGTAAAAATTGAAAAATATCAGTAGAAAATCTTTGATATTTTTCTTATTTTTGCTCAAAACATAGATTGTGGGTACACGTTAGAACCGCCTCGGCGAGGCGGTTCTAACGAGTAGCCACAATCTATGTTTTGGAGCAAAAATAAGAACTAGAGGACCATTGGTCCTGTAGCTCACCTGAGAGATTATCACATTGTAAGCTCATGAGATTTAAATTAATTGAGAATCGACCAATGAAAGTCTATGCATGGACACTATTGACCCCCGGGGCATGGCCAAATTTGACCCAGGGGCATGACTGGCACAATTTATAATGGGGACTACCAAACATTGCTACATACAAAATATAGAAGCTCTGGGCCTTTTGGTTTCAGAGAAGAAGATTTTTGTTAGTTTTTCCCATTGTAAGTCTATGGAGACTATCTACCCCCGGAGCGTGGCCAAATTTGACCCCAGGGGCATGGCTGGCACAATTTATGTAGAGGACCATTAGCCATTGCCACATACAAAATATCAAAGCTGTGTGCCCAGTGGTTTCAGAGAAGAAGATTTTTAAATTTTTTTCCCATAGTAAGTCTATGGAGACTATCAACCCCCGGGGCGTGGCCAAATTTGACCCCAGGGGCATGAATGGCATAATTTGTGTAGAGGACCATTAGCCATTGCTACATACCAAATATCAAAGCTGTGGGCCTAGTGGTTTCAGAGAAGAAGATTTTTTTAGTTTTTCCTATTGTAGGTCTATGGAGACTATCGACCCCCGGGGCGTGGCCAAATTTGACCCCGGGGACATGATTGGCACAATTTATGTAGAGGACTATTAGCCATTGCCACATACAAAATATCAAAGCTGTGGGCCCTGTGGTTTCAGAGAAGAAGATTTTTTTATTTTTTTCCCATAGTAAGTCTATGGAGACTATCAACCCCTGGGGCGTGGCCAAATTTGACCCCAGGGGCATGAATGGCACAATTTATGTAGAGGACCATTAGCCATTGCTACATACCAAATATCAAAGCTGTTGGCCTAGTGGTTTCAGAGAAGAAGATTTTTTTAGTTTTTTTCCTATTGTAGGTCTATGGAGACTATCGACCCCCGGGGCGTGGCCAAATTTGACCCCAGGGGCATGATTGGCACAATTTATGTAGAGGACCATTAGCCATTGCCACCTACAATATATCAAAGCTGTGGGCCCTGTGGTTTCAGAGAAGAAGATTTTTTAATTTTTTTCCCATAGTAAGTCTCTGGAGACTATCAACCCCCGGGGCGTGGCCAAATTTGACCCCAGGGGCATGAATGGCACAATTTATGTAGAAGACCATTAGCCATTGCTACATACCAAATATCAAAGCTGTGGGCCTAGTGGTTTCAGAGAAGAAGATTTTTTTAGTTTTTCCAATTGTAAGTCTATGGAGACTATCGACCCCCGGGGCGTGGCCAAATTTGACCCCAGGGGCATGGCTGGCACAATTTATGTAGAGGACCATTAGCCATTGCCACATACCAAATATCAAAGCTGTGGGCCCTGTGGTTTCAGAGAAGAAGATTTTTGAATTTTTTTCCAATAGTAAGTCTATGGAGACTATCGACCCCCCGGGGCGTGGCCAAATTTGACCCCAGGGGCATGAATGGCACAATTTATGTAGAGGACCATTAGCCATTGCTACATACCAAATATCAAAGCTGTTGGCCTAGTGGTTTCAGAGAAGAAGATTTTTTTAGTTTTTCCCATTGTAAGTCTATGGGACCTATCTGTTGCCATGGAAACCACAATTTTGATACAATCTGCTCCAAAACCTAATGCCATCAATCCCCCAACCCAATTATGGTTCACATTAAATTTGATCAAGATCGGCCTACTAGCTTCAGAAATATTCTTCTTTGAAATTGTGGACGGACGACGGACGGACGACGGATGCCTGCCTATCCTATAAGCTCACCTGTGAGCCTTCGGCTCAGGTGAGCTAAAAATAGGTATACCCCTGCATACCCCAATTTTACTATATCAAAGTGGGGTTTAAGGGGGTACACATTTCACGGACATGTTTTCCTGACGTGTTGACATTTAGATTAGCATATTCAATTGCATTACGAAAACATGCCCAAGCAAAATATAAATAGATTTTTTCAAAAGCAAAAATAAAAAAAAAATCATTGGAAAAAAAGATATCTTTAATAATTTTGCTCATTACATTGATTCTGGGTACACACTAGAACCGCCTCGGCGAGGCGGTTCTAACGAGTACCCACAATCTATGTTTTGGAGCAAAAATAAGAAAAATAGGTATACCCCTGCATACCCCAATTTTACTATATAAAAGTGGGGTTTAAGGGGGTACACATTTCACGGACATGTTTTCCTGATGTGTTGACATTTAGATTAGCATATTCAATTGTATTACGAAAACATGCCCAAGCAATATATAGAGATTTTTTCAATAGCAAAAATTAAAAAAAAATCATTGGGAAAAAAAAGATATCTTTAATAATTTTGCTCAATACATTGATTCTGGGTACACGCTAGTACCGCCTTGCCACGAGGCTGTTCTAACAAGTACCCACAATCTATGTTTTGGATCAAAAATAAGAAAGATAGGTATACCCCTGCAAACCCAAGTTTTTCTATATAAAAGTGGGGTTTAACGGGGTATACATGTACATTTCACAGACAACTTTTCCTGATTTCAGCTAAAAAAGAGAGCTAATGCCTCTGTCAACAGGTTTGATACCTTATTAGCCCATATTTGACGGATGGATTTTCCCATCATTATCAATTGGGTGAGTCCACTTTCATTTTTATTGGTGTCATGAGTGATTTTTAATTTTTACATCATTGTTTGAAGAAATTCCTCCAAGCAAACAAAATAGCCCTAGATGGGACGCCGCAGAATGCGGCGTCCCATTCGGGGCTATGCCCCATAAAAGGGATGCCAGGCTTAAATGAGTTAAATGTGATTTATGTGAACACATGCTCTTTAACAGGTGCCATGCAAAACACATGCTAATTATCAGTAATGGGAGCATAAAAATAAAAGCTTTCACATGTATGAAAATGTGATGAGGCTATAAAATATATGAGCATATAGTGTCATTATTTGTTTCATTTTTGCAAACTTAATGCTATGCCCTAGATTTTCAACACGCCCCTTAGGACCTAGCTAATGTTAATGAATGGAAAATCATGTCTGATCCCTCTATTGTTGACTCCCAGGAAATGGTGGCTCCATCCAGACATGACTGAAAAATTGTTGACGGAGTCATTATTCCAAAGAACAAACAACTTTTAACTTTTTTTTTACTAACCCAGAGAAAAAGGAAATTGTTGTATCTTTTACTGTACAGGCCGGTTTGTGTCGGGCCTGTCCGGAAACCACATTGTTGGTTTTTCCACGAGGTGGCTCATTTGTCTGTAACAACCAAGACGTATCTGACTAAAATTGTTAACTGGGGCAGATCATGCCATTGCCATCCAAAGTAAAGACACCTAAACATAAAGTGAGCCGTGATGCTAGAAAACTGGTCTTCAGGGTTTTTGACACGGTTTGACAGAAACCTGCCTGTACTGTAATAGAAGATGGTTAGAAGCTTGAAACTTTGGATTACAGAAGAAAAATTGTAATATCCCTGTGGCGAAAACAAAGGCGCTGATCAACTGTGCAGTTACTGCACACCTGATCAGCGCTTTGTTTTCGCATAGGCAAAAATCAGGGTTTCTCCGGTTGTTGCGGCTCAAGTACAAGACTACAAAAATGGGGACAAATATTTATGCAAGTTTTATCATCCTTGGTTTGTTTTGTTTCAACCTTGCCACAATGTTTTGCTACAATGTCCTTTATCACTGCTGATAAAAGATGAGCGTTGGACCTATCTGCATTAAATGAGCCGCGACGTGAGAAAACCGGTCTTCGGGGTTTCCGACCAGGTCTGACACGAACCGGCCTGTACAGTCTTAGAAGCAGGCTAGAAGCTAGAAATTTTGGATTTAAAAAGAAGAGAAATTGTACTATCTGTGTAGCGAAAACAAAGGCGCTGATCAGCTTTGCAGTTACTGAGAAGCTGATCTGCACCTTTGTTTTCGCATAGGCAAAAATCCAGCTTTCTCATGACGTGGCTCAAATTGAATCCACCAATCACTATTTTTACTCTAGCTGCATCATGGGAAAACAAACATTTTGCACATGCGATAGCCAAGCCCAGTTCAGCTTTGCAGTAGCTGTGAAACTGATCAGCCCCTTTGTTTCTGCAACACAGATAGTACAGTTCTTCTACTTTCTAAATCCAAAATTTCCTGCCTCTAGCAATCTTTTGTGCTTGTACAGCTCGATTTTTGTGTTGGACCTGGTCAGAAAGCCCACTGTTGGTTTTCTCATGATGTGGCTCATTTAGATTATTCCATCAATTTTTGGCCTAACAAATGAATTGCACTGTGTTTTTTCAGGTGATGTTTATGTCCGAATGACTTCCCACAGATCTCACAACTGTAAGGTTTCTCTCCAGTATGCATTCTTTCATGGCGAGCCAGTTTAGAAGGAGCAGCAAATACTTTTCTACAAATTCTGCAGTAGTAAGGTGGGCCTTTAAATTGCATGAGGTACTCTAGTGGAACTGAAAACAAAACAAGAGAGTTGAAGACACCTTTCAATTACGAAAACATGCTCATGCAATATCAAGACATTTTTTAAGAAGCAAAAATTGAAAATTTTATTGGAAAATTTAGATTTTTTAAAATATTTTTCCTCAAAACATACATTGTGGATACATGTTAGAACCGCCTCGGCACACGAGGCGCGGTTCTAATGAGTACCCACAATGTATGTTTTGGATCAAAAATAAGAAAATTAGGTATACCTCTTCAAACCAGAGTTTTTCAATATAAAATAAAAGGGTTTAAGGGGGTATACGCTTCACGAATATGTTTTCCTGATGTTCATGCTGAGCATGTTTTGTCAGACACAATGAAATAGTGTAATTCCTACTCAAGTATAAGTAGAAAAGCCAATCTTTTTATTCTTTGTGTTGAGGCTTAACATCCCAGTTAACAATTTTTTAGTCATGTCAGGATGGAGCCAATGCTTCCTGGGTTTAACCAGTACTGTAGGGAGTTAATGTGTCTTGCTCAAGGACACAACACAATGACGCCTGTGGGGATCGAACCCAGGACCTCTCGATTTGGAGTCCAACGCTCTACCACTATGCCACTGCGCTCCCTAAAATGGGGAGGGGGATATCAGCCATAAAACCTGAGATTCTAGACGGCTTCAAACCCCAGTTGTAAGACAGCACCATTTTCTTTAAATTTCTACTCTTAGTCTGAAGTCGTAGTGGACATCATAAGAACTTGAGCCCCTTATACATGGGGCAGATCCAGAATACACACAGACATGATTTTACAAAGATTCTTTTTTCTCTATAACACATATTTTTTGAAAATGAATTATTCTAAACCTTCATAGAACATAGTTTTCTGTCCATGTCTGTTTTAGGCAATTTTCTAGTATTTAAACAATCTACAATGCTGCCTTAATTTTTGATTGTAAATTAAGGTATGTAACTTCAAACAGCAAGAAATTTCCCACAGTAAAAGACTTCTCTCCTGTCTGGATTCTCACACATTAGACGATAATGAAAACAGTCTTTTGTGCAAAAAACAGTGCTTTCTTTGAATGTATCCCGCATACATGTGATACCTCACTGATCTTCCAGGAGAATCAAGGAAATGAGGGGTAAAATGATCTAAAATTTATCTAAAATGTACCATCTTTTCAAGGAAATTTCAAAATCTCCAGATTTTCTTACATTTTCTATATATGAGCCGCCTCATGGGAAAACCAACAATCTGCATAGGCGAAAACAAAGACGCAGATCAGCTTCGCGGTAACCGCAAAGCTGATCTGCGCCTTTGTTTTCGCTACTCACATAGTACAATTCCTCTTCTACTTAAATCCGAAATTTCGAGCTTCTAGCTCTTTTCTGTGCTTGTACAGGCCGGTTTGTGTCGGACCTGTTCGGAAACCACATTGTTGGTTTTCCCACGAGGCGGCTCATATTTTTCAGAGAAAGAAGAATCTCCCTGATGTCACTTTCAAACTCATCACCTATCATTACGAAAACTTGCCCATGCAATATACAGAGAATTTTTGAGCTTTAAAAATTGAAATTTTTTAGCTGAAAAATTTTGATATCTTTCTTATTTTTGCTCAAAACATAGATTGTGGGTACACGTTAGAACCGCCTTGCCGAGGCGGTTCTAACGAGTACCCACAATCTATGTTTTGGAGCAAAAATAAGAAAAATAGGTATACCCCTGCATACCCCAGTTTTACTATATAAAAGTGGGGTTTGAGGGGGTATACTTTACACGGACATGTTTTCCTGATGGATGCCATCATTCCATTCATGATTAGAGCCACCACATGGGAAAACCAACAATCTGCATAGGCGAAAACAAAGGCGCAGATCAGCTTCACAGTAACTGCAAAGCTGATCAGCACCTTTGTTTTCACTACACGGATAGTACAATTCCTCTACTTTATAAATTCAAAATTTCAAGCTTCTAGCCTACTTCTGTGCTTGTACAGGTCGGTTTGTGAAGGACCTGTTCGGAAACCACATTGTTGGTTTTCCAACGAGGTGGCTCATTTGTTGTAATGAAGGGAACTATGGTATTTAAGATGATGCTTGTGTCTGAATGATTTCCCACAGATCTCACAACTGTAAGGTTTCTCTCCTGTATGAATTCTCTTATGTGCTGATAGATGACATGGCCATGTAAAACTTTTTCCACAGAAACTGCAAGAATAAGATTTTCTTTCTGATGCTGTAACTGAAACAGAATAGAAAATTATTGTGAGATCACCGGTTTTCAGGGTCATGACCTGGCCCAAAGTTTATAAAACTTTTTTCAAGCTCAGCTCAGCTGAGACTATCCTGCTCATCAATGTTGAAAATGCCAACAATTGTTTGCATTTTCACATTTGTCAGCAGGATAAATTACAGGCTTTGGCATTCTAAACCTTCAATTTCAATATATTTGGATTATTTTGGTATATATGAGAAGTTTAAATTTTATGCTCAGCTGAGTTGAGCATAAAAAGTTGTATAACCTCGGGACCAGGCTACAAAATCATAACATCCTTTACAGCCAGGAAAAATGCTAGAACTTTTATTCATCGTTTGATTTATTTGTGGTGTAACATCCCAACAGTCCTGTCAGGACAGAGGCACTGCTTCAGGGTATTACCCCGTACTGCGGGGAGTTTATGTATGTGTACCTTGCTAAAGAGCACAACCCGCCACCAGTGGGATTCAAACCCAGAAATCCTGGACATCTTGATTTAAAGTCTGATGCTCTATAACACTAGGCAACCATGAACCTCTTTGGAAATATTGGATTTAGGAAGTTCTTAATGTTGGGGAAATATATACCTACAATTAACAGCTATGGTAATATGGAGAAAATACCACAGTTTAACTGTTAAGACTTATCGCATTATGAATACATGCCCATACAATATACAGGGATTCGTGAGCTGTAAAAACTGAAAATCTCATCAGAAAAATATCGATATTTTTCTTATTTAAATAAACAAAAATATGTATACCCCTGCATACCCCAGTTTTGCTACATAAAAGTGAGGTTCAAGGGGGCATACCTTACATGGACATGTTTTAGTGATGGGAGCACTTTTTTATGTCTGTTCCAACAATTTTAAATTTGCTATTCCTAAGATTTCCCCAGTCAGCTAAATTCAAGCAGCCGAAAGCGATTTGGTATAACGAACATCAGATTTAAAAGAGTTAACACATTCAGTTTGTTTCTTGATTGAATTGGTCCACAGTCAACAGCTATGGTCAAGTGATGACAGTCAGTTATTCTAGCCACGATGTTCCTGAGCAAACCTCCAGGAGACAAGTTACCAGTATTTAATGCACATTTATTCACCAATAACAGACAAATGACGTAGTCTGTAAGGTGCTTGTTGATCCTTCATGTCACAGAACTGCTCTGAAGACAAATCCATTACGAAAACATGCCCATGCAATATACAGAGATTTTTTAAGCTTTAAAAATTGAAAATTTTCAGCTGAAAAATTGTGATATTTTTCTTATTTTTGCTCAGAACATAGATTGTGGGTACAGGTTAGAACCGCCACACAGAGGGGGTTCTAACGAGTACCCACAATCTATATTTTGGAGCAAAACTCAGAAAAATTGGTATACCCCTGCATACCCCAGTTTTGCTATATAAAAGTGGGGTTCAGGAGGGTATACATTACACGGACATGTTTTCCTGATGTACACTAAAAGACACAAGTGTCCGGCTAAGCCTTAATTATATTTAGCATTATTTTGTCCAGTGAACCACACTGTGACCTTTCAAATGGTGTTTGTATCTGAATGATTTCCCACAGATCTCACAACTGTAAGGTTTCTCTCCAGTATGTACTCTCTCATGTTCTGCCAATTTGGACGGAGCTGGAAATATCTTATTACAGAAGCGGCAGATATATTTTCTCTGGAGCTGTTGTTGAAAGGTTTTCAGTGTATCTGAAAATATAATTAAAATGTTAAAAGCACATTATCCCAATTGACCAAACGTAATTTGTACAGCTGTGTTCAGTTATTAATATACCCCTGTGATATTCAGAAATAAATTGACAACTCTTCTTGTTTTTGAACAATCGCCACTGACAAAAAAAGGACAACTGGAGGAATTTATTTATATATTTTGTTAAGTATGGGTGTAAATATTTACTCTGTATATGAATCTTCCAGATCTTGTGTCAGATGTTGTATTCCTAAATTGATTACATAATTGAAACCCATTTTTTAAAGCAAAAAATTTCTGATATTCAAGTATACCAATAACTGAACACAGGGGTATATATTAATTTAATAACTGAATGCAGTTGTATTGGGCTAAAACAGCAACCTTGACCACTTAGCCACAGGGGCCGGCCGGCAAAAATATGTTTGTCATTCAAAGTACATGTTTTCACATTGGCCAGAGATCATCAACATGTCTGTTCAATGAAAACCTCCTTAAAACTCACTTTTAAATAGTAAAGTTCAGTGGAGTATACAGGTTTATATACACTTTTTCTTAGTTTTGATTCATAACATATTTTCTGGGTACTCATTAGAGCGACGAGGTTCTAACTTGCATCCACAATTTGTTTTGAGCATTTATAAGAAAAAAAAAATTAGCTGAAAATTTCTACTTTTGTATCACAGCTGATCAGTGCCTTTGGTTTTGCTACACAGATAGTACAATAACTCTTCTACTTTATTCCAAAATTTCAAGCTTCTAGCCTGCTCTTGTGACTGTACAGACTGGTTTGTGTGGGACCTGGTAGGAATCACAAAGAGTTGGTTTTCTCATGAGAAGCTCATATGACTGTAAGAAAGCCTTTTTTCAAGGTTTCCAAATAAGTCCTACACCAACCAGACCTGAGGTTTTAAAACTTTTTTCATGCTCAGCTCAGCTGAAACTCAAATTTATCCTGCTCATAAATGTTAAAATGTCAACATCAAAAACATAGATCGTGGGTACTCGTTGGAACAGCCTTCGGGGTTCTAATGTGTACTGGCAAGTAATGTTTTGACCAACAATTTGAGCAAATAAAATAGCTTTACAGAGCTTTACAGCAGCTCATCAGAGAGGTCTATCTGGCTAACAGAAATCTAAAATCTGACACAGAATGAGACAAATGATTACACAAATCCAATCTGATCACTGTTTAAGCATCTTAACTATGATCTTTATCCCTTATATATATGCAAGTTACAATACCTGAAAGCACTTCCACATAATTATCAGATTTTGCATTTTAGTTCCATTTATCAACTTGGCAAAAGGACTCTTATCCCAACTGTAAGATTTCTCTCCAGTATGAATTCTCAAACACTTCAACACTACTAGTATACATCTAAGCTTACTTGTAAACTGCTGTCACTGATGCCATAGCACCATCCACTGAACACCTTATATGAGTGATGTTTAGGGCAAATAAACCACTCTGAGACTTTTCATATGATGTGTCTGAATCATTACGAAAACTTGTCCATGCAATATACATAAATTTTTTTAGATTTAAAAATTGAAAGTTTTCAGCTGAAAAAAAAAATGATATTTTTCTTATTTTTGCTCAAAACATAGATTGTGGGTACACGTTAGAACCGCCTCGGTGAGGCGGTTCTAACGAGTACCCACAATCTATGTTTTGGAGCAAAAATAAGAAAAATAGGACCGAGGCGGTTCTAACGTGTACCCACAATCTATGTTTTGAGCAAAAATAAGAAAAATAGGTATACCCCTGCATACCCCAGTTTTGCTATATAAAAGTGGGGTTTAAGGGGGTATTCATTACACGGACATGTTTTCCTGATGTGATAATCCATAGATCTCACAACTGTAAATGTTCTCTCTAGTATGCACTCTCAGATGCTTAAACAACCACTTGAAACCAGTTGCTGTCTATTGTAAAGCACAATTCATTAAACCCTGAATTTCAATTATGTTTGGGCCCAGTGAACCTGTCTGTGAATTTTCAAATGATGTTTGTGTCTGAATGATAAACCACAGATATCACAACAGTAAGGTTTCTCTCCAGTATGCATTCTCTCATGTCTAGTTAAGTGGGATAACCAAATAAAACTTTTACTGCAGTACTGGCATGGGTAGGCTTTCATTGCTGGATGGAAGTTGTCACCTGAAAAATAGAATAGTAATATGAAATCAGCCTCAACGTGTGAGAAAGGGAAGCTCCATAGCCTAGTGGCTAAAGCATAAAACTCAGAATGGCGAGGTTGGGGATTTAATCAACAATGGTGCCAGGTTGTTTTGTATTTCTAATGTGGCTTAACATCCTAGTCAACAATTTTTCAGTCGTATTGGGATGGAACCAATCCTTCTTAGGTTTAACCAGTACTGTAGGGAGTTAATGTGTCTTGTTCTAAGACATAAGTGTCTTGTTTAAAGACACAACACAGTGACGCCTGTGGGGATCGTAATGTGTCTTGTTCAAAGACACAAGTGTCTTGTTTAAAGACACAACACAGTGACGCCTGTGGGGATCGTACCCAGGACCTCTCGATTCAGAGTCTGATGCTCTACCACTACGCCACTGCGCTCCCTGTTGTGTCCTTAAGCAAATTACAATACCTTCCCATAGGAGCGGTTAACACCAAGGAAGTACAGTTCAACCTCATTATAATGAGTCTCATTATAGTGCGGTTTTCAATATAACACGGTCATGTCATGGCTCCCAAATTAATTATTTTGCTATATGCCTATTGTAAATAACCTCATTATAACACGGTTCACCTATAACACGGTCTGTTTCCATGGACCCCAAAGATAGCGCTATAATGAGGTTGACCTGTATAGGAAGTATAGGACTGAAAAATTGTAGGCTGGGACTTTTAACCACAAAACAACAACACAATGTGAGCAAACCTTTTTATCAAGGTTTCCAAACGAGTACAAAACAAACCAAGCTGTAAAGTCTCATCAGACTCTGAGCCGCCACGTGAGAAAACCGGTCTTAGGGATTTCCTACCAGGTCGACACAAACTGGCATGTGCAGTCACAGAAACAGGATAGAAGCCTGAAATTACGGATTTAAGAAGAAGAGAAATTGTACTATCCGTGTAGCGAAAACAAAGGCGCTGATCAGCTTCGCAGTTACTGCGAAGCTGATCTGCGCCTTTGTTTTCGCATAGGCAAAAATCCGGTTTTCTCACGATGCGGCTCACTCTCAGGATTACAGAGAGAGTAGCATTGCTACTATAGTACAGAGGCTTTACTGGCAAAAGGTAAACTTAACTGATCTTGGCGCTAAAAAGTAACCCTTTTTATATCTGTTTATTAGAAATGGTAATGCATGTTAACACCATGTTATCAACTATGACTTAAATTCTTTGGGTAATTTTTTTTTTTTTTTTTTTTTTTTTTTTTTTTTGATTCAGTTTTACGTCCCTTTCAAGCTTTTCACTCATATCGAGACGAATCAATCGGTAGGTGGGGCGAAAACCGGAGTACCCGGAGAAAAACCACCTGACACACCCGCAAGCAGAACTTGGCTTGTCTCACATGTGACTCGTTCCCCGAGCGAGGCGCGAACCCACAGCGGTGAGATGATCGAATGATTAAGAGCACTGAAGTCAGCGACCTTAACCACTCGGCGACGGGGGCCGCCTTTGGGTAAATTTATTTAGCAGACAGTGGTTCTCAATACTGACATTAGATTTTACACATCGGTTCCATTATGTGACAGGGAAAATAAACGCTAATATTTACTAATGCAATCGCCCTAGATCCTTCTTGATGTTCTTCATTTACAAATGAGAAACATTTAGTCATGTGATCTAGAGGCCACGCCTATTTGCGGGGCGACGTCAAAACCAGCCAGTGACATTGTTTGTTTACTCATATTGGCGTGATGTTGGTCCCGTATTGCCATGACGTTGAGCACGAAAATTAGACGTTTTGGCTGTAACACACAGTTCCAAAATTACATTAAGTCGGATTTAATGCCAAATAACATGAAAATGAGCGATATAATTGTGCATATAAAAATCTGATACTTGATTGATAATATAAAATGTAAATATAAGTATTAATGTCTCCGAGAAGTTCTTCGGGCTTCACAGACATTAAAACAGCCTAATGTTTTTCATCATCCAGTGAAAGCTAATATATGAGTTTTCAATCCTTAGATGATGCTTCATTTGTGTAACTATTCTCTAACTAAAACATTCATAAAACCAGAAGACTGATTGAATTGTCTGTTACTTCAAGTTCCAAAATGTAAAGGTGATGAAGCTTTTAGTATTTGGTAAATTTTATCTATTCTAGAATTATTCATCTAGAAATGAGCCGTCTCGTGGGAAAACCAACAATGTGGTTTCCGAACAGGTCCGACACAAACCGGCCTGTACAGCTACAGAAGCAGGCTAGAAGCTTGAAATTTTGGAGTTAAGTTGAGGAGGAATTGTACTATGCGAGTAGCGAAAACAAAGGCGCTGATCAGCTTCGTGGTTACCGCGAAGCTGATCTGCGTCTTTGTTTTCGCCTATGCATATTGTTGGTTTTCCCATGAGGCGGCTCAAATCTTGAATGTGTGAGCAAGTATACTAGCATTCTTTAAACATCCTTACAGTTATGATTTATAAGCCACAACTTTGAAATCATCAGGCAACTTATTTGCAAACATCAGCAAAAATTAAGTTCATGTAAAAAATATCAAACTTACAATTCCCAATCTATTGCTAACACTTGATTCCATTTATGTTTTAGTTAAATGACTCATTCTGTGTATTTTCATATGATGAATCTGTGTAAATGATTTCCCGCATATCTCACAACTGTAAGGCTTCTCTCCAGTATGGATTCTTGCATGTACTTTCAAATTTCCCCTAAATGCAAAAGTTTTGCCACAGATTTCACAGCTGAAAGGTTTCTCTCCCGTATGTACTCTATGGTGTTTTTCCAGCGCTGATGGGGTACTGAATCTTTTGTTGCAGATCTGACAGATTAATGTGCCTGACCACCGCCTTGGTTCTGTTACTGGTAGCCAAAGGTTTTTTCTAAGTCCTAAAAAAGAGAGGAAATTAGGATAAGGTTTGTGACATTTGAACCGCCTCATGAGAAAACCAACAATGTGGTTTCCAAACAGGTCCAACACAAACCGCGAAGCTGATCTGCGTCTTTGTTTTCGCCTATGCAGATTGTTGGTTTTCCCATGAGGCGGCTCAAATGCTCTTCTTGAATCAGCAGATTAGAATGAATGGTTGTAGAAATAATTTCATAACAAAATCTTCATGATAGAAATATGCTTGATTTGGGGATTGCTGGAGGGTTGTAAGGTTATAAACCAGGCATGCAAAGACCTGATTAAGCATTTGCCATAGCAAGAAACAAAATGACTTAGCACTAGAAACTATTTATGTTTGATAACCTCGTTTTAAAAATTCAAAATGCTCACTATCTTGTAAACCATGCAATGAATACCCCTTATATCCCACTTTTATGTAGTGAAAATGGTGTCTTCGGGGGTTAACATATTTATCTTATTTTTGTTCTAAAACATAGAATATGGGTATTTGTTAGAACCGCCACAATCAATGTTTTGAACAAAACTGTCAAAAATATCAAAAATTTTCAAATTTAAATTTTTACAGCTGAAAACAATCTCTGTATTTTGCATGGGTAACTTTTCATAATTGTTTCAGCTTATATTGCATAAAAATTTTATCCTCTATGTAAAGCGCTTCCTTAAAACATCAGATTTTACACTTTTGTTCCATTTTGTGACTTTGTTCTAAGACCTGCATTTTAATTTGAAAGGTGATGCTTCTCTTGTGTAAGACTTCTCTTCAATATAAATTCTCACTCAAAGAAAAACCCTGGAAACCAAAGGTTTGATTGAACTATTGCCTTATAAAATACTGTACACTTGGAAATATTTCTGTAACCTTTATCTCTTGAATTTTCACAATCTTTGAACTCACAAGTTAGAATTCTTAAATCCTTACAGTAATGGTATACGAGTTACACAAGCACTAGATTTCATTAATGTTTGGCTTGATGACTCATTCTATGCACTTTCATATTATTTTTCTGTGTAAAAGATTTCCCACAAATCTCACAACTATAAGGTTTCTCTCTATTATGTATTCTTTGATGTGCTTTCAAATTGCCAGTAATTGCAAAAGATTTCCCACAGATCTCACAGCTGTATGGTTTCTCTCCAGTATGAGTTCTATTATGTACAACTAGAAAAGATGGCGCACTGAATCTTTTGTTGCAGATTTTACATGCTACTAGTCCTGAGATATGGCTTGGTTCTACTACTCTTAGCCTAGACTTTGTTTTTGATCCTGGAAAAGAATAAGAAAACAAAAATTTTAATATACCACATGTATTATGCATTACAAAAACTTCAAATGCAGTTACCACAGAATTTTCACAGAAGAAGAAAAAAAATGAAAAATTCATTGGAAAAACTTTTGGAACCGAGGCAGTTCTAACGAGTACCAACCATAAATGTTTTGGATCAAAAATAAGAAAGTTGGGTATACCCCTGCAAACCCCAGTTTTTCTATATAAAAAGTGGGCTATAAGGGGGTATACATTTCACAGACATGTTTTCCTGATGTTCTTGCTACCATGCTGAGCCACCATGAAAAAATCTGGAATTTGCTCAATGGCCCATTTGGGACAACTATATGGCAACTTGAGAAAAAGTCCACTAAATAATCAAACATTTCAAACATCACTTATATTGACATCACTACCACACTTCTTGTTGGTGTGTTAACAAAACCTGAACATGGCCTTTATATGGTCAGTAGCTAAATAAAGTGATAATTTATGAAACCCTTTTATTATGCCATTATTTAGAATTGTTCTGTTATAAAACTGACATACATGGCATTCCACTGACTTCAATGAACTTCAAACTTCATTCCAGCTATTGTATTGCTTGTCACATTATGAAAACTTGCCCATGCAATATACAGAGATTTGTTGAGCTTTTAAAATTTAAAATTTTCAGCTGAAAAAATTGATATTTTTCTTATTTTTGCTCAAAACATAGATTGTGGGTACACATTAGAACCCCCTCGCCAAGGCGATTCTATTGAGTACCCACAATCTATGTTTTGAAGTAAAAATAAGAAAAATAGGTCTACCCCTGCAAACCCCATTTTTTTCTATTTAAAAGTGGGGTTCAAGGGGGTATACATTACACGGACATGTTTTCCTGATGGTGACATGTGCGATTTGCCACTTTCCATTGGTGTAAGTATTGTTCAACAATTTGAATCAAATCACTTCAATCACTTACAACCGACACTTTTCATGAGATTCCCTACTTCCTTCAATTTGTTTTGTTTTGTTTTTCCACAAAAATTCTATCACTGCCTTTCTTTAACACACAATGAGCCGGCACTTGGGAAAATCAACATTTTATAAAGGCGAAAACAAAGACGCAGATCAGCTTCGCAGTAACTGCGAAGCTGATCAGCGCCGTTGTTTTCGCTACACGGATAGTACAATTCCTCTACTTTCTAAATCCAAAATTTCAAGCCTCATACCATCTTCTGTGACTGTACAGCCCGGCTTGTATCACCTGGTCGGAACCCGAATTGTTGGTTTACTCCTGCACAGGCTCAAATGTAAATGAGAATCATCTGATTATCATCTGCGGTTTCCCACTTCCTCTCTGTGTGAAATTTGAGCCATCTCGTGGGAAAACCAACGTGGTTTCCAACCAGGTCCGACATAAACCGACCTGTACAGTCACAGAAAAGAGCTAGAAGCTTGAAATTTTGGAGTTAAGTAGAGGAGGAATTGTACAATCCAAGTACTGAAAACAAAGGTGCTGATCAGCTTCGCGGTTAGCGCAAAGCTGGTCTGTGCCTTTGTTTTCGCCTATGCAGATTGTTGGTTTTCCCCATGTGGCGGCTCATATGAAACCCAATCACTAAATGTTCAGCTGCTTAATCAGATGTGCCTTCACTTCTTTTCCATGTAAAGATATCTTATATGCTTCAGACTCACACGCTTTTGATAAAACTGCATAACTGCATGCATTTAACACTAAATGTTGAGACCTGTAATCATTAAATTTTATTTTTTCAAACTTTCCTGTGTAAAAGATATCCTACATACATGTACTTTAGAAACAGGCTTTTGTTTAAAACTGCACAAACATCACTATTTATTATATGGCAAGTGATGAAATATAGAGAAATATGTATTAAATATAACCAATATTTGAAAAAGTTATATTTTCACATGTGAAAATATAAGATTTGGGAATACGCAAATTACGATTCCACCGTTTCATTTCTAATTTATACATAACTAAATTTTATAATCTATGCCATTGTTGACGCAGTGAACGTTCACACAAAATAGCGACGTAATGACATGACGTAATGACGTCATTTAAGATTTTGACGTCATATGCTTTAGCGCGCAACATTACAATGACTACATGCAATATAATAAAAAGAAAATTCAAGTTTTTGTCGTGAATACGACTTTTATTTCATCTCGTGAAGTGAAAAATTATATATTTCATTCGTGCCTTCGGCACTCATGAAATATAAAAATTTTTCACTTCACTCAATGAAATAAAACTCATATTCACTCCAAAAACTTGAATATCCTCTATATATTGAGATGCGTAATCATGTGTGCTTTTACACTTCCTTTCTGTGTAAATGATTTTCCACAGATCTCACAACTGTAAGGTTTCTCTCCAGTATGGACTCTCTCATGCATTTCCAGGGCTGCACGAGATTGGAAATTCTTGGAACAGGTTCGACAGGTGTGCAAGACCTTTGGTTGCATCGGCGAGGCCGCATTTGGAACTGTTTTCTTTAAGGATCCTGAAATTGATAGAAAACCTGGACCCAGTTGTTCAAAGCATCGTTAGCTTAACGATATCGTTAAGACATAAATTTGTTAAGCAAATATCAGCTAAAGTAACAAATACACTGTTATTTTTTGTTGAAAAAATGTGAGAATCCTTTGCAGTGCAAAGGATTCTCACATTTTTTCAACAAAAAATAACAGTGTATTTGTATTATTAATGTTGAAACGTTAACTAACGACGTCGTTAGTTTTGAACAACTGGGCCCTTATTGGTATATTACCAGAATTACATTTTAGGGATCAAACATGATTTTCATTTCATTAACATTTGCAAGGTCCCGAGGAAAGTGTTGAAAACCCAGGGCATAGCCCGAAGTTTTCAACACTCCCCGAGGGACCTAGCGAATGTTAATGAATGACAAAATCATTTTTGATCGCTATTATTGCATAAATTCTGCAGAAACGAAAGAAATAAGGTGCAGAAACGAAAAAAAATATGGTGCACTATATTTTACAGCCTCATCACATTTTCATACGGGTAAAAGCTTTCATTTTTATGCTCGTTCCGGGCGGACTTCATTTCTCATTACTAGCACGTGCTTTGTGTGGAGCCCGGTAACGAGCATAAGTAAAAGCCATGTATTAACAGCATGTGCGCGCATGAATTGCAATATTAATGCATGACTTTCTCTTCATTAATAAACAGCTGTTAATATCGTGTGACACGGGTATTTATGCAGTAATGGGTATTAAAATGTTCTGACAATCATGTCTTCCGAACTGGGCCACCCCTTCAAATCCCTGGCAGATTGACCAGCAGCATATTCAATTTGCAAACGAGTAGACCAGCAATCAGTCCTTATGTCTTTCACATATTTTTTGAAATTTCATCAAAATTTGCTCTATGGCCGCTCTGCCTCTTCTGACCATTTGCCCCTTAGTTCGTAATGAAAGAAATGTGCCCTAAGTACTCATCAGGAAAACATGGACGTGCAGTACATACCCTCTTAAACATGTTAAACCCCACATTTATATAGAAAAACTGGGGTATGCTGGGCTTATTTTTGCTCCAAAACATAGATTGTTGGTACTCGTTAGAACCGCCTCGCCGAGGCGGGTCTAACGTGTACCCACAATCTATTTTTGAGCAAATTTTAATAAGAAAAAAATCAAAATTTTCCAGCTGAAACATTTCAAAATTTAATGATCAAAAAAGCTGTTAAATGGGCTTGTTTTTGTAATGTGTTAGGGGCAAATTTATAATTTTGAAATTTTAAAGCTAAAAAAATCTCTGTTTATTGCATGGGCAAAGTTTTCATACTGTTACTGTATGAAGGATTTCTAAAAGCCACACAATGTCACTGGTTTCCCGCATTACGAAAACACGCCCATGCAGCATATAGAAAAATTTTTGGTTGTAAAAATGAAATTTTTTACTAGAAAAAATTTGATATTTTTCTTATTTTTGCTCCAAACATAGATTGTGGGTACACATTAGAACCACCTCGGCGAGGCAGTTCTAACGAGTACCCACAATCTATGTTTTGGAGCAAAAATAAGAATACCCCTGCATACCCCAGTTTTGCTATATAAAAGTGGGGTTTCAGATGGTATTAATTGCACGGACATGCTTTCCTGATGCTTGTATCATGGGAATATCTTTGCACACAAAATGACCTCTTGAAAGTGTACATACCATAATCCATTGAATGTGGCTCTCTATATGAAAACTAACAAGAACTGTAAGTGTGACAGACATACTATTTAAATTCTAGCAATTTTGTGGCTGATATTTTTTATATAGGGCACAGATATAACAACTACAAGTCTACAATTTACATTTATTTTCTTTACTTTCAATGTAACAGCTCTATCGTATCTCTCAAGTATGAATTATTTGATTTGTGCAAAGGTCAGCAAAACTCCTACAGTTCTCCTGCAGATCAGGCCACAGAGCTTACAGGTCCAATATTTTTATATCTGAAAAAAAAAAGAGAAGAAGAAATTTGAAGAAAAAGCTATACTATAAATAATGAAGGTGGACAGGTTACTTTTTAAATACAGGCTTGTTCCAACACCTAATGGAGCCCTTTTTTTTATCAAAATCCTATGGGATTCCGCATGGGAAAACCAACAATCTGCATAGGCGAAAACAAATGCGCAGATAAGCTGCTGGTCATCGCCTTTGTTTTTCGCTGCACGGATAGTACGATTCCTCTTCTTTCTAAATCCAAAATTAAATTGTTGGTTTTCTCACGCACAGGCTCTAATGTTAATAAACCAAATCCACAAATTACTGGTTGTGGATAACAGTGATGTAGATAATGATGCGTACTGCGTATGTACGCACTTTTTTTCGCTCTGTACGCATTAAAACTTCAGACCCGTGCTTACTGTGTACACACTAAAAACCAGCGGTATGCAAACAGTTTTCGGTTTTATGCGTACTCGGATTAAAAAGAAAAAAAAAACATCAAAATTGTCACGAGATGACAATTTTTCAATTAGTTTTGTCTGGCTGCTCTTTCAAATGTTTCAACATTCGAAATGTTGTTGCAATATTAATGCAGCTTTTGATAGTTCTGCAATATATAGTAATTATACCATATACATGCTCTCCTTTCAGTGCCTCGGTCAGACAAATTAGTTAGATGGTAGTGTGTCACTGGTTTACTGAATAGGCATATGCATTTTGCATCGATTTCTGGTCATTGTTTAAATTTAAAACTTGATGTATTCCACATTCTACAGCCATCCTCTTTAATTCTCTATGCAGGGACAAAGGTATGGTTTAACATACCTTTATGATAGATTAAGATGTAACTACAGGATTATCAACCAGTTCTCTTGGAATTTCATACTTGAATAAATGGTCCTATCCATACATGCACACAGAACTTTAAGTATGAATCTGAATTAGAGGTTAGAATATGAACCCTCAAACAAAAAAAAAAACGTGTACACAGTTGTATTGTTGGTACGTACTGAACATGTATTTTGATGCGTACAGTACGCATTGTGAAAAGTAATTATCTACATCACTGGGATAACACATCAATTACCATAGGATTTTTGTCCAGTTTTCTCCCAAAAATCAGGGCAAAAAATAGTTGCAAACCCTTACTATGCTATCATTACACATTATAAAGATTTTTTTGGCATTGAAAACAAAAAAAATCAGTTGAAACAATCTAATGTTTTCCACATTTTTCCTCTAAGCATTGATCATGGGTACATTTTAATAAGTACCCACAATCTATGTTTTGGATCTAAAGTAAGAAAAATTGTATCATCATAAGAACATGTCCGTAACATGTATACCCCCTAGAGGCTAGAACCCCACTTTTATATAGCAAACTCGGGGTATGCAGGGGTATAATTATTTTTCATATTTTATTTTCTTAAACATAAATTGTGGGTACTTGAAACACAAATTGTGGGTACTTGTTAGAACTGCCTATGTGTACCCACACTCCATGTTTTGAGCAAAAATAAGAAAAATATCAAATATTTTCTACTGAACATTTTCAATTTTAACAACTTAAGAAAACTCTGTATATTACACAGCCATGTTTTCCTAACATCAGGAAAACATGTCCGTGAAATAAATACCCCTTTATACCCCACTTTTATATAGTAAAACTGGGGTTTGCAGGGGTATACCTATTTTTCTTATTTTTGCTCCAAAACATAGATTGTGGGTACACATTAGAACCGCCTCGCCGAGTAAACAGAGAAATCAATTGTCAATTCCAACTTTTTTGTTGAATCCAGAAGAAGACGCTTAACTAATCATGCATTCAATAACTCACATACATGTTGTGCTTTTAGAAAAAAAAATCCAACCAGCTTTGCCAGTTTTTAGCAGTTCCATTCTTGTTTGTCATTCTATCACTATACAACAGTCTACACATTTCTCTATATATCCTTTCCACTACCAGAGCGTATTTATGCGTAATTGCTGACAAACACTTTTTGATCGGCCCTCACAGCATTGTTAAAGCTAGCATGTACGATCTTTTTATATTTTTCAATTGCCCAGTAAGTAGGCTTTAACCGATATAAAGCTTAATTGCACAGTACATCAAACAAGCGAGAAAGAGGTCCAGAAAGTTGGGAAAAAACGTGATTTTTCTGTGTTAAAAAGGTCGAGTTTACCCTGTTATCTTTGAATCGCCACCACGCTCAAACCAAACAAGTGCGACCAAACTGCTAGGGTTGAAAAAAGACACAAGAAAAGAGAGAAAAAGGAGAGATAGAAAGAGGGGAGAAAGGAGGAAAAAAATCGGGAATCAAATCGCAAAAAAAAAAAAAAAAAAAAAAAAAGAAGTCCGTGCGCATCGATTTTTCCACGGTGACCCCTGCGCCGTGACCTTTCAGTAGCAAAACCAAAACAGCTTACACTATGTGAAAGAGCGGTCTTTCTACTTTTAATACAGGCATAAGGTGCGTTTCTAAGTCTCACAGAAATGGTTTTATGGACGATTTACCAACCCTACCCCCTTTTTATTAGCATTTTGTAAAATGCCTGGCGCTCCTAAGGATATGGTGAAAACGCAAAATTTGCCTCTATCGTCCAGATTTTGGCCTTAAACTGACCAAACAGCATACAAAACAAGAAAATGTCGCTTAAAACTAGGATTTGTACCCGTTTTAGAACTTTTACATATCCTTTCCACTACCAGAGCGTATTTATGCGTAATTGCTGACAAACACTTTTTGATCGGCCCTCACAGCATTGTTAAAGCTAGCATGTACGATCTTTTTATATTTTTCAATTGCCCAGTAAGTAGGCTTTAACCGATATAAAGCTTAATTGCACAGTACATCAAACATTAGCGAGAAAGAGGTCCAGAAAGTTGGGAAAAAACGTGATTTTTCTGTGTTAAAAAGGTCGAGTTTACCCTCTTATCTTTGAATCGCCACCACGCTCAAACCAAACAAGTGCGACCAAACTGCTAGGGTTGAAAAAAGACACAAGAAAAGAGAGAAAAAAGAGAGATAGAAAGAGGGGAGAAAGGAGGAAAAAAATCGGGAATCAAATTGCAAAAAAAAAAAAAAAAAAAAAAAAAAAAAAAGAAGTCCATGCGCATCGATTTTTCCACGGTGACCCCTGCGCCGTGACCTTTCAGTAGCAAAACCAAAACAGCTTACACTATGTGAAAGAGCGGTCTTTCTACTTTTAATACAGGCATAAGGCGCGTTTCTAAGTCTCACAGAAATGGTTTTATGGACGATTTACCAACCCTACCCCCTTTTTATTAGCATTTTGTAAAATGCCTGGCGCTCCTAAGGATATGGTGAAAACGCAAAATTTGCCTCTATCGTCCAGATTTTGGCCTTAAACTGACCAAACAGCATACAAAACAAGAAAATGTCGCTTAAAACTAGGATTTGTACCCGTTTTAGAACTTTTACATATCCTTTCCACTACCAGAGCGTATTTATGCGTAATTGCTGACAAACACTTTTTGATCGGCCCTCACAGCATTGTTAAAGCTAGCATGTACGATCTTTTTATATTTTTCAATTGCCCAGTAAGTAGGCTTTAACCGATATAAAGCTTAATTGCACAGTACATCAAACAAGCGAGAAAGAGGTCCAGAAAGTTGGGAAAAAACGTGATTTTTCTGTGTTAAAAAGGTCGAGTTTACCCTCTTATCTTTGAATCGCCACCACGCTCAAACCAAACAAGTGCGTCCAAACTGCTAGGGTTGAAAAAAGACACAAGAAAAGAGAGAAAAAAGAGAGATAGAAAGAGGGGAGAAAGGAGGAAAAAAATCGGGAATCAAATTGCAAAAAAAAAAAAAAAAAAAAAAAAAAAAAAGAAGTCCATGCGCATCGATTTTTCCACGGTGACCCCTGCGCCGTGACCTTTCAGTAGCAAAACCAAAACAGCTTACACTATGTGAAAGAGCGGTCTTTCTACTTTTAATACAGGCATAAGGCGCGTTTCTAAGTCTCACAGAAATGGTTTTATGGACGATTTACCAACCCTACCCCCTTTTTATTAGCATTTTGTAAAATGCCTGGCGCTCCTAAGGATATGGTGAAAACGCAAAATTTGCCTCTATCGTCCAGATTTTGGCCTTAAACTGACCAAACAGCATACAAAACAAGAAAATGTCGCTTAAAACTAGGATTTGTACCCGTTTTAGAACTTTTACATATCCTTTCCACTACCAGAGCGTATTTATGCGTAATTGCTGACAAACACTTTTTGATCGGCCCTCACAGCATTGTTAAAGCTAGCATGTACGATCTTTTTATATTTTTCAATTGCCCAGTAAGTAGGCTTTAACCGATATAAAGCTTAATTGCACAGTACATCAAACAAGCGAGAAAGAGGTCCAGAAAGTTGGGAAAAAACGTGATTTTTCTGTGTTAAAAAGGTCGAGTTTACCCTCTTATCTTTGAATCGCCACCACGCTCAAACCAAACAAGTGCGACCAAACTGCTAGGGTTGAAAAAAGACACAAGAAAAGAGAGAAAAAAGAGAGATAGAAAGAGGGGAGAAAGGAGGAAAAAAATCGGGAATCAAATCGCAAAAAAAAAAAAAAAAAAAAAAAAAAAAAGAAGTCCGTGCGCATCGATTTTTCCACGGTGACCCCTGCGCCGTGACCTTTCAGTAGCAAAACCAAAACAGCTTACACTATGTGAAAGAGCGGTCTTTCTACTTTTAATACAGGCATAAGGCGCGTTTCTAAGTCTCACAGAAATGGTTTTATGGACGATTTACCAACCCTACCCCCTTTTTTATTAGCATTTTGTAAAATGCCTGGCGCTCCTAAGGATATGAGCCGTCTCGTGAGAGAACCAACAATGTGGTTTCCCAACAGGTCCGACACAAACCCACTTGTACAAGCACAGAAGAGAGCTAGAAGCTTGAAATTTCTGTTTTAAGTAGAAGAGGAATTGTACTATCCGAGTAGTGAAAACAAAGGCGCTGATCAGCTTCGCAGTTACTGCGAAGCTGATCTGCCCCTTGTTTTCACCTATGCAGATTGTTGGTTTTCCCATGTGACAGCTCAACTGATAAGCCAGTATCTTGAGGAGTGAAGTCATAGCAATGGAAATGCTTACAGTGAATTCCACACTTATCATAAATTGCCTGAAAATCCTAGTTAACATTTTTTCAGTCATGTCAGGATACAGCCACCACCTCATGTTTATTAACCAGTTCTCTAGGAAGGCGAACGTGTCTTGCTCAAGGACATAACAATGTGACCCCAGTGGAGATCCAACCCAGAACCTCTTTATTCAGGTCCAACCCTCTACCACTAGGCCACAGTGTCCAAATTAGTAAATATAAAATATAATTTCTTTCCTCCTGAGCTGTGTTTCGCTCAAACACATACATCATCATCACTTGAATCTCAATGTTTTTTTCACCTGAATAAGTTTATGGCATTATGGATTATTCAATCATATGATAATTTACACGTGACTTCTGTGTAAAATATTTCCCACAGATCTTGCAACAATAAGGTTGCTCTCCAATATGTACTCCATGATGATGTTTCAATGTTGACAGGTCACTAATTTTCTGCCACACATCTTACATCAGTAAGGTTGCTCTCCAATATGAATTATCTCATGTGCTGTCAGAACAGATTTTTCCAAAAACGATTCCTGGTATATTTTGCAAATGTTTGGGGAATCTAATGTGTGACGCCTTACATGCCCAATTAGGCTGTCTTTTGTAGCAAGCATGCTGCCACATAAATCACAAGTGAAGTTTTCTCCAGATACTCTATGTCGAATGGGAATCTCGTGCGATTTTTTTTGATGATTTATGACGACCTATATAAAACTTATCTATGGGGTATATGTATAACATTAAACCTGTTCGTCGCACTTACATCCACGTGAGAGTCGATTTATGACGTCATCAATATGGCGGCTATCTGCCTATATATGAATTATTCGTATTTCCATCAAAATCAATTGAAAACGTCGCATTTTGACTTATTTTGCAAAGAAAATGTATGAAATGTATCTGATTATACACACGATAGACGAATTTAGTCGATGGGTCAAAGGATTTTGCTTTATCCGGTCGTGTGTCCGTTCATGCATACGTTGGACATACGTTTTTTTTTTCTTCTAGAACCGCCAACAACCTAGGTACCACGGGAGCTAATTTGACATACCTTTACACCCCCAGGACAATTTTTCATGGATGCCATATCATTCATTAGAACCACAGAAATGCAAAGAATTTTTGTCCTCAAAGATAAACTCAACTACACTATGAAAAATTGCATGGTTTCCATGGCAACACCGTCAACGTGATTCTTAAGCATGGGGGTATACATACAAAATTGATCATATCTTCACTGTTCCTTATCCTAGACTACTGAACATGGTCTCATTTTAAAGCATGGATATAGTGCTTCCTCCCGATGGTAAATAATGCGAATTATCTTATTTGCATATTCATTACTTTTAATGAAAAATGGCAAAAAATCTTTAAAAATCTATAAATAAACTAATTTCAGATCCAAACTGGCATTGTGATACTTTGTTATTGAAACGGAAATATCAAATGACAAATTTATTGATGACCAGGTCCTATATGAAAATTATCTCATTTGCATATTCATGAAAATTAACTAAAATATCAAAAAGTGAGGAAAAAAGAGGGAAAAATTATATCCATTGCAAGGTATTGCATATGTTATAAGACCTATCTTGCATCCCTGGGACAAAGTCTCAAGGCTGTAAGTGTTGTTAGAGGGACCTTTTTAATGCCATAGAATATTATCCTCAGCAATGAAAAAAAACAACATTTGCATGATGTAAAATTACATAGTTTCCACACCACTCCTCATGCGATTCTAAAGAATAGGCTGTACTTACAAAATACTTGTATCCCACAAATAGAATGCTCTAGAATACTATAATTGGTCTGACAGTGATGCATGTACTTAACAATTTAACCTTGATACCTTATATTTAAATCATTGAATTTACTATTTATGAAAATTAATTAAAAATAAACATAATAAATGGAGATGAATTGTGGAAAAATAGTGGGTTTACGTACAAAATCGCTTGTACCAGAGCTGTAAATCAACCCAGGATGCTGAAAGAGGTATCAAATGAATGCTATGGCAATGTACTATGGTCCTGAAGTACGATATAAGAATAATCCGATTTTCCATTTCATTAATTTTAATGAAAACTTTAAAAAATTAGAGAAAAGGAAATGCAAAAAATAATTGAGTAAACCTACAAAATGACTTGTATCTCGGCAATCAAAGTCTTATGGTGCTGAAAAGGGCACCAAATGGTGTGCAGGGAAATGTTATACCATCCTGTACTACAATTTATGAGTCATTTGGTTTTTAGTTTTAAGTAATTAACAGAACCTTTTGAATTAAGAGAAAAAATACGGAACAATTAAGGGGGTATACGTAGAAAAACGCATGTATCTTGGCTACTGAAAGACCTAAAGAGCTATAACTGGCATCAACTGATTACAAGGACAATGTTCTACAACCATGCAATCAGCTTATTTTGTTGTATGGATATTACTGAGATCTTCATAAATAAGAGAAAACTCAACGAAAAATGAACGGGTACACCAAACCAAAATCGTTCGTATCTCAGCTGCCAATATCCTTAGAGTGATGAAAATGTTACAAATTGAATGATAGGAGAATGCTCTACTGCCATGTAGTCCGATGGCTTAACCACATGTCATTAAATTTTCTGATTGTTACATTAATTTTCGAAAAATGGTGAAAATAACAGAAAATTGAAGGATGTGCTTCACCAAAATTTACTAAATTTTGCTTGCCAGAAAGCATGATTTATATATCTGAGCACATGACAATTATAGCTCCCTAGGTCTTTCAGTAGCTAAGATATGTGCGTTTTTCTATGTATGCCCCTTATTATTTCCGTATTGTTTTCACTTAATTCAAAAGGTTTTGTAAATATTCCTAAACCTTAAAACAAATGACCCATCAGTTGTAGTACAGGATGGTATAATAATGCCATAGACACCATTTGATGTAATTTTCAGCACTATATGACTTTTGATTGCTGAGATACAAGTTCTTTTGTATGTTTACTCATTTATTTTTTTTCTCTCACAAATTTGTTAAGTTTTCATTAAAATTTATGAAATGGGAAATCAGATTATTCTAATGCCATACTTCAGGGTCATATTAAAATGCCATAGCATTCATTTGATAGCTCTTTCAGCATCCTGCATTGATTAACAGCTCTGGTACAGGCAATTTTGTACACAGACCCCTCTATTTTTTCCACATTTTTTCTCCAATTCTTTGTGTTTGTTTTATTTATTTTCATGAATAAGTCAAGTCAGTAATTTAATATTAAGTATCAATGTTAAATTATTAGATTCATGTGGCACTATCAGTCCAATTAAAGAATTCTAGAGCATTCTGTTGGTGGGATATAAGTATTTTTGTAAGTACATCCTGTTCTTTAGAATCGCATGAGGAGTGGTTTGGAAACTATGTAATTTTACATCATGCAAATGTTTTTTTTCTTTTTCTTTTTTTTTCTTTTCTTTTTTTTTTTTTTTTTTTCATTGCTGAGGACAATATTTTATGGAATTAAGGTGGTCTCTCTGACAACACTGGCAGTCTTGAGAATTTATCCCAGGGATGCAAGATAGATTAGATCTTATAACCTATCCAATACCTTAAAATGGATATAGTTTTCCCTTGTTTTTCTTCCCTTTTTGACAGTTTTATTAATTTTCATGAATATGCAAATGAGATATTTTTCATATAAGACCAGGTCATCAATACATTCATCATATGATATTACTGGCTCTATAACAAAGTGTCACAACTACAGTTTGGGTCTGAAATTAAGTTCAATTATGGGTTTTTAAAGATTTTTCTGCAATTTTTCATGTTTTCATGTAAATTAATGAATATGCTAATTAGATAATTTGCATAACTTACCATAGAAGAAAAGGGCTATGTCTAAGCTTTTAAATGAGACCATGTGCAGTAGTCTAGGATAAGTAATAGTGGAGATAAGGTCAATTTTGTATGTACACCCCATCCTCAAGAATCACGTTAACGGTTGCCATGGAAACCGTGCATTTTTTTTTCATAGTGCAATTGAGTTTATCTTTGTGTAACGAAAATTAGTTGCATTTCTAGGGTCCGAATACATGATTTGGCACCCGTGAAAAATAATCTTGGGGGATGCAAAGTAGGTCAAATTAGCTACTGGTGTACTATGCATAGTTTAGCACTTTGTATGCAGATTTTGTCTTGACGTGGCTCATATTGTCAGTGCTTTGCTCCTTGTGAGAGATATTTTGTGGTAAAACAACTTTTATAAATACAATTGGTAAAATACATCCATTTAGAAACAGCGAGAAGCTGGAAATAAAATTTTATCTATCAGGCATACTATGAAAATGGTTGTTCAAATTGCATATTATGAGTGCGCTGGTCGCCATTTTGATGATGTCATAGTTCAGCCCATACCCGGGTCTCAGGGCGACGAACTGGTTTAAATTGTTGCATATGCCCCAAAGTTTGTTTTAAGGTAGGTCGTCATAAATCGTCATGAAATTCCCACGGGACGACTTTTTTGGCCCATTTGACATTGACTAAGAGAAAGAATGAGTCATAAAGTGTCTTTTAGAGGACGATTTTTGAGAAAAGCATTTCCCACAGATCTCACAACTGTAAGGTTTCTCTCCAGTATGGATGTTTTTATGTTCTACCATGCTTACTTTTTGAGAAAAGAATTTCCCACAGATCTCACAACTGTAAGGTTTCTCTCCAGTATAAATTCTTTTATGTGCTACCATTTTTTTCTTTTGCGCAATTGATTTCACAAGATTTCACAACATTAAGGTTTCTCTCCAGTATGAATTCTTTTATGTTCTACCATGCTTACTTTTAGAGAAAAGCATTTCCCACAGATCTCACATCTGTAAGGTTTATCGCCAGTATGGATTCTCTCATGTTTTTCCAAGGTTCCTTTTTGAGTGAATGCTTTCCCACAGTTTTCACAATTGTAAGGTTTGTCTCCAGTATGAATTCTTTTATGTTCTACCATTATTTTCTTTTTCGCAAATGATTTCCCACAGATTTCACAACTGTAAGGTTTCTCTCCAGTATGAATTCTTTTATGTTCTACCATGCTTACTTTTAGAGAAAAGCATTTCCCACAGGTCTCACATATGTAAGGTTTATCGCCAGTATGGATTCTCTCATGTTTTTCCAAGGTTCCTTTCTGAGTGAATGCTTTCCCACAGGTCTCACATCTGTAAGGTTTCTCTCCAGTATGAATTCTTTTATGTTCTACCATGCTTACTTTTAGAGAAAAGCATGTCCCACAGATATCACATCTGTAAGGTTTATCGCCAGTATGGATTCTCTCATGTTTTTCCAAGGTTCCTTTTTGAGTGAATGCTTTCCCACAGATATCACAACTGTAAGGTTTCTCTCCAGTATGAATTCTTTTATGTTCTACCATGCTTACTTTTAGAGAAAAGCATTTCCCACAGATCTCACATCTGTAAGGTTTATCGCCAGTATGGATTCTCTCATGTTTTTCCAAGGTTCCTTTTTGAGTGAATGCTCTCCCACATATTTCACAACTGTAAGGTTTCTCTCCAGTATGTGTTCTTTTATGTTTTTCCAAGGTTCCTTTCAGAGTGAATGCTTTCCCACAGATCTCACAACTGTAAGGTTTCTCTCCAGTATGAATTCTTTTATGTTCTACCATTTTTTTCTTTTGCGCAAATGATTTCCCACAGATTTCACAACTGTAAGGTTTCTCTCCAGTATGAATTCTTTTATGTTCTACCATGCTTACTTTTAGAGAAAAGCATTTCCCACAGATCTCACATCTGTAAGGTTTATCGCCAGTATGGATTCTCTCATGTTTTTCCAAGGTTCCTTTTTGAGTGAATGCTTTCCCACAGATTTCACAACTGTAAGGTTTCTCTCCAGTTTGTTTTCTTTTATGTTTTTCCAAGGTTCCTTTCAGAGTGAATGCTTTCCCACAGATCTCACAACTGTAAGGTTTCTCTCCAGTATGGATTTTATTATGTTCTACCATGTTTACTTTTCGAGAAAAGAATTTCCCACAGATCTCACAACTGTAAGGTTTCTCTCCAGTATGTATTCTTTCATGTTCTAATATGTGTGCCTTTTGCACGAATGATTTACCACAGATTTCACAACTGTAAGGTTTCTCTCCAGCTTGAATTCTTTTATGTTCTACCATGCTTACTTTTTCAGAAAAGCATTTCCCACAGATCTCACAACTGTAAGGTTTCTCTCCAGTATGGATTCTCTCATGAGCTACCATGTTTCCCTTTTGCGGGAATGATTTCCCACATATTTCACAACTGTAAGGTTTCTCTACAGTATGTATTCTTTCATGTTTAACCATGTGTACTTTCACAGTGAATGATTTCCCACAGATCTCACAACTGTAAGGTTTCTCTCCAGTATAAATTCTTTCATGCTTTTCCATATTTCCTTTCGGAGTGAATGATTTCCATCAGCTCTGATGGATAAGGCAACACCTTTCTACAGACACTTTTTGGTGGGTAGAGGATATCTGTAGTATCTGAAAAAAAAAATGTGTTTTAATGTCATTGTCTAAACCTCCTAGTAGCAGCCCCCGTGGCCGAGCGGTTAAGGGCGCTGTTTCTTAATCACTCGATCATCTCACTGGTGTGACTGGTGTGGGACTGGTGAGCCCCACACTATTACAATAATATTCAAAGATCTTTTTCTCTGAAACCACTTGGCCAATCAAACATATTGTTGAATAAACAGAGAAATTAGTTGTCAATATTTCCAACCTTTTCTTTGAATCCAGAAGAAGATGCTTAACTAATCATGCATGACTCATATACAGGTGCTTTTAGAAAAAAAATCCAACCAGATTTGTCAGTTTTTAGCTGTTTTATTCTTGTATGAAAACTTGTAGCTGTCATTCTGTCACTATACAACAGGCTACACATTTCTCCATATATGTTCTTATATTATCATTACAAAAACTTGCCTGTGCAATATACAGAGATTTTTTGTAGTAAAAACTGAAAGTTTCATCAGAAAAATTTTGATATTTTTCTTATTTTTGCTCAAAACATAGATTGTGGGTACACGTTAGAACTGCCTTGGCGAGGCGGTTCTAACGAGTACCCACAATCTATGTTTTGGAGCAAAAATAAGAAACCAGAGGACCAATGGTCCTGTAAACGCTCACCTGAGTCTGCTGCATATACATTGTACCAATAAACATGTTTGAATATTATGGTATTTAACCCCAGTGCAGGGGCAGATGAAGCCCTTGGGCAGTTTTCTTTTTTCAAAATAATCAATATTCTGTCCATTTGCAATTTCTTGCTGGCTTTTCACTTCAAATGACATTTTAACAGTTTTTCCCATTCAAATGCATGGGCAACCCATGTTGACCTTGCCATAAACTTGGTCAAGGTCATCAGAGGGTCATGATTTATATATACATTGTAGTACTTTAGCCATGGATGCTTCACACCAAGTTTCATTGAAATCAATCTATTAGTTTCAGAGAAGAAGATATTTGAAGGTTTTTACCATATAATTTATGGGCATGGCGGCCATCTTGGTCATGTGAACTTGATTATTAATATATACATTGGTTCCTCCATTCTACAGATGCCTCACATAAAATTTGGCTTCAATTGGCCAAGTGGTTTCAGAGGAGAAGATGTTTGAATATTATGGTAATATACATGTATATTCAGAGCAACAGATAAGCTGCATATCTGCATATTTTTCTCATACTGTAAGAGCAAAAACCCAATTATTTTCAAAACTCTGCATATCATGTACGCTTGACATTTTCTTGATACGCGATTGTGAGTATCTGTCAAGCGTATCAGCTGTTTACAATAGAAACGGAGCATTTATAAAAATGTCCTCGCAGGTAAAACCCAATTGTACGATCGTTACATTATGCCTTCCTATCCTGGATCACCCCGTTATCGGCTATTAGAATGTGTATTAAGTAAAGTATCCTGTATTACCTTTACTGTTTGATGGTACTGGGTTTTATCGGCTTTTAAACAGAACACCAGCGGTGTGCAAAGCTGTGTGCAAAAATAATTAAAACGAAAGTAGAAAATTCGCCCCCATTTTAAAGTGTCACAGGGACCCTTGCAGTTGAAATTCATGTATATCCTCGATGAAAAATCAATTATCTTTAATATATGCATGCAGTACATAGGGAAAAAATACTTCATATGTTTTTTTAGTCTCGCACATGTGCTGGAACATAGGTAACTGGTCAACTCGTACCCGAGTCAACTCGTACCCAAGTCATCTCATATCAATTTTGCAATGGAGTAAAATTGTCAAGTCATTGACAAAAGCTTTCTATTGTTAGAAGGCTTTTGTCAATGACTTGACAATTTTACTCAATTGCATCTTTTTTCTTGGGGTAACATTACCCAATTTCTGAACAAGAACTCTGATTTCACCCAATTAATCATGATTTTGTGGAGTAAAATACCCAATTGCTTGAAAAATTATCTGTTGCTCTGTATATTGCCCCGGGGTGTGGGCATATGAGCCCTTAGGTCCAATTTTTTTTCAGAATCATTAATATTTAGTCCTACTACCCATTTCCTGCAAGATTTTCACCTCAAATGACTTTTTAAAAAAGTTTTACCCATTCCAATGCATCGGCGACCTATGTTGACCTTGTCGTAAAATAGGTCAAGGTCACAACAAGGTCATGATTAATATACACATTGTAGTACTTCAGCCATCGGTGCTTCATGCCAAGTTTCTTTGAAATCCGTCCACCAGATTCGGAGAAGATTTTTGAAGGGTTTTTACCATATATGGGCATGGCAGCCATCTTGGTCAGTCATGTGAACTAGATAATTTATATATACATTAATTCCCCCATTCCATAGATGCTTCACATAAAATTTGGCTTTGATTTGCCAAGTGGTTTCAGAGAAGAAGATGTTTGAATATTATGGTAATATACATGTATATTGCCCCGGGGTGGGGGCAGATGAGCCCCTGGGGTCCAATTTTTTTTCAGAATCATTAATATTCAGTCCTACTGCCCATTTCCTGCAAGACTTTCTCTTTAAATGACATTTCAAAAGTTTTCCCTATTCAAATGCACTGGCGACCTATGTTGACCTTGCCGTAAAAAAGGGTCAAGGTCATCAAAGAGTCATGATTTATATACACATTGTAGTACTTGAGCCATCGATGCTTCATGCCAAGTTTCTTTGAAATCGATCCACTGGTTCTGGAGAAGAAGATTTTTGAAGGGTTTTCACCATATATGGGCATGGCGGCCATCTTGGTCATGTGACCTGGATTATTTATGTACACATTGATTACCCCTTCCTACTGATGCTTCACATAAAATTTGGCTTTGATTGGCAAAGGGGTTTCAAAGGAGATGATGTTTGAATATTATGGTAATGTACATGTATATTGCCCGGGGGGGGTAACATATGGGGCTTAAAGATTTTTATATATTATCCAGTAATGTATTTTCGACGCACATCTAATTTGACGCACCATTATGTTTCTGCCGTTGTTAAAACTACCATAGATTTTTGTTAAAGGCCAGTTGTTATAAGTAATTATCAACTCTTAACTGTTATATCTAAGTAACTAAAGGAAAATGTGTGAGTGTTTAGGAAAGGTTATGTCAGTTTTTCTTTGGGTACCCTGTTTGTCTGTCGTTTTCTTATGACACTTTTTTCACATGAATGACGTCGCAATTTTTGTTTCATTAACTCATTTCATTCATATAAAATGATTCCCACTCAATAAAGCATCATTAACTGCATAGATCTGGATCAATGACACATCCCCAAAATACCTAAATGTATACACATAAAATATTTTGTTTCAAAATTATGTCTTGTCATATATTTTATGTAATATAACTTGATGGAGATTAAATAGACCAGAGGACCAATGGTCCTGTAAACGCTCACCTGAGATCTGCTATATTAACCAAATATTTATTTAAAAAATTTGCCCTTTATGGGGCCCCACCAACCAATCAAAATAAAGGATAAGGACTAAAGTCAAAAACAAAAACAAAATTCAAATGTCTGCAATTTTAGCGGAAAAAAGCTGATTTCCACTTTTCCCATTATAAGTCTATGGAAACTTTAAGTTGCCATAGCAACCAGAGTTCTTATCCGCCTGGAATAAACTAGAATTGTCAGAGAATCTGACTATAGCCCCGCTTCTCAGCTTTTTTGCAGGGTGAAAAAAACAATGACAGGTAATACCCCGGGAGCTAATTTGACCTACCTTGCACCCCCCCCCCCAGGACAATTTTTCATGGGTGCCAAATCGTTCATTGGGACCCCAGAAATGCAAAGAATTTTTGTCCTCAAAGATAAACTCAATTGCACTATGAAAAAATGCATGGTTTCCATGGCAACCATTAAAGCGATTCTTCAGCATGGGGGTGTACATAGAAAATTGACCACATCTCCATTGTTACTTATCCTAGACCACTGAAATTGGTCTCATTTTAAAGCTTAGATATAGCCCTTTCATCCTACAGTGAGTAATGCAAATTTTTGAATTTGCATATTCATGAATTTTAATGAAAACTTTAAAAATGACAGAAAAAGCGTTAAAAATCCATAAATAAACTAATTTCAGGCCCAAACTGTCATTCTGACACTTTATTATTAAACCAGTAATATTATATGACAAATGTATTGATGATCTGGGCCTATATAAAAATTATCTCATTTGCATATTCATGAATATTAATAAAAATGTAAAAAAATGAGGAAAAACAAGGGAAAAACTATATCCATTGCAAGGATTTGGATAGGTTATAAGGTCTATCTTGCATCCATTTAACCAATTCCCATGGCTGCCAGTGTGGCCAGAGGGCACACCTAAATGGCATAAAATATTGTCCTCAATGATGAACACATTTGCATGATGTAAAATGACAGTCTTCACCCACCCCTCGTGCGATTCTAAAGAATAGGAGGTACTTACAAAAACACCCACATCCCACCAATAGCATGCTCTAGGATACTATAATTGGTCTGATAGTGATGAACCTAACAATTTAACCTTGCTACCTTATATTTATATCATAGAATTTGCTTATTCATGAAAATTAATAAAAAAAAAAACATTCTAAATTGGAGAAAAATCGTGGAAAAAATAGGGGTGTACATGCAAAATCGCTTGTACAAGAGCTATTGATAAACCCAGAATACTGAAAGAGGTTTCAAATGAAGGCTATTGCAATGTACTATGACCAGCGAAATAGATAACGATGCGTACTGCGTATGTACGCACGATTTTTCACCCAGTACGCATAGAAATATCAGACCTGTGCGTACCATGTACGCAGTAAAAATCAGCAATACACAAACAGTTTACGATTTAATGCGTACACAGATAAAAATACCTTTAAAATTGTCACAAAATGACAATTTGTCAACTAGTATTGTGAGGCTGCTCTGACAACAATCAAAAAGTAGTTACATTATGAATGCAGCTTCTGATCGTTTCATATTACATACCATACAATATAATATGTATCTTCAGTAGTTATACCGTATTAAACGTGTATTCCGTTCAGTGTCTGTTAACCAAAGGTTTATTCATGAATTTATTAGTAGTGTGTCACTTTGGTTTATTGAATAAGCATTTTGCATCGATTTCTGGTCATATTTTTTAATTCAAAACTTGATGTATTCCATGTTCTACAGTCATGCCAGTTATGTTTTTCCTCACTTTTGCTCTCTTATTATCTATACTGGATACAAAAGTATGGTTTAACAAGCCTTAATGACAGAATAACATGTATTTTTCATACTTGAATAAATGGTCTTATCCATACGTGTGCATATCTATAAGTTTGATTCTGAATGAGAGGTTAGAATATGAACCTTCAGAATACGCGTACACAGTAATATTGGCGGTACGCACTGTACATTTATTCTGATGCGTACAGTACGCATTGCGAAAAATAATTATCTACATCACTGATGATCCTAAAGTATGATATAAGAATAATCTAAATTTCAATTTCATTAATTTTAATGAAAACTTAAGAAATTTGAGAGAAAAAGTTAAAAACTTATATGGGTAAACCTACAAAATGACTTGCATCTCAGCAATAAAAAGCCCTATAGTGCTCAAAATGGTATCAAATGGTGGCTATGGCAATATCATACCATACTGTACTACAGTATTTAAGTCATTTGATTTTTTGTTTGAAGAATATTAACAAAACCTTTTGAATTTAGTGAAAAAATACGGAAAAATAATGGGGGTATAAGTAGAAAAACGGACATATCTTGGCTACTGAAAGCCCTAGAGAGCTATATTTGGTATCAAATGATTGCTAGAACAATGTTCTATAACCATGCAATGAGCAATATAAACATCAACTATTGTTGGTGTATGTATATTAAAGAGATTGTCATAAATAAAAGAATAATCGACTATAAATGAAGGGGTACACCAACAAAATTGCTTATATCTCAACTGCTAATATCCGTAGAGTGCTGAAAATGGTACCAATAGATAGCTAGGAAAATGCACTACAGCCATGTGGTATGATAAATTAACAAAATGTTATAAAATTTTCTGAATGCTACATAAAGTTTTGAAAAATTGTGAAAATAACAGAAAATTGAAGGCTGTGCTTAAACAAAATTTATTAAATGTCGCTTGCCAGCGAAGATGATTCAAATATCTGAGTACCTGGCAATAATACATTGTGCTAGCAATAAATTGATGCCATTTTGAGTTCTCTATGGCTATTGGTAAATGAGATATTAGCAATTTGGTTGGTGTACCCCGTCATTTTTCATTGATTTTTTCTCTTATTTATGACAATCTCATTAATATCCATACAACAACAATAGCTGATGTTATATATTGCTGATTACATGGTCATAGAACATTGTCCTAGCAATCATTTGATACCAATTATAGCTCTCTAGGTCTTTTAGTAGCCAAGATATGTGCATTTTTCTACGTATACCCCCATTATTTTTCTGTATTTTTTCACTAAATTCAAAAAGTTGTGTTAATTTTCTTCAAACAAAATATCTAATAACTCAAATATTGTAGTACAGGATGGTTTAATATTGCCATAGAAACCATTTGATACCATTTTTAGCACTATAGGGCTTTTGACTGCTGAGATGCAAGTCATTTTGTAGGTTAACCCATATAAGTTGTTAACTTTTTCCCTTAAATTTCTTAAGTTTTGATGAAAATCCATGAAACTGAAAAAAGATTATTCTTAAATCATACTTCAGGGTCATAGTACATTGCAATAGCATTCATTTGAAACCTATTTCAGCATCTTGGGTTTATTAAGGGTAAACACTACTATTGTTTATGAGCACACTGTTTGCGCAACGTCGGCGTTTAGTATCTGCATGTTACGCGTAGTTTTTAACGTCGCTTTGTTTTGATTTCCCAATGACGTTGCAAGCTGTAGAATCTTATTCTGTTTGTTTCTGCATAATTAAGTCCTAAAGCGGGTATACAAATTGTTCATTTTTATTTTAAAAGAAGTTCTGTGGCAATTGATATACCCAAATTCGTGTATAAGATGAATTATTTGTGAAAACGTTTATTTCGCTGTTGATGACGTCGCATAAATATACGCGACGTCAGTGTAACGTTTGGCGTCAAAACGAAAAAGGCGGGAATATTGAACGTTTTTTCTCTATATCTTCCAACGCAATCCGGCGACCCTCAATTTTTATTTGAACTTTTAAATGGTTACCACGTTTCCTATCTCTTGGAGTAATTTAATCAAAATCATATGCGTAGTTTAGGAGATATCGCAAAAATACGTATTTTTTCCAGGTTTGAAAAGATGGCGAGAAAGTTAATTTTGCATGTAATCTCCTCAGTTTAAGAGCGAATAGCATCAAAATGTAAGAAAATAACACTCATCGTGTGTTTAAGTTGTTTTTGCAGTAAAAACATATATATAAAAACACATGTCCGTTACGAGTGCGGTTTTCTGAAATGCACGAGAAACATCCAAAAAGTTCTGATACCATGGAAACGAGGCCGGTGACTCCCCACTTTTATTTCGATTTTAGTCCAAGGATACAATTATCTTGTAGCATAGGAAGTTTCATGAAAATCATATGCGGGAATCAAATAGTAATGTTTCCCTTTAATAGCGATTTTGTATGTATATCCCCTATTTTTCCACGATATTTCTCCATTTTTAATGTTTTTTTTATTAATTTTCATGAATAAGCAAATTCAATGATTAAAATATAAGGTATCAAGGTTAAATTGTTAGGTTCATGCATCACTATCAGACCAATTATAGTATCCTAGAGCACGCTATTGGTGTGATGTATTTTTGTAGGTACACCCTATTCTGTAGAATCACACTAGGGGTTGGTGTGGAGACTAGGTCATTTTACATCATGCAAACATGTTTATCATTGAGGACAATATTTTATGGCATTAAGGTGGTCCCTCTGACCACACTGGCAGCATTCAGAATTTGTCCCAGGGATGAAAGATAGACTTTATAACCTATCCAATACCTTGCAATGGAGATATTCTTTCCCTCGTTTTTCCCCAATTTCTATCAATTTCATTAATATTCATGAATATGCAAATGAGATAATGATCATATAGGCCCAGGTCATCAATAAATTTCCCATATGATATTACTGGTTCAATAATAAAGTGTCAGAATGACAGTTTGGGTCTGAAATTAGTTTATTTATGGGTTTTTAACGATTTTTCTGTCATTTTTAATGTTTTCATTAAAATTCATGAATATGTCAATTCGAAAACTTGCATTACTTACTATAGGAAAAAAGAGCTATGTCTAAGCTTTAAAATGAGACCAATTTCAGTGGTCTAGGATAAGTAACAGTCGGGATATGATCAATTTTCTATGACCATCCCCATGCTTAAGAATCGTGTAAATGGTTGCCATGGAAACCACGCATTTTTTCATAGTGCAATTGAGTTTAACTTTGAGGACAAAAATTCTTTGCATTTCTGGGGTCCCAATGAACGATTTGGCACCCATGAAAAATTGTCCTGGGGGGGGGGGGGGTGGGGGTGCAAGGTAGGTCAAATTAGCTCCCGGGGTATAACTATCACAAGGTAGATCTCGTCAATATTGATGCGCATACAAAATTTGGTCTGATTATGTCAATCCGTTCTCAAGATATTGAGCGTAAACGAAATTCTGACCTCAATAAAGGACCATAACTCAATCAAAATTTTGTGAAAAATGACGGGTAACAATCCCAAGCTAGATCTCGTCAATGATGATGTGCATACAAAATTTGGACGGATTCTGTCATTTCGTTCTCAAGATATTGAGCGGAAACAAAATTCTGAAGTCAATGAAGGGCCGTAACTCCTTCCAAATTTTGCGAAAAATTACAGGTAACGATCCCAAGCTAGATCTTGTCAATGTTGATGTGCATACAAAATCTGGACAGATTCTGTCCTTTCGTTCTCAAGATATTGAGCGGAAACGAAATTCTGAAGTCAATCAAGGGCCGTTACTCCTTAAAAATTTTGCGAAAAATGACAGGTAACAATCCCAAGCTAGATCTTGTCAATGTTGATGTGCATACAAAATTTGGTCAGATTTTGTCAATTCGTTCTCAAGATATTGAGCGGAAACGAAATTCTGAAGTCAATCAAGGGCTGTAACTCCGTCAAAATTTTGCGAAAAATGACGGGTAACAATCCCAAGCTAGTAGACCTTGTCAATGTTGATGTGCATACAAAATTTGGTCGGATTCTGTCAATTCGTTTTCAAGATATTGAGCAGAAACTAAATTCTGACGTCAATCAAGGGCCGTAACTCCGTCAAAATTTTGCGAAAAATGACGGGTAACAATACCAAGCTAGATCTTGTCAATGTTGATGAGCATACAAAATTTGGTCGGATTCTGTCATATCGTTCTCATGATATTGAGCGGAAACGAAATTCTGACGTCAATCAAGGGCCGTAACTCCACTAAAACTTTGCGAAAAATGACGGGTAACAATCCCAATCTAGATCTTGTCAATGATGATGTGCATACAAAATTTGGTCGGATTCTGTCCATACATTCTCAAGATATTGAGCGGAAATGAAATTTTGGCAATAATGAAGGGCCATCCAAGGGCAATAACTCTTCTGCAAATTTGGGGAAACTGACATGCATTTATACTTAAGTAGATTCTGTCAATATTGATGCCAGACCTGGGTTAATCTTAATCTTTAATCATAATTACTTTTATTCGATTGAAATTTTTTTCAATCAAAAATTATATTGTAATCATAGATTTTTACGATTAAAATTAATCTTATTCTTATTCGAATACTTTTCAAAAATGCCTGTAATCGTGATTAATTTTACAAATAAATTTAGATTACATTTGAAAATGTGTTGAACATTCTTTTCCTCAGAAAGCAAGAAAGTGAAGAAATTTGTCTCTTTAATTATGATAACAGGAATAAAGAGATACACAATATTTAAAACAAACAAACAACATTTATTGAAGTAATAGATTTGCCATTAATTGCTTATTATGGAACAGATTATTATTACAATGACAAAGGCACATTTTGAAAACAAACTGGTTGTTGTCAAAACACTCTAGAGAAGCGACAATAAACAAAGGATTAAAGCAATCAACAACTGTCAGAGTCATATTGAAAAATTTGTTACTGCAGGATTCGAAAAATCTTGAGACTTATTTTTAACATTTTTGTCTAATTTTGACAAACTTTCACCAATTTATAGGACACAGGAAACACAAAATAACGTTTTTAATAATTATTTACTTTAAATAAAAAAAAGTCTACTGAAGAAAGAATAAGAGGATTCATATAAATTATGTCAAACTGGTATACTGAGCATGCTGAGTTAAAGCATAACAACATAAATCAAGACTAGCAAGACTATAAAGGCAAAAGTAATCGATTAATTATTCGATTAATTTTGCAAATCAATTGTAATTGTAATTGATTACATTCATAAAAAAGTATTTTCAATTGTAATCGTTAATCGTAAGATTAAAAGTAATTGTAATCGTTAGTGATTAAATTTGAAATCAATCGATAACAGGTCTGATTGATGCATATGCAAAATTTGGTTTAAGTCTAACAACTGGTTCTCAAGTTATGTGAGGTAATGGAATGACGAAAGGACGGAAAGACGGAATAACAGAATAAGGCCAACATTAGAAATATTCTTGTTTCCCCTTTCCCGACCCTGTATCTCAGGTATGAGTCGGTCGGTCGGATTTTTTTTTATCCATACATACCCTAATCAATGAATTACCTGTTCTAATATAAGTAAAACATCTATATAAGATACACAAATGAGTTTACAATTGAAGATGCAATTTATCTGTGTTCTTCAAGGATAGAAATGTTAGCAATTTAAGTCAATTCTTCCTTCTGGAGCATATTTCTTTTTTGTTCATGCAGTTAAAAAAATCTTGAAGGAAAAAATGCAATAAAATTTTTTGGGTCAGGGCAAATTTTTAGGGTCGGTCGGGGAAGGGGAAACAAATGTAATTTTATTTTTGGCCTAACGGAATAACGGAACTACGGAAGGACAGGGTGAATCCAGTAAAGGACCAGTATAGCCCCCACTTTTTCAAAGCGGGGCTATAAAAACACAAATTATGTAGAGGCCACTGTCAGGAACATGTATACAAAGTACAGGCTTAATCCCCTTGACAGTTTCTGAGAAGAAATCCCCTTGACAGTTTCTGAGAAGAAGATTTTTGAATGTTTTTCAAAATTTTGCCCTATATGGGGCCCCTGCAACCATTCAAAATAAAGGATTAGGACAAAAGTCACATGAAACGTAGAGGACTACTCAATAAACATTTCTGCAAAAACAAAATTCTCCAACAAGACAGCAAAAACTGGCAATTTTCACTTTTTTTCCATTATAAGTCTATGGGAAGCATAAGTTGTCATAGCAACCAGAGTTCTTATCCGATCAAAACAAAAAACACAAATATTCTTTCCCCCTACCTATAGATGCTGTATGTGTAATATGAGAACAATCGGACGGACGACGGATGACAGACGGACGGACACCGGAGCATGGGCATACTATAAGCTCACCTATGAGCCTTCGGCTCAGGTGAGCCAAGGAGTTTCAAGACATGGAGATCGTGCTTCACCACATCAAAGGTTCCATGTCCGGCACCGCGACACCTTTTAATAAGTCGAGTACCATAATAAATTAACACCTAATTATGTACCCAGGATGAACACGGCCTCAGTGCTAGCAGAACAGCATGAAAATAACCACAGATTTTCTTTCAATGTGTGCATGGAATGTTTTTTTTTTTTTTTTTTTTTTTTTTTTTTTTTTTTTTAATTTTCATAATATAGTATTCACGAGTAAATTAATTAAACGTCCATATGTTTCACAAATTTCTAAGTGTTTGTAGGGTCTCACCTGCTCTTTTATGATGCTTGACTACCGCGCGCTGCTCCGTACGTTTCAACAATGTCGGCGTTTTTTCGCTCGAAAAATTATCCATGTTTGTCTTTGAAAAGATGTCAAAATTGTGAATTTCATGTTACGAAGCTGATTCTTTGTACTTGCATCAAAACAAATGTTAATATGACATCATGCAAAAATTCATGCCGTTTTGGCGCCGTTTAATGACGGAACTGATAAAGATTTAAAACATCAAAAACATCTGAATGAGGGATTTCTATATGCCGTATGTCAATCGCCGTTCTTTAAACAATTCTTGCAAAATTTCACTAAATTTATCCACAAACTAAAGAATATGGACGGCTTTGTTATTTCAAAAGTTTCATCGTATTTGGACCGGGAACTATCCGACTATACCTCGTCCATGTAAGAAATCGTAAAAGGCTAAAATCTTGTACGGAAGATCTAAACATAAACCTGTGTTCACCTCGACACACGATTAATATCAATGATACTTTTTTGTATGTGGGGTTGAGGGGAGGAGAAGTGGAACAAACAACTTTTCATTACGAAAACCATGCAATATATTGAGATTTATTCATCTGTCAAAAAATGAAAATTTTAAACATGTTGTTTTTTTTTTCTCAAATTTTCTCAAAACATAGATTTTGGGTACACATTAGAAACACTTCACAGGTGTGTTTTTTTATATGTTTGCATGTTTTGTGTTTGTTAAGAACCCGAATAGAACGAAATGAGATTATTTAAGATTTGACCATGTAACAAAAATTGCTGACAATGTATTCCTTCACTCGGCTTACAATATGTTTTTCTCCGGCTTACGATATGTTTTCTCCGTATAAGTTTTGATTTAGTTTTTTTCCCTGCCTCGGTTTTTGGAGTGGGAATTTCTTTCTGAATGTGCCATTTCCTGATCATTGCCTACTTTTACTTGTCTTGCCTGTTAGGTAAACATGTACGAAATACTGTAGCATATGCATCGATGAGCATGGGCAAGCTGTAATGAGTTTGGCACAGCACAAATATCTCTGATACTGGAATTTTAAATTCCACTGGTTTCAAAATAAATACTTATTTAATATTAAGATGAATACAGTTAGATCTATCCCCATTTACGTAAGTCGCTGATGCGAAAAACATTGAAGACGCAAAGGAAGTGTACTCATGGAACTGTAAACTTTAATATTGCAATGCGCTTTAGAATCGCCCTTATAGGAAAACACCAAGCATACCCTAGTGCTTCTTTTTGATCGTTCAAAACACATTTTCGGATAATTTTGGACATATTGCTGCTTAGCTTACACGAAAGCTGAGAAAATTTCCCTTTTTAACATATGGTTTTAAAATTTAGGAAACCTTCGGAGCATTTTGTAAATTAGGAATTAAATAAATTTGATGATGCAAATAAAATAAACAACTTACTTATTTCAGCGATTTAAAGATTACTGGCACCTGTTTGGTAATAATTTCTTAGTTACCGTGTAGAGCTATATGTCTACTTTCAATGATAATCAAGTGTGCATAATTTATTGCAAGTGTCATTGTGCTGTGACAAGTGCGCATTCACGTCTGTAATTTTCTGTTATAAAACTGAAGTGGCGATTTTATCCATTTTCACTGTTGGAGGCGGTGCTGGACATGGTGTTTAAAGGAATTGTTAATTAGATGATAATAACCCTTCAGATTAGATGTTTTCCGTTGACTTGCATTGCGCTCACAGCATGTGACTAAATGTGCTAAATAAGCTGATAATGAAGCACGAACTCCAGGTATAGAAACTCCTTGGGTGAGCTAAATAGTTGACTTCTTGACTTTGCTTGTAGCAAATGACCAATTCAATCTATGAAAATTTTTATTAGTATCGTAATTTAGAACCAAAAGAACAATTTTGTCTGTGACATTGTTTTATGTCTACAGTCGTAACAGAAATATTTGTGCTTCAATTACCCTACCCCTAAAATTTGATACTCCAAAATGGCGGCCATTTTCTAAAACAAGCACATAATTTTAGGCATGTATGGAGTTATTTTTCCATAATATTTGCTATTTCTGGACAGGTCAGGGATTCTCTCCAGATAAATAAAATTATCCTTTACCGGTGCAATGTCCATTGCACGAGTGAGAATGTCAAATCTAATTTAGTGCGTCATTTCACGTCTGTAAAATAAAATGGCAGAATTTAGGGTAGACTGATTTCCTATTGATTTTTTCACAGAACAGCTACAAGAGACATTTTAATAGTGTTAAATAATGTGAAGGTAGCTACTTATTGCATTGCATAGCCAAAAAATATTTTGAATATCTTTGGAAAAGTACAATTTTCAATAGGATGTTTAAATGCGTCAAAACCCATTACTCTGTTATTAAGCTGTCATTGTTTTTTTGGAAGACTGAAACGTTGAAAATACTTAAATGCGCTAATTGATCGACTCATTATTTAGCATTTTAGCACAGATTTATTGAAATACGACTATATACACTAAGGCGATCCTTAGTCTTTTTTAAACTTTAGAATCTGTCCGCCCAATAAATACCATGTTTGACTAGCTTATTACCAACTGTTATTGATTTTTTAAGACACATGCTACAGTATAATAGTATAATTTGAGCCTGTGCCTTTGAAAACCTACAATTTGGGTTCCGACCAGGTCTGACACAAACTGGCCTGTAAAGTCACAGAAGCGGCTAGAAGCTTGAAATATCCGACCTAAGAAAACAAGAATTGTACTATTTCATGCTGCGAAAACAAAGCCAATGGTGCAGATCTGCGGCTTTGTTTTTGTCTAAGAAAACAAGAATTGTACTATTTCATGCTGCAAAAACAAAGCCTATGGTGCAGATCTGCGGCTTTGTTTTCGCTTATGCAAATTGTTGTTTTTCTCATGCCGTGGCTCATTTTCATTCTAATCATCTTGACACACACTTTTTCCGGACGCGGCCCATGTAGCGGGGTTGGGGAGAGGAGTGGAGCGGGGGTTGTGGGGGGGGGTGGCAGCCCCCCATATATATATACAGTTAGGTTTCCCTTATAGAAAAGTTGCCATTAGAGGAAAATCTTGAATGTTTGATCAATTTTCTCGGAACTGGCTAGTTTCAAAATAATTTTGATTTTGCTGTCATACTTGCCAATCCATGCAGATTCAAAGCACACACCATTATATTTCAACCTTGTTGTATTTTGACTGAGATCTGCATGAAATAAGAGCTGTCGCAGGACAGCGTAGCTCGCCTGACCTGTGCTTTGCCACTAAATCTATTAAAATCTATGTCCCATGACATTGATCTCAAGGTCACTCAGGTGGGTCATGATGGTACAGCATAAAACTTCAGACCAATATCTACCAACATGCAAAGTATGAACTTGATCCATCAACATGTTCAAAAGATATAGACTTCTAAAAACTTTAACCAAAAACTTAAACACAAAATTTTTAAGTCCGTGACCTTGACCTCAAGGTCACCCAGGTGGGTTGTGATGGTACCGCATAAAACTTCAGACCAATATCTACCAACACGCAAAGTATCAACTTTATCCATCAACATGTTCAAGAGATATAGACTTCTAAAAACTTTAACCAAAAACTTTAACACAAAATTTTGAAGTCTGTGACCTTGACCTCAAGGTCACCCAGGTGGGTTGTGATGGTACCGCATAAAACTTCAGACCAATATCTACCAACATGCAAAGTATCAACTTGATCCATCAACATGTTCAAGAGATATAGACTTCTAAAAACTTTAACCAAAAACTTTAACACAAAATTTCTAAGTCCGTGACCTTGACCTCAAGGTCACCCAGGTGGGTCGTGATGTTACAGCATAAAACTTTAGACCAATATCTACCAACATGCAAAGTATCAACTTGATCCATCTACAACTTCAAGAGATATAGACTTCTAAAAACTTTAACCAAAAACTTTAACATTTGAGCAACGCCGACGCCAACGCCAACGCCGACGCCGGGGTGACTGCAATAGCTCTTCCTGTACTTTCGTACAGGCGAGCTAAAAATTATCAGCAGTTTGCTGAACTTCTTTATTTGGCTTTATTTTGAAACACATTTTTTGTACACATGCATCACTTTTTCTTTTCTTTGAAACAAGGTACTTAAAAATGGTATAATACTGAAGTAATTTTACTTCAGAATAGATATATACAAAGAACCGCTAATTGCTGATTCACATACTGGATTTATAGACAAAAATGTAATGCATGGTAAGGTTGCCATTAGGGGTTAATGAATTCATATGTTGGAAGAATGTCACCCAGACTCATCCTGAAAAGCGATTTTAGCTGAACAAGTTGGCTCATTTATCACATCAGGGTGTCTTAGACCTCCAAGGCACAAAAAGATGTAAAAGTTTTCAGAATTATAGGCAAAAAATTAAGTAAAACACAAGGGAGTGTTATATTTACATACAACCTTTATATTCGAAATGCGTATGCGTTATAGTGCAGAAAAGTAACAAAATTTTAAATTTTCTTGGAAGATGACTGAAAGTAGTTAGGTTGCCAGCTGTGTGGTGATTGGTTCTTAGGTTTAAGAGTGATATTAGCTTTTTTCAGGCGGACAAATTTCACCAAATGTAGGTGATTCTATAAGGGGGAAAATGGTTCTCTATAGGAGACTTAATGGGCATAACAGTGTTAGAAATAAGCAATTGCCCGATTGCCCGACACGGGTTGAAATCCCGTTGGACAACCTACGTTTGCCTTGCGCTTGCCCGCCGGACAACCTGAAATTTTGGTCCGTTTTCCTTCAATTCCGGTCGTTTTCGGTCATTTCGTTCACTTTTTATCCAGTGCAGTTAAATGCGGTTATTGAATGTATTCGATGTAACGAACATTCTGATTGGGTAAATGTGATTATATTGACCAATCAGTAGCCTCCTTTTTCGTTTCTTTTGGGGAGAAAAAAGTATGGAATCAGTATTTGTTTTACCGATATTCGGGCCTCAAAAAGATGAACCAGCCGCTAAATAAACCTGAATGGAGCACTCTGAAGTAAAAAAAAACAGTCTCAGTGATCCATCTACCCTTGAGCCATGCATATTTTACGCAAAAAAAATATGGCATGGCACTAAAATTTGACCGCAACACCTCAAACTGACGCATCTGTAAAAACGAAAGTAGAAAAGTTTACCATTTCCAGCAATTATTTCGGGCAGAGACACTTGCTTTCAACCCAGTTTTGTTTCGTTTTGTTTGTAATACCAAAAGCCAGTGGATTTTAACTCGATTTTAACTTTCTTTTTTAGGCATAATCATGTTTTTAAGTTCAGAATTCACGATCTTTTTTGACAGTCACTGTACCCCACCCACTCTGCACTAGGTTAACATGATGCGAAGGAAAACAGTTTCAGTTCTTTGTCAGTTATTATTGACAATATATTTTTGAGTAAATAAAATTTTTTAAGTATTTCACACAAGAAAATTGCAATCTAAATAATTTGCAAGTGATTAAGTATTTTGGGTCAAAGCAGATTTTCTATTTATAGAACCACAGTTTTCTAAATACAAGTTTGACTTTTTAAAAAAGGGGCAAGCAAAGGTTTCATGCAAATAATGTTTTAGTTGCACAAAATAGCTTAATGAAAAAAAACCCCAAAACATCAGCTGATAGGTACATCAACCTTTTGAGCTTGAAGTGGATGTAAACACTTGGACAGAAGAATTTTTGAAACTTTCTATTATTTTATTTTGAAACTGGCTGTCATGTAACTTTGATGGTTATAAATGCTGTGAAAAGTACCAAATATAAGGTTGAAAAAGTAGGGGTATGGTATACCTGTGCAAGTACATTTATAAGTGGATTAAAGATTTTTATCTGGTAGAAAGCAAAAACTTATAATCAATGGCAAAACTTCAAAAATAGTAAACAGTCACAAGTGGAATTCCTCAGGTGAGTCCGAGTGTTGTAGAACAAATATTCTTCTTAGATTTTACAAATGCACTCCGCATGGTTGTCATTGTATGCACAAAATTTTGCTGATGATGCTAAAATCTGTTTAGTCAAATTTTCAACTGCAGGAATAGAGTGGAACCAAAGTTGCTTTAATAACGTGATCACACTGTCTGAAACATGAATTGCACATCAAATTATTGACACATGTTTATTTTTTTTTGGTAAAAAAATCGCAAGTTTTGGGGGGCAAGTTAAAATCCTGGGGGGCAAGTTGAACTTGACCTCAGGTTGCCCCCCGGGCAAGTTGCTATGCAAGTCTTATTTCTAACACTGCATAACAGAAAGCAATGAAGCATTTTCAGCACAAAATTATTTCAAGGAACAAATAATTATATCATTTATTAGATGCATTGATAGTCTTCCTATATGAACCATTAGAAAAATCCAGGAATGTTCTGTAAAAGAAAAAAATCCATATTTTGAATTAGTGATTCTATAAAGGAAACCTCACTGTATATTTGGTGAATTATTCAATTTGGGGGTGGGGGGTTGCAGCATGTTGCATGACTTGTATTGTTTACAAATAAGCCGGATCTTGTGTTATATGAAACTATGCGATTAACAATATTTTTAGCTGTATTGTAAAAAGGTAAAAGCGATAATTGAACTCACTTGTAACTTGTAACTTGTAACTTGTTGGTAGTAGAATCTTGTAAGTCCTTACGACTTGTCATCTACATCTCTTCTTAGCGATACATTTAAAAGTACTTCCGGTGCTATTTTAAAAAGTCTTTGATGTGTTGTTATAGGATGGCACTTAATTCTCCTTCCGAATACAGTGAATATATGTTTCAATTAGTAAATATCTCCAGTTTGGTACTTCTTATCTCCCATGTATCTATCATACAAGGTCTTGAAGCTGAGTACCGTAGTAGAAGTCATTATTTCCTCGGTGAGATCATTCCATCTATCAATAGTTCTGACACAAAATGAGTTTAACCTTAATGTTTTTAATGCTCTTGGTTTAACCAGTTTCTTGCTGTGACCACGGGTGTTTATTTCCGAATACTCAAACATTCCATCCATTTTTACGTCATCTATGTTGTTCAATATTTTGAAAACCTGTATCATATCCATTCTATATCTTCTATAGTGGAGTGTTGTTAAGTTTAATTCACGTAATCGTTCTTCATAACTGAGATGAGAAAGTTCTGGCAAAAGTCTTGTTAATCTTCTCTGTACATTTTCAACTGCTCTTATATCCTTTTTCAACACAGGGAACCAGATTATGTTTCCATAATCGATGATGGGTCGTATGATAGTTTTATACAAGGTCAATAATGTTTCTTGATCAAGATATGAAAATGTTCGTTTGATTAATCCAACTAGTTTGTTTGCTCTATTGATTGTCAAGCTAATGTGTTTTTCAAACTTTAGGTTTTCCTGTACATACACTCCAAGATCTTTTTCAATTTCAACTGATTTTAACACTTTAGTACTACCCTGTTTATCTGTCATTTCATATTCAAACCTTGGATTTTCTCTCCCAATATGCATAACTTTGCACTTTTCAACATTAAATATCATCAACCATTTAATAGTCCACTGACAAAGCTTGTTCAAGTCGTCTTGAATCATTTCGAAGTCCTCGAGGTTTTGTAAGTCTTTGTACAATTTGGCATCGTCCGCGAAGAGTTTTGTAAACGATTGCACTTCATCCGGCAGATCGTTCACATACATTATGAATAACAGGGGGCCCAGGACTGAGCCCTGGGGTACCCCACTGGATACATCGGTCCATTCTGAAGATTGGCCATTTATGACTACTCTTTGTTGTCTGTTGGATAGGAAACTAGATATCCATTTTAGAACATTTCCTGACACTCCTAGTCTTTCAAGTTTGTAAAGAAGGCGTTTGTGCGGAACAGAATCAAACGCCTTCTTAAAATCTAAGAATACTGTGTCCACTGGAATATCCGAGTCAATATACTTCGACCAAGTGTCAAATACTGTCAATAATTGTAATATGCACCCCCTTCTTTCTCTGAATCCGTATTGAGAGTCTGTGAATAAATTACTATCTTTACAATGTTCCATGATGGCACTTTTAATAATACTTTCAAGCATTCTGCAGAGTATACTAGTTATACTAATTGGTCTATAGTTTGATGACTTTGTTTTGTCGCCACTTTTGAATATACTCGTTACATTGGCAAGTTTCCATTCATTGGGCAAAATACCCTCACTGAGTGATTTATTGAAAATTACAGTAATTGGATAAGAAATATTGTCAGCTGTCTCTTTCAAGAATCTGGGGTGAAAGTTGTCAGGTCCAGTTGATTTGGATACATTCAATTGTTTTAATAACAGTTTTACTTTGTTTTCTGTCACAACGATATCACTAATTGAGCTGTCTATGTTTGTTGAATAGTCAGGAAATTCATCGTTCTCATCTTTAGTAAATACCGAGCTAAAGAAATTATTTAGTTCATTTGCTTTGTCTTTATCATTTGTGATCCATTCACCATTGTCATTTTTCAAGTCACCTATCCCTGATCGTGTTTGTGTTTTACTCCTTACATATTTCCAGAAAGACTTGGGGTTTTCTTTCACTTCTAATGATATACCTCTTTCAAACCTTCTCTTTGCATATTTTACACTTCTGGATACTTTATTTCTTATTCTACAATATTCAATGTAATGTTCCCGGTTTCTCGAGTAAGTATACTTTTTCCAAGCTTTATACTTCTCTTCTACTAATTTCAAACAGTATTTATCCATCCAGGGAGGCTTTGGTTTCTTGGGATTTAGTTCTTTATGCTGAGGTATTGTTTCATTTACAATGTTACTGACTTCACTAGAGAAATATTGCCAGCTGGTTTCTAAGTCCATGTCAAGCATACACGCCCAGTTTACAGATGATAATTTTTCATTTGCACTAGCATAGTCACCTTTGTAGAAATTTCTTTTCTCTGTATATGATTGAGATACATGTTTAGGAAATATAAGTTCAATTTCAACACTCAGATGATCACTATTTCCAAGTCTTGTTGTGATTTCGAGATTTTTAACAATGTCAGAGTTGTCTGTCACACACAGATCCAATACATTTCCCGGTTGATCATTTACCCATCTGGTTGGGCTCAATATAGTTTGCTCCCAAAAATTGTCCCTTAGGCACTCGAGAAATTTGTAAGATAAATGATTTTCACTCCTATTAGTTGTCCATAATTCCCAGTTTATTTCCGGCAAATTAAAATCGCCTAAAATCAGTACATTAGAAAACTTTTCTCTTTTCACCTTTTCTAACAAGTCCAACAATAAATCATTATTTTCTGTACTTGATTGGGGACTTCTGTATACTCCTCCAATTAAGAAAGTTTCTTTTTCATTTAACTGTATATTCACCCATACATTTTCATTAAATGAATGGTTTGTCAATTCTAAGTTCAATGTTGATGATACTGTATCTTTTACATAAATTGCCACTCCTCTACTATTTTCCTCAACATTTGATCGATATAAATTGTAATGTTCTATTTGAAGCTCTTGCTCGGTTATATCAGTAGATTTTCCTGTCTTCGGGTAAACCTCTGTGATAATTAAAATATCAGGTGCCACAAGCTGAATTCTTACTTTCAGTTAATCTAACTTAAACAGTAAGTTATCTGCATTGGTGTAATATAAAGTAAGTCCTTCTTTCACACCCTTAAAATCCAAATTAATGTCATGTTCATGTAACGATTCATTGGTAAAAGTACTTTCATCACTACTCTGAGTGAAATCACTTTCAGTGTCTGTTGAATCAAGATTACTACCCTGGTCACCATGTCACGATTGCAGGGAGTAATCCGTGTCTATCAGAATGTACAAAAAAGTCCAAAAGTAACTATCATAACTTCAAACAAGTAACATATTTACAGTATGTACACACAAACTACTTATGTTTTTATTGTGGTCCCGGATACACCATTGCAACATCTTTCAAGAAAGATGTGTACAAATCATTTTCAGAGTTTTTCCTTTTGGAAGTGTCTCGGCGTCCGGTACCGGACGAATTAGGCTAGAGTCTCCGCGTCCGGCAATGCCGGACACCGAGCCTTTCCTCACTGGAATGGCTCCGTGTCCGGCACTACATTTTTCCTACCAGTTTCTTGGTTGTAAATGATAACAAAAGAAACATAAATCAGATTAATACCGACTAATGTGTCACAAAATGAATTCGCTAGATATTTTTCACATCGAACGCCGCCATATTGGATTTTTACAGTGACTATTTGTCCAATCGCAGTATGCCGTTTGATATAAGGGCTAGTGACACAGAAATATAAGATATTTGTTCGCTCCGTATATGCTATAACGCCCATGTAATATAGAATCTACACATAAGAAAAATTTTGATCTTTTTAATATTAAAACATTGATTGCGGGTACACATTAGAACCGCTTCGCTAACCATAATCTATGTTTTGGATCAAAACTAGTAAAACTTATATACCCGTGTACATGCTACATGAAATTAATTTTTGCCAAATGCAAGAGATCGAGTGATTGCGACCTTTATTTAAACATTATATACATGTGTTAGACATAGATCGTACGTTCTATTAACGTAGGTCATATAACCGGCAAATGGAATGCTTCTATTTTGCCTATGCATACTAGCCGGTTTGTGTCTGATCTGGTCGAAAATCAAATAAAACATTTTTTTATGATAACAACGTTATTTAAACATTATATGCATGTGTTAGAAATAGATCCTACGTTCTAACCACATAGGTCATATAAACGGCAAATGGAATGCGTCTATGTTGCCTTTGCATACTAGCCGATTAGTGTCTTATCTGGTCGAAGTTCAACATGATAAAACAAGGTTAGTTATATACTTGTGTGGAAAATAGACCATAAGTTCTTATAACGAATATCATATAAATTGCATCTGCATGATCACCGGTTTGTGTCTGATCCTAACGAAAATAAATGAAACATTTTATATAACAAGCTTAACTAAATATTATATATTATATACACGTTTTAATGATAGGCGGTACGTTCATATAAGTTGCATCTGCATGATCATCGGTTTGTGTCTGATCTGGTCAAAACATAATTTATTGTTGCATTGCACATCTCAACGGATGGATTGTTTTCTAATACGTCATTATATTGTTTGTTTGTTTTACTTGAGAATGGTCGTTTGTTGTCGGAGATCATTTCAAAAGGAACAAAAGAGCCGCGCAATTCGCGGTTAGCTGGCTATAGCTACCTTAAAGATGAAAAGAGGCTAATTGGCATCATTTAACGCAAGGTTAAATACATGGGCTTAAAGAACTTATTTGATAGACAATTATATTTGATAAAAAACAACAACAAGATTATATGTTTTTTTTATTCAACAACCAAAATGCAACATGATATTGAATTCGCTACAGTTTCATCTTTACACAAGACATACACAAATTAAGAGTGACATCCCCTTTTCAAAATGGCGGAACACGAATGAAAAAATATTTATTCTTCAAACTGTATTGATAGTTATCAAATTATTTGCACTTTTTACTACTTACAACCAAGAAACTGGTTGGAAAAATGTAGTGCCGGACACGGAGCCATTCCAGTGAGGATAAGCTCGGTGTCCGGCATTGCCGGACGCGGAGACTCTAGCCTAATTCGTCCGGTACCGGACGCCGAGACACTTCCTTTCCTTTTCCACATGAAAACGGCCAAATACCCCGTGTAGAATTCTGGTTTTTGTCAGAAATACCAAAAAATGTATTATTTCAGGGGCGGACAGATTCTAAAGGTGCTCCGTTTTTTTCCCTGGTTTGAAAAATGAGTATAGATTATTTTAAAGTTTTCTTTTTATCTGGGGCGCCAGCCAAGGGAGATTACTTTTGCAGATAATTTGACTATTTTTACGAACACCGTGCCTCGTTGTAAATTCCTCCTATGCCGGGAGAACCACGTTGATTAATTACGTGTGAATCACTTGTGATGTTTTTAAAAAACTTTCTCCTAACCAGAGTCAGACCTTATCGTATCTTATTTTTATTTATTTTTTGAATGTTTCTCATTTTTCTTTCTTTTTGCTCAAAACATAGATTGTGGGTACTCGTTAGAACCGCCTCGCCGAGGCGGTTCTAACGAGTACCCACAATCTATGTTTTGGAGCAAAAATAAGAAAAATAGGTATACCCCAGTTTTGCTATATAAAAGTGGGGTTCAAGGGGGTATTCATTGCACGGACATGTTTTCCTGATGAGTTTCCGGCACACGGAAAAATATCACCTTTGACACAACAATATACATTGGAAGTAACAGAAGTATAAATTCTGCATCATAACCAATTATATAACAAAACTTTTTTTGTACAAAATAGGTATTTTACAAACAAAGCATACTGTTATTGATGAGTAAGATCGTGAGTTTTTAAATGACTTTTGAGATGGCTTTTCCGAAGAAATGATTTTCCACAAAACACACATGGATGAGGTTTAACTACAATATGGCTCATAATATGCTCGTCAAGATGTTGTTTTCTTGCAAATGAATTCTCACAATGCTCACAAGAATAAGGTCTCGCTCCAGTATGTACGGTGACATGTCGGTCAAGGTCACTTTTACTACTATACACTTTGCCACATTTATCACACCAGTAAGGTTTTTCTCCAGTGTGGTTCATGAAATGTAGGTCACGTGTTGATTTCATATTAAAAGATTTTCCACAAGTCTCACAACTGTAAGGTTTCTCTCCGGCATGGATTCCAATATGACTCTCTAGCTCATATCTCTGGTCAAATATTTTCCCACAAGTTACACAATCGTAAATATTGCCACCTTTGTGATAATAAGTCATATGTGCATGTAGATCTGGTAGTGTCGTACATACTAGCCCACAAATTGAACATGTAAACATGGCCTGCTCATCCTCATCTGAATAAATACATGAAAATCGATATTAATTGAGCCGCGACGCAAGAAAAACTGTCTTCAGGGTTTCTGAAAAGGTCCTACACAAACCGGCATGTACAGCTAAAGAATATGACAAGAAGCTTGAAATTTCAGATTTAAGAAGAAGAGGGATTGTTCTTTCCGTATAGCGAAAACAAAGGCGCAAATCAGCTGTGCACAAAGGCGCAAATCAGCTGTGCATTTACTGCACAGCTGATCTGCGCCTTTGTTTTCGCATAGGCAAAAATCCGGTCTTCTCATGACGCGGTGCAATCGCGAACAACCAATTTGATAAACAAAAAGTTCTAGATTGAAATAAACAGGCATTTCGGATTGCCAAAATGACGATGTAGAACGTAAATTGAACGTTCTCAACTGCCAACACATGCTTTTTGGCTATCTAAAACGCCCTTTTGGCAATCGGAAACACAGTTTTGTATAAAATCACACGTTCCACATTGTCGTTAATACAGCATGATCATCTAAAGGTACAAGTGCTGATCATATAGTTAACCTTTTCTTATTTTATGAGTAAAATAATGGAGTAACTTTTTTTAAAAATTGTCGGTCATGTCCATCAGGAAAACATGTCTATCCCTACCAAACTTTTATACAGGGTAAACATTTTTTCTTATTTTGTTTCAAAACAATGATTGTGGGTACTCGTTTGAGCCGCCTCGGCGAGGCGGTACTAACGTTTACCCACAATCAATGTTTTGAGCAAACATTTTAAAATTAGCCAAAATTTTCCAATGAATTTTTCGCTTTTTAATGCTGTCAAAACCTCTGTATGTTGCATGGGCAAGTTTTCGTAATGGGGATGGAGCCAGTGGAAATCCAGTACCTTTTTGTTCGGAGTCCCTTCGTCGAGGCGGTTCTTACGTGTACCAAATGCAATGATCTATGTTTTAAGCAAAAACAAGAAAAGCATAAAACATTTTCTGCTGGAAATTTTAAATTTTTACAACCGAAGAAAAATATGTATATTACATGGGTATGTTTTCGTAATGCAAAGCCCTACAACTAGGCCTCTATGTTCTCTGCAGCTTAGAATGTGAAACTGCAAAAAAAAAAAAAAAAAAAAAAAAAAAAAAAAAATAAGAAAAGGAAAAAAATTAAAGCTATTACCTCCCTTTATATTGAATGGTGGCCCTGAAATTATAATTGACTGTGCGTGAGAACTTCAACAATTTGGGTTCGACCAGGTCCGACAGAAACTATGCTGTACAGCCACAGAAGATGTCTAAAGACTGGAAACTTTGTATTTAGAAAGCAGAGGAACTGTACTATCAGCCTAACGAAAACAAAGTCTGCGCCTTTGTTTTCGCCAAGTCAGATTTTTGGTTTTTCTATGTGGCGGCTAAAGTATAATTCTGTTTGTTTTACTAGTTACGCAAACAAATGAAAGAACAAGACGAAAAACAATATTCGAGAAATAATCGAAAAAGCCTGATAAAAGCACAAATCTTACAAATGAAGAAAATCACTAGTTCTAACAATAAAATAATAAGAAAACATTATGAAAACACGCCCATGTAATATACAAAGTTGCTTAAATTTGTAAAAAAAAATCATGAGAATATTCAGGGTTTTTTAAATTATTTTTTCTTATTTTTGATCTAAAACATACAATGAAGGTGCAGTTCTAACTAGCTTCCACAATGTATGTTTTAGATCAAAAATAACACAATTAGGAACACCCCTGCAAACCTCAGTTTTTTCTATATAAAAGTGGGGTTTACGGGAGTAAGCATTGCAAGGACGTTTTACCATTGTAGCTACCCCTTACGCCTTGAATTTGAAACTAAAGCTACTTATTTTTCTAATGAAAGAAAATACAATGAGCCTTCAAGGTTATGTCATTGACGTAAATCATTTTCAAGGTCATGTCATTACCGTAAATCAATTTCAAGGTTATGTCATTGACGTAAATCATTTTCATGGGCATGTCATTAACGTAAATATTTTCAAGAATATGTCAAACGTTTTATCATTTTCAAGGTTATGTCATTAACGTAAATCATTTTCAATGTTATGTCATTGACGTAAATCATTTTCAAGGTTAGTTCATTTACATTAACGTAAATCATTTTCAAGGTTAGGTCATTGACGTAAATCATTTTCAGCACTTTATTGTTACAATGCTGTCAATTGATATAAACATGTACAAGGACAAACTACAGGCTGATATTTTGATTATAATATGAAAAGTGAAAAGGACCTTTATAACAGGTATGTATGTCAGGTAGGCATATCAACGGAAAACATGTCCGTGCAAGAAATACCTCTTTAAACCCTACTTTTATATATAGAAAAAAATGGGGTTTGCTGGGGAATACCTATTTTTTTTGGAAGAGTCTATTGACAGACGTCTGTCAATAGCAAATACTCGGTAGATATGCTATTACCAGACGTCTGTCAATAGCAAATTTTCGGTGAATGTGCTATTACCAGACGTCTGTCAATAGCAAATTTTCGGTGTATCTGCTATTACCAGACGCCTGGCAAAAGTATTTAGCAGATTGCTTAAATTATTTTGTAGTTGTAAATCAGCTGGTCAAGATGAAGTCATTGTAATAATTCTTGAACCAATCGGAAATCTAATGCAAGAGACTGCGAACGACCTGTGTGTGTACTCAGTATGTTATGTTGATTAGCAGTCACACATTAGTCTATAAGCCAAACGCACACCGGGCGTGTCGACAAGATTGTAAAATCCAGCGTACGTCAGGAGCACGTCAGAGACACGTTAGAAATGCGATACATGCGCGTTTTGTACGCTTGGTGTACGTTGATATATGTAGCTGTAGGTCGGTGCGTGTTCCACGCGTGTTTGGGCTAAAAAGATTTTTAAGCATGTTTAAATTTTCTCAAAGCCCGACATGTCGCGGGCGTGTGTCTTATACGTTTCGAATAAGGTCCATGTGCGTTTCATGCGCGTTGAAGACGCTTTGAACGCGTCAAACCATCCATACATATAAACCTTATTGGCTTAGTTTGGTGCATGGTTATAATTATGAAGCACATTTTGAGTGTCATGACATCCTAATGTTGGGTAAAGTCCCATGAAATGGAGGCAACGTCCCGACATGACCGTTGCTGTTAACTGGGACGAAAAGCATCAACGCAAACAAACAAACAAAAACAAACATGCATACTGGAGATAAAGTTTATAAACCATGAAAAGCTTTAAACATAACATGAACTGTAACGATCAAGGTCGATCAAATTAGAGATCTTATAGACGAAAAACATTATCAATTACTTTTGAATAATCACATCCATGTACGCTCAATATGAAATTCACGAACGAAAATAAATTTGAATTTCAGGACAAAACTGATTTTCTTCAAATGAAAAGGAAACTTCAGCATCATAGACTTTCGATTGCAAACACACTCACACACAAACACACACGTGAGATATTTTGTAAGTTCAGCATTTCTCAAAAAAAAAATAAATAAATAAATAAAATAGATAGATAAAAAAAAATAAAATAAAAAAAAAATAAAGAAAGAAAAGAAAGAAAAAAAAAGAAAGAAAAAGAGAAAATGCATTGAGTTTACATGTATCTGTTTCTCTTACAGGTCTCGTATTTCTTTTTCCACATCCGGCATCCAGGGTTTTATCAAAAAGTTAAAATATAAGTATAAAATTATTCAGTGGGCATTGTTCATGTAAATGGGATATAATGTGTCTGGTCTGTCAGCAGCAGAAAGTCGGTAAATTTGCTATTACAATGGGCGTCTGTCAATAGCACATTTACCGAATATTTGATATTGACAGACGTCTGGTAATAGCACATTTACCGAATATTTGCTATTGACAGACGTCTGGTAATAGCACATTCACCGAAAATTTGCTATTGACAGACGTCTGGTAATAGCACATTTACCGAATATTTGCTATTGACAGACGTCTGTCAATAGACACTCCGATTCTTTTTTTTTTTTTTTTTTTTTCATTTTGGCTTCAAAACATAGTGTTTGGGTAATCTATGTTTAAAGCAAAAATAAGAAAAATATCCGAAAACTTTTGTACTGAAAATTTTCATTATTACAGCTTAAGAAAAATCTGTATATTACATGGGTGTGTTTTCGTAATGACACAGCTGACTTGCAGTTTTCATTTTGCATACAAAAAATTGTCCATGTAATAAACAGAGATTTTTTGAGGTTTAAAGAGTGAAAACTTTCAGCTGAAAAGTTTTAATATTTTTCTTATTTTTGCTCAAAACATAGATTGTGGGTACACGTTAGAACCGCCTCGGCAAGGCGGTTCTAACGAGTACCCACAATCTGTGTTTTGGAGCAAAAATAAGAAAAATAGGTATACCCCTGCATACCCCAGTTTTTTCTATATAAAGGTGGGGTATGCAGGGGTACATTGCACAGACATGTTTTCCTGATGAAAAACAGACATTTTATGATAAGGCTCGCTTTAGATGAATCTTAATATGATACTGCAGATGATGTTTCTGTTTAAATGATTTTCCACAGGTCTCACAACTGTAAGGTTTCTCTCCAGTATGAAATCGCTGATGTACTTTTAAAGCGGAAATTGATAAACATATTTTCCCACAACATTCACAAGTCTGAGGACCCTGACGCTTCTTTTTATGCGTATTTCTCATGTGATAATTCAAATGATGTTTCTCCCTGAAAGATTTTCCACATATTTCACAACAGTAAGGTTTCTCTCCAGTATGAATTCGACGGTGTCTTTCTAAAGCTGATATTGATTTACATCTTACACCACAGAATTCACAGCGTTGTGGCCCTTTGTTTGTGCTGTTCTCTGTAGTACACTTGTGATTTTTCAACTGATGTTTCTGTGTAAACCATTTTCCACATTTTTCACAAATGTAATGTTTCTCTCCAGTATGGATTCTTTTATGTCGTTTTAAAGAAAGTATTGTTCTAAATGATGTCCCGCAGACGTCACAAGCCTTAACACTTTGGTATTTATTCTTATATCTTCTAGGCTTGCGATTACCTGAAAAATATTAAAAATAACATGTACGTATGTATACGATCATCAGGCTAGCGAATTCAAAAAAAGGAGGATTCTTAAGACATAAGGAAAACATGCCCAAGCAATATACAGAGATTTTTAACGTTGTAAAAATGAAATTTTTCAGTAGAAAGTGTTGATGTTTTTCCTTATAGATGATGGGTACACATTAAGAACCGCCTAAGTTCTTATGTTGGCACAAACATAAGAAAAAAAGGCATACCCCTGCATACACCAGTTTGTCTATATAAAAGTGGGGTTCAAGGTGGTATGCATGTCACGGACATGTTTTCGTGATGAACAAAATAGTTTCCAAGGTTGAAAGTTTAAGTCTATTTATCATATGGATAATTTGAGCCGCCCCATGGGAAAACCAACAATCTGCATAGGCGAAAACAAAGACGCAGATCAGCTTCGCGGTAACCGCGAAGCTAGCTGATCAGCGCCTTTGTTTTCGCTACTCGGATAGTACAATTCCTCCTCTACTTAAGTAAACTCCAAAATTTCAAAATTCTAGCCTGCTTCTGTGACTGTACAGGTCGGTTTGTGTCGGACCTGGTCGAAAACCACATTGTTGGTTTTCCCACGAGGTGGCTCATTTGTAGATTTCACGTGAATAGAGGGTCCAAGAATTGATACCAAGTTAAATCCAAACCCAGACACAAGACGGGAAAGAAAAGACAATTACTATTGACCATGTGCATGAGAAAACCAACAATCTTGATTTCCGATCACGTCTGATACAAACCGGCCTGTACAGCTACAGAAGCAGGCTAGGAGGTTGAAATTTTGGACAAGTAGAGGAGGAATTGTTCTATCCGTGTAGCGAAAACAGAAAACAAAGGCGCTGATCAGCTGTGCAGTTACTTGCACAGCTGATCTGCGCCTTTGTTTTCGCCTATGCGATTGTTTTCCCATGCGGCGGCTCAATTATTTAACATCACACACACACACACACACACACAGAGAACTGGGTCAGACTTACTAGAATCCCTTAATCTTGTATCTCGCTCCACTTTCAATTGGAAAGTCTAACGGAAAACATGTCTGTGAAATGTATACCCCCTTGAAGAACACTTTTATATAGCAAAGCTGGGGTATACAGGGCTTACATTTGCTCCAGAACATAGGTTGTGGGTACTCGTTAGATAACGTGTACACATTCTTTTGAGCAAAAGTAAGAAAACTATCATTTTTTTTTCAGCTGAATATTTTCAATTTTTAAGTTCAAAAAATATTTTTATTGCATGGGTCAGTTTTCGTAATGTTTACGTCAAGAAAAGAGCGTTATGGTTAACCCATTTAAGCCTGGCGTACCTTTTATGGGACATAGGCAAACAGGATAACCCCAGATGTGACGCCGCAGAACGCGGCGTCCCATCTGGGGCTATTCTGTTTGCTTAGAGAACTTTCATAGAAAAATTGAATTAGATTTGAAATCATTCCTGATGCCCCTAAAATGAAAGTGGACTCATCCAATTGATAATGATGGGAAAATCTATTCGTCAAATATGGGTTAAAGTCTTTTAACAGCTAGGTAACAATCTGGTTAGTATCAACAAAAACAAGGATTTCGATCTGATATTTAATATTTTAAACAATGCGAAGAATCAAATAAAGAAATTGATAATTTGAATTGACTCCTCCGCCAGCAAGGTATAACCACACCCACCCCTATTTCCTTAAACATGACATTTTTGCACATATATTTACCTTTAAAAAGCGCCTGTTGGTTTGTTTGTCTACCCCCCTTGTTGTCTAACCGTCATTGACTGTTAGCTAATATGCTGATCAAGTTAAATGGTTAATATAATAAGAGATGTCGCAGGACAGCGTAGCTCGCCTGACTTGTGCTTTGCCACTACATCTGTTAAATTTTATTACCCATGAGCTTGACCTCAAGGTCACTCAGGTGGGTCATGATGGTACAACATAAAACTTCAGACCAATGCAAAGTATCAACTTGATCAATCTACATGTTCAAGAGATATAGACTTATAAAAACATTAACCAAAACTTAAACACAAAACTTCCAAGTCCGTGACCCTGACCTCAAGGTCATCCAGGTGAGTTGTGATGTACAGCATAAGACCAATATCTATCAACATGCAAGTATCAACTTCATCCATCAACACGTTCAAGAGATTTAGACTTTAACCAAAACATTTAACACAAAATTTCTAAGTCTGTGACAAGGTCACCCTGGGTAGGTCATGATGTTACTGCATAAAACTTCAGACCAATATCTACCAACATGCAAAGTATCAACTCGATCAATCAACATGGTCAAGAGATATAGACTTACAAAAACTAAAATCAAAAACTTAAACACAAAATTTCTAAGTCTGTGACCTTGACCTGAAGGTCATCCAGGGTGGGTCATGATGGTTTTGCGTAAAACTTCAGACCAATATCTACCAACATGCAAAGTATCAACTCAATCCATCAATATGGTCAAGAGATATAGACTTACAAAAACTTAACCAAAAACTTAAACACAAAGTTTCTAAGTCCATGACCTTGACCTCAAGGTCACCCAAGGTGGGTCATGATGTTACTGCGTAAAACTTCAGACCAATATCTAGCAACATGCAAAGTATCAACTTGATCCATCAACATGGTCAAGAGATATCGACTTATAAAAAACTTTAACCGAAAGTGTGACGCGGACGCGGACGTAAACGTACACGTTAACGGGGACGACCGAGGTGACTACAATAGCTCTATGCACTTCGTGCAGGCGAGCTAAAAATGAATACCCATGATAGGTGGTTTGACGGAGGACTCAATTCCAGTGAATATTTTCCTAATATGTCAACGTATGTACATATACAAAGCACAATAAAACACATACAGCTCCGTTTCATTAATAACATACCCCTTCAATGTCGCAAAATAAATTGACCCCGCACCCTACATTGCATGGCTCATTGCTGGATGGTTATTAGTCTGGCTTGGATGAAACTTCTACAATTTGTGTATATATTTATGTGTGTTAAACTGGTAGTTTGTTTATATTGATCGTGAGCAGTCCGATTGGACAGGAAGCTGCTTACGGCGTGTACCAAAATTCTGGTATATTTAATGTCAAGTTTTCAACTTTCTGCGATTGGTATTATGTAAGAACTGTGAATATTGCCAGTTTCTGACATGAATGTTGTTCATTGGCATCTGTTGTAGATACCTTAAAACTTACATCACATTCGCTAAAGTACTGAAGTAGAAATGGAATATCTAACTATACCTACTACCCTGTATAATGCTACCATGCAAATGCATGTTTTCAGAACATAAATTGTCTGAAAGTTTATCAAATTTAAAAACTGGACATCTGAGAATATCATTAACAGTTGACATGATTATTTAAAGAGAGTTACGATAGCCTTGTATCTAATGCAATGTGTACCTGCCTATGACAATGTTTTAAGTTATGTAATGACATTCTTAAACATATATTTATTACGGACATTTGATGGTTTTTGAATACAATTGATTGAAATAGTGTGGCTGGCGATTTTAACAAGACGGCTTATATTAGTAATCATCCAAGAGAAACTTCAACGAATCAAATATTAAACGCGCGAGAGCACACTAAGATGGAAGTAGACATTAAGAGCAGTTTTGCTTCCTTGAAATATGTCTGTAATGAAGGAAATAGTGTCTATTTAATCATTATTTCTGAACTTTATATGTATTGCGAATGCGGTGCAAGTTTTAATGTATATCAAATAGATGTCAATTAATAACATTCAGGTCAGAAAGTGGCAGTATTCACAGAACTTACATAATACCAATCGCCGAAAGTTGAAAACTTGACATTAATTCTGTCGGAATTTTGGTACATGCCGAAAACAGCTTCCTGTCCAGTCGGACTGCTCACGATCAATATAAACAAACTACCATACATATAAAAGTACATAAGTAAGTCTATACAGAGATAAAATATGATATATACAGCTAGAATCATTTGTTTGTTTTGTGGTTTAATATGCTAGTAAATAGATCTTAGCAATGGCAGGCCATTAAACACGTTTCCTGGGTATTAACTTGCACTTGGGGGCGGTTCTAACGTGTATCCACAATCTATGTTTTGAGCAAAAATAAGAAAAATATCATTTTTTTTTCTACTGAAATTTTCCTTTTTTTACAACTTTAAAAATCTTTGCATATTGCATGGGCATGTTTTCGTAATAACATAGCGCAAGAGGGAAACTAAAAAATGCCAACATCTTGTTTTGGAGCCTGACGCTATAACAACTAGGCTACCAAACTCCTCATAAAATGAGCCGCCTCATGGGAAAACCAACAATGTGGTTTCCAAACAGGTCCGACACAAACCGACATGTACAAGCATAGAAAAGAGCTAGAAGCTTGAAATGTCGGATTTAAGTAGAAGAGGAATTGTACTATCCGAGTAGCGAAAACAAAGGCGCTGATCAGCTTCGCAGTTACTGCGAAGCTGATCTGGGCCTTTGTTTTCGCCTATGCAGATTGTTGGTTTTCACATGAGGCGGCTCAAATCATGATTCAAAAATGGCCTTTTTCCTAAAATGCATTTTATATTTTGGTAACATTGTTTTAACACTTTTACACTAACACATGAAAACAAAAAGTGCATTTAATATTTCTAATCATGGTTTAAAATTAAGCGTAAAGTTACATAGAATAAAACTGTCCGGTTTATTTACACTTAGATATTTAAATGTTACATGTTTATTATAAATTCCATAAGGAAAACATGTCCACAAGTTGAGTCTGTTACACACCTGGTCAGAACTCAAATTGTTTTCTCACGCAGAGGCTCCATTGTACTCTTGTCATTTGATTGGTGGGCTCTAACACATCATCAAATCTATATGGAATTTTACAACACTGTACATTTATCAAATGACGTCGCAGTTTTCCAGTGGATAACGTCATGTCATAAAATCGTATGACCACACGTGTATTATCACTTTTGCGGATATACGTAACGTAACCGTAACAACAAGGTAAATTTTAATCGAAAATATGTCCACTTCGAAGGCGATAAAATCCTATTTTAAAAGTCATATGATAAAACGAATCTTACACTCGTGGTCATTTCATATGAAATTTATTAAACTCGCCGAAGGCTCGTTTAATAAATTTCATAAGAAATGACGACTCCTGTAAGATCCTCTATTTATACTTTCACTTATCACCACTGAAAATACTGTTAATGCAGCTATAATTTCAAGGAAAACTCAATTGATTTTTTCAGTGAAAAGTATATGCAGAGAGATTTTTAAGCAAATTCATTGAGTTTTAAGTATCACTGACTCAAAAGAAACCGTCAAACAGAACAAAGAATATGTTATCTTACATGAAATGTATAAGACCACAATCGTCTTTATAACAGAAGCCTCCGTGGTGCAGTGGTTATATCATTCGCATTGAAAACCGAGGGTCGCAGGTTCGATCCCGGGCTTCTCAAGTCCGTCGAATGGGACTATAAACCGAGGTCCAGTCTCCATATGACCTTAGCTGTTGGTGGGACGTTAAACCCCAATCAACCAACCAAACAATCGTCTTTCAAGATTTATGATAACAAATTAAAACATAATATAAAGTGCATGATATGGTCTCATTTATTGTGATCGTTCTGAAAAATCTATAATTCAAGCCTTTGCATTTCCTTTTGGTCTGGTATATTTACCCTAGGTATTTTCGTGTTACACGTTTATTATAAATTTGATACAAATTTCTCTTTAAAGAGGCTTTATCAGCTGTTGATGAGGAATTTAGCGTAAAACTGTATCATTATTATAACTAAACATTTCTGTTTTGGTATATTTACAATAGGTATTTTCGTGTAACACGTTTATTATGAATTCGATACAAATGTCTATTTAAGGAGCATTTCTGAGAAAACTTTTTACCACACATATCACAAATATGAGGTTTATCTCCAGTATGTGTTTTCATATGAATTGCTATACTCCCCCTCAAGGAACAACGATATTCACAGAGTTCACAGCCATAAGGTTTCTCTCCAGTATGGGTTCTCTTATGAGCTTTTAAATTAACATTTGATGCACAAAGTAGTCCACACGTGTCGCAAGTAAATCTGGTACTTTTTTCTCTTCTTGTTGACTTCTTCTCTGAAATGAAGCACATTTTAAATTGGTTTAAATAGGTATCTCATCACAAAAATATATCCGTATAATGCATACCCCCTTATACCCCACTTATATATAGAAAACTGGGGTATGCAGGAGTTTACCTTATTTTCGTATTTTTTTCAAAACATAGATTGTGTACTCGTGAGAAGCGCCTCGGCGACGCAGTACTAACATATATCACCAATCTATGTTTTGAGCAAAAATAATAAAAAATCGTTTTTTTTTTTTTTTTTTCAGCTGAAAATTTTCGATTTTTAAAGCTACAAAAATCTGTTTATTGCATTGGTAAGTTTTCGTAATGATTACGCCAAGTAAAGAGTGTTATGGTAAAAGTCTTTTCACAGCAAGTATCAACAAAAATCAAGGCATTCCAACTGATATTTAATATTTGAGCCTGTGGATGAGAAATCTGGGTTCCTACCAGGTCCGACACAAACCAGGCTGTACAGCCACAGAAGCAGGCTAAAGCTTGAAATTTCAGATTTAAGAAGGAGAGGAATTATATACTATCCGAGTAGCGAAAACAAAGGCGCTGATCAGCTGTGCAGTTACTGCACAGCTGATCTGCGTCTTTGTTTTCGCCTTTGTAGATTTTGGTTTTCCCATACATAAAAACGTGCATAAACCATTCTGAACAGAACTATGAGATGATACACACAGCTTAATCATTTGTTTGTTCTGTGGTTTAATATGCAACTAAATAGTTTTTAATCATGCCAGGCCATTACAAGGATTTCCTGGGTATTTACTTTTAATTCGGGGAGTTAAAGTGATTTGCTCAAGGATACAACATGGCACAAGAGGGAATAAAAATTAAAACTGAGATCCTTTAAGAACAGTGAACACATTAATGAGCAAGGGGATGGGCCATACCGCGGTTTCGACTATTAAAGTCTCGTCAGTGACCCTTAAGATTTGGCAACATGGAGCCAAAGAGAATAACTGAAATTTTGCAACTTTAAACAGGGTAGTCGATACAAAGCCTAGTATTATCTAATTGGGGCCAAATATATTAAACATAGGTTAGAAAATGAATCTTAACCGATAATAAATTTCTGATTTCTCAGAATATCCTCGCTGATCTCAAAGGACCAAAACGAAATATAATCTGCACTATGGATGATGTACGGGGAGACTTTTTAGGGCCGCCACACTCGATAGAAACTAAATATCAACATCTTGATTTGGAGTCCGACGTTATAACAACTAGGCTACCAAACTCCTCATAAAATCATCAATTCAAAAATGATCTTTTCTCTATTATGCATTTTATGTTAACTTTAACTTTTACACATTGAAATAAAAAGTGCATATCCTAATCAGTTATCATGGTTTGAAAATTAAGCACAAAGTTGTATAATAATACAATAAAACTGTGTGTCATTACTACTAAAAATGTACAAGTAGGCAAAGATCAGAAAAAGGCGCAATCAGAAAAAGATTCCCACTCCAAAAACCGAGGTGGGAAAAAACCAAATTAACAATCAGGTACTTATACCATGAAACATATCGCAAGCCGAATGAGCAGCTATTTTCCCAATAGGTGGCCACTCAGTTACCTTAACTAAAAATATGAAAACATACATAAGGCGCCAACAGCACAAAAAAAAAAAAAAATTATACACCAAGACATAAAACAAAAAGAACCTTCTAGTCTGGTATATTTACACTAGATATTTACGTGATACACGTTTATTATGAATTCGATACAAATGTCTATCTAGAGAGCGTTTCCGAGGAATTTTTGCTTCCACAAATCTCACAAATATGAGGTTTCTTTCCAGTATAAGAATTTTGATAACAAATTAAAACATAAATTAAGTTGCATGATACGGTCTCGTTTATTGTGGTCGTTCTGAAAAAAATCTCAAGCCTTTGTATTTCCTTTTGGTCGGGTATATTTACCCTAGGTATTTTCGTGTTACACGTTTATTATGAATTCGATATAAATGAGCCACCTCATGGGAAAACCAACAATCTGCATAGACGAAAACAAAGACGCAGATCAGCTTCGCGGTAACCGCGAAGCTGATTAGCGCCTTTGTTTTCGCTACTCGCATAGTACAATTCCTCTTCTACTTAAATCCTAAAAATCAAGCTTCTAGCTCTTTTCTGTGCTTGTACAGGCCGGTTTGTGTTGGACCTGTTCGGAAACCACATTGTTGGTTTTCCCACGAGTCGGCTCAAATGTCTTTTTAAAGAGCCTTTATCAGATGTTTATGATGAATTTAGCTTAAAACTGTATCATTATTATAACTAAATATTTCTGTTTTGGTATATCTACGACAGATATTTACGTGGTACACGTTTATTATGAACTCGATACAAATGTCTATCTAAAGAGCCTTTCCGAGGATATTTTTTACCACACATCTCACAAATATGAGGTTTCTCTCCAGTATGTGTTTTCATATGAATTGCTAGATTTCCTCTCAAGGCACAACGATATTCACATAGTTCACAAGCATAAGGTTTCTCTCCAGTATGGGTTCTCTTATGAATTGTCAAACTATTATTTGATGCACAAAGTTGTCCACACGTGTCGCAAGTAAATCTGGTACTTTTTTCTTTTCTTGTTGACTTCTTCTCTGAAAAACAAATGAAGCACAATGGTAGTTCATCAGGTAATTTTAAATTGGTTTAAATTCAGTGTCTTTCATTTTCCTAGTTGTAGCATGGTGTCATTCTATGGCTTTTTTTCACAGCATTAGACCTTCTAAAACATTATATCGCCATACATTTCGGCAAAGCAAAGAAATATTAGGTTTTCTAAAAATGAGTGAGATTTCAATGACGTTTCAGAGAAAAACAAACAAAACATAAGTGGCACAGCAGTAGCAAGGACAAAACAGCTGAGTGAATTTGATTTAAAAGGTAAAAGTAAGCAATGATCAGGAAATGGCGCAATCAGCTTTTGGGGATAAAAGAAAACATTCCAGGAAATTCAAAATCATTGATAATGAAAAATGTGGACTACAAAAAAGTAAAACAAACAAAATCGTCAAAGGTAGGTGACTTATAGGACTTTTAATCGACTTTTATTACATGTAATGCCAGTTTTTCAACACTCAACCATCCTGATATGTATGTGCAATATTATTCCCCCTTAAACCCCACTTTTATATTATGAAAACGGGGTTTGAAGGGGTATACCTATTTTTCTTACTTTTGATCCAAAACATAGGTTGTGGGTTGTGGGTACTCGTTAGAACTGCCTCGCAAAAATATCAACTTTTTTTTCTATTAAATGTTTCATTTTTACGGCTGAAATAAATCTCTGTTTATTGTATAGGCAAGTCTTCATAATGACTTTTAAGCCTTAACGAGAGATGTCTGGTTGATGTATGATAGAATTTATAATTCTGTCTGAAGGAAATGACTGTGGTGGTTTATGTGTTTATTATCCGACTTAACAGTTAGTCTTAAATACTGATCATGAATCAAGCATTTCCCTTCATCGTGTAATTTCCTGGTAAAATCAATATCATAACATCTTGCTATTTATCAAGCAATTGTCACAATATTTTCGGGTCAATCAAGGTATGTGTAGAAGAAATAATTTCGTGTTGCCTTCTACCCAAAATCAAATAATCACATTCTTACACATCAAAGTCCATTGCTGGATAGAAACCATTCATACATTATATTGACTGAAACATTTTGTTTTTATTTAAAAGTTGTTAACATATTCTGGGCCAGTTCTTCAAATCATCGTTAGCTTAATGTCAGCGTTAAGACCTTAACTTGTCAAGTAAATGCCGACTACATAAGCAAATACACTGTTATTTTTTGTTGATAAAATGTGAGAATCCTTTGCATGGCAAAGGATTCTCATTTTTTTCAACAAAAATAACAGTGTGTTTGTAATATTGGCATTTGACATTTTCACGTATCGTTAACTAACGATGTCGTTAATTTTGAACAACTTTGCCCTGATTGTTATGACTAGAATACAAAGATCCGTGGTAACAAAGCACAATATCAAACTTCAGATAAGCTACAAGTGAAAATCAGTATTTAGGGGATTACATCCAATGTCTTATGTAAGCCAGACTGTACGACCAACGAAGATCATTAAGAGCTTGATATTTTGAATGCAGAAAAGAGAGGCAGTGTTCTACCCGTGGAGCGAAAACAAAGGCAAAGTTTTACTACTGAACTGCACTTGTCATAAAAATAGTCTTTACTTATCAGTTTCAATTCTGGAACTTATGAACAGCATAAATATGTCTATTCAAAGAACTTGTTTGATTGAATCCTCTTCCACAGATCTCACAGCTATAAGGTTTCTCTCCAGTATGGATTCTCTCATGTCTCTTGAATGTTGCCGGTGAAACACATAGCTTTCCACATAATCCGCACTGTAAAATACCTTTATGTACCTGTGAGGCTGGAAAATAAAGAACAATGTTGTTCTGCAGTTTATGAGTTGCTAACTTCTCTAAACAGGCGTAAGTTGCTTAACGCGAGCGCTTTGTCGTAGAGATTTTAATGTTCTGATCGTTCTATGCAACAATTCGTTACAATAAAGCTCTTTTAAAAATGGCGGTGCTTATCGACGATACCAAAAAGTGAGCAAGATACAGTATTTCTCTGTTCAGAAGGCTAGAAGTTTGTTTTCTAGATTGAACAGATGATTTCTGACACATTTTCAGTACATGATTCTTCCATCAGTCAAAATCCATGCTGTCGAAATAATGACGACGCCATTTTGATTTTCTTTGTTCCCTAGCAACGGCAAGCTGCTTTCTGAGAGGCAAATCCGAGGAATGTTACGTAGTGCTTTTGAGCGCTTTCTTGTAACATTCTGTTGTATAGCAAAAAGCTACGAAGCGCTCAATAGCGCTAGCCTTATGCGACGCACCCCAGGTGTAGGGTTATACATATAAAATGAAATATTTGCCAGACATTAACTCCATCTTTATAAAACATACAATATTAAGACAAATGAATATTCATGCTAAAATATTTACATTTTTCTAAAACCTCCTTAGATGAACCATTAGATGTTCATTTGTGTTCATACTTCCATGAACAACATCGGGTCACGCGACGTCACATGACGTTAAACTTGACGTCAAAATACAATGCTTTCGCCAATCAGATTGGACGTTGTAAACGTCGGCGCCGTTCCGCTGTTTGAATACACACTGTGTGTAAATTATTTATTTACTTGTAAATGTGATCGCCTTGATGACTTTTCAACAAGCGATAGAGTGAAATGAATATAAATATAAGCAATGAGTTTAATTTTTCTGATGTTCATGGAGCTATGAACCGCAGTGGGTCGCTAGCAAAGTTTACATGAACCCCTTCGGGGTTCATTCACTTTGCACGCGACCCACTGCGGTTCATAGCTCCATGAACACCAGAAAAATGAAATTCATTTCTTAAATAACAGCTAACAAGGAGGATAATATTCAATTGAAATCATGCCTTCACTCCTGTCAATCCTGACCATTTAAACAAAATAAGCATGTTACCAAATTTTACTTTATATATTTTCTATTTCTGTGTAAATCAGTAGGGTGTTTCATATTTTGGACTTTTTCTCTGATCAACCTGATTATTATACCAACTGTTCTCTAGCATGAACAAAGTGTCCATATCAAATTTCAGTCAAATACAAAAAATTTTAGACCCACCCCTACCGACTTGAAAATTTCCCCATTTTGGCCAATTTCGACAATTTTGCTAATTTTTAGGGTATATATAAAAGCATTGAAAATCAAATACTTTGCATATAATTGGTATTCTTTGGCATAAATGCACTCAATCTGATGGAAGAATGTGACAACAGAAAAGTTTTCAAGCTACTTCTTGTACAAAATGTCATTTGAATCTATTGTATTCCATCTCTTTTTTTTCTGGAATTCACGCAATTTAACTTTGTGATAATTGGACATAAGAATGGTACGTCCTCTTTGACCCCTGTCCCAGACAGCATTCACATACTCCTATATGCCTCTAACACCTCTTTCAGCTGTGTCATTTACCACTTTCTCTCATGCTGACATACTGTCATGCTCATTGTCAGTGTCCCATAATCGAACTGGCATTTGTAGCCAACTACCATATCATAGGATATCACCCTAACCCAGTAAGGTACTACCCTACACTACCTACTACTGAACCAAACTATCATACTCTACCCCCATATGGTACAACCACCCACCCTATTACTGACCCTTCCTAACCGACCCTTAAGGTCGGCCCGGATAGGGTAATATCGAGAAGGATCGGTACCTTAGTGTAGAATAGAGTAAACTAGGATATTCTGGCGTTTGAAAGGATACTTAATCTGGCAAGGATAGATACCCTTGGATAGTACACCAGAAGGGTAGAGTCAAGGTGGTACCATGATAGGGTAGGGTAGGGTAGTTCACCCGAAGGAGAGGGAGGTTATGGAGATGCGCTAGTAGGGGAAGTAAGTACATTTGTGCCATGTAGGCTAGGATGGTAAAATACACTAGTAGGGTAGGAGAGGGTATTACCCTTGTAGGGTAGGATTATAGATATGGCTGCACACTTTAATGCTAGGATAGGGTGGTACCCACGAAATGTAGACTAGTCTACTAGTAGGGTTGAGTGGTCCACTGGTAGGGGTGAGTGGTCCACTGGTAGGGTAGTACACTAGTAGTGTTCGTTAGAATAGTATTGTAGTATGGAATAGTAGGACATGATACCCCTAGTATAGGTTACGGCGTGATAAACTAGGGTAGATAATGGTGGTGCCCTAGTAGGATAGGATAGTGTATGTGGTATCATAGAAGGGCACGGTACTAAACCAGTATGTAAGGATAGGAGGTCACAAGACGTTTCGCCCCCAAGACGTTTCCCCCCTGGTCGTTTCGCCCCTAGTCGTTTCGCCTCTATTTTCCACCCTAGTCGTTTCGCCCCCAATACCCTAGATGTTTCGCCCCCAATACCATTTCCCCCCTAGTCATTTCGCCCCCAATTTTTATTTATTTATTTATTTATTTATTTATTTATTTAATTGGCTACAAATGCCAGTTCTGCTATGTGACACTGACAAGTATGTCAGCTTGAGAGAAACACTTTTTCCCCTGGGAGTGGTAAATGACACACCTGAAAGAGGTGTTAAAGACATACAAGAGTATGCGAATGCTGCCAGGGACGGGAGTCAAAGAGGACATATAATTCTTGTGTTCAATTCTCACACAGTTAAATTGCGTGAATTCCAGAAAAACAAGATGAAATACAATAAATTTAAATGACATTTTGGACAAGAAGTAGCTTGAAAACTATTCTGTTGTTACATTCTACTATCAGTTCGAATGCAATTATGCCAAAGAATACCAGTTATATGCAAAGGATTTGATTTTCAAATGCTTTTATATATACCCTAAAGTTAGTAAAATTGTCAAATTTGACCAAATTGGTGAAATTTTCAAGTCAGTAGGGGTGGGTCTAAACATTTTCGGATTTGACTGAAATTTGATATGGACACTTTGTTCAAGCTAGAGAACAGTTGGTATAATAATCAGATTGATCCGAGAAAAAGTCCAAAATATGAAACACCCTATAAATCAGACTATGGATAAAGGTTGGAACAACAATGCGCAGAATATAAACCTGTGCTTTGGAGGTACCTGATACATTATAACCTGTCTACTAATCTGGGCCACTGTTTTTCTCTGATGCAAAAAGGCCTTGGTTAATGCTTTCCCAATAATGAGTTTACATATGAAACAAAATTATACTACACTGAGTTCCACAGCCAACGCAACTCGTCATTAAATTTTTTAATAACTTCTTCTGGTTTCAGTGGATTCATCCGACATTCCGAATATATGTAGTTAAATCATTTTCAAAGACGATCTGTGAAAATCAGCCGTTAGACTTTTTTAGTTCACCTACAATTACGTAAAAGCTGGGGGTCATTTTGAAAAACGAAGGAAATCAGCGACTTTAATGAATTTCTTGCTTAACTATGCAAACCACTCTAATCTAAAGCAACGAAACTCTTTGAAAAACGACTTTCCCATAGTTGCAATACACTTTATTCCATAAGGCTAGGTTGCCAACACAAAATAAAAAATCATTTGGTTAACATCTGCATTGACGTTGACCATGTGACCAAGTGACGTTGAACGCCTAAAAACATTTTTTTTCGGGTACTTAAAATCAATGCCGATTTCTGGCGTTGAGCCGTGGGTTTCAACATTGGTATTGTCATACACTCATCGGACAATCGTCCCATATTTGAATCGTGTAAATTGTTTTGAAAAATTTCGAGCCCACGCGTGGTGGGCACGGAAAATGCAGTTTGGTACTTTGAGGCGTGTTCCCGCGCATGCGCACTAAAATCTTAGATTTGATAACACACAAAGATTTTCGAGTCATTTTAATGATGATAGGGCACAAACGTTTTCTCATAATTGACCAATTTAAAAGAAGAGAGGAAAAATAAAGTTGCGTTGGCTGTGGAACTCAGTATGTATAGAATGACACATATGATATTAATCATCTATATATCTATTATATAACATTTAAGCCGAGACGCGAGAAAACCAGTCCTCGGGGTTTCCGACCAGGTCCGACACAAATCAGCCTGAACAGTCTCAAAAAAAAAGGGGAGAAGCTCGAAATTTCGGCTTTAAGAAGAGGGATTATACTAACCGTGTAGCGAAAACGAAGGCACTGGTTAGCTGTGCAGTTACAGCATGGCTGATCTGCGCCCTTGTTTTCGCATAGCAAAAATCCTATTTTCTTATAACGTGGCTCATATAAAATCACACATATGATATTTATCATCTATATATTTTTTCTATATAACATTTGTAATCAATCGATCATTAACACTACAAACATGTACTCTCAGGTATATTATGACACTGGAAACCAGCATTTGCTTCTTATCATGTAAAACTTTAAATTAGACATGGTACATTTGAAATAACATAAGTGGTACATGTTAATCTATGATACTAAGTTTTGAATGTATGTAAGCATATGAAATATCAAGTTATACTAGACAGTAGATATTAGTCGTATATGGGCCACAACGTGAGAAAATGTACCTTTGGACAAATTTTTGAGTTTAAGAAAAACAAATTTACTTTGAATGTTTAATGTTTCTAGAGTCTATTTGTCTTTATTTGACCAGATTATTCAAGTTATTTTGTATGTTATGACCATTTCACTGTATGAACCCTATAGACGTCATTGACCTGAAAAATGACGTCAAAATTGCGTAATGCATTTCTGCATGTTAGTAGAGCTTACAAAACTCGATGTATTTGCTTGAAACTGTACACGCACTGGCCAGAACCTATTGCTAAGATAGAAGCAAACTGTCCTTACAGGCAATCTGTCGTAACTATTTTGTCTATTGTTATGATGATGCGGTTGCTATGGTTACCGTTTAACGATAGATAATGGAAAATTATAAGTATTATATGCTAAAACAAGGGCAGATAACTCCAAATATTGAAAAGTAATTTGTTATTAAACTCATTCATTTGGTAGCCCATTGTTCTAAGATTACAAATACAGTGTTATTTCTAAAACGTACATTGCATCATTTTTCCGCATTTTGCTGCTTTCTACTAGTAATGTCAGAATGACCGACGGTACATTTTGTCGCGTTGAGGTTCATATATGTGTTTGTATGCTATTAGTAACATGGCACTAGAAAGTAACCATGTTTCATCAATATACGAAGTACACAAAATTCACACAATAAAATTGAGTTAAATAATGTCTTTGTCATATGACAATAGTCATAAGTCCTGTGTGTCTTTCTATAATTCTAAAATCACTAATGTGCTATCATTGTCACTATCCTGGCATGTACATTACTAAAAGTATTTGTTGCATGTACACTGACAGTCACTAGAAACTGGTCATGTGTGTTAACATATGACCCTTCAGGTGATCTTTCCGCCTAAATGTTTTTCCACATCTCTCACATTTGTAAGGTTTCTCTCCAGTATGAATTCTCTCATGTCGTTCCTTGGCACCGCTTGACTGGCACAACAGCCCACAATATTTGCAGTTCTGGGGTCCCTTGATCAGTGGAGAAACCTGGGAGCCGCTAGCTTCATCGGAATAAGGGGCTGTAGAAGAAATGGAAATCTATCTACTGTAGTTAAAATTAAACCATATGTTCTATTGAAGTCAAAATAAATAAAAATTGAATGGCTTTTATCTAATATACATGTACATTATGCAAATGCGTGAATTATAACCGACAAAAGGTCGAGAAAAATGTAGGGGGAGAACCAGAACTAAAGTATCTATGAGTCTCTTGGAGTACCATTAAGATAAGAATTAAGGTAACAAATATCGAAAACAAATAATCTTTAAATGCACAACCTTATTTCTTGAAGGAACAGCAAACACAGTATTTGCAATTTTCCATGCCAGAAAGTTAAATAAGCAATGAATATTACTGTCAGAAAGTCATCATCAATCGTAAGTTCCGATATGTTTACAACACAAACTATTGCTTCAATTATCCCAATTGATCCCAGACTCACTATTTAACCGTTATCTCTCCAATATATCTCATATGCCTATATTTCCTGATTGTTTGTAAACTCGAAGTTCATATTTGATTCTTCTTCTCTATCAATTGTAACATCATTATCATCAGATTTAAATTGTACCACTTCCAGAAGGGGTTCACCATCAGCATTTAAAATGAGTTATCATATGTTGTCTGTACAAATCATATTTTCTTATAAAAGATTTTCCACATATTTCACATCTGTAAGGTTTCTCTCCGGTATGGATTCTCTCATGATTTTCCAATGCACCCCGAGACTGGCATAACAGCCCACAATATTTGCAGCTCTGTGGTCCTGTTGTCAATGTTTTCTTGCGACATCTACTTTCAACTTGATCTAAAATAGAAATGAAACACTATTTTAATTGTAAATTATAGTAAAAGTACCACTAAGGTTATAGGTAAAATAAAAAATATAATCTATAATAATTAATCTGTGCCTGAGAAAACCAACAATTTGGGTTTCCGACCAGCTCTAACACGAACCAGCCTGTACAGTCACAGAAGATAGCTAAAAGCTTGAATTTTTCGGATGAAAGAAGAAGAGGCATTGTACTATCCAGGTAGCAAAAATAAAGGCGCTGATCAGCTATGCGGTAACCGCAAAGCTGATCTGTGCCTTTGTTTTCGCATATGCAAATTGTTGTTTTTCTTATGCAGCAGCTCATGTTTTATTTCACTTTCATAAAGCCTTATTGGTGGTACTAAATGTAAGGTCAAGGCAGTCCCACAACTATCACAAGAATTTATAGGAAAAGGACACTCCCAAAATGAGCAAGAACACCAATAATGCAAACAATCAATAGTAGAGTTAACACCAATAATGCAAACAATCAATAGTAGAGTAACCAGCTCTCACTCTTCCTTGACCCAGACTGTCAGTTTAATCCAGTTTAAAATTATATAGCAAACCAGAGGACCATTGGTCCTGAGAACGCTCACCTGAAGCCTGATCCTGGAGTATTAAGTCATCATGAAATGACCTTGACCTTGAATACTCAACACACCTTTATTGAATTCATAAGTTGTCTGCATCTGCAAAGTTTCAGGTCTCAGGCTGCAATAGTTTCCAAACCCAGTGATTTATGAGAAAACCATAATTTTAATTTTGATATTTAAATGACCTTGGCCTTCATTAATTACTTACCTTAATTGAATCCATTGGTTGTCTGCATCTAGCAACTTCCAGGTCTCAGACTGCAACAGTTTCCAAAATATCCATTGTTTTCGCCTTTTCCCATGTAAAAGCCTATGTTTCCAAAATTGACCTTGCCGTAAAATAGGTCAAGGTCATCCTATGGTCATCATTTGATCAAACTATGATGGGCTGTAGTCCCAAATGCTACATACCAAGTTTCGCGAAAATTGGCCTGCCGGTTCTGGAGAAGAAAATTTTTGAGTGGTTTTTACAATATATGGGCGTGGCGGCCATCTTGGTAATGTGACCTGGATTTCGCGATCAAACTTTCGTCTCCCCTACCCATGGATGCTCCACATAAAATTTCACTTTGATTGGCCCAGCAGTTTCAGAGAAGAAGATCTTTGAACAGTGTGTATGGACGACAGACTGGCCAAGGTCAAGAGATGACCTTGACCTAAATTAATCACATACCTTCATCTACTCCATTAGTTGTTTGCATCTACCACTTTTCAAGCATCAGGCTGCAATAGTTTTCAAAAAATCCATAGTTTTCACTTTTTCCCATGTAAAAGCCTATGTTCCCAATATTGACCTTGCCGTAAAATATGTCAAGGTCATCCTAGGGTCATCATTTTATCAAACTAAGATGGGCTGGAGTCCCAAATGCTACATACTAAGTTTCATGAAAATCGGCCTGCCGGTTCTGGAGAAGAAGATTTTTGAGTGGTTTTTACCATATATGGGCGTGGCAGCCATCTTGGTCATGTGACCTGGATTTCGCGATCAAACTTTCGTCTCCCCTACCCATGGATGCTCCACATAAAATTTCACTTTGATTGGCCCAGCAGTTTCAGAGAAGAAGACCTTTGAAAAGTGTGTATGGACGACAGACTGGCCAAGGTCAAGAGATGACCTTGACCTACATTAATCACATACCTTCATCTACTCCGTTAGTTGTTTGCATCTACCACTTTTCAGGCATCAGGCTGCAATAGTTTTCAAAAAATCCATAGTTTTCACTTTTTCCCATGTAAAAGCCTATATTTCCAAAATTGACCTTGCAGTAAATTAGGTCAAGGTCATCCTAGGGTCATCATTTTATCAAACTATGATGGGCTAAAGTCCCAAATGCTGCATACCAAGTTTCATGAAAATCGGCCTGCCGGTTCTGGAGAAGAAGATTTTTGAGTGGTGTTTACCATATATGGGCGTGGCAGCCATCTTGGTCATGTGACCTGGATTTCGCGATCAAACTTTCATCTCCCCTACCCATGGATGCTCCACATAAAATTTCACTTTGATTAACCCAGAGTTTCAGAGAAGAAGATCTTTGAAAAGTGTGAATGGACGACAGACTGGCCAAGGTCAAGAGATGACCTTTTGACCTAAATTAATCACATACCTTCATCTACTCCATTAGTTGTTTGCATCTACCACTTTTCAGGCCTCAGGCTGCAATGGTTTTCAAAAAATCCATAGTTTTCACTTTTTACCATGTAAAAGCCTATGTTTCCAAAATTGACCTTGCCGTAAAATAGGTCAAGGTCATCCAAGGGTTATCATTTTATCAAACTATGATGGGCTGAAGTCCCCGATGCTACATACCAAGTTTCGTGGAAATCGGCCCACCGGTTCTGGAGAAGAAGATTTTTGAAGGGTTTTTACCATATATGGGCGTGGCGGCCATCTTGGTCACGTGACCTGGATTTCGCGATCAAACTTGAAATGCCACTACCCAAGGAGGCTCCACATAAAATTTCAACTAGATTGGCCAAGCGGTTTCAGAGAAGAAGATCTTTGAAATTGTGGACGCCGACGGACGGACGGACGACAGACGACGGACGGACGGACGCCGGATCATGGCCATCCTATAAGCTCACCTTGTGAGCCTTCGGCTCAGGTGAGCTAATAACAGAAAAGGCAACATAATATGTAAATAAAATCTATTCAATAGTCAATACTCAATACTTGGCGTAAAAATGAAAAAACACTGATCAATCATGTCAGCTTGTTTTATATGACACTTCAAATTAGTCATTAACACCAGAGGACCATTGGTCCTGTAAACGCTCACCTGAGATTTGCTGCATATACCAATAAACATGTTTGAATATTTTTGTATTTAACCCCAGTGCAGGGGCAGATGAAGCCCTTGGACCATTTTCTTTTTTCAAAATAATCAATATTCTGTCCATTTGCCAATTTCCTGCTGGCTTTTTCCTTCAAATGACATTTTAACAGTTTTCTCAATTCAAACGCATAGGCGACCTATGTTGACCTTGTCATAAAATAGGTCAAGGTCACCACAGGGTCATGATTTATTCATACATTGTAGTACTTAAGCCATTGATGCTTCATGCCAAGTTTCTTTGAAATCGGTCCACCAGTTCCAGAGAAGAATATTTTAGTTTAGAAGGGTTTTTACTGTATATGGGCATGGCGGCCATCTTGGTCATGTGACCTAAATTATTTATATATACATTGATTCCCTCATTCTATGGATGCTTCACATAAAATTTGGCTTTGTTTGGCCAAGCAGTTTCAGAGGAGTAGATGTTTGAATATTATGGCAATATACATGTATATTGCCCCAGGGTGGGCCATATTAGCCCTGGGGTCAATTTCTTTTTCAGAATCATTAATATTCAGTCCTACTGCCCATTTCCTGCAAGACTTTCACTTTAAATGACTTTTTAAAAGTTTTGCTCCATTCAAATGCATTGGTAACCTATGTTGACCTTGCCGTAAAATAGGTCAAGGTCATCACAGGGTCATGATTTATATATACATTGTTGAACCTGAGCCATCAATACTTCATGCCAAGTTTCATTGAAATCGGTCCACCGGTTCTAGAGAAGAAAATTTTTGAAGGGTTTTTACCATATATGGGCATGGTGGCCATCTTGGTCATGTGACCTGGATTATTTATATATACATTGGTTACCCCTTCCTATTGATGCTTCACATAAAATTGGCTTTGATTGGCCAAGCGGTTTCAGAGGAGAAGACATTTGAATATAGTAAAGATATACATGTATATTGCCCCGGGGTGGGGGCACATGAGCCCCTGGGGTCCAATTATTTTCAGAATCATTAATATTCAGTCCTACTGCCCATTTCCTGCAAGACAATCACTTTAAATGACATTTTAACAGTTTTCACCATTCAAATGCATTGGCGACCTATGTTGACATTGCCATAAAAAAGTACAAGTAGGCAAAGATCAGGAAAAGGCGCAATCAGAAAAAGACTCCCACTCCAAAAACCAAGGTGGGAAAAAACCAAACTAACAATCAGGCACTTATACCATGAAAACACTTCGTAAGCCGAATGAGCAGCTATTTTCCCAATAGGTGGCCACTCAGTTACCTTAACTTAACTAAAAATATGCAAACATACATAAGGCGCCAACAGCACAAAAATATTTTAAACAACAAGACATAAAATAAGAGCTGTCGCAGGACAGCGTGCTCGACTGCTTCTGACCTTTGTCAAACATTAGGCCAAACCCGACCGGTAACCCAAAGCATTATGCTCATACATCTTTTTGCCTTGATGCGATAAGGCAAAATCACTGAACCATGAAAGTTAACTATAACTACCTAAGATTTAAAGGTCTCACTCATATTGTGAAAGAAGTGTGTTCACATACCAACTCAGTGCCAAGACACAAGGCAAAATCACTGAACCGTGAAATAAGGTCACACTGACCTATAAGTATTTCAGGGTCAAAGCCTCAAAGGTCTAGTGATACTTACTCATAATGTGAAAGAAATATGATCATATACCCATTCAGTGTTGAGATATAAAGCAAAATCACTGAACCATGAAATTAGGTCATAGTGACCTATAAGTATGTTTGGGTTAAAGGTCTGGTCATACTCATTCATAATCAGAAAGAAGTATGAAAAAATACCAACTGAGTGTCGAGATATAAGGCAAAATCACTGAACCATGAAATTAGGTCACAGTGACCCAGGAATACTTTATGGTCAAAGGTCTTGTCATACTCATACATATCGTGAAAGAAGTATGTTCATATACCAACTGAGTGCCGAGATATAAAGAAAAATCACTGAACCGTGAAATAAGGTCATATTGACCTAGGACTACTTTAGGGTCAAAGGTCTTGTCATATGCAAACATAGTGTCAAAGAAGTTTGTTCATAAACTACTTGAGTGCCGAGATATAAGGCAAAGTCACTGAACCGTGAAATTAGGTCATAGTGACCTATAAGTATATTGGGGTCAAAGGTCTGGTCATAATCACTCATAATCTGAAAAAAAGTTTGAAAATATTCCAATTGAGTGTCAAGATGTAAGGCAAAATCACTGAACCGTGAAACTAGGTCACAGTGACCTAAGACTACTTCAGGGTCAAAGGTCTTGTCATACGCAAGCATACTTTGAAAGAAGTTTGTTCATAAACCATTTGAGTACCGATTTATAAGGCAAAATCACTGAACCGTGAAATTAGGTCACAGTGACCTATAAGTATATTGGGGTCAAAGGTCTGGTCATACTCACTCATAATCTGAAAAAAGTATGAAAATATACTAATTGAGTGTCAAGATATAAGGCAAAATCACTGAACCGTGAAATTAGGTCACATTGACCTAGGACTAATTCAGGGTCAAAGGTCTTGTCATACGCAAACATACTTTGAAAGAAGTATGTTCATAAACCATTTGAGAACCGAGATATAAGGCAAAATCACTGAACCGTGAAAGTAGGTCACAGTGACCTATAAGCATGTTGTGGTCAAAGGTCTGTTCATACTCACTCATAATCTGAAAAAAGTATGAAAATATACTAATTGAGTGTCAAGATATAAGGCAAAATCACTGAACCGTGAAATTATGTCACAGTGACCTATAAGTATATTGGGGTCAAAGGCCTGGTCGTACTCACTCATAATCTGAAAGAAGTAAGAAAATATACTAATTGAGTGTCAAGATATAAGGCAAAATCACTGAACCATGGAAAGTAGGTCAACCGAGCCTTACCGTCATGACACACAAGTCAGTGTCACAAAGTCAAAAGATGAACGACCAACCATCTTCTTAAGTTGTTTCTATTAAGAAATAAAAAGAAAAAAAATTCGGGGAGTTCTAGATTTTGACCTCTAGCCCCGCCCCCCTGACTCCGACCCAGAGGTCCGATGTCATGGAACCTGAAGTGTATGAAGTATGAATGCTTTATGATAAGTTGTTGTCAAGATATGGACTCCTTGTAAAAGTTACATAGCAGTACATCTATTTTTACAGTGTTCTAGTTTTTAACCTCCAGCCCCACCCCCCAGGCATTGTCCGAGAGACCCTATGCCATGAAATGAAACTCAACCCTACAGGGTACCTATGGTCCGAGTATGAAAGCCCTCTGATAATAAGTTTTCAAGATATAGACTTCTAGAATACTATATCACAGAAAAGCCATTATTATTAATGGTGTTCTAGATTTTAACCTCTAGCCCAACCCCCTGGCATGGACCCAGGGATCTGATGCCATGGAATGAAAGCCGACCCTACAGGGTGTCAATGGCCCAAGTATCAATGCTTTCTGATGAGTGGTTGTCAAGATATGGACTTCTAGAAAACTTTAACACAAGAATTGCCATTTTTGAAGGTGTTCTAGATTTTAACCTCCAGCCCCACCCCCTGGTCTGGACCCAGAGGCCCGATGCCATGGAATGAAAGCTAACCCTACAGGGTATCTATGGTCCAAGTATGAATGCTTTCTGATGAGTGGTTGTCAAGATATGGACTTCTAGAAAACTTTAACGCAAGTGTGACGCGCACGCGCACGGGAACGCGCACGGGAACGGGAACGGGAACGTGGACGACCGGGGTGACTGCAATAGCTCTATGCACTTCGTGCAGTCGAGCTAACAAAAAGAACCACCACAGAAGTATCGACTTGGAACGATCAGTAAACAAAGTTACTGGCGGGTTTAAATCGATTTTACACGGCCGTAACCTCACCCTCAGCTTCTGCAGTGGTTCATAACATTTAGTTAGTTCTTCGGTCCTCGTGGTGAATCTCTAACTAGTAAATGAATCATCAAGAACAAACAAATAAATCATGATAAACATCCTGATCAAGGTCATCCTAAGGTCATTGTTTATATATACATTATGGATCTTGAGTCACTTATGCTACATGCCAAGTTTCAAGATCCTAGGCCTTTGGGTTCTGGAGAAGAAGATTTTTAAAGGTTTTTACCATATATGGGCACGGCAGCCATCTTGGTCATGTGACCTGGATTATTTATATATACATTGGTTCCCCCTTCCTATAGATGCTTCATATAAAATTTGGCTTTGATTGGCCAAGCCGTTTCAGAGGAGAAGATGTTTGAATATTATGGAGATATACATGTATATTGCCCTGGGGTGGGGGCATATGAGCCCCTGGGGTCTAATTTATTTCAGAATCATAAATATTCAGTCCTACTGCCGATTTCCTGTTAGACTTTCACTTTAAATGACATTTTAAAAGTTTTCCCCATTCAAATGCATTAGGGACCTATGTTGACCTTGCCGTATAATAGGTCAAGGTCATCCTAAGGTCATTATTTATATACACATTGTGGACCTTGTAGAGTCACTTATGCTTCATGCCAAGTTTCAAGATCCTAGGCCTTTGGGTTCTGGAGAAGAAAATTTTTAAAGGTTTTTACCATATATGGGCATAGCGGCCATCTTGGTCATGTGACCTTGATTTTTTATATACACATTGGTTCCCCCTTCCTATAGATGCTTCATATAAAATTTGGCTTTGATTGGCCAAGCCGTTTCAGAGAAGAAAATCTTTGAAAATGGTGGACGACGACGACAACGGACGGACAGACGGACGCCGGATCATGGCCATCCTATAAGCTCACCTTGTGAGCCTAACGGCTCAGGTGAGCTAACAAGATTATGACCAATGCAATTGTCTGAATGTGTTTAACTAATTCTATTATGATTGATCAGCAAACTGTGTTACCATAAGGCACAGTCGCTAGAATTCCGTCTTGCATTGTTTTTTTTTTTATTTCTCCACAATCCAAATGATATACATTTCTGTGCGCAAATGAAACATGTGCGCAAACAAAACTTTTGAAAAATGTGCGCAAATGTAATAGCACCCAGATATTAACTATAAAATGACGTGTATTTACACATTCCACTAGAAATCACGCATTTTTGTCAAGACCATAGAATGATCAATATGTCATAGCCGGAAATGAGCTATGTGTTATCATGTCACACCAGACTCCAGACATTTGAGCCACCTCGTGCGAAAACAAAGGCGCTGATCAGCTTCGCGGTAAACCGCGAAGCTGATCTGCGTCTTTGTTTTCGCCTATGCAGATTGTTGTTTTTCCCATGAGGCGGTTCATTTGTGTAATATCCAGTGTCATCTTTGTCATTCCACTTCACATATGAACCTTGGCATGAGAAAACCAACAATTTTGGGTTTCCCACCACATAGCGTACACATCTCTTATAAAATTTGTGTGCATTTTTTCTTTTTTCGAGTGATTAAGAAACAGTGCTCTTAACCATTCGGCCACGGGGGGCGCCATTAATTCTCTCATGTATTTCTAAAGCACATGTGACTGACACATCAACCCACAATATTTACAGTTCTGGGGTCCAGTTTTCAACTGGGATTTCTTGGGGCCTTTAATTTTTGGATCTGAAACATGTCACATGAAAGTGAGACCTCAGTTTGGCTTGCTACGGTTCAGGCTTAATGTTCCAGTCACCATGTTTTCAGTCTTATATTGTAATTGAACCATACCTTATCCTGAATATTAACAAATACTATAATTATGGAGCTTAGCGAAACTTGCCAAATAACCCACCATTGCATTGCATCAGGAAAACATGTCCGTGTAATGTATACCCCCTTGAACCCCACTTTTATACAACAAAATGTGGTACGCAGGGGTATTTTTCTTATTTTTGCTCCAAAACATAGATTGTGGGTACTTGTTAGAACCGCCTCGGCGAGACAGTTCTAACGTGTACCCACAATCTATGTTTTGAGCAAAAATAAGAAAAATATCAACATTTTTCCGCTGCAAATTTTCCATTTTTAAAGCTAAAAATATATCTGTTTATTGCATGGGCAAGTTTTCGTTATGGGGAAAACTTGGATGACTCATATCTTAGAAAACATCAAGACCATGTGAAAGCTTTTTGTGGAAGTATTTAGACACTAATTTTGTTTTTCCCCTACGGTTTACTTTACTCAGGGTGTCCACACTTTGAGCGAAGCAAAATTTCCTGACAATTCCAGGACTCGAATCAAAAATTCCCTGACTCAAGTTTGTGTATTTTGCATGTAATTTTCTCGCAAGGTACAGAGCGCAACTCTGTTCGAGAGCGCAACTCTGTTCGGTTTCTTCGCAACAAAAGTGTTGAATTAAAATGAATCATGCTATATTACTAGTAAAACATAATTCTCTTGTTGTTATACAATTTATAGACACACAAAGCCAAAAGTAACTTTTTTGCAAATTCTAGCTCTTGTACTACCACTGAACTTTCTAAATTATTAACTTCTTGTCTTACTGCTATCAAATCTCATGTTATAAGATACTGTGAGACAGTGTATGAAACTTCAAATAAAAATTGGTTTTGGTCAATAAAAAATTCTGGTGAGGTGCTCAGTAAATTGAAGTGTAGAGGGTTCCGTGCGACAAGCTTGTCCACATATGATTTTTCTACTCTGTATACAACATTACCACATAATCTAATTAAAGAAAAACTTCTGGATTTGATAGAGTGGACCTTCAAAAGGGCATTAAAAAACTATGGTTCACTTTATTTGGCATGTAATGACAGAAAGGCTTTTTTCACTTCCTCTGACCAAAGTCGGTATACCCTTTGGTCATGTCAGAATGTGTGCGACGCCTTATCCTATCTCCTTGATAATATTTATATTAGATTTGGGACCAAGTTATACAGACAAATTGTTGGAATTCCGATGGGTACAAATTGCGCACCTCTCGTAGCTGATTTATTTTTATACTGCTACGAAAGAGATTTCATGGATTCTCTTAACCATGATAATCAAGCTGATGTTATCGAGGCTTTTAATTCCACATCTAGGTACCTCGATGACCTTTTGAACATTGACAACCCTTATTTTGAAGGTATGGTCAATCAAATTTATCCACCTGAACTTCAGTTGAACAAAGCTAATATCTCAGATACCGAAGCCCCCTTTTTAGATCTACATCTTTCTGTTGCAAATGGATTTGTTTCTTCTAAAATTTATGATAAGCGCGATGACTTTGATTTTGATATAGTAAATTTTCCTTTTTTGGATGGTGACGTTCCTCGTCGTGCTTCTTATGGTGTATACATTTCGCAACTTATTAGGTTTGCTAGAGTCTGCAATCATGTTACAGACTTCAAAACTCGAAATAAATGTTTAACGGCAAAACTTCTCCAACAGGGCTATCGGTATCATAAACTTCGAAAAACCTTTTCTAAATTTTATCGTAGACACTATGAATTGATTTCCAAATATAATGTTGGGTTAAAGACACTTTTAAGTGAGGGCCTTTCGGAACCTGAATTTTATGGTGACTTGGTTTACAAATTAAAGAAACTTAAAGGAATAAATGATTTTTCTCTTCAGTTCGGAAAAATCATATCACGTTACAGACGTATAGGTTATAACTTGAATGTTATGCGACAGTCTGCATGCTTAGTTTTTAACCCAATCATGTTGATAACTATGCTGCCTTCTTTAATTGCACGCCGGTGGGTCGGGCGTCAGACTCTATGATGGCCCCGACTTAAAGCTATTCATTTTAGTTGGTTGGGGCCGGAGCTTCTTGTCTGTTGCTTGGCCCACCGGGGTCCAACTGGTGTTTTTCTTTTGCTCCGGAGTTAGTAGGTTATTCGGCGCCCAGGGATCTCCATCGTCGGGCAGCTTACTCAATCTGTGAGTCCTGGTTTTTGATTCATCAGGATGTTTATCATGATTTATTTGTTTGTTCTTGATGATTCATTGACTAGTTAGAGATTCACCACGAGGACCGAAGAACTAACTAAATGTTGTGAACCACTGCAGAAGCTGAGGGTGAGGTTAGGTACCTGTAAAACCGGTTTAAGCCCGCCAGTAACTTTGTGTTACTGATCGTTCCAAGTCGATACTTCTGTAGTGGTTCTTTTTGTTTTATGTCTTGGTGTTTAAAATTTTTTGTGCTGTTGGCGCCTTATGTATGTTTTCATATTTTTAGTTAAGTTAAGGTAACTGAGTGGCCACCTATTGGGAAAATAGCTGCTCATTCGGCTTACGATATGTTTCATGGTATAAGTACCTGATTGTTAGTTTGGTTTTTTCCCACCTCGGTTTTTGGAGTGGGAATCTTTTTCTGATTGCGCCTTTTCCTGATCTTTGCCTACTTGTACCTTTTTACACTATTCTTGTAGATACTTTATCCGGGTATAGAAAGTGTTTGATATGTATTGAAGTCCAATCAATTACACATTAGGTAGGCGAAGTTTAAAGGATTTTAATGACAGAATGGTGCCACATGTCCCTATAAAACAGGCAAGGGGTCAAAATAACATTTGAGCCACCCCATGAGAAAACCAACAACTGCATAGGCGAAAACAAAGGCCCAGATCAGCTTCGCGTTAACCGCGAAGCTGATCAGCGCCATTGTTTTTGCTACTCGGATAGTACTATTCCTCTTCTACTTAAATCCGAAATTTCAAGCTTCATGCTCTTTTCTGTGCTTGTACAGATCGGTTTGTGTCAGACATGTTCGGAAACCACATTGTTGGTTTTCCCACGAGGCGGCTCATTTTTCCAAATCACATCACTTTGATGTCCTACCCTAGTTTTACGGAAAAAACAATTTTAAAGTTTCAAGACCAAGTCTTTAAGAGATGTTATTGTATTGCTTACTTCAGTTCAATTTAACTCGAATTTTTCTGCTCGAACAATACACTGGAGTGGTATTTTCAGGTTCGAGTCTTTTTTGGTGACATTAACAATGGTTTCAATGGACATTGCTCATTTGCAATGCATACAATGTATATCCTGTAGGAATATAAGTCATCTTCCTTTGTGTGTGGGATTATCTGTAAATATGGCAGATCATATTAAACACTAAGTCTTTCTCCTGTTTAATATTTGTACATAACTTCTCCACATCATGTAACATTAGAACAGTTTCATATGTGTTAAGCCATGATTCTGAATATTTGTACACAACTTCTCTCCTATTCAAGTAACACTAGAACATTTTCATATGTGTTAAGCCATGATTCTGTAGTGAATCTTTCCTACTGAATGATTTTCCACAGAGCTTACAACTATAAGGTTTCTCTCCAGTATGAATTCTCTCATGTATTTCCAAATTACTCCGTGATGCACATAACACTCCACAAAATCTGCAGGTCTGTGGTCCTGTTTTCTTGGGTTGGCTTGTGGTAGCATGGCCTCTGCATTGACCTGAAATAGAATTTACAATATATATATGAGTTTAAAGTTAAGTAGAGATTCTTATACTTGCTGAGTGTAATTGTTTGTTTGCATTGTGGTTTCATGTCCAAGACAACAATATTTCATTCATGTCGGGATGAAGACACTGCTTCAGCAGTATCAACAAGTACATGTACTAGGGAACACACAAGGTATCCAATTAGGAAACCAGGGGTCGAGGTTATTAAACTTTTTCTTGCTCAACTCAGCTGAGCTTGAACTTTAACCTTTCTGAAAAATGTTAAATTGTTGGCATTTTAACATTTATGCACAGGATAAATTACCACATTTTGAGGTATGAATTTCAATTTTCCACTAATTTTGACTATTTCAGCATTTATGAGCGGTTGAAATTTCAAGCTTAGCTGAGTTGAGCATGAAAAAAGGTTTATAACCTTGAGGCCAGTACCTTGGGATTTTGGGTCTGACACTCTACCACTAGGCCACCGTGCTCCCCCTGGTTATAAATGAGAAAAAAAAATACAGTAGACCTAGCAACAACATACATGTACATATTCAAAATATGTACTACGACAATTATTGATTCTCACATTGGCACATGTCTATGTCTTTCATGAAGATTGGCCTTCAAATATTTCTACGGCCTTTCGTCCTCCTCTTTATTCAAGGACATTTGTTAATTAGTGTTGAAAGAAATATGCACACAGTACTGTTAACCGGTCTCTGTGAGACTTGTCAAGGGACAGAGCGGGTAGAATACCTGCCTAGGGGCAGAGTGGGTGGAATAACTGACTGTCTTGACAAGTTGTAGATAATCAGATTTGATGAGAATTGATGGTTTTTCATCTGTGCTTGAAGTTCTTGTGACCAGTGAAATAGTATCTGAAGTTTTTACAATTTCTGATTGAAGGAGAATATTCACAGCTTATTTAATCTTAAAAACTGAAGGTCGAAACCTTTATAACAATATATTGATTTATTTTTGCATGTATTCAGTTGGCTATTGTTGTTGTGTTCAGGTTAAATGTCCCACCAACAGTTAAGGTCATACAGAGACAGGACTTATCCACGATTAAGCTCACAGCCCAGTATTACAGGTCTCGAGGTTAACTTTTTTCTTGCTCAGCTCAGCTGAGACTAAAATTGATCCTGCTCATAAATGTTAAAATGCCAACTATTTGTTGGCATTTTAACATTAATAAGCATAATAAATTACAGGATCTGGTGATCTAAGCCAAAATTTTCAATTTATTTGGGCTATTTTGTCATTTATGAACAGTTAAGATTTTATGCTCAGCTGAGTTGAGCATGAAAAACGTTTTATAACCAGAGCAAGTAGCTTAGTCATTAAAGTGGATTCTTATTAATTTTGGAACTAATGAAGAATATAATTATAAGCTCTTCAAATCTAAATCTTTGCTATGGAAGATCAGGTTTATCTATAGCTTAATATGAACAATATATAATCAGTTCTGAAACTGATGTGCAATAAATAAAATAAAAATTAAAATTGAGCTCCTTTATGAGCAGTGAACATATTATTGCGAAAGGGGTTTGGCCATACCGAGATTTCGGCTAGTAATGCCTCTTCAGAGACACTTTAGATTTGGCAAGATGGAGTAAATTAGAGTTATTGTATTTTTGCAATGTTAAAAGTCTACTTAGACTTTTCTTCCAGTTTTAAAAATTGGAAGGTTTCTCTCAATTATGTCTTGATTTCTCATAACGAAAACATGCCCATGCAGTATGCAAAGATTTTAAAAGTTGTCAAAAATGAAAATTTTCAATAGAAAACCTCTTATAGTTTTCTCATTTTTGCTCAAAACATAACTTGTGGGTACACCTTAGATCCACCTCGCTGAGGCGGTTCTAACGAGTACCCATAAGCCATGCTCTATGCTTTGGAGCAAAACTAATAAAATAGGTATACCCCTTCAAACCCCACTTTTGCTTTATCAAAGCTGGGTTTAAGCGGGCATACATTACATGGTCATGTTTTCCTGATGGTTTCTCTCGAGTTTGTCTTGATTTCCCTTTAAAAGGATGATTTCTCAAACAAATCTCACGATTGTAACATTTCTCTCCAGCATGGCTTCTCTCTATTCATTTCTACACACTGAAAAAACTATAATGGACACAATTGTTACACATCAAGAAACCATTCATCACTCAGTAATTCACATTCAGTTACACTATTCCTGTTTGTCTTTCTTCCAATGGACTCTATTGTGACAAGTAAGATGGTGCTTCACTCTAAAAGTTTGTCCACAAATCTCACAACTGTATGGTTTCTCTCCTGTATGAATTCTCTCATGGCGTTTCACATGTGAGGGTCGTTGAAAAATCTTGCTGCAGAAGCGACATGCATAGTATTTCAATCCTGAGATATATTGGTCTGGTGAAGCACCTGAAAAAAGAAACCATTTTAATAATGAGCCTTCGCATGAGAAAAACCAACAATTTGCATATGCGAAAACAAAGACGCAGATCAGCCATGCAGTAACTGCACGGCTGATCAGCGCCTTTGTTTTCGCCCCATAGATAGTGCAATACCTCTTCTTCTTAAATCCAAAATTTCAAGGTTCTAGCCTGCTCCTGAGATTGTACAGGACGGTTTGTGTCGGAACTGCTCGGAACCCCAAATTGTTGGTTTTCTCATGCACAGGCTCAATTCAGAATATCCACTTAGTTCGTTTATTGGAATTAATCCTGTATCATGCAGTTGTGTGGGGATGAGCATTTATTCTAGTTACATCACTTACATTGTACCTTGGCAAGCCTCCTAGGCCCAGTTTACCAGAACTAAGTGAACAATTTTTCATCAATAACTGATAAATTCTCTTAAATGAGAAGAAAAGACAAAAGTAAGACCATACGAAAGAAATATGCTAGACATTTTGAACTATAGCAGGTAAGCTACTTTACCAATTGTACACACTAACAATTTTAAAAGCTATCATGCCTGGTAGGATAACCTTCCTTTCAATGTTACTTTATGTTTGATTGTCTTAACATACCAGTCAACATTTTTCCATTATCATTCATGAAAGGGTTTGGGTCTCTACGGGGAACTGACAGTGACATTCCCTTTTTATACAAGCCGCGTGATGAGAAAACCGGATTTTTGCCTATGCAAAAAACAAAGGCGCAGATCAGCTTGGCAGTAACTGCGAAGCTGATCAGCGCCTTTGTTTTCGCTACAGGGATAGTACGTTTTCTCTTCTACTTAAATCCGAAATTTCAAGCTTCTAGCCTGCTTCTGTGACTGTACAGGTCAGTTTGTGTCAGACCTGGTCGGAAACCCCAAAGACCGGTTTTCTCACGTCGCAGGTCATACAAAACATAGACAGAAAAATGCCCTTTCCAGAGCCTGATGTTCGACCACTCTGCCACTGTTGCCCTTTATATGAGCCGCCTCGTGGGAAAACCAACAATGTGGTTTCCAAACAGGTCCGACACAAACCGGCCTGTACAAGCACAGGAAAGAGCTAGAATCTTGAAATTTTGGATTTAGGTAGAAGTGGAATTGTACTATCCGAGTAGCGAAAACAAAGGCGCTGATCAGCTTCGCAGTTACTGCGAAGCTGATCTGCGCCTTTGTTTTCGCCTAGGCAGATTGTTGGTTTTCCCATGTGGCGGCTCATATAAAAGCACAAACATGAATCTTATCTTTTATTTGAAAGTAAAGAGTGGAAAGTCTTTGGTCGTCAACATGGTCAATGACATAAATTTCAGTGGGAGCTTCCTGTTTCAATACAAGCTATACAGTGTCTTTTATTCAGAAACTGCTCTTTGTAAGGTTTATCTCCATAACCTTCAGCAGTATGTACACCATGGTTTTAAATCACAACTTTTAAGACTCAATTAAAAGAGCCTAACTTCAGGTACCTAATCACTGAAGTCTAAATTCTCTTTTTACAAACTGCCTTGTGTCTACTCAAGGTTCCCTGCTGAGTAAATGACTTCTGACAAAATTCACAACTGTAAGGTTTAACTCCAGTATGTACTCTGTAGTGTTGATTGAGAGCCCATTGGGAACCACATAGAATACCGCACTGAGAGCATCTGAAGTACTTTTGTTGTTTATCGTCTCGCTTAAGCTTGATATGTTGAAGTATATCTGAAATGAAACAAGTAGAATATTAAGAAAGAATGGACTAATCATCAGAAAAAAACATGTCTATGTAATAAATACCCCTTTAAACCCTATATAGGAAAACTGGGGTTTACAAGCGTCTATTTTTTTTCTTTTTGTTCCAAAACATACACTGTGGGTACTCGTTAGAACTGCCTCACCCCAGGCGGTTCTAACTTGTACCCACAATCTATGTTTTGAGCACTTATATTAAAAACATCATTTTTTTCCATTGAAGTTTTCAATTTTTGCAGCTGATGTAATCTCTGTATATTGCATGGGCCTATTTTCACAATGGTTTGCAATTAACAACTGTAAGGTTTAACTCCAGTATGTACACTATAGCCCATTGAGAATCACATGAGCCTATGCATGAGGAAACCCAACAACTTGGGTTTCTGACCAGGTCCGACACAAACCAGCCTGTGCATTCACAGAAGCAGGCTAGAAGCTTGAAAGTTTGGAATTAAGAAGAAGAGGAATTGTACTATTTGTGTAGGGAAAACAAAGGCGCTGATCAGCTGGTCTGCGCCTTTGTTTTCGCATATGCAAACTGTTTGTTTCCTGATGCGGCGGTTCACATAGAACACCGCACTGACTATCTGAAGAGCAATCTGGGCACAATTTGAGATATAGGGAGCGCGGTGGCGTAGTGGTAAAGCGTCCAACTCCGAATCGAGAGGTACTGTGTTTGATCCCCTGTGTTTGATCTGTGTTGTGTTCTTGAGCAAGACACATTAACTCCCTATAGTAATGGTTAAACCCTGGAAGAGTTGGCTCCGTCCCGACATGACTGAAAAATTGTTGACTCGGACTTTAAGCCTCAAACAAACAAACAATTTGAGATGTTTGCCACTACACTGACACCCTGACGTTTCTCCGAGATAGAAAATGCAGGATATCAGTTTAAGAGGAATACAAAGGTTATGTGGAAGTTTGACATCATGACAAACAATACTGATTAACAGCCAACTTCAGTGGAGCCACAGACTAGCATGATGAAAGGAGAAGCATTTATGCTTATTGTTAGCCCTATTCCAAACAAGTAAATTGTTTGCTAAAGAAGAAAGAGTTATGCAAAAAAGGTGTGACTTAGACAAGTTTATATACAATGTAGCATTGTAAGGTTTATCTCCAGTGTGTGATTAATGAGTTGTTAGTGGTCTGAAAACTGTTGGTACTTGAGTCTGGCATAATGTTTAAGAAGAAAAGTAAAATGTAGTAATATAAGCTAATCAACTACTGTAAGGTTTATCCCCAGTATGTTATGCTATAGATACCATCGACTGCAAATGATGCATATAGATACAGCAATTCATTGTCCTTCAATATGAGCCGCTGCAAGACAAAACCTTCAATTTGAGGTTCCGACCAGCTCTGACACAAGCTGGTCTGTACAATCATAGAAGCAAGCTAGAAGCTTGAAATTTCTGATTTAGAAAGATGAGACATTGTACTATCCATTTAACTAAAACAAAGGCGCTGATCAGCTGTGCAGTTACTGCACAGCTGATCTTAGCCTTTGTTTTCGCATATGAAAATTGTTGGTTTTCTAATGCAGCGGCTCAAATTTCAGAGACTATCAGTGCACATACTAGTAGCTTGACTTTTGGGTTTACTACAGTTAGTATTTATACACGAGTGTGAACAAGATCAGACTAGGAAGAGCAAAAAAAGCAATATTAACTGAACCTGAGGTACTAAAGGACTTTCTTGTTTGCATTCGTTCAGATGATGATTATTTGCATCCATTGTCATCAGCAGAGGTCATGTTGGGACCGGCCGCTATCCTAGTGGCAGACTTCTTTTGCAAGCCTCTCAGGAGACTGGGTACCATTAATGAGCCGGGCTTTGGGGGTTCCAACCAGTTCTTACACAAACCGGTCTGTACAGTCATAGAAAAGAAAAGAGCTGGAAATTTTGGATTTTGGAAGAAGAGGAGTAGTGAAAACAAAGTCACTGATCAGCTGTGGTTACTTCACAGCTGATCTGTGGCTTTGTTTACACATATGCAAAAATCTGGATTTCTCAAGATGTTGCACATTTATAACCGAATCTTCACTGAAGTCAAAGAAATGAGCTGGATGTCAGTGGTTATGTAGCATGTCTAGGGTTTGCTTACATACAATTGTAGTCCATAGTGTGTATTGCTCTGCTAACATCAATTTAGAATAAAACACCAATTGTCATCCTATCATAGAAATATTTACTATACCATATTGGTTATGCATACATTCCTTTGGTTTTTTAGGCAAAGCCGAACATAAACTAGACTGTTTGACATCAGGAAAACATGTCCGTGAAATGAATACCCCCTCATACCCCACTTTTATATAGCAAAACTGGGGTATGCCGGAGTTACCCTATTTTTCTTATTTTTGCTCCAAAACATAAATTGTGGGTACTCATTAGAACCGCTTTGCCGAGGCGGTTCTAATGTGTACCCACAATCTAAGTTTTGAACAAAAATAAGAAAAATATCCAAAATATTACCACTAAAATTTTCAATTTTTACTGGTGAAAAATCTGTGTATATTGCATGGGCGTGTTTTTGTAATGATACAGATACAGCTAGAAGCTTGAAGGTTCAGATGTAAAGATAAGTTACTATTTTTAAAGATTAAAACAGGTGTTGACCAGCTTACTGTGCAAGGCTGGGATGTAAAACAAACAACAAATGCCTTAATTCTGTAAAATAATTTCTGTTCTATCAGAGAAATCAAAACACTAAAAATGGAAAAAAAACATCTACTGTATATGTACATGTACTATCAGTTTTAGAAGCTAAGAAACTAACAAAAGAACACCAAGTTATAAAATAACACTTGATAGGAACAATATCTACAAACGATTCCAGCATCCCTGGCTTTCTTACAGGGCCTGACATAAACTCGCACTAGGATCAATGAATAAAATGAATAAAATGAATAAAACTTGTGGCTTGATTCAAGATCGTTTTACAATACTTTGATATTATCGTGCACTTATGTTTGATCACCAATTTTTGTTAACTCATTTAAGCCTGGCGTCCCTTTTATGGGACATAGGCAAACAGAATAGCCCCAGTTGTGACGCCGCAGAATGCGGCGTCCCATCTGGGCTATTCTGTTTGCTTAGAGGAATTTCATCGAAAAATGGAATAAAATTTGAAAATCCTACCTGAAGCCCCTTAAAATGAAAGTGCACTCACCCAAATGATAATAATGGGAAAATCCATTCGTCAAATATGGGTTAAGCTGCATGTTTACTGTGCTGCTGAACTGCATCTTTTGTCTTGAATTGAGCCGCCTCGTGGGAAAACCAACAATGTGGTTTCCGAACAGGTCCGACACAAACCGTGCTGTACAGTCACAGAAGACAGCTAGAAGCTTGAAATTTCGGATTTAAGTAGAAGAGGAATTGTACTATCTGTGTAGCGAAAACAAACGCGCTGATCAGCTTCGCGGTCACCGCGAAGCTGATCTGCGTCTTTGTTTTCGCCTATGCAGATTGTTGGTTTTCCCATGAGGCGGCTGATATATGTACAGGATTTCACACTATGAACGAGAACATGAACTCAACAAAATAAATGTGTTCACTTATCAGTTACACATTACGCACAACACATAGGGCACTGTGCACTTGTGATGCACATCAAGTGCACAAAGTGTTTTAAAACTTCAATGCCATTTCTATCGAATCACTGTATGTTTAGATGAGTAACCATATGGCCTTTGATATGTTGTTTCTGACTGAATTTTCTCCCACAGATCTCACAACTGTAAGGTTTCTCTCCAGTATGTATCCTGTAATGTATGGCTAGTGCAGAGGGAGTGGGGAAAGTCTTGTTGCAGAATGAGCAGGTCCTTTGTCCAGAAGACGGTCTCAGTATTGGTGATGTTAGTCCGGATTTGTTGAATCCTAAAAAGATGAAAACACTGTCAATATGAAGCACAAATTTCTGGTCCAGGGACTGTCTAGCTTTTATCAAGCTCAACACAGCTAAGCACTGATGTGTTTTATTCATAAACAGTTAAAATAAATGGTTAGGTAACTTAAAAGTATTAAAAAGTTTCATCAGGAAACCATGTCCGTGAAAGGTATACCCCCTTAAACCCCACTAAATTATACAGTAAATTTGGGGTTTACACGGGTATACCTATTTTTTTTTAAATTTTGATCCAAAACATAGATTGTGGGTACTCATTAGAACTGCCTTGCTGATTTTCTAATTTTTTTCAGCTGAAAAAATTCTCTGAATATTGCACGGGCAAGTTTTTGTAATGATTAAAAAGGTTTAAAACCCTAGAGACCTGAACACAACACTTCTGCACGAGTCATTTTGTAACCATACAACTCCGAGCCCTTGAAGCAGGAGACTATAACATCTTGCTATATAAATAAACATTTAGAAGTGTATCTACTTTGCTTTAGAAATTTAACAGTGCCATATCAAGCATGTGGGTATCCCAAATTCTCCAGTGAGATAACATTACGAAAACACGCTCATGGAATATATAGATTTTTCTTGAGTTGTAAAAATTAAAAATTTTATCTGAAAAAAAAAAAAAGATATTTTTTCTTATTTTTGCTCCAAAACATAGATTGTGGGTACTCGTTAGGACCTCCTCAGATATTTTTCTTATTTTTGCTCCAAAACATAAAGCTTCCTATTAGAAAAATAGGTATACCCCTGCATACCCCTTTTTTGCTATATAAAAGTGGGGTATAAGGTGGTATACATAACATGGACATGTTTTCCTAATGATGGTCTTAGCTGTTGAGGGACAAAACACCCAACTCAATAACAACAAAACTGAATAGCTTGATGAATATCTATTTTTCTATCAAGTAGCAGGACATGCCTAAAGGTCAAAAACTGCACAATTTACCTCAATCATGAAGCATTGAAATGTGTAATCATGTGAGCTTTCACACTTCCTTTCACAGAAAAAGATTTCCCACAGATCTCACAACTGTAAGGTTTCTCTCCTGTATGGACTCTCTCGTGCATTGCTAAGGCTGCACGAGATGCACAGATCTTGGAACAGAACTTGCAGGTCTGTAGGCTTGCTGGTTGCCTCGGTGAGGCTGCACCTGGTCTAGTTTTCTTCTTTGGTTCTAAAATAAATGGGGAAAAACAGTGTGAGTAAAAAAAAAAGAACTACATGTATTGTACTTTAAAAACAATTATCATGGCATGCAAAACAGCTTTACATATACATTATACATGCAAATGTTAACACACTAACATACCCCTGTAAATAGAAGTTAAAGAGTACTGTTCAAAATTATATGAGCCTGTATCGGGCCCGTACTTTTCATGTACATCATGGGAACATTACCATACAGAAACACAAGTGGTAGCATATGGATTAAAGCAAAATATAAAACTATTGATAATGTACTTGGGCTAAAACTTTTGATTCTAAAATCATTTACCATAACTTGCAATAGTCACCTATGTAGTACTTTGATAATACACCTCTTGTTTCATTTGGTTTGCATTAATTATGGCTTAATATCTACTTCAACAATTTGCAGTTATGGTTGGACAGTGCAGCCATTCCTGTATGTTAACCAGGTCCCGAGGTTATGCTCAACTCAGCCAAGCATAGAATTTAAACTGCCAATAAATGATAAAATAGCCAAAATGAATTGAAATTTCAGGTTTATATCACAAAAGTCTGTAATTTCAGGTTTATCACAAAAGTCTGTAATTTATCTTGCTAATAAATGTTCAAATGCCAACAATTGTTGGCATTTTAACATTTATAAGCAGGCTAAATTTTAGTCTCAGCTGAGCTGAGCATGATTTTTTTATAATCTTGGGGCCAGTGCACTGGACAGCTTAAAGTGTCTTGTGTAGAGCCACTTACATTGCGGAGGTAATTATCAATCCCAAGACCTTTCGTTCCTGAATCCTGTACAAAAAAACACAAGGCCAGCATCACGATGATAAGTTCGTGATACATGCACATGTAACTTGTATAAACTTTGCGTTTGACAGTTCTCTTATATAAACTCTGTTGTTGTTTTGTTTGAGTTTTGCTTTATGCCCCAGTCGGAAACCATCAGGAAAACATATCCTTGAAATCTGTACCCCCTCAAACCCCACTTTTATATAGTAAACTGGGGTTAGCAGGGGTATACCTATTTTTCTAATTTTTGATTCAAAATGTAGATTGTGGATACTCGTTGGAACCGCCTCAGCAAGGCGGTTCTAACATGTACGCACAATCTATGTTTTGAACAAAAGTATAAAAAATATCAAATTTTTTACGATGAATTTTTCAACTTTTAATGCTGAAAAAAATTCTCTGTATATTGCACTGGTGTGTTTTCGTAATGATGATCATGTCCGGGCATTTCCTCCTTTTGTAGTACATCTACTTATCATTGGAGTGCCATGACACCCAAAGTTTGCTTGAAAATTAAACAACCCAAGTAAACCAAAGGCTCATGTAAGGATGGTTCGACTTGAAACACTTTTCCTGGACAGGATCAGACCTAAGCGGTTAACCCGTAATCTGATGTTCAGTCAGTACTTTATAAGCTTTACCTCGAGGCACAAGCAGCTCATCTATTCTCACAGCCCCAATGGGTGGGAGCCCAAATAAACTATGTTCTCTATATTACGTTCAATAGATTCTGAAAGGAACACCCTTTCTCTGGCCCATTCAAAAGTTCCAACCTCTAGCCATTTCCTATGCTTGTACAGCTTGGTTAATGTCAAGCCTGTTTGGAAACATTTTTGTTGGTTTTCTCATGATACGGCTCATTTCTCCGGTATAATAGTTTAAAGTTTATGCCTTATTCACTTATTCCTATCCCTTTAAACATAATGTCTTGTTCTTTTATTCCTATCCCTGTTAACAGAAATTTATATGAGTTGCTGCATATAATACTAAACTTCCTCCTAAATTTTTGTGGAAAAGATTTCCTGTATCAAACAATCGATAAACAATTTCTCTTCTCTCTAGCCATACATGACTTTACACGAGTTTTCCTAGTTTCCACAGATCTGAATTTGGTAAGGTCGGTGATCTTTCGTGTGTTGTTTCACACTATAAGCTATGTTTCGTACTTGAAAGTTTGACAGAAACTCTAAAATCCATTTACTTTCCTTTAATCTAAGCTGAAAGATGAGTAACTACACGTAATTTCAGGAGCATTTATAATGAATTATTTTTCAGTGATTTCACAACTGCAAGGTTTCTCTCCAATATGTACCGGTATTCATGTCGATTTGAATAGATGCTTAATGTCCCAGTCTTGTGATTCTTCAAAAGACAAACACAAATGTAGAAAATTTACTTGGCACATTAAAACTATCCTCTACACAGAAAGGTGTACAATCATATGAGACTTCACATGCGCTTTCCTTGTGAATGATTTCCCGCAGACTTTACAGCTGTAAGGTTTCTCCCCTGTATGGATCCTTCTATGTACATCAAGTGTGGATTTATTCCGACAACTCAGGCCACAGAGATCACATGACCATTCTGAAAAAGGAAATAAGTTGAACATTAAATACTTGAGCTCCTTCTCAAGACAAACGAGTCTTTAGGAATCAGGTAAAGGGAAGGGCAATTTTGAAATACAATGCATCATAAATGAAAGAACTCACCTACCGAAACAATATGTTACAAGTTTTATTAAAATCGGATAAAAATCAAGAATGTTATGTTTGCTTGAATTTCCCTCGATTTCTGTTTGAGGAGGCGACCATCTTGAACATTCATGAGGCTTTATGATGTCATAAAGCCCCAATTAAATATGCGTGATGAATATTAGCAAAAAAACTATTAATATTTTTCAGTTAATGCTTGTTTGAAATTTTTCTACTATCAATTTACTATCAATTCTGAACATATCTAACCATATTGGTTTTGAAAAAAAAAAATCAATAATTAAGATTTTACAGCTTTCTACTTACATGTAGAAATTCAAAATGGCAGCCAACGGTCACAATGTTCCAAACTTTCAAATGTCAATATCTCGCTTATCTCTTGGCCGATTTGAACAAAATTAGTGCCAAAATGTTTGCTTTAAACAGTTCTTAAGTTTAAAATGTACTGTTGATGAATATTGCGTTCTACTTTAAAGAAAAAGGCTACAAGAATAATTTTGGTTTGTTTGCTTTAGTGCTTTACTTCCCGTTCAACAACTATGGTCATATCTGGACGTTGCCTCCATTCGATGGGACTTCTAAACCAATATTCGATGTTATGACATACAAAATGTGTAATATATAACAACCCAAGAATTGTATGACTTTTATTTACAGAATATTTGATTAAACTTTCCTGAGCAGGCCCAGGCCTTATAAGCAGCTGACCAATAATCAGGTGGTCTGTCAGTCTGATTTAAGCTTTGCCTGGCCATCTGTTTCTCAGAAACACTCATCATTTTATCAATACAATGAGCCCAGGATGCATAGCTCAGGAGGCCACCACTAGGCTACCACTCTCCCCTGCCATTACAAGTATCTAACAAAACAGATTGTGGACTGTTGTGGTATACTTACTAGAAACACATTCTCTTTACATACGATGAATAATTTACGTCAGAAGCCCTATGATTTGAAGTACTAATCAGAAATGCCTTACTTAGGCTATTTTATGATTTATTGTACATTGTTCATCATCATCATCATCATCATCATCATCATCATCATCATCATCATCATCCAACATCATCATCATCATCATCCAACAAATCCACCATAAATAAGCAAAGCTCTTAAAATTTTTGAATGACTAGCTTGTTATATTTAGCTTCTCTTACAATTCAATTGACTCCTAAAACTGTTGGGTATGTTATTGGATATCCCACATATTGCACAAAGAAAGTTTCATTCCACTTTGAACCATTCTGTACATAATCATGCCTATTTCTTCATTCATTACGAAAACATGCCCATATGATATACAGTAATTTTTTCAGGTCAAAAATCGATAATTTTCAGAGGAAAATTTTTGATATTTTTCTTATTTTTGCTCAAAACATAGATTGTGGGTACACGTTAGAACCGCCTTGCTCTAACGAGTACCCACAATCTATGTTTTGGAGCAAAAATAAGAAAAATGCATACCCCAGTTTTACTATATAAAAGTGGGGTTTGAGGGGGTATACATTGCACGGACATGTTTTCCTGATGACAACGAATAAAAACTATAAAGTGTGGACTCACATAATAGACTTACTGTTATAAATCTGAGTGAAGTAAATGTCTAATAGGAAAATATGTCATTCAGATTTATCTGTGACACACATCAATGAAAAAGAGTCTTGCTTATAAATAGGTACATGTATCCATTTTATCAATGCTTGTGTACTTTCATATGTTTTGCATATAAATCATGCTTTCCAATGAACGATTTCCCACAAATCTCACAACTGTAAGGTTTATCTCCAATGTGTATTTTCATATGCTGCTTTAAATTCGAGTATGCCACAGATACCACAGATGTAAGGTATCTCTCCTGTATGCAATCTTTCATGTAGTAACAACCAGCTGAGACGGCGGAATGATCTATAACAAAATCTACATCTATGTGACATATGAGAACTTTGGCTAATTTGTTCATAACCTGAAAAAAGAAAGAAAAAAAAAAAAAACATGTTTTTAAAAAAATGGCAGAAAAAGTATATCCATAAACCTTGAAGCCACTGTGTCAAAATGTGGTTTTATTTTGTATTTGTTATTTATCCTTGCTATGTTTTGCTTTTAACCTCCGAGTCAATATTGCTTTACTCATGAAAGGATGGAGCCACAGTTTCTCTCCTGTATGGGAATTTTCATGTCTTCCCATCTTGAAACATTCATTACAAAACTGGCATCCGATTCATGATCCGATTGAAGGTTTTCTACTCGAGTCTGTCTTGAGTGGACATGGAGCAAGAAAAATGTATAGGAGAAGTTTGTCTTATATTCGTCATAGTGGCTTACGTCCAGGGTCAACAGCTAAGGTCCTGGGCTCAAAATTACAATCCTCCCTTAAAGTTAAGGAAGACCTTAGTTAAGGTGACAAATTTTGACTCGATATTTTACCGTTAAAATCAATAACTGAATTTACGAAAATATACAAGTATGTAAAATGAAATGTTATTTACATAATAAACCCGATACTTTTGATTTCAGCATATTTTAGATGCATCTTTTTGTATGCTGAAATTCGTCACCTTAACTAATGTCTTACTTAACTCTTAGTGAAGATTGTAATTCTGGGCTCAGGTTGGCAGATAGGATAGACACATCCTACCCCCAGTTTCTGGGCAACCCTGAGACAAGTTGAGCCTCGACGCGAGAAAACCGGTCTTCGAGGTTTCCGACCAGGTCCGACACAAACCGGCCTGTACAAGCTCAGAAAAGAGCTAGAAGCTTGAAATTTCGGTTTTAAGTAGAAGAGAAATTGTACTATCCGAGTAGCGAAAACAAAGGCGCTGATCAGCTTCGCAGTTACTGCGAAGCTGATCTGCGCCTTTGTTTTCGCATAGGCAAAATTCCGGTTTTCTCACGATGCGGCTCAGTTATTAATATGTTGTGCACAATTCTTTTATTACTTGACAGTAAATACCGTATTAATCTTGAATCAACAAAATAAAAGAAAGGTGAGCCTTTAACACTGATTATAAGGTCAAGTCTATATGTATATTGCTTTAAACTAGACTTTGTTAAAGAATTGTTTGACTGGATTTTCTATATTAAAGCCTTAAGGCAAATTGTCAACTAACACAATCTTCATTCTAGGGATTCAGAATATTTTCTATGACACATTTTAGTCATGCTTTATTTCACTGAATGACATATAAATATCTCTTGCTACATAAACCAATCACCATTTTCACAAAAGTATAGGACATCTGTTAAATTCATTATTTCTCAAATGTTAAAGAAAGGGACTATAAGAAAGTGCTACAAATAGTCCATGTTATTGCTACTAGAGTTATTTTTTTTCAATAATTATTACCAGTATATACCATTTCCAATTTAATTATAAAACCATTTTAGAATCAGAAAGCCTACAAATAATTTGTTATTTCCTGAGATTCAAGTGAACCACTTGATGTTGCTTTAAGTTTCCAGTTGTGGTGAACGATTTCCCACATATTTCACAACTGTAAGGTTTCTCTCCAGAATGCACCCTGGAATGCTGAATCAAATTTCCCTTTTCTGCAAAACGCTTCCCACAAATAGTACAACTGTAAGGTTTCTCTCCAGTATGGACCATCTCATGTCGTCGAACCTTGTAAGCAGCGTTGAACCATTTATTACAAAACCGGCAGTTCTGGGATGTCCTGTCACTTTTGCTTGTCTGCTCAAAGCCTGAAACCATGAGAAAAAAGTGTTAAAGGTATATAAAATGAGCCACCTCGTGAGAAAAGCAACAATCTTCATAGGTGAAAACATAGGCGCAGATCAGCTTCGCCGTGACCGCGAAGCTGATCGGCGCCTTTGTTTTCGCTACACGGATAGTACACTTCCTCTTCTACTTAAATACGAAATTTCAAGATTCTAACTCTTTTCTGCGCTTGTACAGGCTGGTTTGTGTCGGACCTGTTCGGAAACCGCGTTGTTGGTTTTCCCACGTGGCGGCTCAAATAGTATTAAGCACAACCCTTATATTTACATTTCGAGTGTAGCTGCCTTAGATGAAAGTGTCATTCTTAAGAATTCTTCATAATTCATTATCGGTGAGGCGGTTCTAACTTGTACCCATAATCTATGTTTTGAGCAAAAATAAGAAAAATATCAAACTTTTTTGGTTGAAAATTTTCAATTTTTAAAACTCGAAAATTCTCTGTTTATTGCATGGGCAATTTTTCGTAATGTCATCATGAAATGAAGAACACCAAAAATGGCAATTTTTATGTAAGGGGATAGCAATGAAAATATAAATATTTTTAAATCAAAACATTTACAAGTCACATTGTCTCTATCATGCCTATAGGCTAATTTAAATCAATACCAACCAGTAATTTTGTTTGTTTACAAAAGCCTAAGGCCTATCAATATAACCCAGCCTGAAATTTAGAATATTTGTATTACCACAAACCTGTGAGTCACTGCAGTATATGTTGTATTTCAATGAATGTTTTTCAATTGTAAAAATTGCCATATATAACATCACATAACATTTTCACAAAAACAAATTTACATTTGTCTAAGCCATTTATTATTACAATAACAAAATACAAAGTTCTACTGTCAACACCACTTCATGAGAGTGGCACATTAGACAAGTCCCTAAAACTTACTGATATGAAGACGTTTTGTTTGTTTGGTTGTTTCTTTGTATGGAAGTTTTAATTCACAGGCACCACTTCTAGTCATGTCGGGATGGATCCAGTACTTCCTGGGTATTAACCAGTAGTGTACTCTTTAGAGAGTAAATGTGCATTGCCTAAGGCAACAAAATGTACACAAGCATTTCGACCTCAGAACTTCTCCATTTAGAGTGTGGGGCTCTACCACTAGGTCACGACACTTCGCCTAAGGCAATAACATGGTACACAAGCATTCCGAACCCAGAACTTCTCCATTTAGTGTCTGATGCTCTAGGCCACGACACTCCTTGCCATAAAGAAACAAAAATATTTCAACTGTCAGTATATACAAGCTAAAATAAAACCAGTTTCTGAGCAGAATGCATACAAATATTGTGTGTTATTCCTTGACTTTCAAATGTGTCATTCTATGCCTCGTTAAAATACTAGATTGATTGAAAGATGCCCCACAAATCTCACAAATGAAAGGTTTCTCTCCAGTATGTATTCTTTCATGTTTTAGAAGATTTCCTTTCTTTGTAAATGTCTTCTTACAAATTTCGCATGTGTAAGGTTTATCTCCAGTATGTAGTAGTGTATGTTGGTTTTTGTTTCCCATTTCAGAGAAAGATTTTCCACAGATCTCACAACTGTAAGGTTTCTCTCCTGTATGACTTCTCTCATGTCTTCTTAGATCACTATGATGTTTGAAGATTTTGTCACAAAATAGGCAATTCAGCAGTTTGTCTTTGTGCTGAAGACGGTCTCTTTGTCTAGGTCCTATAACATACAAAATATTTTAATTGGATAAAATTATTACAGTTTCTTATGCCCTAGATAAAGAAACTTAAAGAGCAGACAATTACCACAGGTTTAATGAATATTTACAGATAAGTTTTTGAAAAATCAGTGAATAGAGGCACTTGCTAGACACTTGAATTTTTAAATGGTATCACAGGTTCGATCCTAGGCCTCTCCAGCCTGTCAGACCAGACTATAAACCAAGGTGTCATCTCCATATGACCTTAGCTGTTGGTAGGACGTTAAACCCCAAATCAACCAGCATTTTATAATTGTGCCCATGTTAGATATGTTTACGTCATTGAACGCTTATGTGCATGTGCATGTGTGCCCAAAGAGGTTGAATTTGTAAAAAAAAATAAGGAATTCAAACCAAACAAAAATGTTCCAGTGATACCATTTAATCATATTCTTCTGAATAATATTGTACGTATTTGCAGCACTTTGAACAGTATCAAGCTCTGTTTGGTTGTTGTTTGGCATTTTAGCAATGAGAAAAACCCTGCTCGAAATAAGTGTTTGGAAATTTTAATGTCAGTTTTTCCAGTGATACCATTTAATTATATTCTTCTGAATAATATTGTACGTATTTGCAGCACTTTGAACAGTATCAAGCTCTGTTTGGTTGTTGTTTGGCATTTTAGCAATGAGAAAAACCCTGCTCGAAATAAGTGTTTGGAAATTTTAATCATTTCATTTCTCTTATCATATTTAATGTGCTTTTACATATTCATACATTTACAGTTCAAAGTAAATCTGAATTCGACTGTATTTCCATATCATCCTTATAAAAAGATATGATATAACATGTGGCTTCCTGGTGACTAATTGTCAAATATCTTACAACCATAAGATCCTTTAAATAATCCTTTCAACTAAATGTTTTTCCACAGATTTCACAAATAAAGTGTTTTTTTTTTTTCAGTATGAATTCTTTTAATGTTTTACCAGGTCTTCTTTTCTGGCAAAAGTTTTCCTGCAAGTCTCACAACTATAATATTTCTCTCCTGAGTGAATTCTTAAATGTAACTTTAAATGGCCTTTCTGGGTGAAGCATTTGCCACAAGTCTCACAATTGTAAGGTTTCTCTCCAGAATAAATCTAAAGACCTTTTTGGTTGAAATCTTTCCCACACATATCACAAAAATACTGTTTTTTTCCAGTATGGATGACTTGATGTCAGGTAAATTTCGAATTGGTTGAAAATAATTTGCTACATATCTGACATTCGTAATGTTTCTCTTCAGTATGGATTCTCTTGTGCGTTTTCATATCACAGCGAAGTTGTAAGGCTTTTCGGCAAAACTTGCATCTCTGTTCTTGTTTCTTGGCTGAAGCTGTTCCCTTGACCATAGAACAGATAAAATATGTCAATTAGATGAAGGAATTAAAGGTTATAAGTATTTGAGATTTTGAGATTTTCAAAAGAATAGGCAATACTCTCAGAGTTTATTTAAAAGTACATAAACATTATTTTGAAAACCTTATGGCACTGTGCACATCATATAGAGGATATTTACTTTGTTTAAAGGTGAATACCAAATATGTTTCTTTGAGTGTGTTGAAAACATCAGAATTTTCACGTGTACGCATTACGAGTGAAAATTTTGTGTTTCCACCACACCAGATGAAAATATTTGATATTTACATAAATAAAAGTGTTTTTTTTTTTTTTTTTATTTTATACTATACATGGACATTTTCCCATTTTCCCATTGAAGAGGAAGGCCCCCCCCAAAAAAAAAAAAAAAAAAAAAAAAAAAAAAAACTAGAATTGTCAGAGGATCTGACTAAAGCCCCGCTTCTGAGCTTTTTGCTAGAGTGAGACAAACAATTATGGGCAACAATCCCAAGTTAGATCTTGTTAATGTTGATGGACATAAAAAGATTGGTCTGATTCTGACAATTTGTTATGGAGGTATTGAGCAGAAACAAAATTCTGACATCAATCAAGGGTCAAAACTCTGTCAAAAGTTTGCAAAAAAATGACAGGCAACAATCCCAAGCTAAATCTTGTCAATGTGCATACAAAATTTGGTCAGATTCTGTCAATTCAGTCTCAAGATATTGAGTGGAAACTATATTCTGACATCAATCAAGGGCCATTTCTCCGTCAAAAGTTTGCGAAAAATGACGGGCAACAATCCCGAGCTAGACCATGTCAATGTAGATGTGCATACAAAATATGGCCAGATTCTGTCTATTAATTCTCGAGATATTAAGCAAAAACAAAATCTGACTTCAATCAAGCACCGTAACTCCGTTAAAATTTTGCGAAAAATGACGGGCAACAATCCCAAGATAGATCTTGTTAATGTTGATGTGTATATAAATTTTGGTCAGATTCTGTCAATTTGTTCTCGAGAAATTGAGCGGAAACAAAATTCTGACGTCAATCAAGGGCTGTAACTCCGTCAAAATTGTGAAAAATGACAGGCAACGATCCCAAGCTAGATATTGTCAATGTTTATGTGCATACAAAATTTGGTCAGATTTGGTCAGATACAGTCCATTGGTTCTCAATATATTGAGGGGAAACAAAATTCTGATGTCAATCAAGGGCTGTAACTCCGTCAAAATTTTGCGACAAATGACGGGCAACAAACCCAAGCTAGGTCATGTCAATGTTGATGTGCATACAAAATTTGGTCAGATTCTTTCAATTTGTTCTCGAGATATTGAGCGGAAACAAAATTCTGACATCAATCAAGGGCCATAACTTCATCAAAATTTTGTGAAAAGTGACGGGCATCAATCCCAAGCTAGATCTTGTTAATGTTGATGTGCATATAAATTTTGGTCAGATTCTGTCAATTCATTCTCGAGATATTGAGCGGAAACTAAATTCTGACGTCAATCAAGGGCTGTAACTCCGTCAAAATTGTGAAAAATGACAGGCAACAATCCCAAGCTAAATCTTGTCAATGTTGATGTGAATACAAGATTTGGCCACATTCTGTCAATTGGTTCTCAAGATATTGAGCGGAAACGAAATTCTGATGTCAATCAAGGGCTAAAACTCTGTCAAAATTTTGCGAAAAATGACGGGCAACAATCCCAAGCTAGATCTTGTCAATGTTGATGTGCACACAAAATTCGGTCAGATTCTGTCAATTCATTCTCAAGACATGAGCGGAAACAAAATTACAACGTCAATCAAGGGCCATAACTCCATCAAACTTTTGTGAAAAAATGACGGGCGACAATCCCAAGCTAGATCATGTCAATGTTGATGTGCATACAAAATTTGGCCATATTCTGTCCATTGGTTCTCAAGATTTTCAGCGGAAATGAAATTCTGACGTCAATATATGTCAATCAAGGGCAATAACTCTTCTGCAATTTGGGGAAACTGACATGCATTAATACATAAGTAGATACTGTCAATATTGATGCATATGCCAAATTTGGTTAAAGTCTAACAACTGGTTCTCAAGTTATGAGTGGTAACAGAATTATGGTCGGAATAACGGAATAATGGAAGGAAAGAATGATGGAAGGACAGGTCGAATCCAGTATAGCCCCACTTTTTCAAAGCGGGGCTATAATAAATAAAAAAAAAATAATTAAAAAAAAAACAACACTTTTTAAAAACACAAATCATTTTGGTACTTATTTGTTCCTAAACGTAAACAGCCAGTAATAATGTTTACTAATGTTGGCATGACATCAGTGTTGTATAACAATAACTATATACGAGAGAATTTGACATTTTCGACTGCTTCGAAACTCAAGATTTTGAGAAATGTTGTTTCCTGGCATTGAAATGCTTATAAAGGACTTAAGGGAAATGCCCTACAAATGAGCCGTCTCATGGGAAAACCAACAATCTGCATAGGCGAAAACAAAGACGCAGATCAGCTTCGCGGTAACCGCGAAGCTGATCACGCCTTTGTTTTCGCTACTCGGATAGTACAATTCCTCTTCTACTTAAATTCGAAATTTCAAGCTTCTAGCTCTTTTCTGCGCTTGTACAGGTCGGTTTGTGTTGGACCTGTTCGAAAACCACATTGTTGGTTTTCCCACGAGGCGGCTAAAATGTAACCACAGCCTGAAGAATGTTTAAATAACCATAAACATGTTAGTCATTGCCGCATTGACTCACTGAATGGCTTTTAAATACTAAAGCCACAAAAAACATCAGATAACATTGTACAAAATACAATTGATTTATTTTGACTCATTTATTACTGAACTGGACTACTTTTGCTAATAGATTTTGAAAAAGCATTTGATACATTATCATGGTCATTTATACATAAAAGCTTAACATTTTTTAATTTTGGACCTTCAATAAATCATTGGATATCAACATTATACAAAAACTCATCACTGCAAGTAAATCAGGGTGGTAATTATTCTGACCGAATCAATGTAGAATGCGGCTGTAAACAAGGTGACCCCATATCCCCGTACATTTTTATCCTCTCAGCTGAGATTCTAGCTCTACTTTTAAAGAAAAACAAAAAGATTAAAGGGATTAAACTTGGTAACTTAGAATTCTTACTAGCTCAATATGCTGATGACACCACAGTTATGTTAGATGGTTCTGAATCATCACTAAATGAAACACTTAGGGAACTTGAATTTTTTAAAAATATATCCGGACTAAAGGTTAACTTTTCAAAAACTCAGGTCATATGGATAGGATCCAAAAAGTACTCACAAGACTCAATTAAAACAAAATGGAAACTTAAGTGGGAAGTTAACAGATTTAAACTATTAGGTATTCAATTTGATACGGACTTGAACAAAATGATAACCATTAATTACAAAGATATACTGGACAAGCTAAAAATTAAAATTCAAAACTGGCAACGCAGACACTTAACTCCAATTGGCAAAATTACAGTCATAAAAACACTACTTATACCAATGCTTAACCACTTATTCATATCATTACCAAATCCGCCTGATAAAATAGTAAAGGAATTCAATGAAACATTCTACAATTTTATATGGAATGGTACAGACAGAATCAAGAGAAATGTACTCTGTCAAGAATATATTCAGGGCGGTCTAAAAATGATAAATTTGGATGCTTTCATAACTTCACTTAAATTAACTTGGATCAGAAGATTAATTACCGATAATCATAAATGGACCAAACTACTGGGATTATATACAAATGTAGACAAGCTGCTTAGCTGTGGCATGGAATTTTGCATCAAAGAAAAGAAAAATATACATAATCAATTTTGGCAAGATGTATTTAAATCACACATAGAAGTAATAACTAAAAACCAACCCACAGATAACAAACAGTTTTTGTCAAATGCAATTTACTTTAATGAAAATATCAAAATAGCTAATAAACATATATTCTTCCCTAAATGTTTTGACAATGGAATACGATTTATAAATGACATTACAAAGGAAGACGGTAAATTGATGACATACCAAGAGGCTTCAAATCGTTTGAACATCAAAATTAATTATTTACAATATCTAAGTATGTGTAACGCAATAAAAGCTTGGCAAAACAAACTAAAATTAACAAATATGAAAGAAAAACTGATGGATCCTATCATACCTCATCACTTACAAATATACCTTCAAAGCAGAAAGGGAACCAGAGACATGTACAATATATTAAATAAAAGTGTAGAAGAAGCAACAGGAAAGAAAACATGGAACAAATTATACCAATTTGACGAAAAATCCTGGAGAAAAATATTCATATGGCCCTTTTTAGTTACAAATGATAAAACATTACAATGGTTTCAGTTACGTATAAATCATCATATTCTTGCAACAAACAAGTACCTTCATAAAATAAAATATATAGATAATCCGACATGTACGTTCTGTGCAGAGCAAGTCGAAACCATTCACCACTTATTATGGGACTGCAAACATACCAAGGTATTAATTCAAGATCTAAAGAGCTGGCTTGCTGATAATAACATTTTTATCAATATAACAGAAATACCATTTCTATTTGGGCTTTACAATAAAAGCACAAGCATAGTAGAACAGTTAATACTACTAGAAACAAAATATTATATTTTCTTCAGCAGATGTTCAAAAAGTTCCTTAAATCTCACTGTACTGAAAAGAAGACTACAACTTCTATATGACACTACTAAAAATGCAGCAGTTTTTGAAAATAATCTAGAAAATTTCTTTCAAATATGGACTCAATATCGAGAACTCCTAACAAATAGTTCTTAGTCAGCTTAAAGGAGTGCCACGTAACAGAAGAAATATGGTGCCTGTTGTTTTTTTTTTGTTTTTTTTTCCTCTATCTTTTTAGTTTGTTTTTACTCTTCTCCTCTACCCAGTCAAAGAACTCTCACTTTGGCGTTAGGAAATAATATGTATGAAGCTGTAATAAGTGTGAGAGTGTGTGCAAGTGTTTCATACGTATTTATATATATATATTTGAATTGTAGTTTGTAAGGTGTGTAGTAGGGATGGTCCTCCCCGACCCACTACACATCATTGGACGGGGAGATTAAAGTTCAAACACACTAAAAAAAAAAAAAAAAAAAAAAAAAAAAAAAAAAAAAAAAAAAAAATTACTGAACTGTTAAAAAAATCCTTTTTCTTAGAAGCATTTCGCCGGAGAGATACTCCTTAGTACTTAACACTTATTGCTATTTGGAACAAACGAAATAATCGTTCAATTGTTGACAGTTTACAATCACATTTGTTCCAATCGGACTGCCTTCAAGTGTTATTCCTTGATAATCGAATGTGTCTCTATATATCTCTTTAAGTTACTAAGCATGTTTAAAACTAGGGATGTCAATTGGAGTTGGAACATTCGGACTTCGGATCCCGTACCGAAGTTCAGATCCAAATTTTAGCATCCCGACGTTCGCTAAATATAAAAATGTCCAATATTTAGGTAAATTTTCATTATTTATGACAAAAATACACAACATCTACTTAGCGGAATAGACAACAATGTATTTAATACGAATTTCTAAACGTGATGTCAAAGGTCACTAAGCTTTTTTAAACATGTACTGGTAATTCAAAGATGCATGGTAATATGGCTATACCAATTTTTGCACAAACAGGTAAATAACGATAAATACATGCAATGTGTAGAGGCGAACTCTAAAACTTGGGATAGCACTGTACATTGAAACAAGCAGTCCGGCAGAAAACAAATTTGACCTGGAACTGAGTTCTAAAGTTTTTTTCTTTACTGAATCATGTTCAGTAGACATTGCCTTTGAAGAATCTGAATGATGCCACCTTGGCATCATTGAGCATTTTTGTATTTTCAAGATGGCGTTTAAGATGGCGGCCAGAATATAAAATATTCTTTACTATGGGTCTCTGATTGTTTTATCTGGTAAAATTGTGGTTATTTCGGTGCCAAATGATGGATAGATATCAGATTTGTGTAAGTATATACATTCTATCACAGTTTTTTAAGATAGGATACAAGATGGCTGTCAGCTTTCTTATAAAACACTGTATAGATGAAATAAGTCAAGGTTTTTCATGTTTTTGGTTTTACTTTCAAGTTTTGATTTATACAATTAGCACTTTAACTTTCAGAACCATTGCTCAAGCTAGTTTGCCTTATCAAGATGCAGTGATTATCATATTCAAGATGGCATTCAAGAAGGCAGCCATGAGTTCTTGCGCAAAATAAATTTGACCTAAAATTGAGTTTTAACATTTTCCCGCACTGAATACACTTAGCACTTAAAAGTCATTACTCTAGACATTTTGCCTTATCAAGATAAAGGATAATAGAGCAAGTTTGTATTTTAACATTGTGTATTTGAAGATGGTGGAAGGATGGGTGAAAAGATAGCGAGTGTTGATAAAAATCTCAAACTAGGTACAAAAACAATGAAACGGTTTGAACGCAAATAACAAACAAGCTTTAATGAGGAAACTTTTAAGATGTAGAAACTCAAGCAGCACTATAAATGATCTTACAGTTGGTAATATGAAGCAGTAGCCACCATCTTAATTAACACAAGAGTGGTTGGACAACAGGCAGGGTCATATGACATAGGCATAAACACATTAGCACATGAGTTTGCACTAGAGACAACCTCGATATTTGCAGATACATATACAGGTGATATTCAAAGCAAGACGAAGAAAATATCACAAACAAAAGTATATGTGGGTCAAATAAAAAGAAAATCCATTGTTCTATATCAGATGACTCGATCTGTCATTTTATATACTGGTCTACTAATGATCCGTCAAAGTACAATGTGAACAATTTCCAAACTAACCCAAAAGTGAATGATGTTTACCTGGTATTTGGTAGATAAAATTTCAGCACAACAATGGCACAAGGCATGCAATTATTGTTCCCACAAAGTGTTGTACAGACAGTGATAGAAAACCAACAGTAGCTGATTAAACTTATTTATTATTAAATTAGTGTAGCAGACAATCAGAATTCTAATTGATAGTTTAAAAAGGAGAAGATGACATGTACTTTCAGAAGTTTGCAAGGGTATAGTCATTGAAAGAATTGATATGAAAAGCACCCATGAAGAAGGAGGCACCCGCATGCAGCAAATGGTGTTGGCAGCACTTGAAAATCTGAAAAGGATTTCAGCCACTATAGATGTCAGAGATGCATTTGTACTGTTTTGTTTTCAGTACCTGACTCACAGGCTAAACATTGTTGTGGGAAAGTCATCACCAGTGAAAAAGATGTCTGCCATGATTAATGTAGAGAAACAATAGGAAATAAATAAAGCTTTTGATCCTTACCTGATTTAATTTAGTGTGCATGCCCTTTCGGGATGCGACACAGTCAGCTATTGTTATGTCATTGGTAATGGCATTGTGATCAAGGTATTGCAGGATGGTTATTTACTTCTAATTCTGATGACACTAATGTCACATTATCTTTTATGGTTCAAGAATAAGCCATGTGCTTCTACGTGCTTCGGTTGTTGCCGAGCAGGACTTGGTTGTACAATCTTCGTTCTTGCCAAGACAACAATGTATGCAAAAATGAACAGACAGTTGTGTTTTAAAAAATGTTTACATGTGATTTGAGCACTTATCTTTCATACCATTATGTTGGTCTAAACAATCATTATAATGGCTAGATTTACCTTTTTTCTTCTTCATGACTGGAAGACACATAATGGTGCTTTACATTGTGTAAAATTGTATTTTGTAAGATACATATTTGTTTGGTTTGCTTGTATTGTGTTTTAACAATCCATTAAATAAACAATCAGTCATGTTGAGATGGAGCTTATATTTCTATGGTATGAACCAGTACTGTTATAACAAGCACCATGGAAAGGTTAACACGGCATGCACAACTCTGTGGTGGCGGGCTCAAACACCAACCTCTCAATTCAGAGTATGGGCTACTGTGTCGTCTTACAAACTTTTTTGATTATTGCGTAGCTTAATATATATGGGCCAAGATCTGACAAGAGGGGTCTTATGTCCTAAAATTCAAAATTAATATATATTATAAAAATAACAATGTGCAAGATCAGGTTTAGCTGAGTATTTCCTGAAAGTTTGGAGATTATCTCCATAAATATATGAGAATCAAAAGGTGTGTAGCAATCTAAACATGATAGATGGCGTTTCGACATTGATGATATTAACGTCTTTATACCATTGTACTGAAAAGAATCTATGACCGAAATTCTCAAACTTCTATGTGTTCCTTGAAATTCAACACCTATACCATTGTACATATTATGAAATAGGCACAAATTCACACACAATTTGATAAAATATGTACAACAAAGAACATACCTTTTTTAAAATGAGGGTATTCCTTATGGCACAACGGTTGCGCTGGCAAAATGCGTGATACAAATATCTTTGTTTCAAAAGATATTATATGTGTCTTGGATTGTTTTACAATATCAAAGCAGTTTGGCATAAATATCAGAGCATGCCAAATATTTCACTGAATGGATTATGGCCAAAATTAGACTGGACTGACATTATACACAAATGGATGACATGTATATTATTATGCAGGTTGCTAAACAAATGAAGTATTGCACAGTTAATACAAGCGTAAAAATACATGAAATTCAGTTTTGATGTTTTGACTACCATCTTGGATGCCACCCAGCATATTGTAATTAGATAATTGGTGAAAAAGACATACCTCCATTTCTTAAAATGCAATGCCTTACACAAAATGTTTACATTAGCACAGCATCTCAAATGTGAACAGGTAAAATTGTGTTTTTGAGCTTCTTTTCATGGCCGCCATCTTGGATGCCATCTTAGTTTCTTAAAGCTACAAAAAATGATATGAATTGTTATGAACTGTTATGTTTCATAACTTCTTTATCCATGTCTTACTCTAGAGCAAACCAATAAATCAAATCATAGATTTGTCCCATATATGTAAAAAAAAAAAAACATATTGATTTTTGCTATTTCTGGCTTCCATTTTGGATACTATCTCGAATATATCGAAATGCTCAATGATGCCAAAGTGGCATCACTTGGATTCTTCAAGGGCTAGGTCTGCTTAACAAGATTCAGTAAAGAAAAACACTTTAGAACTTAATTCCAGGTCCTCTCAGATGCAAAATATTGATTTTTGCTATTTCTGGTTTCCATCTTAGACACCATCTTGAATATATCAAAATGCTCAATGATGCCAAAGTGGCATCACTTGGATTCTTCAAGGGCAAGGTCTGCTAAACAAGATTCAGTAAAGAAAAAAACTTTAGAACTCAATTCCAGGTCCTCTCTGAATTCAGCTCTTTTCTACCGGACTGATAAAAAGTTATAATTGGCATTTGTTGTTTTCTTTTTTAAACGATATGATTAACACTTCTCAAGTTTTAAAAATAATAATAATACAGAAACCAGCCCAGCAAAACTACATGTCAGATGAATAATAGATATGCTTTGGGACTTAAAAAAACAAGCATCAGGAAAATAAGTCCGTGCAATATATACCCCCTTAAACCCCACTTTTATATAGCAAAACTGGGGTATGCAGGGGTATACCTATTTTTCTTATTTTTGCTCCAAAACATAGATTGTGGGTACTCGTTAGAACCGCCTCGGCGAGGCGGTTCTAACGTGTACTCACAATCTATGTTTTGAGCAAAAATAAGAAAAATATCAGAATTTTTGTATTGAAAATTTTCATTTTTGACATCTTTAAAAATCTCTGTATATTGCATGGGCGTGTTTTCGTAATGTATGCTTACCGTGATCTTAATGTGACAAATCAAATAAGCGGATTCTTAAGCTGGTCCGTATATGCAGAGAAAGTACACATTCAGAATACCATTAGATTTTCTACATATATGGTGCGATCAAATTAAATTTGTTTCCTGACGCGCCATTTTGAAAAAACAAAATGGGAACTCATTGAATGTTCATGAACTTTCGATAATGGCAAAATTTTGAATCATAAAGTTCGTTTTGAGTAATGCTGTTTAAGCATGATGTTTTTTTCCTTTTTTGAACTGTGAAAAAAATCCAAAGTCACAAATTACATGGTGTTTCGTTTCTGTATCACATCATAAGAAACAACACCAAGCTCAGTAAATCTTGATTTTAAATGTTATTTCAAGGGAACACTCGATTATTTTATAGCATGTTAATCATGGTTAATACAATACTATGTTCTGATCCGAACAAATAGGATGCGAACGTTCGAACCATCCGGATATTTGTTTCCGAATGTCCGAACCTTAAATCTGACACTGAATGACAACCCTATTTAAAACTATTTCCACAGGTCTCACAACTGTAAGGCTTCTCCCTCGTATGGATTCTTTCATGCTTATTTAGATTTCCTTTGACAGTAAATGATTTCTTACATACCTTACATGTGTAAAGTTTTTTTTCCTGATGTATTCGCATATGTTTTTCTATATTTGCTTTTTGAGAGCAAAGTTTACCATAAAAACCACAAATGTAAGGTTGGTCTCCCTTGTGTTTTCTCTCATGCCTATGTAGGTTTCCTCCCTTAGAGAAAGATTTACCACAAGTCTTACAACTGTAAGGTTTCTCTCCAGTATGAATTTTCCTATGCTTATTCAAATTTCCATTTTCTGCAAAACGTCTTCCACATATCTCACAACTGTAAGGTTTCTCTCCGGTATGGGATTTTTCATGTCTTTGCACCTTGGTACGGGTCTTGAAGCATTTGTTACAAAATTGACATCGCCATAAAGACTTTTTACTCAGGTCTGTCTTGAGTGGACCTGGAACAAGAAAAAAATGTATTGGAAAAGTCTGTTTTCTATTCGTAGTAGTAACTTAAGTATGATACCGACATCAAGGGAAAGAGCTCTTGTTGGGAACTATGTATCGTTAGCTTCGGATTTTGAAAAAAAAAACTAGATTTATGTAAAAAAAAACTTACATAACATTTAGTTAGTTGTTCGAGGACCGAAAAACTAAATAAATGGTATGGAACCAGTGCAGAAACTGAGGGTGAGGTTAGGATCCTGGAAAACCGGTTTAAGCCCGCAAGTAATTTTATATTTCTGATCGTTCCAAGGCGATATTTCTGTGGTGGTTCTTATTGTTTTATGTCTTGGTGTTTAAATTTTTTTGTGCTGTTGGCGCCTTATGTATGTTATCATATTTTTAGTTAAGTTTAGGTAACTGAGTGGTCACCTATTGGGAAAATAGCTGTTCATTCGGCTTACGAAATGTTTTCATGGTATAAAAACCTTATTGTTAGTTGTTGTTTTTTTCCTGCCTCGGTTTTTGGAGTGGGAATCTTTCACCTACTTGTACATTACTATCTAATTATCTAATTTATTACATCTAACTCACGATAATATTACTCTGCTACTCTCTCTATTCCCCCATGAACGCCGACTTATTACCAGCCGTGTAAGACGCCGATACGTTTGTAACCCGTGTGAAATCAACCACCGTAAAATCATGCAAGTCATGAATCGATAACAGTAAACTTCCTCTTTTTGCTCGGCGCATTTATGGCGAAAGGACGTGTTTTTGAATTCAAGACATTTCCAAAATATTTTGGGTCTTGGTTTGTGTCCTTGGCTCGAGCAGCTCTTCTTCCCCCCGGGATTGCTGAACAAACTTTGTTTTGTATGTATTTGTTTCCATGCCATGTATTTCTCTTGTTATTTCAGAGTTTGCTTTGAAATTTGATGTCGATACAGGTAAGTGCAGACTGTTCCCGTTTCATTATGGGACAGTTTTTTCTTATGCAGGAATTGTTTTATGACAATTCATGCGAAGTATTTTCGGCTTTAACTTCCATTCTTCGACCACATTCGTCGGTTGTTGGCAGTGGTTGTTTTAGCGAAATAACTTATACGATGTTGGGGAGTTTATGCAGCCGGTTGAAATTTCTTGAGTTTCTCCTTGCCCTTTTCCGAGGGTAACGAGAATCCGCTGAACTTTGGTAAGTAGTTTGGTGTGAAATTTCTTCCTCTCAGGCTTTGGCCCTTAATTGGTCCAAACACTGGGGCATATTCTCTTGAGTATTCCACGTACATGTATCTGGAAAACTCTTCCCAACAGTTGTGTTCGGGGAATCTGTCTTTAGTTCAGGCTCCCATGGCTTTGATTCTTCTGATTAAGTTCATTGAAGTATCTAGCTTTTGAACATAACAGCCGGGTGCTTAATATGTAGGCCTGCCTTGGCAGTGCCATATTTGCACCGTATGAGCGCTCTTCTGAATGCTATATTCAGGAACCGCTCTTTTTCAGGCCATCCGTATCACATTGTGTGATTCCGTTCCGACATGAATTTGTTCTGGGACGTTTAGGCCTAATTTCGAACCTAACAGACACATTGTGTGATTTTGTTTGGTTGGGAAGGTGATGCGCCTTGAACTCGCGCTATATAGCTAGTTGCTTAACGCTCGGGTGATATAGGCCGTTACTACGCACCGGCTGTCGTAACTAGTGATCTTGAGTCTAGACCGAGCGATGGCTCGTATGTCTTTTTTCTCAAGCACTAGACGGCTACATTGCACGCCTCGTGTGTTGCGAACTCAGGCGAGCATTGGCTTGTGTGCTCTTTTAGATGCTAGGCGTTTGCTTTGCACTCGCTTCGAGCGTCGACGGCTTCATTGCACGCCTCGAGTGTTGCGAACTCGGGCGAGCATTGGCTTGTGTGCTCTTTTAGATGCTAGGCGTTTGCTTGCACTCGCTTCTAGCGTCGACGAGTTTAACTCGTGTGCAGTCTTTGCTCGAGCAACACTAGACGATGAGTGGCTTTCAGCTCAACACGAGCTCTGAGCTAATGGCGGCTCGTATGTCCATCGTCTGGTGCACGATAGATGCCTTGCAAACGATTGTATGCAAGTGACTGCCAAGTGCACAGAAGAGCTTCCTAAGGGTGTAGCACACGCTAATGGAAATGCTCATGTCTTGCGAAGCCATTCGATTGCATTTTGTGTTGTCGTCTGGCTAAGTTCGAGCATTGCACACATTTTGCTTTGTAACCACTGAATGCATGTGTAGTTACAGGCATTGAGGCGCTTATTGTTAGAACCGTTGTTCTGATATCAGATGATACGGCTAACTTGCGGCTTCTTTTTGGAATTACGCTCGTCGTAACGTAGTTTGAGCCGATTCCTTAATTTGTCCAGTGACACCAGCAGGTTGTGTCAGTCTGGAAACTTGGAATGTTTTTAGATCATTTCAATGACTCATACAATTTCAAGTTTATTTCCGATGCACGGTTTTTATCACCGTGTATAACGGGAAATGTTCAGTAGGAAGCGCTGATTTCTATATCTCGACTTCATTTCTGAACATCGCTTGCCACGGCTCACAACGAGCCATGGTCAGCCCTTATCGCTTGTACGATAGTTATTTGCCTTGCCATTGGAATTGTACACTCGTTTGTTGCGTAGTTTCAATTCTAATTGAGGCATTTTCTTTCTCCTTGAGCCATGGTTTTGGGTACCTTCGGCTCCCATTCGTACATCGTACTACGTGAGAAGATCTCGTTTTATGCAGATCGTTCTCCTTTTTGTCATGTGTCAGTGGATTATCTCACGTGTCTCATGACGATTTGTACCTTTTATTTTGACACCATCCCATGTGCTTGGTGGCAATTTTCTTGGGGCACTTTATTATGAACGTGCACCTAAGACGCACGGGGTACAACCAGACCACAGTTTATTTCGCTAATAATTAGTTTACGAAATACTCTTTCTGGTAGCCGAGAGACTTATTTATTTCATACTACTGATGAAATAATCAGGGTCTCATTTTTAAGAGCAGCATTTTGCTTGCTTCTTCCTCGGGTGCACATTTTTAAGACAAATTTGTTCCCCGCTATTTGAATTACAGGATCTCTACACCTGAAATTCAATATTTGGCTAAGACCTGATCGTGACTATAGATCCGAGATCAGTTTCTTTGTCATAAATTGGTGGGACATTTGTTATGGTAACATAACAGTCTTCGGATTGTAAGAGTTACTTTACATTTGATGAAGATAACATAGTTACATTGTACTATGTTTATTTTCTTTTTATGATTCCATACAAAGTTATTTTACTAACTTTTTAGTTGGAATCGTTTTCTTATTCAACTTATAAGATCATCTAGCTCTTTGTTGAGTAGTCTGACTTTGAATGTTGAATAAGAGGTGTCCATCTTTATGTTGCCAGGTATTCTTTTATGCAAATACAATAGTTGTTCCTTGCATACATCCCGGTTAAGTCTAATGACCGATTACTGGGCGGTTCATGTTTACCTGTCATCTCTTGTTCCTTCATATTTGAAGTTCAAACAGGAGTTATCTTCCCTGTGCTTCAGTTTCCAACTTGGAAGCTTGGGGAGTTGTTTTGTATTCGGCGCAGGCATGTTTCTTTTTAGTACGTGTTCTGCTTGAATACACCGTTGAGCACGTTTGGCGGGGTTTTATCTTGCATCCCTCGCTGTACGTTTCAACACTGACTTCGCACAGAACGTATCAGTTCGTGCTAGCAGCCATGTTATTTCATGATTCATTGATGTAATATTCAATGTATTCATTTTCGTCCTTCGTCCCATTCTTGCCCATTAAATGCTTCTGGGCAGGAATGCCACTGCTATTTCGTAAGCTGAAAGCTTCCACGGAATGTTGCAGTTCCTTGTATATCATTACAAGGTAGTGGGGACTTCCTTTGAGGGTTATCATGCACCTTCGTATAGACATTGCCTGGGGGTTCCTGGGGCTAGTGTTCTGTACAGGGTAGACCTCATCTTGTGGCTTCGGGTCTTTGTGAGATTTCAGCTTCTGCTTATTATGTTTATATGGCCATTTTATGACGTTAGTCATTTTTCGACTAAGTTTCTTGGAGACTCTAGTCGTTTTGGTCTTATCTAGGAGCTGTAGTCTCACTTAGGTTCTAGATACAGTTCATGTGTCTGCGGGGAGTTCTCCTATCTATCTGAGAACATACCCAACTTCTACCAAAGATTCAATCTTCAATAGAGGTAGAATCTGTGAAGTTTATGCCATTCAACCTATCATTTCATTCTTATGAAGTAGCTAATTATAGCATTGATTGGTTCGTTGGTCATGAAATATACTTTCTGACTAAATGGGCATACACATTTTTTCCTCAACGGAACATTGGTATCAGCTCTTCTGCCTTTCGAGGTATGGGCGAGCTACTTATGTTGACCTGACGTTCCTTCCGGAATAGTTTCTTGTCAATGAGATATCTCTTTTCCTTTTCACGGGGAAAGGTTCCTTAATCTTTTCCCTTGGGGCCTCAAGACTTTTTGTATGTGCTCCCAAGAATTTCCTTCTGAAACAACATCTTTTTAGGATTTGTTTCTTGGATTGTCCTTTTTGTATGCGCAAGAATTAACTGGAGTATTGTTTCCGGTCATAGTTCTTGCAATGGAACATGCAGATTATATGCTGACCGAATTGTCAATTTTTATAATGTTTTCAATTCGGCTCGTCAGCGTGTTTCTGTTTCTGTCTAGGGTTTAAGTCGTTTATTCGGCTTCAACCTATCGACCAATCTCAGTTAATCAGACCTTGGTCGTAAACAGATCACCCATGAGTCGTATTACCATGTGTGTTTTAATCTGCATTGCTATCTTTTTTAGCCAATCACGAATTACCTGTCTTAATTCGCTGTTTGGACTTCACCAGTCTTAGTTTACCTGGTATTTCGATAGCATTTTGTTCCTTCATTGTTCTGACCAATTTACATAATTCGTTAGTTCACAGAGCAGTGGTATTGACTATTTTCCCCTCCTTAAGAAGAAATGGTTTTCGTCCATTCTTCTTTATTTGGATGACCCATATTGCGGGTATAATTCAATCCTTCTGGAAGCTTTATTCTGTAGCACTTGCTATCTGTAGCATGTTACAGTTTTGTCTTCTTGAAAAGGAGGGGGGGGGGGCGATATTTCAAACTTGACGGTCATGCCTGTCAGTTTAACAGACTGGTACGAGTAGGCATAACGTAGTCTAGAACCTATAGACGTGTCTTATCGGTCATGCCTATCAGTCTGACAGACTGGTACGAGAAGGCATTACTTAAACCGGTACTTATAGACATGCGTCTTTATCGGTTATGTTCGTAATATATCTGCTGAATTATACCATTTCGCTATTTAGTAGGGCTGATTACCACTCGGAATAGTGTATATTCTGAGGTATTCCGGTTGCCCTTCTCATAGATGTGTTTGCTTTGGCTAACAGTCAATGTTTCATGTCTCATTCTTGACTCTGCCAATTATAGTGAAGACACATAATTGAATCCTGATTGGTTATGCAAGACTTAGTTTCCTGCGTTTCTTCTTGATGGTCACACCATCAATTTTAGGATTCTTCTTTCCTGCACAGTTTTTGTTCTGCAGGTTGTGTCAGTTTACTATTCTGATAGTCTCTATCTTAGAATATTTCCTGACAGCTTCCAACTAGTTCACGAATGTTTCAATGTTTTTTAGTAAATATTGAACCTTTTTTATATCTGTTTAGACATTGCATATGATCTATCCTTCGGGGGATCTTTGAGTTTCTGTAGAGACTCGGGCCATTCTGCATTTCTAAACAGCGTGAACGGTTTTTATTCTGATTTTTCAGAATTTGAAAGTCATTTATTTAGATGTTAGCTTAGGCAACGTCTTTGATTAATTGTCTTTTTGTCACAGGCTATCTGTTTATGCCTTTTTTCCTGCAGATCAGAACAATTTTCTGGCTGCATTTTGTTTTACCTGGGAAAGTAGCGAGAATTTTCTGCTACTTCCGGTTCTTTTAGCGTCTGTATCACTGTTCTGATACAGCAGCTAAATTGCTATATTGGACACAGATGTTCTTTGAGATCTGTGCCATTTTCAGTTTGACTGCATTGGACAATTTTGTCTCTTACATGTCAAACTTAATAATGAGGACTTGTTTTAGACAGACACGTGTCTTATCGTTTTTCTCTGTTGCCGACTACAATGTAGTCTGCCGTTCTCATTATTGTCTTACATGTTATACAGGTTTCTTATTCATAGGTATTCAATATACACTGTGAATTAGTTTCACTGTGAAGCTCATTGATTTTGATTATTTTTCGCCTTTTTGGTGATATCTAGCGTTGCTCGACAATGGTTCCTTACCATTGCAGAGCGGCTATTTGCGCCCTTTTTTCCAGTGGCGTTCTTGGGATCGAAAGGTCTCGAATACGCATACCTCCAAGTTTTTATTCGATGCGTGTATATACCGTGTTCCGGAAGTCAGTCTCTGTTGCTATGCAACTGGAGATAAATTCCGGTTCCGGTTTTGAACGTGTAATCGAGTATTGTTGACTTGCAACAAACTTCGTTTTTTCGGCTCGTTCTGAACTTTTTCTTGTTGAATTGTTCTGAACGTAGGTAGGCATCGTTTCTGGTGAGAACGTTTTGTCAAATGCTTCCGTTTGGACGCTAATCCGAGTCATCTCTAGCGTGAAATAGCCGTATTATTGCGGCTTTTCATTATGACTGTATCCCAGCCATAGTACTAGTAGACTCGAATTTGGCAATCTCCGGGTTGGCTTCATGTGCATTACTTTTGCCATGGACATTTCCAGCCCTGTTGTTCATACACCGAATCTTATTGTAACCTAGTTCGAATGGTAAGTCTATGACTTGTTTTCCATTCAGTCCAGATTATTCCCACCATCCTTATAGATAAAATCTGTTTAGCAGAGTAATATTATCGTGAGTTAGATGTAATAAATTTTAAATGTTTGAAATAACATACATATTTATTAATCTATACTCACGATAATATTACGATAGGCCCGAGCAGACAATTACTCTGCTTCCCGCCTCCCCGCATATCTGTACTTTACTTATTTTCTCGCAAAAAGAGGAAGTTTACTGTTATCGATTCATGACTTGCATGATTTTACGGTGGTTGATTTCACACGGGTTACAAACGTATCGGCGTCTTACACGGCTGGTAATAAGTCGGCGTTCATGGGGGAATAGAGAGAGTAGCAGAGTAATATTATCGTGAGTATAGATTAATAAATATGTATGTTATTTCAAACATTTAAAGATAATGTCATAATAAGGACGACGTTACGTTGAATTTCGACCAATTTAATGCGACGTTGTTGGCGAAATGACTTTGGCAACACTGCATGGATTAAAGCTGCATGATTAAATTTAATAATCAAGCAAACAGTATGTTCTCAACTTTTACTGACAATCAACATAGAAACATTGCGCTACACATTCAGGTATATCATTATGGTCTACAGCTTAATGGCAATTTATTCACGTACAAAATTCACGAAAGAAAATCGATAGAAAAGCAATGGGGGTGGGGTGACATAATTGACTGTAGTATGTTTTTCGTGTCAGGCGGCAAGTTTCAGGTGTCAGGTGGCAACAGTTTTCTTTAAAACAAACAAACAAACATTGTTTTCAGATTTTGCACGTAAAAGCCAGTCTGCAAAATTTACCTTGCCATAAAATAGGTCAATGTCATCTTTTGAACAAACTATGATGTGCTAAGGTCCCTGATGTTACATACCAAGTTTCAGGAATATCGGCACAGATATGGTTTTGAAAATCAGTGAATAGATGCACTTTTAGACACCTGAATTTTTAAATGGTATTGTGAAACCAAGAAAGAAAACACAAAGCACTTCATAGTCTTCCATGACTAATACTTATTATTATACACGAAAAGTCAATAGAAATAATCATGCTTGAAGCAAAGTAATTGTAAAAAGTAAAAGAAATACTGTCACTGTCTTGTCAACCAGGTCATAAAACTTGATTCAAGCTCAGCATAAGCAGAAAATTAAAATTGATCACAAATATTAAAATGTTAAGAATCAAAGGTATTTAAGGATCAAAGACTGTCATTTTGTCAACATATAAAAGTAAACAGTTGTTCACTCTTTCTGTGACGTAGTGGTTATGTCATTCGCCTTGTAAACTAAGGATTACAGGTTCAATTCCAGGCCTCTCCAGCCTGTCGGATGAGACTATAAAACAAGGTGTCATCTCCATATGACCTTAGCTGTTGGTGGGACGTTAAATCCCAAAATCAACCAACACTTTATAATTATGCGCATTTAACTTGATGAGAACATCTCTTATATCTGTAAACAAGAATTCTTATCTTGCTGTTGTGCACCTATTATGTAAATGAACTAATTAACACACAGAGTATTTAGCTACATTTACCTGTATTTTGCCCTTTTTCTTTACTTCAACAAAGTATTAAAAATGTTTTTTTTGGTCAAATTTAACATTTGAAAAACAAAATTCAATTAACTTTTCCCCCTCTTTAAAGCTATAGTCTTTAAATTTTTGTACAATTTAAAAACTTAGAATTTATGTATTTTCCATTCTTTTGATTGTGGTATCAGATTACCTTTTAATGATCAAGCAGATATCAGACTCTGAGCACCCCTGCATTTTATTGCAATAATAACTACAAGATGAATCAAAGCCACCTGTTATCAGCAGGAAGCCTCTTAACCTCACTTCCTTATCTAACCCGAGTAAGCACCTAGTTCCTCGGGTAACCGCACTTACTATTATAAGAGGATGTTCTCAGCATGGATATGTTTTTTTGTCATTTAACTAATGTACACGAGTGCCTAAAGATTTTGAAATTGTGAAAAAATAGAAATTCAAAGCAAACAAAAATGTTCCAGTGTTAGGACCCATTTCATCATATTCTTCTGAATAATATTGCACATATTTGCAGCACTTCATATTTTAGCAATGAGAAAAAAAAAACCCTGCTCAAAATTAGTGTTTGGAATTCTTAATTATTCCATTTCTCTATTCATATTTTATGTGCTATTACGTAATTTTATGCTTACAGTTTAAAGTAAATCTGAAATAAACAGCTTTGACTGTATTTCCATATCATCCTTATAAATAGATATGACATAACATGTGCCTTCCTGGTGACTAATTGTCAACCATCTTACAACAATAATTCTTGCACTATATTTTCTTCCTTGTCTGACAGACAAACTTGGCTTTATTTCTTTCTAAATACAAGAATAGGAAGCCATATTATGCTTTAAAGAATAAAGGTTTTCCCACAGATTTCACAAAGTGTTTTTCTCTTGCATGGATTATTCCAAGTTTTAACAGTTCTTTTTTCCTTGCATAAGTTTTTCTGCAAATCTTACAATTATAAGGTTTCACTCCTGAGTGAATTTGTATGACCACAAATCTGTTTGTTACTACAGTATAAAACGTATTTCATTGAATGTTTTTCAACTGTAAAAACTGCCACATAAAACATCACACAACATTTTCAAAAATTTGAAAAACACTTTTCCATCTGTCTAATCCATTTGTTATTACAATAATAAAATATAAAGTTCTACTGTTAACACCTTTTCATGCAAGTGGCACATAAGACAAGCCCTAAAACTTACTGTGATGAAGACGTTTTGTTTGTTGGGTTGTTTCTTTGTATGGAAGTTTGAATTCAAAAGCAGCACGTTTTAGTCATGTCGGGACGGAGCCAGTGCTTCCTGGGTATTAACCAGTAGATTTAACCTGAAGCTTAACATCCCAGTCAACAATTTTTCAATCATGTCGGGACGGAGCTAACGCCTCCTTGGTTTAACCAGTACTGTATGGAGTAAATGTGTCTCACCCAAGCCTCTTGTGGGGACCGAACACAGGACCTCTTGATTTGGAGTCCAACGCTCTACCTCTACGCCACACTGCTCCCTATTAACCAGTAGTGTACTCTTTAGAGTAAATGTGCATGGCATTACCTAAGAACACAACACGGTACACAAGCATTTCGAACCCAGAACTTCTCCATACGGAGTCTGACCCTCTACCACAAGGCCACGACCGTCAGTGCTGTGAAGACACAAAAAATGTTTAACTGTCAGTGTAAACCAGCTAAAATAAAACCAATTTCTGATCAGAATGCTTATAAATTTAGTTATTCCTTGACATTCAAATGTGTCATTCTATGTCTCGTTAAGTGACTAGCTTGATTAAAAGATGCCGCACAAATGCCACAATTGTAAGGTTTCTCTCCAGTATGTATTCTTTCATGTTTTAAAAGATTTCCTTTCTTAGTAAATGACTTCTTACAAATCTTGCATATGTAAGGTTTATCTCCAGTATGTAGTAGTGTATGTTGGTTTTTGTTTCCCATTTCAGAGAAAGATTTTCCACAGATCTCACAACTGTAAGGTTTCTCTCCAGTATGACTTCTCTCATGTCTTCTTAGATCACTACGATGTTTGAAGAGTTTGTCGCAAAATAGGCAACCCAGCAGTTTGTCTTTGTGCTGAATATGGTCTCTTAGTCTTGGTCCTATAAGAAATAAAATATTTAAATTAGATAAAATTATTACAGTTTCTTATGCCCTAGATAAAGAAACTTAAAAAGCAGTCAATTACCACAGGTTTAATGTATTGCAGATAAGGTTTTGAAAATCAATGAATAGAGGCACTTGTTAGACACTTGGATTTTCAAATGGTACTGTGAAACCAAGAAAGAAAACACAAAGCACTTCATAGTCTGCCATGACTAATATTTATTATTATATGTAATTATAAAAATTAAAAATACTGTCACTGTCTTGCCAACCAGGTCATAAAACTTGATTCAAGCTCAGCATAAGCAGAAAATTAAAATTGATCACAAATATTAAAATGTTAAGAATCAAAGGTATTTAATCATCAAAAACTTTTGTCAACTCATAAAAGTAAACAGTTGTTCACACTTTCTGCGTCGTAGTTACAGCCTGATTTTCATTCAATGTGCATTTTAGAACTTCATGGTAAAGCGGTTGTTACAATAGAAAAGTAAGCATGTCAGTGTAATTTTGCAAGAAAACTAATATTCCAATAGAACGGCTGTAAGAAAAAAGATTCATTGTGGGTTCCTTCATGAGGTAAGCATGACATAAAGCACTGTGGAGTCACCTTTGATTTTGTATTCTGCAAAAACGTGGGTTGGCATTTCATCATACAGTTTCATGATTTGTTCGTCCGCCTAGAATACCATATTAATTGCTAAATTAACTTTATTGTTAGGCATCTCCTGTTCATGATATTCCAAACCTCTTCTATAGGGTTCATAATGCCAACAAAGGATGCAAAAAAAAATAGTATTTACACAAGACAGCATTCTTTGTATTAATTCTGAAACCGCAAAACACACTTTTGATATTAGAGAAACGTCTATGTTTGAATGTCCTAGTGATTCCCTTGACTTAAACCCTATACAAGAGGGTTGAAATGTCATTAAGATGAGCTGTGTGTGATAGCCTGACATTGAAAAGCTTCTCTGTGAAAGTTCCAACCCCCTATGTTATTCTGTGTCAAGAAAACAAATAATAAAACTGTATGATGAAATTCCAACCCACGTTTTGTCAGAATATAAAGCCAGAGGTGACTCCACGGTGCTTTAAGACCTGCTTACTTTACAAATGAACCCATTAGCAAGCTTTCTCCGTACAACCTTCCTTGAATTCTGACAGACATAATTTGCTTTATTTCTTTCTTCCTTTAAAAATAGAAACTTGCAACTATATTTTCTTCCGTTTATTTAAAAGTACATAAGCACATCATTTAAAAACCTTCAAGAGCGGTGCACAGCATATAGAAGATATTTACATTATTGAGGTGAATACCAAATATGTTTCTTTGAGTGTGTTAAAAACATCAGAATTTTCACGTGTACGCATTACGAAAGAAAATTTCGTGTTCCCATAACTCTAGATGTAAAGATGAAACTATTTGATATTTACAAAAATAAAAGTTTTTTTTGTACTTTTTATAGTATACAGGGACATTTTCCTATTGAAGACGCAGGCAAAAAAAGTTTTTGGGAAGCACAAATTATTTTGGTACCATTTTGTTCCTAAATGTTAACAGCCAGTGACGCTGTTTAATAATGTTGGCATGACACCAGTGTTTCAGTGTTGTGTAACAATAACTATATTCACGAAACCTTTACGTTTTTGACTGTCACGCAAGTAAGATTTTGAGAAATGTTGTTTCTTGGCATTCAAATGCTTATAAAGGCCTAAAGGGAATTGCCCTACAAATGTAACCACACAGTCTAAAGAATGTTTGAATAACCATAAACATGTTAGTCCCTGCCGCATAAAATAAAGAGAGTTTATCTCACTGAATGGCATTTTAATAGTATAGCCAATAAAAAGCATCAGAGAACATTTCACAAAAATCCACTTGTTTGAGTCATTTATTACTTTAATGTTTGAAATAAGTTCCTTCTCTCAGAAACATCTTGCCAGAGAGATATCCTTAGTACCTAAAATGTATTGCTTTTTATAAAAAAACAATACAATGAAAACAATATTTCAATACATTACGAAAACTTGCCCATGCAATTTACAGATATTTTTATAGCTTTAAAAATTGAAAAAAATGTCAGCTGAAGAGTTTGATATTTCTGGAATTCAAATGTGTAAATCTATGTCTCTTTAGGTTACCAGCTTGGTTAAACATTTTTCCACACATTTCACAACCGTAAGGCTTCTCCCCAGTATGGATTCTTTCATGTTGGTCTAGATTTGTTTTGACCGTAAATGATTTCTTACAAATCTTGCATGTGTAAAGGTTTAGTCCAGTATGTACTTTCATATGTTTTTCTAGATTTCCTTTCTCAGAGCACATTTTCCCACAAAAATCACAAATGAAAGGTTTGTCTCCCTTGTGTTTTCTCTCATGCCTATGTAGGTTTCCGCTCTCAGAGAAAGATTTATCGCAAGTTACACAAACGTACGGTTTCTCTCCAGTATGGCTTCTTTCATGCTGTTTCAGACCACTACGATGTTGGAAGACTTTTTGGCAAAATTGGCAACTCAGCAACTCTACATACTTTCCTTCTTTTTGCAATTTACGTACTCTAAGTCTTGGTCCTATAACAAATAAAATATTTTAATTAGATAAATTGTCAAAGCTTCATGTATCCTAGATAAAGAATCTTTAGAAGTAGCACACAATTATTACATGTTCATGTATGCTTACATGTAAGTGTTTGAAAATCAGTCAGGAGAGACACTTGTTAGACACTAGTTATTCTCAGAAAGCAAAACAACAAACACGTCATGACCTTCCATATTACTATTTTATAAATGAACAAATCAACAGAAATAATCATATTTGAAGCAATGAAAATTCAGAAAGTGAAAAACATACTGTCATTGTCATTGTCTTGGCCTCCGGGTCATATAAAACTTGCCTCCTGCTCAGCACGAGCAAACAAATCAAAATTGATCATAAACATGTTTGTTTGATTTGATGCTTTACATCCCAGTCAACAGCAATGGCCAAGTCGGGACGTTGCCTCTATTTAATGGGACTTTTACCCAACATTAGGATGCCACTCAAAACGAGCTTCATAAATATAACCACCCAACTGAGCCAATAAGGCTTATATGTATGAATGGTTTGACTAAACCACATTTCCTGGGCAGGCTCAGACATGAGCGGTAAACCAGTAATCAGATGGTCGGTCATAAGATTAATATGAAATAAGGCACCACCTTTGGCGTGAAGCTCTGCTCCTATTGCGCCAATAATTTTAAAAGCTGATAGCTTCCTCACCCTGTGGCTCTGCCTCCTCCTGGGTGTTTTGAGGACCTGGCGAGAAGGGCAAGGCCCATTTGTTTTCAGGGATCTGGGGAGCAAGCATTTTACTTATGGATTTAGGGAGCAGGGATATTAGATTTTTTTTTCATAAGCAACTTTGCCACTCGTTGCGACTACGGTAAAGTATGTGCAGTTAACCGAAAGCAACCATGTGACGTAATATTCAAGAAAAAGGTGACGTCATGCTGTCATGATCTGTGAGGAACAAAAAGAACAGTGTAATTTAGATGTTTTCCTCCAGCATGAGCCTCTATTCACTCAAAGGAGTGAATGCAAATTGAAATTAGATATTCTTGAGTAAGTTTCTTGGTCTTATTCTTCATTTAGCGAATTCGCTCTCGGAGAAATTTGTCAACATAACATTTCGAATGTTTCAACGTAGAAAGCTGTTAGTCTACTAGTCTCCTACCGCCAGTTCTGGTACACCTTAGTATGCGATTGGTCTCTACGAAAAACAAACTAACCAATGAATTACATTTCCTGACATTTATGCAAATCAACCTGTCGAATTCCGGTTCCGGCTGATGAAGTGTCGCTATAAGCTTTGCCTGGAGGCACAATCAATAAACAATGGAACCTGTATAATGCTTTAAGAATTTACCACGAGGACCAAACAACTAATTAAATGTTGTGAACCACTGCAGAAGCTGAGCATGAGGTAAGGGCCCTGTGAAACCTGTTTAAAGGCCTAAGTCAGCCGCCGGGTGGCAATATTACCTTTACTGAGACAGGTAATAGAGGTAGAGATATGCTACTGTGTGGCTACCTACGTATTTATTGCCTTATTGATAATCCCCAAAGACACTAAGTTTGAATCAATGCAATGAAATTAATCAAAGGTATGGGCATAGGATTTTGGTGAACTATTTTACAGGCAAGCATATATCAGTTATTCCGAAGGTAGCTGCCATAGCCGATCATATTGATTATCGGATTTTAGGAGCTGCTGGAGATGTTACTCCTGTGGTGTCTAGACAAATATTGAGATAAGCTACCTAATTTAGCCTTTTATAGGCCACCTAGGCCTTTCAGCTCCCTAGTAATTTTATATTACTGTTTGTGCCAAGGAGTTACTTTTGTTGTGTTTCTAATTGTTTTATGTTTTGGTGTTGACTTATTTAGCTGTTTGGGCATTATGTATGTTTCCAAGACTTAAGTTAAGTTTGGGCAGCCAACTGTGTGGCCGACCATGGGAAAAAAAGCTGCTCACTCAGCTTGCCATATATTCTCTTAGTAGAAGCACCTGGTTGTCAGTTTAGGTGGGAAGTCATTTCTGATTGCGCCATTTCCTGATCATTGCATGCTTCTACCTTTTCTGAGATTTTTAGGTCTTATCATCAAAGCTTGTTATTTTGTCCAGCTCATGCTAAAATTGCAACATTTGTTCTCTCTTTCAAATTATGAGCATGATATATAAATTGTTTGAGTTTAAACATGAATTCACATGTCTGCCTAATATGTTTAAAATACCCCTGCTACTATTTCAACAATGAAAAGCCATGCACAAGATAGCTGGGGTGAAATGTTAATTGCTATTTCTAAATGCTATTTGCTAACTGCTTATTGTATTTTGGTAAATGCGAATTGCTAATTACCAAATCATAAGTGCAAATTTTGTGACCAATCACGTTTTTGTTTAGTTACAACAACTACCAGGGGGGAAAACGGGAAAAATAAAGACCACACTGATGGCAATATATTGTCTGCAGCTTTTACAGTTTGAAAAAAATATGTTAAAAGTTTAACTGAAACATGGCCTCAGCTGTTTTACCAACACACTCCTTAAACAGATAAAAGATTTTCTAGTGAATAATTGTCACACATCTTATAACTACAAGAATTATTTCCAATATATTGTCTCCTATTTTGATTATGACAGACACAAGTTGTTTTATCGCTTTCTTCCTTTAAAAATACAGTATTTTGAAGACATATGACGTTTTAAACGGTCCTTTCTATCGAAATCTTTCCCACATGTCGCAGCTAAAGCGTTTTTCTCCAGTATGAATTCTGTCATGTTTAACTAGGTCTCCTTTTCCAACAAAAGTTTTCCCATATGTCTCACAACTGTAAGGTTTATCTCCTGAGTGAATTCTTAGATGAACCTTTAAATGTCCTATCTGAGTGAAGCATTTCCCACAAATCTCACATTTGTAAGGTTTTTCTCCTGAGTGAATCCTGAGATGCATCTCTAAATGACATTTCAGAGAGAAATATTTCCCACAAGCTTTACAACGATACTGTTTTTCTCCAGTATGAACGACTTGATGTCGGGCTAACTTCGATTTTGATGGAAATACTTTGCTACAAGCTTCACACCTGTGATATTTTTCTCCAGTATGTTTTCTCTCATGTTTTTGTTGATTTCCTCTGTCCGAGAGCGATGTCTCAGAAATGTCACATCTGTAAGGTTTCTCGCCAGTATGGATTCTCTCATGCATGTCCAGGTTGCCGCGATGTTGGAAGTTTTTTTGGCAAAATTGGCAGCTCAGCAATTTCACATACTTATTGTCCATTGGCTGAATATGTTCTCTTGATCCTTAAACAAATATAATATATGCCAATTAGATTAAACAAATTTAAGGTTTAAGTCAAAATATTGAAACTTTAAAATTAGAATGAAAATATCAGTGTTTAATAACACACAGTTTAAATAAAAGTAGTTCAACACATTTGTCTAGAAAATCTTAGCATAAAAAGGTACAAGTAGGCAAAGATCAGTAAAAGGCGCAATCAGAAAAAAGTTCCCACTCCAAAAACCGAGGTGGGAAAAAACCAAACTAACAATCAGGTACTTTTACCATGAAACATATCGTAAGCCGAATGAGCAGCTATTTTCCCAATAGGTGGCCACTCAGTTACCTTAACTTAACTAAAACTATGAAAATACACACAAGGCGCCAACAACACAAAAAAAGGACATCTATGCCTTAGATTGGGATAGTCCCTAAATGACAAATATGTCTCTTTCAAAGTCGAAAATGCCTTGTTTGATAAAATTATTGTGTTCATGCATATTTTAATTGTCAATGACATAATTTATGTCAATTTTAACATAAAATTTGGAATCACATTTCTAAGCATTAATGCAATACGCATAGATTGAAAGAAAATTTACTTTTGAACCTGTACTGTATCTCTATAAATACATCTACATGACCTACATATGCTCACCCTGAAACCGGTTTGACAAGAAATACGACCATAAATGTTTACAATTCTACAGTTGATGTCTTTAAAATTGTCCATAACAACTGTGCTTATTTTAGTTCAGGGAAAATTTCAAGAAATTGTACATTTTCGCCTTGCTTACCCTGTTCCCCCCCTAGACCCAGGATGCCACTTTGATATGTTGTGTGACTGTGAAAAACACATAAACTGACGAAAGGGCATGCTGGGTCCCGGGGGGGAAAACACCTAGAATTAAACTATAAGATCGTAAATTAAAGATCTTATGCACCATGGTAACATTTCTTTCAAAATAAACTTAAAATTACAAAACAATAAACAATCAATGTGTGGATATTGTTCAGTATTCATATGACAAACGAGCCCGTATTTATTTGCTTTAAAAGTGCTGTTGACAAACAAATGCAAATCAGTTCAATGTCTAATGGTTCATTTGTCCCAACGATGGGGTGGGTTGTGAAAATATTTAGTTGCATTGTCTCGATTCTGTTAAATCAGCCAAACTGTTTTGTAAACGAAAGTGTATACATTTCTTCGCCTATAAATGTTAAATTCAGCCCAATGGTCATAACATGAAAATTTCGTCCTCCCAAATCTGACATTTAGGGACTTCTTACATCTTAGCCATAAATCTTCTTTAAACACCAAGACATAAAACAAAAAGAAACACCACAGAAGTATCGCCTTGGAACGATCAGTAACACAAAGTTACTGGTGGGCTTAAACCGGTTTTACAGGCGCCTAACCTCACCCTCAGCTTCTCAGTGGTTCATAACATTTAGTTAGTTCTTCGGTCCTCGTCGTGAATCTCTAACTAGTCAATGAATCATCAAGAACAAACATATAAATCAAGATAAACATCTTGATGAATCAAAAACCAGGACTCACAGATTGAGTAAGCTGCCCGACGATGGAGATCCCTGGGCGCAGAATAACCTACTTACTCCGGAGGAAAAGAAAAACACCAGTTGAACCCCGGTGGGCCAAGCAACAGACAAGAAGCTCCGGCCCCAACCAATAAAATGAATAGCTTTAAGTCGGGGCCATCATAGAGTCTGACGCCCGAACCACCGGCGTGCAATTAAAGAAGGCAGCATAGTTATCAACCATGATTGGGTTAATAACTAAGCATGCAGACTGTCGCATAACATTCAAGTTATAACCTATACGTCTGTAATAGTCAGCTATCCAATCCATGAAAAAAATCTTCAAATGGCAAAATGGGGTAGAAGCTGGCATCCATGCTAAATATGTTCCTAGATAGATTCTATAACAGATAGGGGTGGATGCCAAGTCTGTAAATGACCCTGAGTCTTGGAATTAGGTCAAAGGTCAACTCGGTGCAAAATAGCAATAAAATGTACAAAAACTTCATTCAGTGTAATAAGTTGCAGATATTTTCTCTTAAAGTTTGCTGAAACTACCCAGTAATCACTTATAATACATGTGACACTTACATTATAACTGAAAAGAGCACTGAGCGTGTACCTTTGTGAGGTTAAAGGTCATATAAGTGCACATTTCTCAAGAATATGTTTGTAAAATCAGTGCTGAATTTCTAATATTATAAGCTATCAAATGATGTAAACACACTAAAAGATGCTCATAAATGGAGAAAAGTATTGCAATGTGATATTTTATCTCATCCAAGGCCAAGATTTAAAGGTCATTAAGTGCATAGGAAGGGCAAAACTTGTAAATGAGTTTTTGTTTATCGATCAGTGTGTCCATCGTCTCCTGTTTGGTTTTGTTCGGTCTTGTTTGTTGTTTAATCTTCTGGTCAACGTTTAAGTCGAAGTAGAGAAAATTCTGCCAAGATTAATGTGCACCCCCCGGCCTCCGATAGTAGAAGAAATATTGTAATCATGAATTTGTTATTTTAAGCCAGAATTAGAGTGAAAATGGTAAAAATGGCCAAAATACCAATATCAATTTCCTTGCGATGACTCTGTTAAAATCAATATCATTCTATCAGAACATTTTGTGAGGCCCCATTCTATCAGAACATTTTGTGAGGCCCCAAGAAGAATACTCTACTTCAGTACAGGAATTACACACAACCTAACAACATCAACAATGAAGAAGCTGTCTAAACTAACAGTGGTACTGCATTGATTGACAGCTCTGCAAAGGGTGGCCGCGTGGGAATATGGGCTCCAGCCCATTTGGGCTATAAGAAATAAGAGAATTGCTTGTGCATACAGGCAAAGCTTATAACTACTGACTGATCATCTGATTACTGGTTTACTGCTCAGAGGGTCTGAGTCTTTCTAAGAAAGTGCTTTTCATGTCAAGTCAAACCATCCATGCATATTAAGACTTAGTCTTTTACTTAGATGGTTGTACTGTGGAGCACATTTTGGATGTCATGACATCATTATGTCAGGCGTAAAGGAGCAGCCAATCATGAAGAAAAAGAGTTTGTAAAGCTGAAAGAAAGCGCACATAGCACACAGCCAGAGTAAATGGGTCATCACCAATTTCTTCAATATTGACTTGCTCTACTTGTAACCAATGGGTTAGAGCTGAAATAGGGTGTTAGCAATTTAAGACTTCACCAACACACATGAACAATCTAATAATCAGGAAATAAAGATAGTTCTCAATAGTAAGAGAGAACGGCCGTGTTGACATATGTGCCATAAAAGGATGCAACTTCCCAACATGACCATATCTGGGATGCTTAGCCACAAATCAAATAGATCAGTCCTGCAAACCTTTTTAATACACAGAAATCTGCAAGTCAAAAACAGAAATGTGTTATAGGTGAAAACACCATGATAACAATGCCTGTCCACATCTACAGCCACTCGATGCTCACTCAGCCCGTACGAAAAATACTACAATACTATAGCTGTACTATTGCTATACTTCAACAAGATTCTTGCTAAAATTTGATTTTATAGCAATATTACAACAATACTAATATATTGCAATAATAAGAGTAAAAATATTGTAATAATTTGAATAAAAGTTTAGCCAGAAATTGGGAGAAAAACTACCACTGAAAATATTGCCATAAAACAGAGAAAAAAAAGTGCTGAATGATAACTTCCTGTTGCATCATAGTTTTGGAGGTTAACCTGAGTTTAACACACAGTAACTACATATGCTGTTTATATCTAAGGACTGCAGAAATGTGCTCAAAGTTAAAAACCTTTTTTCTACCATTTGATGAAATACTAAATATTATTTTGCATGAACTGGATATTATAAAGGTTAGTGTGTTTTATGCATGCTTCTTAAATAGCAATTTCAATTAACAATTTCAAGTTTAAGATATTAATTTAATGTTTAAAATACCCCACCCACCTATCCTGGCAAACAAATTCAAAATTTCAGAGTGTTTGGAGTTGGGCACCAATTTTATTAAACAAATTGGTTAGGACTGGTCATCTTTAGTTCAGATGTTGCTTTGGACCCTTATCTGTCCTAAATTAGCATGCTTCATGTTCTTTTACATCTTTTCTAATATATGCTATGAAGTGTGTTAAAAATTTGAAATTAAATGTCAAGGTCTTTGTGTGAATATCAATATATGTATATGAGCAAATTATAGCAATATTTTTTGTAAAAATATTGCAATATTTTTTGAAAAAATATTGCTAAACTTTTTGAAAATATATTGCAATAATTTGAGTACTAATTATGGCCAAAATTTATAGCAAGAATCCTGGCAATATTTCAGCTAGAATTATTGCAATACTTTTTGACAAGATTCTTGCTAATTTAAATATTTTACCTAAGATTATAGCTGAAGTATTGTTGTCATTATAGCTTGAAAAAGACAATTTCCTGCCAAGAATCTTGCTTTACTTTACAGCTAAAGTATTGTTGTAGTATTGCTGTACATTTTCGTACAGGTGCTACAAGATGATATTGGTAGAAAAGCATCTCCATAAGTACTTATGGATACCAGATATCAGCGGTACATATGGATACCAGTATCAGGGGTACATCCAAGCAGTGTTACACAATACAGTCCTGAACTTCTGGAGTTTTTTTTTCTGTCGCTGTTTTTTTTGTTTTAAATTGAAAGGGAAGACGAATGGTGCAATCTTGAGTGCTATTGACTAGGCTGTTGTCATTTGCGCATTTGTAATACATTATTGTATTGTCAGTTTTGCATTACAACTATGCTGATTCCGTTTATGGCCACATTTTTTTTTTTCAGTTTTCTTGCAAATAAAAATAAAAGTCAGATCCTTTTAGAGCAGTGAGAGTATTAATGAGAAAAGGGATGGGCCATACCGCGGAAAAATAGAAAAGATAAAAGTCAGAAACTCAATTGTGGAGGTGACCCACAGGCAACAACCCATTTCTAACCCACCAGTTTTGTAGACAGGTACCAGATGATAGAAGTCATATATTCAACCTCCCCACCACAACTCTGTTGTACCCCCACCTTTCTCTAAATGTATGCTAAAGTAAAAGGGATTAACTTTTTCCACCTTACATATATATATTTGGTGTCCAACATAAAATTTCCCATCTGATCAGAATCAGAAACGTTAACTGGTGAAACGTCAAATTGACAATACCACACCAGGCTGGTAGATGGATAGGAGCGCATTGCTTTGTGGGCAAATCTAAAATAGAAGCGGAATTTAGTATGTAAACATTTACGTATAATCACACTAATACTTCCTTGTGGTATTGTAGAGTGTTGGTTTAGCACACAAGAGGACATGGTTTGATCCTCAGTCTTAGCAAAATGTGATTAACCAGTAACATTTTTAACATATTATGTACACTATCCAAACCCACCCTTCCATACCCTACCCTATCTTAGTATAGGGGGAGTGTGGTAGCCCAGTAGTAGAGCAACAGGTCCTGGACTTAAAGCATATCTTCTCAATGTAGTGTCCTTAAGCAAGACACTTTTAGCTCCTCATAGTCCTAGTAAATAATCAAAAAGTCTGGCTTTATCACAATGTGGCTGAAAAAAAAGTTGACTGGAACATCAAGCCATGACCAAACCGAACGGAACGAACCTACACCATTTTCTCATTACCATTTGCCCTCCCTACTATTCCACAATCAAATTCTGCTGTACCGACCTCTATTCTAGTCTCTACACAACAGTTTTGAAATGCCACACCATGTGACTACCTTACAACATGCCATCCATACCTTGCCTAGTCCTAACCTACCCCATTTCATCCTACTCTACCATATGTCTGCCTGCATAATATATCAATACCTTTGAAACATTCAGGCATAAAAATGAAGGAAACAGTCATATAAATCCAGCATTGTGTTTATAGACAATGCTTAAATTCAAATTGATATTGGTCATTTAATAATGGATGTAAAATTCTAGAATCACCTTCTTAACGGAAGTTTGAATATTTGGCCTCTTTTGGAATATTAGTCTTTGATTTAGACTATACTTGTGTAAATTCTAGAAATTGCAGCAATCATGAATGTCTGGCTTTCGCTGCCAGTTTTGTAAAGGGTCACTGACGAAGGTTCATTACCCGAAATTGTACAATATGGCCCACCTTCTCTCTTTGAATGTTTTACTGCTTCCAAAGGATCTAACAATTATATTTTATTCTAAAATTAAACATAAATTCACCTATCCAAATGTAGACAACCATCAACAGCTTACTGGAATACACTACCTGCTTTTCGATAGCCATCTTAAATTTTGGCAGCAATTTTGATATTTTTTATGTTATCTTGATGCATATTGGTGAAATATCTAAGCATTATATATTATTTACTCTAAATGTGATCCTTAACATCCTTACACCCATATGTAAGAATTTCAATCAAAACCTCTTTTTGTTGCCCATCATGAATTTTGGCGGCCATCTTGAATATGAGTGGCTATCTTGAATTGCTCAAGGATTTTATATCAGGATACTGATATGTAGTTATGTCTGTGGAAATGTATCGATCTGTAGACGATATGACATGGTCATCTAGGTCTCATGCCGAACTATATTGAAGAAATTCATTTTTTATTAACGTGTAAATACGTAAATGGAATATGCAATTTGCAAATACATGTCTTGAGACTCAAATATCCATTCAATGATGTCTCTAATGTGTTTCTTTCAATACATGAAAGCAATTCAACCATCAAATACTTTTATTCCAAGATTTTTTACCGTTCTAATAAAACATTGGCATATTTCTCTGAAAATTATCTAAATTGCACTTACTGACCTTTTGACCTCATGTACATCGGTTCAGACAAACATGCTTGATTATCTGTCACATACATACCCTTAATGTACTATCTAACAGTTAATATACCAATTATAGCATTCAAACCACTTTCTTTGGTCTTGGTTTTACTTGTATTTTCAGCTGGGGTAAGTTTTCTCAATTTTTGAACTCATTGAACTTTGACCTAGTTTCTGACCTTAATAAGCAAATCTAGACATGGCATCCACCCCTATGGCTTCAGGCATGCATCAAAGAATATATTTACAACATCAAATTGCTTCTACTCAATTTTGCCATTTAAAGTGAAAATAAGCCTCAAATGTGTGAATGGATGGCTGCCTATAACGTGTTATGATTTTTCTGAATTGAAAAGAAAAATCATTAATTCCTATAAATTTTTTAAATTTGTAAACCAAGTCACCATAAAATTCAGGTTCCGAAAGGCCCTTACTTAAAAGCGTCTTTAACCCAACATTATATTTGGAAATCAATTCATAGCGTCTACGATAAAATTTAGAAAAGGTTTTTCGAAGTTTATGAATCTTTCTTCTTTTTCTTTTTTTGATTCAGTTTAACGTCCCTTTCAAGATTATTTCAGCTCATATGAGACAGGCCAATCAGTAGGTGGGGTGAAGACGGGAGAACCCCGAGAAAAACCACCTGACACACCCGCAAGCAGAACTTGGCTTGTCTCACATGTGGCCAGAGCGGGGCTCGAACCCACACCAGACACAGCGGTGAGATGATCGAATGGTTAAGTGCAGTAATGAAATATCAGCACTCAACCACTCGGCCACGGGCGCCACCCATAAATCCTTCAAGCCCTGCACACATCATAATTATGATGTTCCCTTCTTAATGTCCCACCATGAGGAAAAGCAAAATAAACATTTTATGCAGCACACCAGTTAATAATAGGAGAGAAAAAAAGACTTAATATTTGTTAACACATTAATATAAAACACAAGTTTAATGTCATTTTAGATCTAACTCTAAACACATACTATGAGGGTGATCCAATAATGATTGAGACTTTTCTCTTATTCTGTAAACACTGTTGACTGGCTTGATTTTTGTACCTTCTTTTACTAGATATGTGTACATCTGATCTCTCTATGGAGCATGTTTTATCAACTTTGCTCAACCACTTTGGTTGCTATGGTTATTTAAGAACTACCGGTTCAGTACCTATGGCCATGATATGTCTTTTGTACACAAACATAGCATATATAGAAATCTAGCTATCTCACAAATTTTATATGCAGTATTTTATCATAATTGGGTATTGCCTGTGTTAGCCTTCATCTCTGAAATATTTTGCTCCGGTCAATTCGAGTCCTACGCTATTGATCAAGAGATGATTGCCTAGCAACCATTTTACTCTATGAGTTCTGACCAATGGCATTTTCCATATTCTATCGTTGCTAGGCAGTGTAAAACTTAAAGGTCATGTGTTAGTTTTGTAATTCTGTTGCAATATTTTCCCCGTACATGATCATTTCAATGTTAAAAACAATCGCTTGTGTCATTGACACTGAGATTATGAGATATTTCTTATCCCTACCCCCAAATTCATTGAAATTTTTGCAGGCAAAACCCAACAATTCTCACAAAAAAAAATGCTCAGCCTTCTTGAATTATCTGTATGGAAGTGATATTTGCGTAGCATAAAGCTAGCAATGCACGCTATAAATAACTGTGTGTCATACTTGTGATTTTAATCATCAGATGCCATGGCAACCATTTTCATGTGCATACTTACTACCTGACCAATACCCTTCAATCCACATTCCCCGTTGCTAAGCAACAGAAGGTAGTTGTCTACATGTGAATTTAAACCTGGGTATTGTGTGCGCGATATATTGAGGAATGTTAACAAGATATTCACAATTAGCCATGTTTATTAACATAGGAATAATTCAAAAAGTATCATTTTTATCGTATCACCCCCGTTCATGGCATTATGTTATAATGAATAAAACACATTAAACTTCAGCTCTTCTTTCACACAAGACTAAAGATGTATCTTCAAAGTAAAAAATCAAAAAATCATTGCACAATCGAAATTAAGCACCAAACTCTCTGTCTGTTTAAACTAATAATAAGTGGTTACACTTGTATGCCATGTTGAGTTCTGGAGGAAATTCATGTAATCTACTAAGTACTTGAGCTAGTTCTTTTAAATCTTAATCAAAAGATTGGATACAAAGTATCAATGAGTTGTAACTATCTCTAAAGCCACAAAACTAAATTTGAGCCACGCATAGGAAAACCAACAATTTGCATATGCGAAAACAAAGACGCAGATAAGCAGTAACTGTGAAGCTGATCAGCGCCTTTGTTTTCACTACACAGATACAATTCTCTTCTTACTTAACCGGAAATTTCAAGGTTCTAGGCTGCTTCTATGACTGTACAGCCTGGTTTGTGGCAGACCTGGTAGGAACCCCAAATTGTTGGTTTTCTCTTGCACAGGCTCATATATATTTTCACTTTGGGTTCCTGTGAATCCTTTCATGAGTTTTAACATTTTCTTTCCTGTTAAAACATTTCCCACAGATCTTACAGCTGTAAGGTTTTTCTCCAGTGTGAATTCTAGCATGTCTCAGTAAAGTAGTTTTTTGAATAAAAGATTTACCACATGATTCACACATGAAAGCTTTCTCTTTAGCATGGCCTGTAAGGTGTCTATTCAATGTCCCTTTGTCTACAAATGACTTATGACATGTCTCACAACTGAAAGGTTTCTCCCCACTATGATTTCTTTGATGTATTGTCAGATGATATCTAGTCACAAATGATTTTCCACAATTGTTGCAGCTGTAAGGTTTCTGTCCAGAGTGAATATAACTATGTTTGATTAAATGGCTTTTTTGTGAAAACGATTTCCCACAAGTCTCACATTTGCAAGGTTTATCTCCTGTATGCGTTTTCATATGCACATCTAAATTACTTTTGATATTACACGCCTTTCCACAGAGATTACAAATATAAGGTTTCTCTCCAGTATGTAATCTTCGATGCACTTTCAAATTACTATTTGCTGTAAAAGATATTCCACAAAATTCACATTTATAAGATTTTTCTGCCGTCTTTGACTTGTAAGGTTTCTTCCTGGTGTGGATAGGTTTTCCTATAGCATGGATTTTATTATGTTTGTCTAATTTTGATTGTGTTTCAAAGTTTTTGTCACAAGTCTCACAACAATATGATCCCACATTTGGTTTCACAGCATATATTTTGCCACTGATTTCAGACCTTAGTTTTTCTTTTGCAGTTGTATGAATTTCCATACGTTCTTTATTAGCTTCATGAACTGTTATGTGTCTTGCTAATTTTGATTTGAAAGCAAAGGATTTCCCACAAGTCTCACATCTAAAACGTTTGTTTTTAGTATGAATGTCTTGATCTCTATTATGAACACCTTGATGTCTAGCTAATTTCCACTTTGTTGGAAATGGTTTACTACATGTCTCACAGCTGTAAGATTTCTTTCTAGTAAGAATTTGTGATTGATGGACTATATTGCCTGTCTCAATAAAAGCTTCAGAGCAGCTTATCGCATGATTTCTCACTTTATCCGGAGATGAAAATATTTTAGCGCAGATTCTGCATGATATAAACGACACAGACTGCCTTTCTGAATGTTGAAAATCTCTCGATGACCCTGGAACAAAGAAGATCATTAATAAATTAATCAAACATGACTATAAAAGTCCTAAGCTGTACACTATTATTTGTATAGCTCCAAAAACTAGGATACATTTTGTATTTTCTCTGTTTTTGGTTCTTCCATAGAATCTGGAGTAATTCCAGTAATATCAGATGACAGACAGACACCTAGCAGTTCAAGCACCTTGGACTCACAGCTCTCAATTCCAATGAGTCCTGCACTTGAATTATTCAGAAGTACATGTGGCTCATGGTCACCATTTGAGGTGTCTGTAGTTGTTGTTGTCTCTTAAAACAATATTAATAATCATTAATTATGAAAACACCCCCATGCAATATGCAGAGAATTTTTTCTGACGCAAAAATTGAAAATTTTACTGGAAAAAAAAGACAATTTTTATATTTTTACTCAAAACACTGATTGTGGGTACTTGTTCTTACGAGTATGCACAATCTGTTTTGGATCAGAAATAACAAAGAATGTATACCCTGGTAAACCCAAGTATTACTCTATAAAAGTGGGGTATAAGGGGGTATATATTTCAGGGACATGTTTTCAATAAAACAAAAGAAATAATTGTTTTAGCATTTGTGAATTTTTGAAAAAATCATGGAAGCTGTTTCCATTTGTAACTTCATTCAAGTTTTTACATGGATGATGACGATGGAAAGATTGGAGAATATAAGGTACAAGTAGGCAAAGATCAGGAAAAGGCGCAATCAGAAAAAGATTCCCACTCCAAAAACCGAGGTGGGAAAAAAACAAACTAACAATAAGGTACTTATACCATGAAAACATATCGTAAGCCGAATGAGCAGCTATTTTACCAATAGGTGGCCACTCAGTTACCTAAACTTAACTGAAAATATGAAAACATACATAAGGCGCCAAAAGCACAAAAATTTAAACACCAAGACATATAACAAAAAGAACCACCGCAGAGAAGCCTTCTAAACTGAAAATCATTAACTTGGAAGAATAAAACATCAAGCCGCAAATCTTTCATAAATAATGTTCTTGAGATTCATACTAAAAGTAAGAAAGAAGGCCAATGAATTGATGCAATATAAATTCCGAATCCATACACCATTTAAAGATGGAATTTTTGCAAAATGATGGGTCTGTTACATATAACTGTATCTTTAACAAAAGTCTGGGTGTTAGAAGATTACCAGTATGTCCTGTAAACCAAAATAAAATTTTGATGTTTATCAAACTTTGAGAAGTATATATTTGAACTTGCTATATAACTTTATCTAATGTGAACCCTTTCATGAGTTTTTACATTTCCTTTCCTGTTAAATGATTTCCCACAGATCTCACAACTATAAGGTTTCTCTCCAGTGTGAATTCTCATATGCCCCAGTAAAATAACTTTTAATGCAAAAGATTTTCCACAAGATTCACACGTGAAAGATTTCTCTCCATGGCATCTAAGATGTTTGTGCAAAGCCTCTTTGTCTGCAAAAGTCTTACTACATGTCTTACAAATGTAAGGTTTCTTCCCACTGTGGTATCTTTGGTTGTGCACTTTTAGATCATGTCTCCTCGCAAATGATTTTCCACAAGTCTCACATTTGTGTGGTTTATTTCCAGAGTGAACATAGCAATGTCTCACAAAGTTGCCTTTGAGTGCAAAAGCTTTTCCGCAGGTATCACAGTTATAGGGTTTTTCTCCAGTATGGGTTCTCCTATGGTCATCTAAATTACTTTTGGTATTAAATGACTTTTCACAGAGCTCACAAGTGTAAGGTTTATCTCCAGAATGTAACCTTTGATGCACTATTAAATTACTAATTTTTGTAAATGATATTCCACAAATTTCACATTTGTAAGAAATTTCTCCAGGATGTTTATTAGCATAATGTACTACACCATCTTTTATAATATAAGGATTTACACCTGACATTGAGCTGCACGGTTTCTTGGTGGTTTGCTTAGGTTTTCCTTCATCATGGCATTTATGATGAATATCTAATTTTGATTGTGTAGGAAAGTATTCATCACAGGTCACACAATGAAATGACCCTAAATTTGCTTTCACAGCATATGTCCTACCTTTTATTTCAAACCTTACAAGTTGCTCTTTAGTTTTAGTATGAATAAACATATGTTTTGCTAATTTTGATTTAAATGCAAATGAGTCTCCACAAGTCTCACATCTATAAGGTTTTTCTCTAGTATGAACAACTTGATGTCTAGCTAATTTCCATTTATTTAGAAATGATTTGCAACATGTCTCACAGCTATAAGATTTCTTTCTAGTTTTAATTCTTGATTGCTGTATTACATTTCCTTTCTCACTTAAAGCTTCAGAACATGTGTTCTCATGATTTCTCACTTGATTCAGGGATGAGAATATTTCATCGCAAAATCTGCATGCTATCAAGGTCAAATTCCTTCCTTCTGACTGTTGCAAATCGCTTAATGATCCTGAAAAGAAAAAAAAATCATACACAAAATAACCATGCAATACTTTTGACTAATTGTGCTATAAAATGTTTTTTTTTTCAAATGGGGAAAAACAGACATGGATTTATATGGTGAAGTTTTTATATAAATGGTGGAACATGTATGCTTTATTAAAAACATCTGAAAGTGAGAAAATATGAGCAGAAATTGAGAAAACCAACAATCTGCATATGCAAAAAACAAAGACGCAGATCAGCTTAGGGGTTACCCCGAAGCTGATCAGCGCCTCTGTTTTCACTACACGGATAGTACACTTCCTCTTCTTCTTAAATATGATATTTCAAGCTTCTAGCCTGCTTGACTGTACAGCCTGATTTGTGTCAGTACAGCCTTATTTGTGTCAGACCTGTTCCAAAACCATATTGTTGGTTTTATCATGCACAGTGTGAGTGTAACACATAAATTAATCTTTCAACTTGACAAAAAGGCTTACCTGTAATCTCTTGTGTTTCTGGACCTTCTATAGGATCTAAACTAACTCCATTACCATCAGATGACTGACTGGTTGTGCCCATTCGTCCAGACACATTTGTGGCACTTTTCTCAATACAACCTGGTCTTTCACTATCATCGTTGTTACTATTATTGTTGTTATTTTTCTTCACAATGAGAATATGTAGCTTCTTTCCTCCAGTTGTGTTCTCTACAGATGTTGGCGTCTCTGAATAACACCCTGAAAATAGGAGTTTATCAAGTTAGAAATAATCTGAATGCTTCAAGATACCATATTTGTTTTAAATAGCACACATGCTCCAATAAGCACACACCTTGGTCGTTGCAGAAAATCATGTGCATAGATGCACACTGCTTGACTAGCATATTGGTATTTTATACGAATTTTACAAATGAATACCTTATTAACTGCATTAAAACACAACCTTAGATGATCAAATAAAATATAAAAACACTGTTTTGTAATGATTGGAACACTTAAGGATGTTCGCTGCTAACATATGACATTTCGGAACTTCCGTTTTTTCTTTTCTTGAATATCTCGTAAACGGTTGCAGATATTTTCCCTAATATTTTATATTTGAATACATATTGATAATATGCATTGAATGAGCCATGAAAATTGTCAATCTCAGAAACTTCATTTTTTCACCCCATTTTCTGCAACTTTTCAGAAAATTTTAGTTGTTAGTAAAATTTAGGGGGTAGGGTAGATTAAACTTGAATATTACACATCTTCAAATTAACTGCACTAGCTCGATGTTTATTTTAGCAGCAGTATATGTGTACATGGTCTTCTAAGTCATTCTTTGTGTCTTTGGTGTGCTGGTTTTAAAAATTTAATGTGGCTTTATGAAATGGGCCTTTAGAAACAAAACAGCCGAAAAAGGGCTGAAAATGGCAATTTTCAAGTTGTTGGTTCTCTCTTATATGATCACTACCCTATGCTGTATATTTCTTTCTTTTATTCGAACAATATTACCAAGTTCTATGTTGTGTGAAAATACAAGAAAAGTGAAAATACAAGAAAAGTTTGAATCAACAAATATGGGTTTGGTACATTTCAAAATATTGATTTTTTTCTGACTTTTCAAGTATGGGGGTAGGGTTGGAAAAGGAATCGTAAAATTTTGTCATCCACTCCAAGTTGCAAATTTTTCTATGTTTTTGGTCCAAAATTGTCTGCGGTACGTAAATATTATGACTTTTGAAAGCATTCTAGGTGTATTTAATTTTTGTTCAAGACAGGTATGTTTCAAAGAATTAAAAATTAAATTAATTTTACCAAATTTAAAACATGGTGCTCAGAGGTCTCATTCAGAGGCCTGTAGCTTGAAAAAATGCACACTACCCTATATTTACTTTGTTGTCAAATGTCTTGTGTTGTATTTTGGAATCAAAAAAGAGTGGTTAGAAAAAAAGTTTGATTACTTTTTCATTGGCAGCGAACATCCTTAAATGACATTATCATTGGTGTTTTTGACATGGTAATTTCAGCAGTTTATGCGTTGTTTTCCTTCATAGTGTGCGCTTATTAGAATGCTACTTTGTTACATGATACTTTGTTACATTAATTTTAAGTTACTTTGAACAGTTAAGGGCACCTTGCACTGATAAGAACGAATACAGTATTTGAAATGCTGAAAATACCAGGGAAGGTATTTTTTAACTTTAAGTTTTTACATGATTATTGATAATGGAAATTTAGAGTAGCTGTCTAAACTGAATAGCAAGAGAATCTTTGACTTAGAATGATATTTCATCAAGCCTACATTCTTTCATAATTACTGGGATTCTTCATACTAACAGTAAGAAAGAAGGACAATGAATTGATAAAATGTAAAATTCAAATCCATAAGTCAAATTCAGAAAAGCTTAAAACCTTTTTATGGTTTGAACAGTCAAAATATAAAATCAATGTAGATTTGACTTTTTATTTGTATCTGATATAATTAAACAGAAACAGCATGTTGGATTCTTTTACTAACTGCCATCCTTGGCAAGCCGTTAATGATGCTAAAATATTATTCACACTTCTAATAACTATTCTGCTTTCTTCAGTATGCTTTCCACAATGTTCTCCTTGGTTAAAAACTTTCTACAAGTCTAAAAACGATATGAAATTTTCGCTAGTATGCATACGCTTATGAAGTTTTAAAGTGTACCTACTTGTGTAAGCGTTTCACTTAACATTCTAACATGAGCTATCTTATGTCTATTTAAAGTATTCATACAAGGAAATGATATTCCACACGTCTCACAACTATATGGTCTTTCTCCAGTATGAATTCTTTGATGATGAACTAAGTGTGCCCTAGTTTTAAACACTTGCCCACAGTTACCACAACAAAAAGGCTTTTCTATTATATGGATTTTCTCATGTCTTGTTATTCCATTATGAGTTGTGAAGACTTTATTGCAAAATCGGCAGCTGTGCAACTCCACACATTTCACAACTTTAATGTTTGTCTTCTGAAGAATTGATCCTGTATCTGGAAGAAGACAAATATGCGAGCCACTGCATAAAAAACCCAGCAAAATGCTTGAGCAAAAGCAAAGGCACAGAGCAGCTTCGCGGTAACTGGGAAGCAGATCAGCGCTTTTGTTTTCACTACATGGATAGTACAATCCCTCTTCTTCTTAAATCCGAAATTTCAGGATTCTAACCATCTTCTGTGACTGTACTGCTCAGTTTGTGTCCAACATGGTTGGAACCCAAATTGTTGGTTTTCTCACACACAGGCTCATACAAACTTAAAAAAGTCCAAGAGAGGGCCCTTGGATTCATTAACAATGATTACTCCTCTCCGCTTAGCGACCTGTTGAAGTCAACAAATACTCAGCCACTTCATGTCCGAAGATTGCAACAAATGGCATGTGAGATTTACAAGATAGTCAATAAGATGTCCCCCGAATACTTCAGTGATCTTGTGAAAATAAAATCTTCTCATTATAATTTCAGGGCTGAAAGACAGGCAGAAGTTCCAAGAGTTAACTCTTCTAGGTATAGGCTGAGGTCCTTCAGGTCTGAGGCAGCTCGGGTAAGGAACAGTCTCCCAAACGAAATCAGGGTTGCAGATTCTTACCCCCAGTTTCGGAGGCTGATCCCTAGCTGGGATCTGAATCTGAATCTGAATCTGCCAGGTACTCCAAACACCTCTAAAAGAGTATTACATGGAGTGCGTGCGCAAAAGGCGGTTCCAAAAATATCAAAACAAAAATATGATAATTAGCTCAGTTTTCTATATTGTAATTTTGAATTTTGGATATTTTTTTTGCATGTTTCGCTTTTGTTTTCGCTTAAGGCATACTCAGTGCAGACCTAGATCAACCATCTTGCCTACCTTATAATTAGCACTGTGATTTCCTTAGGTCTAAGGAGTCTGTACAATGGTGCTATCTTCCATACTCTTCCATACTTGATTTTAATTTATAAAGATTTATTTATTTTTACCATTATTTTCCAAATTTTAATGTAAATTTATTAACTACTTCAAGTCTATTTACTTTTTACTTTACATATAAATATGTATATATAGTTTCTCAATTCCTAAGGTCTTTCTTAATTTTTCACACTGAAAATAATTTTTAGGGATATTGTATGAGTTTATAAAATTTCTGTGATGTTGTATATAGTTATTTTGTTCTAATTTGTGCATGCACTGTGATAATTTTGTTATTTTACACATGTTTGTCGAAGTAAAAGCCCTACAGGGCTTATGTTATATGTTTATAATATTCGACAAAAAATAAATCTTCTATGTCTATGTCTATGTTACTTGTATAGCAACACCAATTCTAATTGCATAGTTCCTGCTCAGCTGATGGATGCTGACACAATAATTATGAAAACACTCTCATGTAATATATAGATTTTTCTGAAGTTGTAAAAATTGAAAATTTTCAGCAGCAAAAAATCAGATTTTTTCTTGTATTTTTTTCTTATTTTTTTCTCAAAACATACATTGTGGGTACGTGTTAGAACTGCTTCACCAAGGAGGTTCTAACGGGTACCCACAATGTATGTTTTGGATCAAAAATAAGGAATTTAGGTTTACCTCTGCAAACCCCAGTTTTCCTATATAAAAGTGGGGTTTAAGGGGGTATACATTTCATGGACACGTTTTTCCTGATGGAAAGTGTAATACTTCTTCAAAATCAAAGTGCTTGTAAAAAAACTTTTAATTAATTTTTGAAATAACTTATATTTACAGTCAAAATTAAATCATTGAGGTCAAACTGCAAACTTCCGAAATCTGTGAGGCATTATTCTTATCATACAAAAAGAATAATTTTGCATGGAGATCCAGGTCATTCTATTGTGTTAAACAAGATTACACTTAATGGGTATAGTTGTCTGCAAAACGACAACTTTTTCCAAATTTTCCAAAATCTGCTAACAGTACATCTCTCTTATACTGGTGATTTATTTGACAGTTGCTAATGGTTAAAACAACAAACTGTAACACAAATCCAACAATTTTTACCAGACTCCCCTACAGCTGATAATATATGAGCCTCCTCGTGGGAAAACCAACAATGTGGTTTCCGAACAGGTCCGACACAAACCAGCCTGTATAAGCACAGAAAAGAGCTAGAAGCTTGAAATTTCGGATTTAAGTAGAAGAGGAAATGTACTATCCGCGTAGCGAAAACAAAGGCGCTGATCAGCTTCGCGGTTACTTAAATGTATCTTTAGAGCCATCTTCTAAACAATGTTTTTATTATCTGACCACATTTAGGCATGTGCCTTTGACTTAGACTTCCCTTGCGTAAATTTTTGGAATTGCAGTATTTTATCTGGCTAGCATCGCCAGTTTCTAAGGGGTCATTGATGAAGCTTCATTACTTGAAATTGCACACTTCCTTTTAACGTTTTCACTGGTTCAAAAGTATCTAACTTTTATATCTTATTTATGTCCAAGTCAATAGCAATGGTCATTTCGGGACGTTACCTCCAATTTATGGTACTTTTAGGATGTCATGATACTCAAAATGTGCTTCATAAATATAACCACAACAACTAAGCCAATAATGCTAATATGTATAGATAGTTTGACTAAAACACTTTTCCTGGGCAGGCTCAGACATAAGCGGTTAAGCAGGTATCAAATGGTTGGTCAGTAGTTTAGAAGCTTTGCCTAGAGGCACAAGCAGCCCATCTATTTCTCCTAGGCCCAAGTGGGCGAGGGCTCATATACCCACCCGTCCACTCTAATTTAAACATGTATTGGCATGTGTGCCTAACAGGCAAGCAGTATAACTACTACCTGACCAATGCCCTCCAACTCACATTCTCCCGTTGCTAAGCAACAAAAGGTAGTTGTCTACATGTGAACTTTAACCAGCGCATTGTGTGCGCGATATACTGAGCAATGTTAACAAGATATTCACAATGAGCCAAGTTTGATAACATAGGAATCATTCAAAAAGTGTCTTTCTTTATTGTATCACCCCCATTTACTGCATTATGTAATTATAATGAATAAAACACACTAAAGTACAGCCCTTCTTTCACACAAGACTAAAGACGTATCTTTAAAGTGAAAAATCATTAAATACAAAGTATCAATGAGTTAATACTATCTCAAACTACATATTAGCCACTGCATAGGAAAACTAATAACCTGCATAATTGAAAACAAAGACGCAGATCAGCTTCGCAGTATCTGCAAAGCTGATCAGCGCCTTTCTTTTCACTTCACAGATGGTACAATTCTCTTCTTACTTTACCGGAAATTTCATGGTTCTAGGCTGCTTCTGTAAATGCACAGCTGGTTTGTGTCAGACCTGGTCGGAACCTCAAATTGTTGATTTTCTCATGCACAGGCTAAGATATATTTTCACTTTGGGTTCCTGTGAATCCTTTCATGAGTTTTAACATTTTCTTTCCTGTTAAAACATTTCCCACAGATCTTACAGCTGTAAAGTTTCTCTCCAGAGTGAATTCTAGCATGTCTCAGTAAAGTAGTGTTTCGAATAAAAGATTTACCACATGATTCACACATGAACGCTTTCTCTTTAGCATGACATGTAAGATGTCTATTCAATGTCCCTTTGTCTACAAATGACTTATGGCATGTCTCACAACTAAAAGGTTTCTCCCCACTATGACTTCTTTGATGTATTGTCAGATGATATCTAGTCACAAATGATTTTCCACAATTGTTGCAGCTGTAAGGTTTCTTTCCAGAGTGAATATAACTATGTTTGATTAAACTGCTTTTTTGTGAAAACGATTTCCCACAAGTCTCACATTTGCAAGGTTTATCTCCTGTATGTGTTTTCATATGATCATCTAAATTACTTTTGATATTACATGACTTTCCACAGAGATTACAAACATAAGGTTTCTCTCCAGTATGTAATCTTTGATGCACTTTCAAATTACTATTTGTTGTTAAAGATATTCCACATATATCACATGTATAAGATTTTTCTCCTGCCTTTGAGTTGAAATATTTCTTCCTGGTGTGGCTAAGTTTTCCTATAGCATGGATTTTATTATGTTTATCTAATTTTGATTGTGTTTCTAAGTATTTGTCACAAGTTTCACAACAATATGATCCCACATTTGGTTTCACAGCATATATCTTGCCACTGATTTCAGACCTTAGTTTTTCTTTTGCAGTTGTATGAATTTCCATATGTTCTTTAGCCGCTTCATGAACTGTTATGTGTCTTGCTAATTTTGATTTGAATTCAAAGGATTTCCCACAAGTCTCACATCTAAAACGTTTGTTTTTAATATAATTGTCTTGATCTCTATTATGAACACCTTGATGTCTAGCTAATTTCCATTTTGTTGGAAATTGTTTACTACATGTCTCACAGCTGTAAGATTTCTTTCTAGTAAGTATTTGTGATTGATGGACTACATTGCCTGTCTCAATAAAAGCTTCAGAGCAGCTGATCTCATGATTTCTCACTTCATCCGAAGATGAAAATATTTTAGCACAGGTACTGCATGATATAAAGGACACAGACCTCCTCTCTGAATGTTGGAAATCTCTCAATGACCCTGGAACAAAGAAGATCATTAATAAATAAATAAAATATGACTATAAAATACCTACGCTATACACTGTTATTTTTACAGCTTCAAAAATTAGGATACATTTTCTCTGTTAATTTTGTGTTTTCCATAGAATCTGGAGTAATTCCAGTGATATCAGATGACAGAGCCGCCTCATGGGAAAACCAACAATCTGCATATGTGAAAACAAAGGCGCAGATCAGCTTCTTAAATCCGAAATTTCAAGCCTCTAGCTCTTTTCTGTACTTGTACAGATCGGTTTGTGTCGGACCTGTTCGGAAACCACATAGTTGGTTTTCCTACTAGGCGGCTCAGACAGACACCTTGCAGTCCAAGCACCCTGGACTCACAGCTCTCAAATACCATACAGGTCTGCACTTGAATTTTTCAGGAGTACATGTGGCTCATTGTCATCATTTAAGGTGTCTGCAGTTGTTGTTGTCTCTTAAAACAATAATAATAATCATTACAAAAACAGGCCCAAGCAATATACAGAGATTTTTTCAGAAGCAAAAATTGAAAATTTCATTGGAAAAAATTGATATCTTTTATATTTTTACCCAAAGCATTGATTGTGGGTACATGTTAGAACCACCACGTGTGAGGCATTTCTATCTAGTACCCTAAATCTGTTTTGGATCAGAAATAACAAAATCTCTCTCTCTCTATATATATATATATATATCTATATACCCCAGTAAATCCAAGTATTATTTTATAAAAGTGGGGTATAAGGGGGTATATATTTTCAGGGACATTTTTTTCAATAAAACAACAATAATAATTGTTTAAGGATTTGTTAATATTTGAAAATATCAGAGAAGGTGTTTCCATTTGTAACTTCTTTCAAGTTTTTAGATAAATGATGATGATGATGGAAGGATTGGAGAAGCCTTCTAAACTGAAAATCATTAAATTGAAGAATAATACATCAAGCCACAAATCTTCCATAAATAATGTTCTTGAGATTCATACTCAAAGTATGAAAGAAGGTCAATGAATTGATGCAATATGGATTTCAGATCCATACACCATTTAAAGATGGAATATTTGCAAAATGATGAGCCTGTTACATATAACTGTATCTTTAGGTGCTAGATAACCAGTATGTCCTGTAAACCAAAATAAACTTTTGATGCTTATCAGAGTATGAGAAGTATATATTTGTACTTGCTATATAACTATTTCCTGTGAACCCTTTCATGAGTTTTCACATTTCCTTTCCTGTTAAAAGATTTCCCACAGATCTCACAACTATAAGGTTTCTCTCCAGTGTGAATTCTCATATGCCTCAGTAAAATAGTTTTTAGTACAAAAGATTTTCCACAAGATTCACACGTGAAAGATTTCTCTCCATGGCATCTAAGATGTGTGTGCAAAGCCTCTTTGTCTGCAAATGATTTCCTGCATGTCTCACAAATGTAAGGTTTCTTCCCACTATGGTATCTTTGGTTGTGCAATTTTAGATCATGTCTCCTCGCAAATGATTTTCCACAAGTCTCACATTTGTGTGGTTTATTTCCAGAGTGAATAGAGCAATGCCTCACAAAGTTGCTTTTGTGTGCAAAAGTTTTTCCACAGGTCTCACAGTTATAGGGTTTTTCTCCAGTATGTGTTCTCCTATGGTCATCTAAATTACTTTTGGTATTAACTGACTTTCCACAGAGCTCACATGTGTAAGGTTTATCTCCAGAATGTAACCTTTGATGCACTATTAAATTACTAATTTTTGTAAATGATATTCCACAAATTTCACATTTGTAACAAATTTCTCCAGGATGTTTATTAGCATAATGTACTACACCATCTTTTATAATATAAGGATTTACACCTGATATTGAGCTGCATGGTTTCTTGGTGGTTTGATTAGTTTTTCCTTCAGCATGACATTTATGATGAATATCTAATTTTGATTGTGTAGGAAAGTATTCATCACAGGTCACACAATGAAATGACCCTAAACTTGCTTTCACAGCATATGTCCTACCTTTTATTTCAAACCTTACAAGTTGCTCTTTAGTTTTTGTATGAATAAACATATGTTTTGCTAATTTTGATTTAAATGCAAATGAGTCTCCACAAGACTCACATCTATAAGGTTTTCCTCTAGTATGAACAACTTGATGTCTAGCTAATTTCCATTTATTTAGAAATGATTTGCTACATGTCTCACAGCTATAAGATTTCTTTCTAGTTTTAATTCTTGCTTGCTGTATTACATTTCCTTTCTCACTTAAAGCTTCAGAACATGTGTTCTCATGATTTCTCGCTTGATCCGGAGATGAGAATATTTCATCACAAAATCTGCATGCTATCAAGGTCAAATGCCTTCCTTCTGACTGTTGCAAATCGCTTAATAATCCTGAAAAAGAAAAAAAAATACACAAAATAACCATGCAATACTTTTTTGACTGATTGTGCTATAAAATGCTTTTTTTCAAATGTGAAAAAACATATGGATTTATATGGTGAAGTTTTTATATAAATGGTGGAGCATGTATGCATGTATAAATGGTGGAGCTTCTTGTCTGTTGCTTGGCCCACCGGGGTCCAACTGGTGTTTTTCTTTTGCTCCGGAGTTAGTAGGTTATTCGGCGCCCAGGGATCTCCATCGTCGGGCAGCTTACTCAGTCTGTGAGTCCTGGTTTTTGATTCATCAGGATGTTTATCATGATTTATTTGTTTGTTCTTGATGATTCATTGACTAGTTAGAGATTCACCACGAGGGCCGAATAACTAACTAAATGTTATGAACCACTGCAAAAGCTGAGGGTGAGGTTATGGCCATGTAAAACCGGTTTAAGCCCGCCAGTAACTTTGCATTACTGATCGTTCCAAGTCGATACTTCTGTGGTGGTTCTTTTTGTTTTATGTCTTGGTGTTTGGAAATTTTTTGTGCTGTTGGCGCCTTATGTATGTTTTCATATTTTTAGTTAAGTTAAGGTAACTGAGTGGCCACCTATTGGGAAAATAGCTGCTCATTCGGCTTACGATATGTTTCATGGTATAAGTACCTGACTGTTAGTTTGGTTTTTTCCCACCTCGGTTTTTTGAGTGGGAATCTTTTTCTGATTGCACCTTTTCCTGATCTTTGCCTACTTGTACCTTTTTATTAAAACATTGAGAGTGAAAAAATATGAGCAGAAATTTCGAAAAAACAACAATCTGCATATTTGAAAACAAAGACGCAGATCAGCTTAGGGGTTACCCCGAAGCTGATCAGCGACTTTGTTTTCACTACACTACACTTCCTCTTCTTCTTAAATCTGAAATTTCAAGCTTCTAGCCTGATTGACTGTGATTTGTGTCAGTACAGCCTGATTTGTGTCAGACCTGTTCAAAGACCACATTGTTGGTTTTCTCATGCACAGGCGCATATGATATTTGTGAGTTTAACACAAAAATGGATCTTTCAACTTGACAAAAAGGCTAACCTGTAGTCTCTTGAGTTTTTGGACCTTCTATAGGATCTAAACTAAGTCCATGACCATCAGATGACTGACTGGTTGTACCCATTATTCCATACGCATTTGTAGTACATGTGCTTTTCTCAATACATCCTGGTCTTGCACTATCATCATTGTTATTTTGGAAATTCTTCACAATGAGAATATGTACCTTCTTCTTTCCTCCAGTTGTGTTCTCTACAGATGTTTGTGTCTCTGAATTACAATCTGGAGAAAGAAGTTAATCAAGTTAGGAATAAAAATCAACTTTTTCAAGATACCCTATTCGTTCTAATTAGCGCACATGCTCCAATAAGCACACACCCTGATTGTTTTGGAAAATCATGTGCATAAATGCACACTGCTCGACTACCATATTGGTACTTTACACAAATTTTACAAATGAATACCTTATTGACCCCATTATAACACAACTTTAGATTATCAAATAAAATATAAAAACACTGTTTTATTATAATCATTACGAAAACATGCCCATGCAATATATAAAGATTTTTTCAGTAGCAAAAATTGAAAATTTCATCAGAAAATGTTTGATATTTTTTTTTATTTGTGCTCAAAACATAGATTATAGGTACGCCGAGGCGGTTCTAACGAGTAACCACAATCTATGTTTTGGAGCAAAAATAAGAAAAATAGGTAAACCCCTAAATAAAACAAGTTTTTCTATATAAAAGTGGGGTATAATGGGGTATACATTACACGGACATGTTTTCCTGATGATTGGAACACTTAAATGACATCATCAATGGTATTTTGACATGGTTGTTTCAGCAGTTTGTGCGTTGTTTTCCTTCCTAGTGTGCCCTTATTAGAACAATACTTTGCTACATTAACTTTTTTATTTTGAAAAGTTAAGGACACCGTGCACAAATTAGTACAAATACAGGATACCAACTGTTGAAAATACCAGGGAAGGTATTTTCCGTTTCTTAACTTTAAGTTTTACATGACGACAGAAAATTGGAGAGGCCTTCTAAACTGAATAGCAAGAAAATCATTGACTTTGAATAACGATAAATAAAGCCTCCAATATTTCTAAGTACTTTTCTTGAGATTCTTCATACTACTAAAAAGAAAGAAGTACAATGAATTGATATAATTTAAAATCCTGACGCATATGTCAACACCAGAAAAGCTTAACACAGTTTTGATCATTTTTATGGTTTGAACAGTCAAAATATAAAATCAATGTAGATTTGACTTTTTATTTGTATCTGATATAACTAAACAGAAACAGCATGTTGGATTCTTTTACAAACTGCATTCCTGGCAAGCCGTTTATGATGCTAAAATATTATTCACACTTCTAATAACTATTCTGCTTAAATCTTCAGTATGCTTTCTACAATGTTCTCCTTGATTAAAAACTTTCTACAAGTCTAAAACGATAAGAATGTTTTGCTAGTATGCATACGCTTATGATGTTTTAAAGTGTACTTCCTTGTGTAAGAGTTTCACTTATAATTTTAGCATGAGCTTTCTTATGTCTATTTAAAGTATTCATACAAGGAAATGATATTCCACACGTCTCACAGCTATATGGTCTTTCTCCAGTATGAATTCTTTGATGATGTACTAACTGTTCCCTAGTTTTAAACACTTGCCCACAGTTACCACAACAAAAAGGCTTTTCTATCATATGGATTAACTCATGTCTTGTGATTTCATTATGAGTTGTGAAGACTTTATTGCAAAATCGGCAGCTGTGCAACTCCACAAATTTCACAACTTTAATGTTTGTCTTCTGAAGAATGGATCCTGTATCTGAATAGACAAATATATGAGCCACTGCATAAGAAATCCAGCAAAATGCTTGGGCAAAAACAAAGGCGCAGATCAGCTTTGCGGTAACCGCAAAGTTGATCCGCGCCTTTTGTTTTTGCTAAACGGGTTGAACAATCTCTCTTCTTTTAAAATCTGAAATTTCAGGATTCTAACCATCTTCTGTGACTGTACAGCCCAGTTTGTGTCAGACCTGGTCTGAAACCCCGAAGACCATTTTTCTCTTGTCAAGGCTCATATGTTACTTGTATAGCAACATTTCTGAATTACATAGTTCCTGCTCAGCTGATGGGTGCTGACACAATCATTACGAATACACCCCCATGTAATAAATAGATTTTTCTGAAGTTGTAAAAACTGAAAATCTTTAGCAGAAAAAAATCAGACTTATTTTTATTTTTTCTTATTTTTGTTCAAAACATACATTGTGTGTACATGTTAGAACTGCCTCGCCGAGGAGGTTCTAACGGGGTACCCACAATGTATGTTTTGGATCAAAAATAAGGAAATTAGGTTTACCCCTGCAAACCCCAGTTTTCCTATATAAAAGTGGGGTTTAAGTGGGTATACATTTCATGGACACGCTTTTTCCTGATGAAAAGTGTTATACTTCTTCAAAATCAAAGTGCTTGTAAAAAAACTTTTAATCAATTTTTGAAATAACTAATACGAGTATTTACAGTCAAAATTAAATCATTGAGGTCAAACTGCAAACTTCTGAAATCTGTGAGGCATTATTCTTATCATACAAAAAGTACATCAGGAAAACATGTACGTGCAATATATACCCCCTTAAACCCCACTTTTATATAGCAAAACTGGGGTATGCAGGGGTATACTATTTTTCTTATTTTTGCTCCAAAACATAGATTGTGGGTACTCGTTAGAACCGCCTCGGCGAGGCAGTTCTAACGTGTACCCATAATCTATGTTTTGAGCAAAAATAAGAAAAATATAAAAAATTTTCAGCTGAAAATTTTTAATTTTTAAAGCTCAAAAAATCTCTAATTATTGCATGGGCAAGTTTTAGTAATGATAATTTCACATGGAGATCAAGGTCATTCTATTGTGTTAAACAAGATTACACTTCATGGGTATAACGACAACTTTTTCCAAAATCTGCTAACAGTACATCTCTCTTATACTGGTGATTTATTTGACAGTTGCTAATGGTTAAAACAACAAACTGTAACACAAATCCAACAATTTTTACCAGACTCCCCCACAGCTGATAATATATGCTTGCAAACATTTTGCCTGTACGATTTTTGAACAGTGCCTGAAGCATGAAGAGTGAAGAGATGATGATGATGTGTTGCCCATCTGATTATTATCATTATTAATGATGATGATGATGATGATGATGATGATGATGATGATGATTACAAAATGACTATTGACATCCGGTTGTTATTATTGTTATTTTTTTTTTTTTTTTTTTTTTTTTTTTTTTTTATTCAGTTTTACGTCCCTTTCAAGCTTTTTCACTCATATCGAGACGAATCAATCGGTAGGTGGGGCGAAAACCGGAGTACCCGGGGAAAAACCACCTGACACACCCGCAAGCAGAACATGGCTTTTCTCACATATGAATTCGTGTCCCGTGCGAGGCGCAAACCCACATCGGTGAGATGATCGAATGATCAAGAGCACTGAAGTCAGCGACCTTAACCACTCGGCCACGGGGGCCGCCATTATTGTTATTATCATTATTGTTATTATTATTATTATTATTAATATTATTATTATTCAATCAGTACATCTAGCATATTCCTTTCATGAAGATTTTCCTATGACCATTATTAAGTTTATGCTGATTAAAGTAGAACAGTTATCAAATAATCATTTGATTGTGAACAAACAATATGCACAAAGCACAGGTTATCTGCATCATTGGTGAGGAACAACTTGCTTATCTAAAGTGATCGTCCCACCTACATCTCAGCTAAACATGTTCATAGTAACGTGATAATAGAGAGAGAGAGAGAGAGAGAGAGAGAGAGAGAGAATGATTTAAGCACCCACACCTCTCATTAATGCTATCCCATTATGTATTTTGCACAGTTTGATCACATTTTGCAGTTACATTAACCTCATTGGACGTTTTCTCGCAACACACCTATTAATGACACAATCACCAAATTATATGATATAATTATTGAAAATATTTGGGCGGCCCCCGTGGCCGAGTGGTTAAGAGCGCTGATATTTCATTACCACACTTAACCATTCGATCATCTCACCGCTGTGTCTGGTGTGGGTTCGAGTCCCGCTCTGGCCACATGTGAGACAAGCCAAGTTCTGCTTGCGGATGTGACAGGTGGTTTGTCTCGGGGTTCTCCCGTTTTCGCCCCACCTACTGATTGGCCTGTCTCATATGTGCTGAAATAATCTTGAAAAGGACGTTAAACTGAATCAAAAAAAAAAAAAAAATATTTGTCAGTTTTCCATAAAAATGCATAATAAAACACTATGTTAAATTGCTTCCTTTGGATGATGTAAATTCATATCATGCATCAAATTATGCTATGTTTATAAAAATAAAAAACAGAAAACCTTGTTTCATCATCGCCAAAAGCCACAATTTGAGTATTTTTCAGGCGATTTTACAAAAAAAAAATATGTTCAACTTTGAGATGATAAAGTGGTACATACATAAATAAACACTCTCTGCCATTTTAATGAGTTTGTGAAAATAATTAATGCTCTGAGCTGTCTGATTGTATTAAGATAACCTTGGCAAGAAAGCAGCTGAATTCTAGTCGAAATGCAATGGATTAGGTATGATTCCTGGAAACATGTGTTTTACACATGGACACAACTCACTGAATGTGGGTACCACTCTGCAAACAAAAACATATTAAATGTGGCAAAATAATTAATTACAATTTTATATCAAACATGAAACCCGCCTTAGTGCAGATTATACTTTCCTTTTGGCCCTTTGAGATCAGTGAGCAGAAATATATTGAAGTGTTGGATCTATTTTCTAACTACATTTTAAAATACTTAGCTCCATTTGATTCAAATATTTTCTTCAAATTTGCAAAATAATATTCACTTGTGCCCATGTTGCCATATCTAAAGAGTCACTGACAAGGAAAATCACCAAATGCTAAGCCCAAAAAAAAACTCACAACATAGATGTGCTGGACTTCAAAAACAAACAAAAGAAGACTTTAGATAATTATATGTTTGAAAATGCTTTTGTTTGCTTGTTTGTGGCTGAGTGACCCAGTCAACACTGAGCTATTGTCATGCCCGGAGGTTGTCTCCATTTTATGGGACCTCTCAACATAAGGGTGTCACAACACTCAGAATACGCTTAAAGCATACAAAATATGTATGGTCACTGAAGAGGCTTAAGTAGCCGAAACCGTGGTATGGCCCATCCCCTTTCTAATTAATATGCTTATTGCTCTTAAAGGATCTCAGTTTTATTTTTATTAACTACTTTGATTTGCAACAATTTTTTCCTAGGCAGCCTCAGAACCTCTAAGTGGTTATCCAGTAATCAAATGGTCAGTTGGTCATTTGTAAGTTTGTCTGGAGACACAAGCAACCCATCTATACTGATCAAAATAAGTTCATTCTTACTATAATATTAGACACCTGGCCCCGAGGTTATAAAACTTTTTTTCATGCTCAACTCAGCTGAGACTAAAATTTATCCTGCTCATAAATGTTAAAATGCCAACAATTGTTGGCATTTTAAAGTTTATAAGCAGGATAAATTACTAGTTTTTTAGTTTTGAACCTGAATTTTCTACAATTTTTGACTATTTCAGCATTTATCAGCAGTTGAAATTTCATGCTCAGCTGAGTTGAGCATGAAAAAAAAGTTTTATAACCTCAAGGCCTGGAGCAGATTGTTAATTTCATCCCTGCTGATGATTGTGAAAATACCCCCACACAAAAATAAAGGACAATTATAAGGTACATTACGAAAACATGTCCATACAGACATTTATTTAGCTTTAAAAATTGAAAATTTTCAGCAGATTTTTTTTATATTTTTCTTATTTTTGCTCAAAACATAGATTGTGGATACACGTTAGAACCGCCTCCCACAATCTATGTTTTGGAGCAAAAATAAGAAAAATAGGCATACCCCTGCAAACCCCAGTTTTACTATATAAAAGTGGGGTTCAAGGGGGTAAACATTACATGGACATGTTTTCGTAATGGAAATAAACTTTTTGATCAGCATATTTCTTATAGTAACCATCGGGCCGGACCCTGAAAATGCATTTTAATATTACATATGTATCATAATCCATAATCATTATATTAGATAATAAGCCAGTGTAATGGTTGGTTTAAACTATTTTTGTAACTTTAAACATACAATACCTGCAGTGGAGTTATATATAAAATGGACAGGACCAGTCCTAATGCCATTCATTACGAAAACTTGCCCATGCAATAAACAGATATTTTTGAGCTTAAAAAATTGAAAATTTTTAGATGAAAAAAATTGATATTTTTCTTATTTTTGCTCAAAACATAGATTGTGGGTACATGTTAGAACGGCCTCGGAGAGGCGGTTCTAACGAGTACCCACAATCTATGTTTTGGAGCAAAAATAAGAAAAATAGGTATACCCCTTCATACCCCAGTTTTATTATATAAAAGTGGGGTTTAAGGGGGTATACATCACACAGACATGTTTTCTTGATGGGCTTGTATTTCCTGTGTTGCAATTGTCTAACTAATGAGCCGCCTCATGAGAAAACCAACAATCTGCATTATGCGAAAACAAGGATGCAGATCAGCTTCGTGGTAACCGCGAAGCTGATCTGCGCCTTTGTTTTTACTATTCGGATAGTACAGTTCCTCTTCTACTTAAACTAAAATTTCAAGCTTCTAGCTCTTTTCTGTGACTGTACAGGTCGGTTTGTTTCGGAACTGGTTAGAAATCACATAGTTGGTTTTCCCAGGAGGCGGCTCTAATAATCAGTAGTTTTCATGCTAAATTAATGGATGGACAATCATGTCTAATCACTCTATTATTAACGGGCATATATTATAATGAAGAAAAAAGCTGTGTATTAATGTGGCAATTCATGTGTGCATATGCTGTTAATACATTGCATTTATTTATGCTCATTACTGGGCTCCACACAAAGCACATGCTAAAAATGAGCATTTCAAGTCCGCTGGCATGAGCAGAAGAATGAAAGCTTTTACTCATAAATGCTATCAGGCTGTAAAACATAGTGCACCATTATTTCTTTCATTTGTGGAGAAGTTATGCAATAAAAGCGGTCAAAAATGATTTTGCCATTCATTAACATCTGATAGGTCCCTCGGGGGGAGTGTTGAAAACCTCCGGCTAGCAAATGTTTATGAGAATGGACAATCATGTTTGATTCCTATATTCAATCTATGCTTTCTGGAAAATTATTTAACATTTTTCACACATGTCAACTAATCTACTTTTTAGTTGAATTATTATCTCACAGGCGCCTCAGAACACTTATTTTCCTCTCATGTGCTATGAATTAACCCATGTTTCTCCAGCTTTGCTTTCTTTGTAAATGATTTGCCACAAATCTTACATAGATAAGGTTTCTTTCCAGTATGACTCATCTGATGTCGTGACAAATCTGATTTCGCGAAAAATGTTTTATCACATGTATCACAAGTGTATCGTTTAATGTTCTCATGTACCCTTTTTTTATGTCTATGCAAATTTTCTTTCCACTTAAAAGTTTTCCAACAGATTTGACAGCTGTATTCCTCTCCAGTATGAATTCTAATATGTCTTTGTAACATAGAATACTTAATAAACTGTTTCCCACAAATATAACAGTTGTGACGCTCACCAGTATGAAATTTAAGATGATTTTGAAATAACCTTTTGTCTGGAAATGATTTCCCACAAGTCTCACAAGTGAAAAATGTTTTTCCAGTATGCTTTGATTGGTGTTCTTTAAGATAATGTTTACTAACAAATGATTTCCTGCACATATCACAACTGTAGGGTCTCTTTCCAGTATGTTTAGATTCGTGGGCAATTAGATTTCGCTTAAGTACAAAAGATTTCCCACAAATCTTACATTTGAATTTTTCTCCGGTATGGGTATAACAATGTCTTTTTAAATTTGACTCATCTGGAAACAATTTGCCACAACATTCACACATGTAAGGTTTCTCTCCTGTATGAATTCTCAAATGTGTATCTCCAGCATATTTGGAATTAAATGACTTGCCACAGATCTCACAAATGTAAGGTGTCTTCTGGTGGTTGATGAGACAGGATTTATCAGATGGTTGGTATGTCAGAGAAGTCACAGACCTTGCATCTATTTGTTGGTCATCATTCAAAGAGCCTGAAACATTATATATGCATTGTATATTTTGTGCAAATCATATCTAAAAACACCAGTGATGCATAAAACATAAGATTAGCACTTGTGCCTTTCTTACACTCTTTTAAGCATTACTTTAACTCATTTAAGCCTGGCTTCCCTTTTATGGGACAAAGGCAAACAGAATAGCCCCAGATGTGACGCCGCAGAACGCGGCGTCCAATCTGGGGCTATGCTGTTTGCTTAGAAAATTTTCATCCAAAAATTGAATAAAATTTAAAAATCACTCCTGACCCCCCTAAAAATGAAAGTGGACACACCCTTAAGATAATGATGGGAAAATCCATTTGTCAAATATGGGTTAAAATACATCAGTTATGCCTGCCATTTTCAAAGCTGCAAAGTCAGAGATGCAGACAGAATTATTTTTATCTAACTATGTGGAAATTTGGTGATATCAATACCATTAATAAAATTCTGCTTTTTGAGCTCACCTGAGCCGAAGCCTCATAAGGTGAGCTTATAGTATAGTAGTCGAGCCGGCGCATCCACATTTTCAAACTTGAATATCTCTAAAACAACAAGGCTAACCATGATCAAATTTTATCTAAAGCATCATTGAGTAGGGGGAAAGGTTGTGTTAGGTTTTGGGCCAGGGCGGATCAGAACTCTGGTTTCCATGGCAACAGATAGCTCCCATAGACTAACAATGGGAAAAACATAAAAAAATCTTCTTCTCCGAAACCACAAGGCCCAGAGCTTTCATATTTTATGTGTAGCAATGTATAATTGTCCTCTATATAAATCCTGCCAACCGTGCCTCTGGGGTCCATATGGGCCAAACCCCAGGGGACGTCATAAGAAAAACATTCTTCTTCTCCGAAACCACAAGGCACTGAGCTTTCATATTTTGTATGTAGCAATGTTTAGTGGTCCTCTTTATAAATCATGTCAACCATACCCCTGGGGTCAAAAATGGCCCCGCCCCGGGGGTCATTAGCGCCCAAAGACATACAATGGGAAAAAGCATAAAAAAATCTTCTTCTCCAAAATCACAAGGCCCAGAGCTTTCATAATTTGTGTGTAGCAATGTATAGAGGTCCTTTTTATAAATCATGCCAACTGTGCCCCTGGGGTCCATACGGGCCCCGCCCCGGGGGAGTCATGGCAAAAACATAAAAATAAATGTTCTTCTCCGAAACCACAAGGCCCAGAGCTTTCATATTTTGTGTGAAGCAAAGTGTAGAGGTCCTCTTTATAAATCCTGCCAACCATGCCCCTGGGGTCAAAAATGGCTATGCCCTGGGGGTCATTAGCTCCCATAGACATACAATGGGAAAAACATAAAAAAATCTTCTTCTCCGAAACCACAAGGCCCAGAGCTTTAATATTTTGTGTGTAGCAATGCATAGTGGTCCTCTTTATAAATCCCGCCAACCGTGCCCATGGGGTCCATATGGGCCCCTCCTGGGGGTGTCATAAGAAAAACATAAAAACATCTTATTCTCCGAAACCACAAGGCCCAGAGCTTTCATATTTTGTGTGTAGCAATGTAAGTATAAGGGAGCTATTGACCCACCGGGGTGGGGCCATTCTGAACCCAGGGTCATGCTAGGCAAGATTTATGTACAGCTCCACATAACAATGCTGCATACCAAATATAGATGATTTTTTCACGTGAACCAAAATGACAGACAAGAGGATACACAATCCATACAAGAGCTATTCTCCTGACGTAAGTAGGATTTCAAGGTCACATGACCAAGATGGTGACCATACCCATATATGGTAACTAGAAAATGTGTTTATGAAACACTATGCCCCCAACTGGTAAGTCACTTTCAAGATGTAAAAATGTCCAAAAATGACTAAGTTCAAATTGCAAAAAAAAGTGACAAAAATTAATCTGAGGATTATATCCAAACCACATGGATATCTTCAAAACATGGTCACAACATCTGTAAAGTTTCAAGAGAATCGGAATAAAACTGTAGGAGGAGTTGCGCACAAAAGGTACCCACTATCTATTCACTTTATCAAGAATTAAAAAGGGAAATAACTCCCACAAAATGGGCCCCTAGCCCCTTGAATTTACCTGAAAGAAAAAATATGGGTCCTCTTAATTTTCATATACAAACTACATACCAAATTTCAAGATCCTAGCTCTAACGGTTCCTGACCGAGTGCTCACGCATCACAGACAGACGAACAGACAGACTGACTGACTGACTGACTGCACGGACAGACCCAAACCAATATGCCCCCTCAACTTCTTCGAAGTTGGGGGCATAAAAAAAAGTTTCTCTCGTGTATAGATTCTGATAATAAGAATATTGTCAGTGCAAAATAACTCTCTTCCACAAGTTATACATCTGTATGCTTGCCCCCAGTATGGACTCTTACAGCTGAGGAAGAATAAGTTTGGCCAATAAAACACACAAGTTCTTTCAGTTCTTGCAGACATTCTATACAAATTCATTGATGAACTGTTGTGACATCATTTGGAAAATTAAGAAAAAAATACCCTATCATCTTGCAAACACACATTTTATCTACAATGCATGTGAGACAAGTAGTCCATAGAAATCAGCAGCATTGACCACTATGACCTGCAAGTTCAAGGTTGACCAAAGCAATTGGCAATATAAGTGAATTGTGGAAGAGTTGGAAATCTAAGAAGTACATAAACAAAACAATCAGTCAACTTGCTCAAAGTTTTTCTTCCTTACCTCTCTCCAGTACTTTCTAACATCTCAGTTACTTGTTTCGCGTTTTACAACTATAATGAACAAAACAAAAATAAACTAAACAACTGTAATTCTCTAAATACTGGACAAATATGAAATTTTCTGAAACAGATTCAATTTTTAAATGTGCAAGATATGTCAGACTTCAGAATGAACAAAACCGCTTTTCATTCTGACGAGTATTGCCGGAGTTATTTGATGCCGTCTTAAGACAAGCTAAAGTGGATAAGCATGCAACGAACATGCGCAAATTGTTAAACTATAGCACAATTTAAATTTGCTATAAAACTTCATTCAGGGTAGCAGTGTACCACTCAGCAGCTAACTCACACCTGAGATCTGCTGTATATACCATATTTGAATAGTATTGAAAATAACCTCTGTAAAAGGGGCAGATGAAGCACTGGGGGCATTTTTTCTCAGAACAAGCAATATCCTGTCCATATTCAAATTTCCTGCATTTTTTTCCCTTCTAAAGACATTTTAACAGTTTTACCCATTCAAATGCATGTTGACATAGCCCTAAAATAGGTCAAGGTCATCATAGGGTCATGATTTATATATACTTTGTAGTACTTGGGCCATCAATGCTTCGTCCCAATTGTTTCCTTAAAATCTGTCCACTGCGGTTTCGGAGATTTTTGAAGGGTTTTACCATTATTGAGCATAGCCGCCATTATGGTCATGTAACCTAAATTATTTATATACACACTGATTCCCTCTTCCTGTAGATGATTCATGTAAAATTTGGCTTTGATTGGCCAAGCGGTTTCAGAGATGTTTGAATATTATGATGAAATACATGTATACTACGAACATTAAATTTAGCAATTTGTGAATTACATTCGCCAGTCTCTGCTCATAATGAATAAAAGTTATATTTTTGAATATAGGCGTAAGTGGTAGCCTTTAGACAAGAACTTGCAAGCAAAAAGTTTCGAAAAAACAAACCTTACCGCAATACTGAATTGAAACACAAATTAAGACTCATGATCAACACTTGCAGGCCTGCTTAAATTTGGAAACCAAAATCATGCTTAAGCAACTGTTTAGTCATCAAAACAAAGAAAAAAACATTTAAACATTTGGAAACGAAGTTTAATCGCCAGGAAATAAAGACTGTTAGTTTTTTAATTTGACATTTTTTCCATTGCTCCTACATTATCCCCTTACAGTTACGTTTCTAATTAGAATTTCCCAAAAATCAGCACTGAGTTTAAATGCCTGGTGATAACAACAATGGACGACAGACGGACGGATGCCAGGTACCTGCCTATACTATAAGCTCAACTGTAAGACTTTGGCTAACGTGAGCTAAAATTGAGTTGTGTAATATTGGGTTTCTTTTTTTGTTCAGTATATATGTTAGGTTGCTCCACAGTATTGATTGTATGACTAAGCCTTACAAAATTTTCAGACAATCTTACTACATAAGAAACATTCTCTCCAGTATGGATTTTCATATGATTTTTTAAAGTGTCACTACAAACAAATAAATTCTCACACATCTCACAGCTGTAAGGTTGGTTTATCTAATGCATTGGTTTAATTTTGAATTTACCACAAATTTGAAACTCGTAAGCTCTCTCACCAGAATGTCCAATCTGGTGTCTTTTTTAAGTTTCCTTTCTCATAAAAGTAAATTTCCACTAGTTGCACAACAGAAACTAATGTTACGTCTACACCGGGCCACGTTCTCACTACGTCCTTACTACGTCCTAAAAAAATTAAGGACGTAGTGAGGACGTGGTACGGTCTTGTAGGACGTGGTAGGAACGTAGTAAGGACGTAGTGAGGTCTTCATGGACGCGGAGGTCTTGGTCAAATTTTGAACATGCTCAAAAGAAACGTGGCGAGGACGGGGTGCAATTAGAACGCAGTAAGGACGTAGTAAGGACGTGGTAAGGACGTAGTAGGAACTTGTAGGACGTAGAAAGAACGTGGCACAAACGTAGTGCGGTCTTCGTGGACGCGATGCAAATTTGATGCAAAGACCATCAAGACCTCGCTACGCTTCTACTACGTCCTCGCTACGTCCTCACTACGTCCATCAAGTTCTCGTCAAGACCACACCACGCTTCTTGTACGTCCTTACCGCGTCCTAGAAGACTGCACTGCGTTCTTATCACGTCCTAGCGGTTCCTAACACGTCCTTAGTAGGTTCTTATCACGTTCACACCAGGTTCGAACTACGTCCTCCACGTTTTATTAATTTTGTTTTAATTGTCCCGTACCCTCAAGCAATTGCTTTCGCTCTATTTATATCATATCGAAATCGAAACATGAACAGAGAAGTACTCTTGCAACTTGCTCTCCTTCAAGGACATCATGCCTTACTTGGTGCACAGGCTGCACTTGTGCTATTTCACAGAAGGAGGAATAGAGGGACAAGATCTTGTTAGGTGCGCCCTTGGCTATCAGCTGAAAGAAGGCTTCAGTATGGGCATTACGACCGACTACTAGCAGAGTTGAGGATAGAGGACCAGCAGTCATTCTTCAATTTCATGCGAATGCAACCAGAAATGTTCGATGAACTGTTAAACAGAGTTGGCCCTCGAATTGCAATTTCAAGCTGTTTCGCAACTTATCTGACTCTTAATACACGACTATTAATATATTTACAATTAGAACGTGCTGGAAACGTAGTTCGCGCGTGGTATGAACCGCTTGGTCTTTGTGAGGACGTAGCAAGGACGTAGTGGAAACGGGATGAACTTGGTGAGCGCGTATTGAGGACGTAGTGGAAACGTGAAGGACGTAGTGAGGACGTGGTGCGGACGTAATAAGGACGTGGCGGGGACGTAGTAAGGACGTAGTGGGAACTTAGAAATCCGAAATTGTTTCATTTTGGCCCCGTCCTCGCCACGTTCTTGAATTTTTAGAACGTGGTAAGGACGTGGTGAGAACGTGGTCCGGTGTAGACGTAACATAAAAGGTCTTTCTCCAAGAATTTTTGAACATGTATTTAACATTATGCTGAATATCAAATATCGAACAACATTTTTCAAACTATAAGAATTCTACTTTTTAGTTGAATCATTTTTTCACAGGCGCACCAGAACTTTTATTTTCCTTTCTTGTTAGATGAATTAACTCATGTCTCTCCAAGTTTGATTTCTGTGCAAATGATTTGCCACAAATCTCACATAGAAAAGGTTTCTCGCCAGTGTGGCTTGCTTGATGTCGCAAGAAATCTGATTTTGAGAAAAATGATTTATCACAGGTACCACAAATGTATAGATTATTGTTCTCATGCACCCTTTTTTGATGTGCCTGCTCATTTTCTTTCCTGTTAAAAGATTTCCCACAGATTTTACAGCTATAAGGTTTAACTCCAGTATGAATTTTAATATGTCTCTGTAAATTAAAATACTCAGTAAACTGTTTCCCACAAATATTACAGTTGTGACGCTCACCAGTATGAATTTTAATGTGCTTTTTCAAAGCCCTTTTGTCTGCAAACAGTTTCCCACAAGTCTCGCAAGTGAAAAAGGTTTCTCCTGTATGCTTTGATTGGTGTACTTTAAGATAATGCTTACTCATAAACGATTTCCTGCACATATCACAGCTGTATGGTTTCTTTCGAGTTTCCCCAGTATGAATATAACAGTGGTTTTGTAAACTTTCTTTCTTTGAAAACAGTTTACCACAACATTCACACATGTAATGTTTCACTCCTGTATGAATTCTCAAATGACTTTCTAGATGACTTCTGTTATTAAATGATTTTTCACAGATCTCACAAATGGAAGGTGTATTTCCAGTATGTTTACTTTGGTTCACTTTTGAAGGTTTCTTTTCAGTATGATTTAATTTGTGTATATAAAGTCGATGTCTATTTACAAAAGATTTTCCACAAATCTTACAACTGCAAGATTTCGTCCCATTATGTGTTCTTTGGTGCACTTTTAAACTACTAATTTTTGTAAAAGATATCGTACAAACATCACAACTGTAAGGCTTTTTTTCTTTATTATGAGTAAATTGATGTCTAATTAATTGCCATTTCAATGGAAATGATTTACTACATGTATCACAGCTGTACATTTTCTTTCTAGTGTGAATTCTTGACCGTTGATTTTCATTTCCTTTCTCACCCAAAACGTCAGAGGTTATCTCAAGCTTTCTGACTTCATCAGGAGAGTGGTATGTCTCAGAGGTGGCATACTTTGCATATGTTTGTTGGTCAGCTAGTGATCCTGGAAATAAATATCTAAATTAACGGAAATAAATCATATCTAAATTAACCAATATGAACTAAAACCACATTGAGTTTGGCATTCTCCTTCACAATAAAAACACATAGCTTCTTTTTCGCTACCCAAACCACATAATTCTACAATAGAGTTTGCATTGACTTCTATGGAAAATAAAATTCTTAAATCTAGAGCCAAAAAATAATGCTATGGTGCTATGATGATCATAATGTGTAAGTTTAAACTCATCAAGGGTCATATCGAAAACATGTGGTCAAAATTTACAGCCTGCAAAATGTATAAACAAGTGAAGGAAGAACAAGTGGTCTTGAAACCTACCCTCAGAAAGTTATGAATTTATCGCCAACAATTCAGAAAATAAGGAATTTATTATCAAAGTTCATGAAACAATGCTTCAGATAAATGCTTATGAATAATTACCACTACATGTTAATAGAATGAAGTTATCACAATGAACATAAGCATGATTCAAAATTCTAGCAAAAGAATTCTGAATCAAATATGCCTGCTGTCCACTGCAGTTATGTTTGATGTACACTATTTTCACATACAAGCAACTTTGGATACTACAGATTTTAATGAATTGTAAAATATTACTTCATATTATGTTTTACAAACAAGTAGCCCAGGGTCAACGATCGCTCACCTGAGAGTCAACAAGTACAGTCGCTGGACAAAGTAATTGGGGTTTTTACCATATATGGGTATGGTGGCCATCTTGGTCATGTGACCTTGAAACCCTACTTACATCAGCAGAAGAGCTCTTGTCTGAATTGTGTATCCTCTTTTCTGCCATTTTGGTTCACATGAAAAAATCATCTAACAAGGTCAGGGTCCTATAATGACCCCCGGGGTGGGGCTATATTTGACCCCAGGGGCAAGATTGGCAGGATTTATGACAATGTTGTATATCAAATATACAAGCTTTGTGTCTTAAAGCTCTGGGCCATATGGTTTCGGAGAAGATTTTTTTTTATGTTTTTCCCATGACGCCCCTAGGGCGGGCCCGTATGGACCCCAGGGGCACGGTTGGCAGGATTTATAAAGAGGAACACTATACATTGCTACAAAAAAAATATGAAAGCTCTGGGCCTTGTGGTTTCGGAGAAGAAGATTTTTTATGTTTTTCCCATGATGCCCCCGGAGCGGGGCCCGTATGAACCCCAGGGGCACAGTTGGCAGGAATTATAAAGAGGACCGCTATACATTGCTACTGACAAAATATGAAAGCTCTGGGCCTTGTAGTTTCAGAGAAGAAGACTTTTTTTATGTTTTTCCCATTGTAAGTCTATGGGAGCTAATGACTCCCGGGACGGGGCCATTTTTGACCCCAGGGGCATGATTGGCAGGATTTATATAGAGGACCACTACACATTGCTACATACAAAATATGAAAGCTTTGGGCCTTGTGGTTTTGGAGAAGAAGATTTTTTTATGTTTTTCCCTTGACAACCCCGGGGCGGGGCCCACATGGACCCCAGGGGCATGGTAGGCAGGATTTATAAAGAGGACCATTATACATTGCTACACACAAAATATGAAAGCTCTGGGCCTCGTGGTTTTGGAGAAGAAATTTTCTTAAAGTTTTTCCCATGACGCCCCCGGGGCGGGGCCCGTATGGACCCCAGGGGCCCATTTGGCAGGATTTATAAAGAGGAACACTATATATTGCTACAAACAAAATATGAAAGCTCTGGGCCTTGTGGTTTCGGAGAAGAAGATTTTTTTATGTTTTACCTATGACCCCCCAGGGCGGTGCCTGTATGAACCCCAGGGGCACGGTTGGCAGGATTTATAAAGAGGACCACTATACATTGCTACTGACAAAATATGAAAGCTCTGGGCCTTGTGGTTTCGAAAAGAAGATTTTTTTTTTATGTTTTTCCCATTGTAAGCTATGGGAGCTAATGACCCCCGGGGCGGGGCCATTCTTGTCCCCAGGGGCATGATTGGCAGGATTTATAAAGAGGACCACTACACAATATGAAGGCTCTGGGCCATGTGGTTTCGGAGAAGAAGATTTTTTTATGTTTTGCCCAATCATGCCCCCGGGGCGGGGCCTGTATGGACCCCAGGGGCACAGTTGGCAGGATTTATAAAGAGGACCACTATACAATGCTCCACACAAAATATGAAAGGTCTGGGACTTGTTGTTTCGGAGAAGAAGATTTTTTTATGTTTTTCCAATTGTAAGTCTATGGGAGCTATCTGTTGCCATGGAAACCAGAGTTCAAATCCGACCTGGCCCAAAACCTAATGCAACCTTTCCCCCTCCTCAATGATGCTTTAGATAAAATTTGATCACGATCGGCCTTGTTGTCTTAGAGATATTCAAGTTTGCAAATGTGGACGGACGGACAGACAGACGCACGCACGCACGGACGCCGGCTCGACTGCTATACTATAAGCTCACCTTGTGAGCCTTTGGCTCAGGTGAGCTAAAAACTGATATATGGAGTCTAAAATTGGTATTATCACAGGTGTTCCCTATCTTCGTTCCATGTGTATATATGCTTTCCCAATGTCAGACTGCTTTACAGCATTGGTTGTATGAATAACACTAACTAAATATAAAATGAATGATTTCACAAAATCTTACTACTACATTGAAACATTCTCCCAATTGTGGATTTTCATATGATTTTTTAAAGTGTCACTACAAATAAATAACTTCCCACAGATCTCACAACTGTAAGGTTTATCTCCCGTATGGATTCTAAGATGTCTCTTTAATTTTGAATTTTCACTCAGTGATTTGCCACAAATTTGACATTTATAAGCTTTCACACCAGTATGAACAATCTGGTGTCTTTTCCAGTTTCCTTTCTCATAAAAGTTTTTCCCACAAGTTAAACAACTATAAGGTCTCACTCCATGGATTTTAGAATGTGAATTCAACATATGCTTTTTATCAAATATTTTATCACATGTTTCACACTTGTAAATATTTTTACCTTTCTCAGTCGAGAACATTTTCACAGGTGCTTCATGCTTTTTAATTTTCTTTCTATTATGATGAATAAACTCGTGTATCTCCAGTTTTGCTTTCTCTACAAATGCTTTCCCACATGTCTCACAAAGATAAGGTTTCTCTCCAGTATGGCTCATCTGATGTCGCACCAAGTTTGATTTTGATGAGAATAATTTATCACAGGTACCACAAATGTATTGATTTTTCCCATGGTAAATGTTCTTGTGTGCCGCCAACTTTTTAGCAGAGAGAAAAACTTTGTAACAGAAAGGGCATGTGAGGTTTATGTCTGTCTCTTTATCTCCCATTCCTGAAAAGATATTAAAAAAAATATCAGAACAAAACAAAAACTGTATTTACCCAGGTCACATTACATGTCATATTAGGTTTATACACATATGTAATACAACATGCAGTTTTGAACTATAATCATTAGAAACAAAATCATTGGTGATAGAGGTGTATTCCTGTAAAGTTAAGGTATAATTTGGCAAATAGATTACTGTATGGGCGTAACCTCATGAATACATTATTGCGCCTTATGTATGTTTTCACATTTTTAGTTAAGTTAAGGTAACTGAGTTGCCACCTATTGGGAAAATAGCTGCTCATTCGGCTTACGATATGTTTCATGGTATAAGTACCTGATTGTTAGTTCGGCTTTTTCCCACCTCGGTTTTTGGAGCGGGAATCTTTTTCTGATTGCGCCTTTTCCTGATCTTTGCCTACTTGTACCTTTGGGTATGGTCTACTTTTGACCTAGGTAAACGCTTAAGGTATACAGTTGAATGACACAACTCACATGTTTTCCGTTGGAAAATAGAATGAAATATGAGTTTGTCTAATTCACTGGATTGGACAAAATACAGGTAGCTGATCTCTAACAGTAATGTGACAGCGCTCTAGGCTGACTGAATTCAACTTTTCTATAATCTCTTGACTTGAACAAATGGACTAGAAAAAGTGCCTTGAGAGGCATGTATACCCCCGGCTGGTAGCCACCAAGCCCCAACCTCCCTACACCCTACTGCAACCATCCTGCACATGCTCACCCCTGACATTGAATCTCAAACCCCAAATCAAGGATAGTATCCTTATCAATTACATTTTAGAATTAAACGTAAACTACTTTGCTTACAAACATGGTGCAGCATAGTTTTAGAATGACAGATCTATTTTAGAGCAGTATACAGAGCTGATGTGTATACTCAATCTAGGACATAATCACGGATGTCCTAGATCTTGACCTCTAGTGCCCACCCTCCCCTCTAGTCCCCACCCTCCAGCATGGAGCCTAGTGTCCAACGCTTACGTGGTACTATGGTCTTAGCAAGAATGCTTTCTTACACATGATTATCAAGATATAGACCTACAGAATATTAATGTTGGTAACTATCATATTATATAAATATGTCCTAGATTTTGACCTCTAGCCCCTCCCCTGGAGTTTGGTGTCATGGAATAAAATTCAACCCTAAAGGGTATCTATGATCCACATAGGAATATATTCCTTTAAGTATTTCTTAAGATATGGACTTAGAGAAGAAAAAAACACTATGTAAATAGCACATTTTCAAGGTGACCTATTTTTGGAACTCTAGCCCCACCCCCGGGCATGGACCCTGGGGTCCGAACCCAGGGTCCGAACTCATGAAAACAAAGCAAACCTTATAGGGTACCCAAGTTCCAAATACTAATGGTTTCTGACAATTAACTAATGAGATATACACTACCAGAGAAACTTTAACCAAAACTTTGACCCAAATTAAAGGTGACCTAGATTTTGACCTCCAGCCCCACCCCAGGACATGGACCCTGGGGTCTGAACTCATGGAAACAAAGCTAACCCTACAGGGTACCTATGGTCAAAATATGAACGGTTTCTGATCATTGGTTCATGAGATATACACCACTAGAGAAACTTTAACCAAAACTTTGACATAAATTCTATGAACGAACGAACTAACTAATGAACATACGAACGGACAAACGGAAAAGAGAAAACTATATACCCGTCGGCATAAATGCCGGGGGTATAACTAGCCAACTACGCCTAGATATGAATATTAAAGTTAACGCCTATACAATGACCTATTTGCCCAATCATATAACTAAATAGTTTAACTTCAGTAAACTATGACTCGCTATAAAATGGATTTCTGTTTAAAGTTGAAAAATTATAGTAATTCTCTTTGGCTCCATGTTGCCAAATCTTAAGGGTCACTGACGAGACTTTAATAGTCGAAACCGCGAAACCTCATTAATGTGTTCACTGCTCTTAAAGGATCTCAGTTTTAATTTTATTCAATATGGCGCAGAAAACACATACAATAACTAAGACGACAGGTAATGCCCTTGTGCACATGGAGTGCACTAGTAAGCGCACTAATTACTATTAAACATTGCTAATAAAGTGCACTTTGTCGTGTAAGCCAAATGCACATACTGTCACATTTCATATTAGCAGTACTGTAGCTGTTTTCTAATTTTAGTTTCCTACAACTATTACCAATTAAATAATTTGTTACAACAAACAGACATGAATAAATTACCTAATTACAACATCCTTACAACATCCAATAACTATCCTCATTACAATATCCAATAAATATCCTTATCACAACATCCAATAACTATCCTCATTACAACATCTAATAACTATCCTCATTACAACATCCAATAACTATCCTCATTACAACATACAAAAACTATCCTCATTACAACATCTAATAACTATCCTCATTACAACATCCGATAACTTTCCTCATTACAACATCCAATTACTATCCGCATTACAACAACCAATAACAATCCTCCTTACAACATCCAATAACTATCCTCATTGCAATATCCAATAACTATCCTTATTACAACATCCAATAACTATCCTCATAACAACATTCAATAACTATCCTCCTTACAACATCCAATAACTATCCTCCTTACAACATCCAATAACTTTCCTCATTACAACATACAATAACTATCCTCCTTACAACATCCAAAAACCTTTCATCATTACAACATCCAATAACTATCCTCATTACAACATCCAATAACTATCCTTTTAACAACATCCAATAACTATCCTCTTTACAACATCCGATATCTATCCTCATTACAACATACAATAACTATCCTCATTACAACATCCAATAACTATCCTCCTTACAACATCCAATAACTATCCTTATTACAAAATTCAATAACTTTCCTCATTACAACATCCAATAACTTTCCTCATTACAACATCCAATAACTATCCTTATTACAACATCCAATAACTTTCCTCATAACAACATTCAATAACTATCCTCATTACAACATCCAACAGCTATCCTCCTTACAACATCCAATAACTATACTTATTACAACATCCAATAACTTTCCTCATAACAACATTCAATAACTTTCCTCATTACAACATCCAATAACTATCTTCCTTACAACATCCAATAACTATCCTCATTACAACATACAATAACTATCCTCATTTACAACATCCAATATCTTTCCTCATTACAACATCCAATAACTATCCTTATTACAACATTCAATAACTTTCCTCATTACAACATCCAATAACTTTCCTCATTACAACATCCAATAACTATCCTCATTACAACATCCAATAACTATCCTCTTTACATCATCCAATAACTATCCTCATTACAACATACAATAACTATCCTCCTTACAACATCCAATAACTTTCCTCATTACAACATCCAATAACTATCCTCATTACAACATCCAATAACTATCCTCCTTACAACATCCAATAACTTTCCTCATTACAACATCCAATAACTATCCTCATTACAACATCCAATAACTATCCTCATTACAACATCCAATAACTAACCTCATTACAACATCCAATAACTTTCCTCATTACAACATACAATTACTATCCTCCTTACAACATCCAATAACTTTCCTCATTTCCAAATCAAATAAATAAATTACCTCATTATATCAAACACTACATGAATACACCAAACCCCAAATGAACTAGAAAAAGTGCCTTGAGAGGCACGTATACCCCCGGCTGGTGGTCACCCAGTCCTCCTTCTCCCTCCCACAACCACCCAGCACATGCACACCCCTGACATTGAATCACAAATCCCAAACAAAAGACAGTACCCTTATCAAATACTTTATAGAAGTGTGCATTCTAAAGCACTTTGACCACAGACATGAGGGAGTGTAGTTTTTAGAGTGACATATCTTCTTTAGAGCAGTACACAGAGCTGACTTGTGTACTCCATCTAGGACTTAATCACGGACATTGAGGGTCAGGTCCTCAGTCCTAGATGGAAAATGAAAATAGAATGTCAGTCTAAATTAAAAAAAAAAAAAAAATAATAGTAATAATAAAAGTATTGATGTCCTAGATCTTGAACTCAAGTGCCCCCCCCCCCCCTGCGACATGGACCAAACCCTATACCCTATAGGGTACCTATAGTCCAAATATGAATGGCTTCTGATGATTGGCTCATCAGATATACCCCACTAGAGAAACTTTAACCAAAACTTTGACGCAAATTAAAGGTGACCTAGATTTTGAACTCTAGCCCCACCCCCGGGCATGGACCCTGGGGTCCAAAATCATAGAAACAAAGCTAACCCTATAGGGTATCTATAGTCCAAATATGAATGGTTTCTGATATATAGTTCATGAGATATACACCAATAGAGAAACTTTAACCAAAACTTTGACGCAAATTAAAGGTGACCTAGATTTTGAACTCTAGCCCCTCCCCCGGGCATGGACCCTGGGGTCCAAACTCATAGAAACAAAGCCAACCCTATAGGGTACCTATACTCCAAATATGAATGGTTTCTGATATATAGTTCATGAGATATACACCAATAGAGAAACTTTAACCAAAACTTTGACGCAAATTAAAGGTGACCTAGATTTTGAACTCTAGCCCCTCCCCCGGGCATGGACCCTGGGGTCCAAACTCATAGAAACAAAGCCAACCCTATAGGGTACCTCTAGTCCAAATATGAATGGTTTCTGATATTTAGTTCATGAGATATACACCAGCAGAGAAACTTTAACCAAAACTTTGACATTTTAACTGAACTAACGAACCAACGAACTAACGAACATACGAACGGACGAATGGAAAAGCGAAAACTATATACCCGTCGGCATAAATGCCGGGGGTATAATAATTTCATTTCATCAAACACCAAATAAATTATCTCGTTAAAAACAAACATCCAAAACATTACTTCATTAAATAAACACCAAATAAATTCATTTAAATCAAACAGTGAATAAATTACTTCATTTTATTGAACAACAAATAGATTACTGCATTGCAACATCCTTTACCACAACCATCATTTAAACCAAATACTTTAGGGTCACCTGAAGGTGACAGAGGGGCCAACAGCATATGCCAAGATATGAAAATTCTGAATATTGCCATTATTATCACAGCATTAACTAGATTTATTTATCGTAGAAAACATTTGTCACACAGAAATACGTGGGTGATCCAAGAAGTAATGCGAACACAACTATATTTTAGTAACCAATGCAGATACATTTAAATAATTTGGCATGTTTACACGTGTATATATGTACAGCAATTTGGTGTAATATCATGAAGTTCGGATGACGAGTTGAGATTTAAGGATTATTTGATTTGTCGACCCGAAGTCGACATGGACGCGAAATTGACTGAAAATGACATTTTTGTTGGGGGTACAGGAAAAGATTTTGTGCTCCAGTTCATTAAATTGACATTTCTGTACACGCAAATCGTATTTGTTGTGTTATACATGCCTAATGTTTGGAAATAAAAGAGAAAACGAAATGCAAAGATCAGGAGGGACTACTCTATGCTGCCTAGCAACGGCATCTGAGAAAAATATCACAATTTCGACGAAGTACGACAAATATCCATAATTCATGCGTATATTTTACTCTGATAAGGATGTAAATATCAACATTTATGCCCACAGTCTATCACAATGAAGAATTCATATTCAAAAAATAAATATTGTATGGAATTTAACTTTTTTGGTTATGAAGGAGGGGCGTTGATGAAAATGTGGAGATTTTGAGTGATCAAAATTGACTCAAATTCTAGGGGGTACAGACAGCCAAACCTCAATAATTTGCGCTGCGTTTAACACATCAAGGTATGTACAGTAAATATATTCAAGGGATTATTGTACTTTGGAATAAAAGGATTATTGGCATCATTATGCTTTGCATATGACACTTCTTTACATAAATAAAATACATTTTAACCGTGGACAAGTCCGTTTACCTTGCATTCTCTTGTTGCTAGGCAACGAGGGTGCTATGTGATTCAGTCAAAATAGTAATAGGATCTGGAAAAGTCGTTAATGCATCATAATTCTGATGAAAACTATCTTGAAAAATGGCAATGGTGAAAGAAATTACACACGAGTTCGCATTACTTCTTGGATCACCCTTGTATATTGTTATGTTCTACTGTCCTTATCCATGATTTAGAACTGCATAACATTATCATCAGAAAACATGTCCATGAAATGTACATGTATACCCAATTGAACCCCACTTTTATACAGAAAAGCTGGGGTTTGCAGGGGTATGTATACCTATTTTTCTTATTTTTGCTCCAAAACATAGATTGTGCGTTCTCGTTAGAATTCTAACGTGTACCCACAATCCATATTTTGGGTACAAATAAATTTTCTGCAGTCACTTTCATTCAGATTTTGTGAGGTGCTCATCTTGCCTCCATTAGACATAAAATCACAGAGAAAGTCACAAATAGCAACAAGCAGTGTTCAGGAATTCAATCAAACTAATTCTAATGCACAATTCAACATCCCTCCACTATTTATGTTGAGAGTGAAAATAAAACAAGCATCACCATAATCTGGAAAGTACATCATATACACATGCATTTTCTCTTTCTTTTTTATATATACCAATAACAGGTAGTAATGTGCTATTTCAAATTTCCATATATAATGTTTAATATTTACATTTCCAAAGTTTTATGAACCTGTTGTTGATGACGCTTCACATGTTCTCTTCTTTTGAAATATTTCCCACATATTTCACAATTGTACGGTTTTTCTCCATTATGGGTTTGAGAATGTTTTACTAAATTTGATTTCTCCACAAAGGATTTTCCACACATCTCACAACAATAAGCTTTCTCTCCAGTGTGAATCTTTTTATGCATATTAAAATTTCCTCTTCTATTAAATGATTTTCCGCAAATCTCACATGTGAAATATTTCTTTCCAGTATGAATGATAAGATGCTGATTCAGACTTCGTTTCTCTATAAATGATGCCTTACATATCTCACAACTGTAAGGTCTTACGCCAGTATGAATTCCAATATGACAAACCAACTTTGACTTTTCCTTAAAAGATTTTCCACATGTCTCACACATATAAGGTTTCTCTCCAGTATGGTATCTCTCATGGGTAGCCAAATGACTAACTGAGGTGAATGCTTTCTGGCAGAAAAGCCAGGCATATGACTTTGCCTGCTCCATGATATTTTGCTTCAAGTCTGAATGCTTTAACAGCTTCATATCTATACTGTCATCTTTGGACCCTGTCAGTTCATCAGTGCCTTCCCCAGAAACTGGCATTTCTTCAGGTTCATGCATATAGTCTGTCAGGTCTTTATCTGCCATGCCAAGCACACAGTCTGCCTGTTCCTGCTCTTGAGATACTGAAAAACAAATGAAAAACATGTCAGCGAATAGAGACCCAGTACTAATCAAAGGTCTTATTGTTTGCATTGCATGACTTTTGTATGGTTTGGTGACCTGCTTAACAGATAAGGATGTAGAAAGTTGACATTTCAGTGGCCGATTTAGAGGGGGTTCAAGGGGTTCACTCAAACCCTCCTCTGGACCCAAATTATTTCATTTTCATGGGGAATTTCAAGAACTTTTTGTGAAATTATGGCAAACGAAACACCCTTTTCTACATTTGAACCCTCTCTTCAGAAATCCTGGATTTCAAATGAAAATGGCTCAGTAGGAAATCTAAATTATTCAAGTGTTTAGATATTTTAAAAGAAATTTGATTCTATGTCTGTTTGTGCCAAAATCTAGCCGAAATTCCTCTCAATCATTTTTGTAAAGTTCCTATAAAAGATGCTTCCCTTGTGTAAAGTTTTGAAATTGCAGTACATTTAGTGGGAGGCACTAAACAGCACAAACCTCCATAAACTACCCCAAAACACACCACAAACCGCCTCAAACAAACCACAAACCCTTATGTGTCAAAGGTTAATTATATCTATAGTCATTGTATTGAGAGAGAAAAAAAAAAAAAAAAAAAAAAAAAAAAAAAAACCACCAATATGTGAATTATGGGAACACACAATTAATGCTATCATCAAGACCGCAGACAAATATTGTCAGGACATAACTCATATTTCAAACTAAAACATCTTTTGTTCAGAAAATGCATTTAAAATCTGCATTCTATCAATTTTATTTTGTATAATTTATTCTATGAAAGCATAATTATATTCAATTAAATGTTTGTTATTTCATTCAATTATCTACTGAATTAACAGACATACTTGTAATTTTTAAGTACATTGTTCTTATGATTTGATCAATTTCTCTGAGCATGTGAATCATTTATTAATTTGGGCTCTTAGATGGTTTGTGGTGTAGCTTTAGGTGGTTTGTGGTGAGTTTTGTGGTGGTTTGTGGTGTTAGTGCCACCCCATTTAGCTGGTTATGGTTGCCAGTTTAATGAAAATGGTTTAGAAAATGAGTTCAAATGCATAAATACACTTATAGGTTCATTATGGATTATGCCTTAAACACAATGTTGATGAATGATTTTAAATGACTTAGTTATTTGACAGGCATATTGTATTTTCAAAATTCCCTTACAATTCCCTGACATTTTCCAAACATTTTAATTTCCCTGACACTTTGCAAAATTCCCTGACAATTCCCTGACCTTGAACAAATTTTAATTTCCCTGACTTTTCCCTTGACATGTGGCAAACCTGGCTAACCTCGACTCACTGTTCCTGGCAAACCAGCTGTCAAGGTCAGGTAACAAGTACATTAGTTTCACTGATAAATTTATGCTTTCTTGAATCAGCAAAAGACAACATCTACAAACAGTAATGAGGAACTTCGTATAAATCATATATATTACAAACTTGAAGTTATGACCTAAATTCCTTCAGTTTCCTTAGACGGAATATTTCCATCGATATTCCGTAAGACCTCTCCATACCGACGGTAATGACATGTATTGAGCCCTTGGTCAAAAATGAAAAATCATCGAAGACACCAAATAAATTGAAAATTATGTTATGTCATATCTTTTTTGACTGATTTACATATTCTAGATGAAAAGATACGCAGATTCATAAAATACATCGTGTTTTGTGTGGAAAATATCACATGCATCTATAAATAGATAAGGGGAGACTACTGTAGAATATGGGACACAAAGTAGAAAATCGATTGCTTTTTGCAAGTTTATTGAAATTCTGCAGGCTAACCAGATGTTTACAAAAAGATTTTTGCATTTTCTAACAAAACATAAGAAAAATTCTAATAATTCTCACCAAATAAAGCAGCCATAAGCTTCTTACGAAATCCATAATCTGTTCGACCATAGTTTAAAGGCAACTAATGCTAAGCTGTCACGAGAGAGGAGCGAGGTCACGAAGTGTATCGGAGTGCAGGTTAGCCAGCTGATCTACAGTTTCCTATGATTTATTTTATCATTCACCATGATAATTTGTCACCATACATGGTAATAATCAAATCATAATAAAATATACTCCTCGCCAAAAATTTAGAATAATTTTCAAAATCGTAAAAATGAGCAACAAGTAGCCCAAAGGACAACAATCGCTCACCTGAGAGTCAGGAAGTACAGTCATTGGACAAAAGAAAATAGTTGGGATTTTTACATTATATAGTCATAGCGGCCATGTTGATCATGTGGCCTAGATTTTTATATAAATATTGGTTTCCCCTTCCTACAGATGCTCCATATAAATTTGGCTTTGATTGGCCAAGGGGTTTCATAGGAGAAAATATTTGTATATATTTGCATATGTGGATGGGGAAGGGGGCAGATGAGCCACTGGGGTCCATTTTTTTTTTTTTTTTCAGAATTATCAATATTCAGTCCTACAACTCCTACTGCCCATTTCCTGCAAGACTTTCCCCATTCAAATGTAAAGGCGACCTATGTTGACCTCACCATAAAATAGGTCAAGGTCAATGCACCAGATTCAACACAATGAAAGTGTTTAAATTCCTTATATTTCCCTTTTGCAATATGCTAAACTTTTGACAAGTTTATATTAAAGGAAACAGAAAACAAAAATGAAAATAGCAACAACCATAAAAATATTCCCTTGAAAGTTTAAACAAGGATTAAAAGGTTTGACAAAGAAACATTTACAGAAGTTTAAAGCAAATATAAAGGTTTAAAGCATCAATAACTATCAAACAAACCCAAAGGTATCTACTACAGTAGTACATTTTAAATAAATCATCATTTGTAAGTTTTCATTATCATGATTGACCAGCTATAGTTTTCAAAATCCACAGACATTTTCAAAATCATGATAAAGTCTCTTATTGTCTTTAACCTTTTCACAGTCCTGATAAATACACATTATATACTGTAAATTCTGAAATGTTGGCATAAGTTAATTTTTGCACGACATTCAAAAATATGATGCCTCGAGAAAGCAAAGTTCTTGCTCATAGTCTTTTTTCAAGCAATATAGACTGCAAGTGAACTCAAGTATCTGCTATTAATATATAAATCATTTTGAAATAGTAAAAAAATCAAATAATAAATGTCACACAAAATTTTACAACTTCCAGTATACTATGTTTTCCCGGATCAGTTAAATTCAGATCAGATAATAAACCCAATGACAGACATTTGCACAACAAAATATGAAAATTTGTCTTGAGTGAGAAATTTTTATGTCTTGCTCAAAATCACAATCCAATGCTAGCTGGATTCACACCCCTACCTCTTAATCCAAAAATATGAACACACTAACCTCTAAGTTCCACTTACTTCTAAATCTAACAGAATGAAATTATTTCAGATCAACATCCAAATGTACAAGTTGATGTTTCCTTAAGCTAATACTTGCAGAAAATTTCTTCCCACAGATCTCACAACTGTAAGGTTTTTCTCCAGTGTGAACTCTCTGATGCCTAGTCAAGTCGCGTCTTTCCTGAAAACCTTTTCCACAAGTTTCACACCCATAACGCCTCTCTCCAGTATGAGTATTTTTATGCTGCCGTAAACTGCTAGATGCACTGAAAGATTTCCCACAGGTCACACAACTGTAAGGTCTCTCTCCAGTATGAATTCTTCGATGTTCCTTCAACTTTTCTTTAATTCGAAATGATTTTTCACAGATCTCACAACTGTAAGGCTTTTCTCCGGTATGGCTTCTCTCATGGATAAGTAGTTTGGAATTAAATTTGAATGTTTTGGAACAAAATCTGCAGTTGTGTGATTTTCCTTGCTTGTCGTCTGTTTTCTCAAAAATGCTCCATGTGTCTGTCTGTTGATCATCTGGTGGTGAACCTGAAAGCAAAAATTAATGAAAGGTGGTCAATGAGAACATAAGCAACAACAGAGGTCTTAAACATACACATCACAATCTAAAAACAATTTGAACAGGTCCGACACAAACCGAGTTGTACAAGATAGATAGAGGCTGGAAATTTTTGAAAGAAGAGGAAATGTTCTACCTGTGTAGCAAAAAACAAAGGTGCTGATCAGCTTAGGCATTCTCGCAAAGCTGATCTGCATCATTTTTTTGCATATGCCAATTGTTTGTTTTCTCATGATGTTGCTCCAATAAACAAGAAATAATTTAGCAACATATACCACAGGTACCACAGGAACAAATGGTAAACCTAAACCATGCAGCAGCTAATTCTCAAAAGATGGCTACTCAGCTACCTCAAATTAACTGCAAATTCACCTGGGTCGACATAAGACTCACTCTATACGTTAACTTTGTTTAAGATGAGTGTCAGGAATGGATAGACACATCACCCCCTATGGGTCACTCATCAGAGCCTCACGGTGCCAAACAATGATGCATTACGAAACTTTGCCCATACAATAAACAGAGATTTTTTTTAGCTTTAAAAATTGAAAAATTTCAGCTGAAAAGTTTTGCTATTTTTCTTATTTTTGCTCAAAACATAGATTGTGGGTACACGTTAGAACCGCCTCGCCGAGGCGGTTCTAACGAGTACCCAAAATCTATATTTTAGAGCAAAAATAAGAAAAATAGGTATACCCCTGCATACCCCAGTTTTGCTATATTAAAGTGGAGTTCAAGGGGGTATGCATTACAGGGACATACTTTCCTGATGGTGAGTACATGTATACCCATATACAACACCCATGATAGATTCTTTTTCCTGTACATATTTCAGGTGACGGACCTTGATTTTCATTAACTTTATGCTACCAACAGGCCCACCATTTTAAAATTGAAAGGTACAAGTAGGTAATGATCAAGAAATGGCGCAATCAGAAAGAAATTCCCAGTCCACGAACCGAGGGGTGGGGAAAAAAACTAAAATGACACAGTCACTTAGGTACTTATATGAACCTTTTGACGTCCCTGAGACTTGTGCTCAACGACAAAGTTACGTGACGTCATATACAACAAATGTTGAACTGAAAAGCATACGTTTTACACCATTTCCCACAGGAAGAAAAATCTTATCTTCATTGGTATAAAATAGATTATAAAGTAAGATTTGTTGTAATCGATATAAATCATCAATAATTAGAGTTTTAGACTTTTTACCTCATGGGTAAGCATGTCCACTTGTATGCAAAGGGTTAGCAGTTCAATCACGGCCATTTTGAGTAGGATTTTCTTTTTATTCATTGGGATCAGTTAATATATTTGGAGTGTTTCAAATATCTTGTATGTTAAGAATCATCTTCTTAACAGTATTTTGATTATTTGGCCCCTTTGGGAATACAAGTCTTTGATTTAGACTACACCGATGTCAATTTTTGAAATTGCAGCAAAAATGTCTGGCTTTCGCTGCCAGTTTTGTAAAGGGTCACTGACGAAGGTTCATTAACCGAAATTGTACAATATGCCCATCTTCTCGCTTTCAATGTTTTACTGCTTCCAAAGGATCTAACAATTATTTTTATTTATAATCAAAATCATGTCTCCATATGTCCTTAGCTGTTGATAGGATGTAAAACATTAACAAAAATATAAAAAAAAAAATGTTTCTCACCAGAATGGATTCAACGGTAAATAAGTCAGAGTTTTCCCCTAAAATGAATGCTTGTATTCAAGTTTACAATGACTACAATCAAGTATGTTTGCTATGACCATATCGAGATAGTCAGTTATACAAGCCATCCAGGATCCAGTTATTCAAAGCATCGTTAGCTTAACGACATTGTTAAGACATAAATTTGTTAAGCAAATATCAGCTAAAGTAACAAATACACTGTTATTTTTTGTTGAAAAAATGTGAGAATCCTTTGCAGTGCAAAGGATTCTCACATTTTTTCAACAAAAAATGACAGTGTATTTGTAATATTAATTCTTGAAATTTTAACGAAACGTTAACTAACGACGTCGTTAGTTTTGAACAACTGCCAGTTATACAAGCCACACTATTCCTAGGCAAGGTTACCAGCACTTAGTGGAAATTTCTTTCACCATAAACTGACAGATGCTCTTCCAAAAGCAGTGGAATGGCCGTAGATATTTTTCATGATCAAATCTTCATAAATGAAATGTGCTGAGTGTAGGAATCAATCAAAGCTCCACTTCTTTATGAATCAGACATGGTTCAGAATATTCTATCATGACAATTAAGTATAAAATTGTTTTCTGCAGTTTTTCTAGTTGTATATGCGTTCATACACAATAAGGTACAAGTAGGCAAAGATCAGGAAAAGGCGCAATCAGAAAAAGATTCCCACTCCAAAAACCGAGGTGGGAAAAAACCAAACTAACAATCAGGTACATATACCATGAAACAAATCGTAAGCCGAATGAGCAGCTATTTTCCCAATAGGTGGCCACTCAGTTACCTTAACTTAACTAAAAATATGAAAACATACATAAGGCGCCAACAGCACGAAAAATTTTTTAAAAACACCAAGACATAAAACAAAAAGAACCACCACAGAAGTATCGACTTGGAACGATCAGTAACACAAAGTTACTGGCGGGCTTAAACCGGTTTTACATGGCCATAACCTCACCCTCAGCTTCTGCAGTGGTTCATAACATTTAGTTAGTTATTCGGTCCTCGTGGTGAATCTCTAACTAGTCAATGAATCATCAAGAACAAACAAATAAATCATGATAAACATCCTGATGAATCAAAAACCAGGACTCACAGACTGAGTAAGCTGCCCGACGATGGAGATCCCTGGGCACCGAATAATGTTTTCTTCCAGTGCTGCATGTATAATTATGAGCCGGAGCATCACAAAACCAATAATCTGCACATGTGGAAACCAAGACGCAGATCAGCTATGCAGTAACTGCACAGCTGATCAGCACCTTTGATTTCCCTACACAGAGAGTACAATCCCTCTTCTTCCTACATTCGAAATTTCAAGGTTATAGCCATCTTCTGTGACTGTACAGGCCGGTTTGCATGGGACCTGGTTGGAACTCAAATTGTTGGCTTTCTCATGCAGCACCTCATTATACGTATTTATGATCTGCATATTAATGCTAAATCATGTTGTAATGAAGTGTGTTATAAAGAGGTCCAGGTGTACTACTAAGACTAAAGTAACCGCCTGTAGTAACAAGAAACGCCATATCAACTCAACACAACTTTATTAAAACAAGAAATCTCTGGCCATATCCAGTTGACACATAATTGAAAAATGAAAAAAACATACATAAATCATAAATACATACAATGACATCAGAATATCTTCTCGTATGATACTTTTCACATGGGTAATTTACCAATATAAACCAAGTGTCAATTGTAGATAGCTAATTGTACAAATTGTTGGTTTGTCCACCTTGCTAATAATCAATATATCAAGAAATATCTGAAGTTTTTTATCCGGTTAGCATTCTCATACCCATCAGTATACTGTAAGTTCGGAAATGTTTGCAAGAATTTAATTTCGTGAATATATATTTGCGAATTTGTTGTCTCGTGAATTCAAGGTTCACACAAATAAAGAATCTCTATAAGCTATAAAGACTACATGAACACTCATTCGTGAATTCAAGAGCTCACGAACAATTCGGATATGAAATTAGCGAAATAAATGTCATGCTAAAATTTCCAAATTTCCAGTAGTTTATCAACCAATATGACATGTTCCAGTGTGTCTCTATGTGAAAATCAAGCAGACTCTATGAAACTTAAAAACATGAATTTCACTGGGTTTTCATTCTAATATTCTGATGGACAATTTGGTGAATCAAAGCGTCATGAGAAAACCTGATTTTCGCCTATACAAAAACAAAGGCTCAAATCAGCTTCGCAGCAACTGCAAAACTGATCAGCGCCTTTCCTTTCACTACATGGAATAGTACAATTCCTCTAATTTCTAAATCCAGAATTTCCAGCCTCTAGCCATCTTGAATTCTTCTGTGCTTGTCCAGCTCAGTTTGTGTTGGACTGGGTCGTTAACCACATTGCTGGTTTTCTCATGACACAGCTCAAATTAACACTGATACAAATATATAATAAGAACATCTCATCAGCTGAATGGGGAGCTTTTTTATCTAAAGGGCAGCCACTCAGCTACCAGAACTTAACAGATAATATGTACTTAAAAGGTGCAAACAGCTAAAAACGTCAACACAAAATGGGGAGCTATTTCTCTAAATGGCAGCCACTCAGCTGCCAGAACTTTACAGATAAAAAGAATATGTATTTAAAAGGTGCAAACACATAAAAACGTCAACACAAAAGCATAAAAGAAATAGAAAATCAGCAAAAGTATGGCCTTGGAATGCTCAGCAACAAAAATTAATTGTGGGCTTAAACCAGTTTCAAGTGAACAATTTCATGAGACTTTAAACCTCTTCTAGATGCAAAAGTCTTCCCACAGATATCACAACTGTATGGTTTCTCTCCAGTATGTAACATATAGTGAGGTTTCAAAGCTTCTTTCCGTGTAAATGTTTTCCCACAGATCTCACAACTATATGGTTTCTCTCCAGTATGCATTCTTTCATGTCGATTTTTGCGATATAGTGACACAAACTGTTTTGAGCAGAAGCGGCAAAAAAGATACTGAAATGAAGTGTTTTCCATCGAATCTGAAAGAAACAAAGAAATACATACTTTAGATATTATGCTGTTATGCACTACAGGTTCAAAGATCTTACACGAGTGGTCATTTCATATGAAAATTAAATGAGCCTTTGGCCAGTTTAATAAAATTCATACGAAATGATCACAAGTGTAAGATTCGTTTTATCCTATGATTTTAAAAATAGGATTTTATCGCCACTTAAGTTAACATATTTTCAATGAAAATTTACTTTGTTGTTACGGACGTCGTCAATGACGTTACATATTCCTGCAAGTGTTAATACACATGTGGTCATAACACTTTTTATGACATGACGTTATCCACTGTAAAACAGCGACATATGATAAATATTGTGATGAAATATGATGCAGAGGTTAAAAGTTTTAAACATTAGCAAACAGAATTTCAAGAATTCTTTCATATTTTAGCAGCAAACTTTCAAAGGTTTACAGAGTTCCCATGCCTATATGGAACCAAAGGAGTATTCTAGGACCGTATGTATACTTAAGGCCAAAAGATCTGCACAGGTCAAAAACACTTTTTTAAGGAATGGAAACATTATGGTGTGACCATCCGACGTCATGTCAGATAAGCGCTTGTACAAGCCATCAAGACAAATGTTGATTTTTTTCGAATTTGGCAATGACAAACAATACATTGCTATTTGCATGATTTGGGAAGATGCAGGCTTTACACTAAAACTGACACAGTTTTGCTGTTTATATGTTTGACCATGGTTAATGTATTAAAACCATCTGATTTGACATTAATTTTATCAATTTTGATTTTGAGTTCTCATCAATCTAATGGAAAAAAATTGCCTTGGAAATATTTTTGTTTTTCATAGGTTTTGGTGTATAAATACATTTTACCCATGCATAACTTTTGGCCTTAAGTATATTAACACCAACTGAACCTAGTGGCTATAGCATCTATATGGACTTAGATGTTGAGGGTTCAAATTGTGGGGTTTGTGTCCTCTGACTAGAAACATTTTAACTCCCCATCAGGAAAACTTGTCCGTGCAATATATACCCCACTAAACCCCACTTTTATATAGAAAAACTGGGGTATGCAGGGGTATACATTTTTCTTATTTTTGCTCCAAAACATAGATTGTGGGTACTCGTTAGAACCGCCTCGCCGAGGCGGTTCTAACGTGTACCCACAATCTATGTTTTGAGCAAAAATAAGAAAAATATCAAAAATTTTCAGCTGAAAATTTTCAATTTTTAAAGCTCAAAAAATCTCTGTTTATTGCATGGGCAAGTTTTTGTAATGCCATAGAAGTGGACAATACCAAAGAAGTGGTGGCTCTGTCCTGGCAATAACTTGTCCATGTAAAGTATACCCCCTTGAACCCCAATTATATATAGAAAAAACTGGGGTATACAGGGGTATGCCTATTTCTCTTATTTTTGATCCAAAACCTAGATTGTGGGTACTCGTTAGAACCACCTGACTGTCAGACAGTTCTAATGTGTATCCCCAATCTTAGCCTGGGTTCCAGCCTGATCATTTTCTCTCTTTTTTATTTTTTCGTTTCTTGGTCAAAAATGACAGCCTGGGGAACTTTGATTTCGTTTGGCAGCGCCACCTGGATTAGCCCGCAGATTTCGAGGGTTAGACCAAAAAAAAACCAACTCGTTCAGATAATTCTTATGTTCTATAAATAGTAACCGGAGTCCCTATAGCCTCGTTCCGATATACTAATTCAGGTGCCACTTGCGACTTGTTTTTCATTTATTTGATATAATTTACAAATTTCACACTTGCTGTGAATACGGAAGAAAAAACAATGACGCTGACGCGTTCTTTGTACATACGAAGATAAATATATTCAAGTGTAATGTCAAGCCTCCATGTTGATAATAGCTGATAACACAGCCTCTTTCTCGTTATCTCGCCTCGTTATCAATTTCATTACGCCACAGTATATAGACTATTATTAGATTATCGGCTTATCGGATTATCAAAGGAATTCACCGTCTGAGTCCCCAGGCGTCAATATCTACGGGAATCAATAACGGCTACCGATACATTAATTTGATGTGTAATATTTATAACATACGCATAATTGTATTGACGACTGGACCCAGGCTACCACAATCTATGTTTTGAGCAAAAATAAAAAAACAAATATCAAAATTTTTCAACTGAAACTGTTCATTTTTACAACCATATTCATTTCTGTATATTGCATGGGTGTGTTTTCGTAAAGTAAAACATTGTTGGCTAAGATATCAAACCACAAAACAAATAAAACATCAGTGTCTTCAAATAAAAATATTTCACTATATTGTGCGCAAAAGAGCAACTTTTTGTAATGTAAGAAAATATTCATGTTCTATAATACTTAATCCACAACAAAATTGGGCAACAATAAAACATAAAAACTATGATTATTACGTGCTCGGCAATCAAGAGTGCTTCCACAAATAAATTTAAATCCAAGCATACTTTCAACATGAAAACTATGATTTATTAAACACAACAATTAACAATTCCTTTAATACCCAAGACTATGATTCTTTATAACAAGGAAAATTATGATTCCTTTCTTTCTTTCTTGATTTCAAGTGTAAACTTAAATGCATTCATGAAACTCTGATGTTTAAATATTTCTTTTGCATAAAAGGGTCTTAGTTAATAATGATGCCATATTATTCAAAAAGTTAAATTTCACTTCAGTAATTATTTTCAAATCATATGCACAATGATGTGTATCTTCTAATGAGCCACCACATGGGAAAACCAACCAGAGGACCAATGGTCCTGTAAACGCTCACCTGAGATCAGCTGCATATACCAATAAACATGTTTGAATATTATGGTATTTAACTCCAGTGCAGGGGCAGATGAAGCCCTTGGGCCATTTTCTTTTTTCAAAATCTTCAATATTCTGTCCATTTGCCAATTTCCTGTTGGCTTTTTCCTTCAAATGACATTTTAACAGTTTTCCCAATTCAGATGCATAGGCAACCCATGTTGACCTTGCCATAAACTTGGTCAAGGTCATCACAGGGTCATGATTTATATATACATTGGAGTACTTTAGCCATCAATGCCTCAAGCCAAGTTTTCTTGAAATCAGTCTATTGGTTTCAGAGAAGATGATTTTTGATGGGTTTTTACCATATATGGGCATGGCGACCATCTTGGTCATGTGACCTAGATTATTTATATACACATTGATTCCCCCATTCTATAGATGCTTCACATAAAATTTGGCTTTGTTTGGCCAAGCGGTTTCAGAGGAGAAGACGTTTGAATATTATGGAAATATACATGTATATTGCCCCGGGGTGGGGGCACATGAGCCCCTGGGGTCCAATTTTTTTCAGAATCATTAATATCCAGTCCTACTGCCCATTTCCTGCAAGACTTTCACTTTAAATGACATTTTAAAAGTTTTCCCCATTCAAATGCATTGGTGACCTATGTTGACCTTGCCGTAAAATAGGTCAAGGTCATCAGACGGTCATGATTTATATACACATTGTAGTGCTTGAGCCATCGATGCTTCGTGCCAAGTTTCGTTGAAATCGGTCAACCGGTTCTGGAGAAGAAGATTTTTGAAGGGTTTTTACCATATATGGGCATGGCGACCATCTTGGTCATGTGACCTGGATTATTTATATATACATTGGTTCCCCCTTCCCATAGATGCTTCATGTAAAATTTGGCTTTGATTGGCCAAGCGGTTTCAGAGAAGAAGATGTTTGAATATTATGATAATATACATGTATATTGCCCTGGGGTGGGGGCGGATGAGCCCCTGGTGCCCAATTTTTTTCAGAATCATTAATATTCAGTCCTACTGCTCATTTTCTGCAAGATTTTTCCTTTAAATGACAATTTAACAATTTTTCCCATTCAAATGCAAAGGCGACCTATGTTGACCTTGCCGTAAAATAGGTCAAGGTCACCGCAAGGTCATGATTTATATACACATTGTAGTACTTGAGTCATCGATGCTTCATGCCAAGTTTGGTTGAAATGGGTCCAGTGGTTCCGGAGAAGAAGATTTTTGAAGGGTTTTTACCATATATGGGCATGGCGGCCATCTTGGTCATGTGACCTGGATTATTTATATATACATTGGTTCCCCCTTCCCATAGATGCTTCATGTAAAATTTGGCTTTGATTGGCCAAGCTGTTTCAGAGAAGAAGATCTTTGAAAATGGTGGACGACGGACGACGGACGGACGGACGACGGAGCATGGGTATACTATAAGCTCACCTTGTGAGCCTGACGGCTCAGGTGAGCTAACAATCTGCATAGGCGAAAACAAAGGCGCAGATCAGCTTCACAGTAAATGAGAAGCTGATCAGCGCCTTTGTTTTCGCTACTCGGATAGTACAATTCCTCTTCTACTTAAATCCAAACTTTCAAGCTTCTAGCTCTTTTCTGTGGCTGTACAGGCCGGTTCGTGTCGGATCTGTTCGGAAACCACATTGTTGGTTTTCCCACAAGGCGGCTCTAATTATATGATGTGTTAGGCAGTTAACTGTTTGTACCAAAAGAATAAGTTCTGGTTCTCTCTAGTTTGCAACAAACAAAGTGATCTTAAAAATCCCTTCTGTCTCAGATCCAATATATTGGATCAGATTCGAGCTCCTTATGAAATTATTTCACACAATACTGTTAAGGTTACTCTCCAGTCTGTAAAGTAGATAACAAATAATAATAATAATAATAATAATCGTCTTTATTTTGAGAACGTAACACATTTAGCAACAGCTAATCTTCCATGAGGCCTTCTATACTAACTACGACAAAATAAATATATACAAAGAAAATAACAAAGCAAGACTTCATGAAGAACCCATTAGGAATGTCATGTTTCTCTCCAGTATATCACAATCTTTAGATATATGAGATTACTTCTGTTGAAACATAGGTTCTGTATAGTATCCCTCCATTTGTAACAATAACGAGATAGCAAAGATTTGTTCTGAGTAAATAAACAATAAGACACTAACAGAGTTCTCAACAGAATTTTGAAAACTTGAAAAAATGAGGTATTTACAAAGATGTTGGATTCTTCCTATATTTTACTATTGGGGCTTTCCAAGAAGTTGGAGTCTGAATAAAAAAGTAGGAGTAAACTCCAATATTGGAGATGAGGAGAACCCTGTCTAACATCAAACTTATTTTCAAAATTTCAAGAACAGTAACTGTTGTTCCCTAGAAAGTTGTAATTCTCAAGTTCATAGGAAGTTGTTCCCTTCAAGGTTTATGTATGCGTGTACTGACTGATGACTCTTCCAATTACCAGAAGTAGTAAAGGATCTTCCACAGATCTCACATCTATAAGGTTTTTCTCCAGTATGATTTCTTATATGATAAGCTAACTGATCCTTCCTAATAAATGCTTTCCCACAGATCTCACAACTGTATGGTTTCTCTCCAGTATGAATAAAAGAGTGCGCTTTTAGATTTTCTTTCCTATTAAATGATTTTCCACAAGTTCCACAGCTGTAAGGTTTCCCCCGGGTATGAACCTTTTCATGTCGTCTCAGTTGACTTGTAAGCTTGAACTGTTTGTAGCAGAAACGGCAGGAATTCTCTTGGACAGAGGCAGGTGTCCCAAAATCTGAAAAAAGAATAATACAATGTAAAGGATAAATGTATTATGTTTCTTAAACTAACTTGTGCATGTATGCAAAGGTACATGTAGGCAAAGATCAGGAAAAGGCACACTCAGAAAAAGATTCCCACTCCAAAAACCGAGATGGGAAAAAAATCCAAACTAACAATCAGGTACTTATACCATGAAAACATATTGTAAGCTGAATGAGCAGCTATTTTCCCAATAGGTGGCCGCTCAGTTACCTAAACTGAACTTACCTAAACTGAACTAAAATTTGAAAACATACATAAGGCGTCAACAGCACAAACCTTTTAAACACCAAGACATAAAACAATAAGAACCACCACCGCCTTGGAACAATCAGTAACACAAAGTTACTGGCAGCTTAAGGATGTTCGCTGCCAATGAAAAAGTATTCAAACTTTTTTTCTAACCACTCTTTTTTGATTCCAAAATACAACACAAGACATTTGAAAACAAAATAAATATAGGGTAGTGTGCATTTTTTCAATCTACAGGCCTCTGAATGAGACCTCTGAGCACCATGTTTTAAATTTGGTAAAATTAATTTAATTTTTAATTCTTTGAAACATACCTGTCTTGAACAAACATGCACCTAGAATGCTTTCAAAAGTCCTAATATTTACGTAACGCAGACTATTTTGGACCAAAAGCATAGAAAAATTTGCAACTTGGAGTGGATGACAAAATTTTACGATTCCTTTTTCAACCCTACCCCCATACTTGAAAAGTTGGAAAAAATCAATATTTTGAAATGTGCCAAATTCATATTTGTTGATTCAAACTTTTTCTTGTATTTTCACACAACATAGAACTTGGTAATATTGTTCGAATAAAAGAAAGAAATATATAGGGTAGTGAGCATATAAGAGAGAACCAACAACTTGAAAATCGCCATTTTCAGCCTTTCTTCGGCTGTTTTGTTTCTAAAAGCCCATTTCAAAAAACCACCTAAAATTTTAAAACCAGCACACTAAAGACACAAAGACTGACTTAGAAGACCATGTACACATATACTGCAGCTAAAATAAAAATCGAACTAGCGCAATTAATTTTAAGATGTGTAATATTCAAGTTTAATCTACCCTACCCCCTAAATTTTACTGACAACTAAAATTTTCTGAGAAGTTGCAGAAAATGGGGTGAAAAAATGAAGTTTCTTAGATTAACAATTTTCATGGCTCATTCAATGCATATCATCAATATGTATACAAATATAAAATATTAGGAAAATATCTGCAACCGTTTACGAGATATTCAAGAAAAGAAAAACCGGAAGTTCCGAAATGTCAAATGTTAGCAGCGAACATCCTTAAATCGATTTTACATGGCCATTACCTTACCCTCAGCTTCTGCAGTGGCTCTGATATTCACACATATAAACAAGCAATATTATTATCCCAGTCAACAGCTAAGGTTATCTTGGGATGTTGTCTCCATTTAAAGGGGACTTTTACCCAAAATGAGGATGTCATGACATCCAATAGGTGCTTCAAATAACCAACCAATGAAGGCAATAAGGCTTATATTAATGGATGGTTTGACTTGAACTACTTTTCCTGGGCAGGCTCAGGCCTTAGCGGTTTACCAGTAATGAGATGGTCAGTAAGTTAGTAGCGTATAGGCTTTGCCTGAAGACACAAGCAGCCCATCTATTTCTTTAGGACCCAATGGGCGGGGGCCCAACACAAGTTGAGTTCTAGTCTCTCTCTTAATTATGCATTCTAATATTCATGTTAACAACCATGTGCATCTTCATATTTGCTCTTATCGTTGTGTTTAAATGATTTCCCACAGATCACTTAACTGTAAAGTTTCCCTCGAGTATGGAATTTTGCATGTCTTGTCATTGGACTTAAGCTTAAACTGTTTGGAACAGAAACAACAAGTAACCTCTTGAAGTGAAATATTGCTCTCAAAATGTGAAAACAGAATTGTACATTTTATTATGATTATATATTTTAAGTTATGAACAACGTCTAGTAAACCATGACATCAATAAGCTTAATCTAAAACATACATGTTTTTTCTGCATCTCACTTAAGACTCGCAAATCTTGGAAGGTAAACATATTTGCACATGTATACCTCACTGCAACTATCACATGAGAAATATTTCCAGCAACTATAGACAAAGGTTTGTCTAGTGGTTGGTGCACTATCATCAGGATAACATGTCCGGGCAATAAACACCCCACTAAACCCCCTTTTATATAGTGAAAATGGGGTTTGCAGGGGTATACCTAATTTTCTTATTTTTCATCAAAAACATACATTGTGGGTACTTGTTAGAACCACCTCGAGGCAGTTCTAATGTGTACCCACAATGTATGTTTTGAGCGAATATATTTTAAAAAATCTAACTTTTTCCAATGAAATTTTCAATTTTTGCTTCTGGAAACCATCTCTGTATATTACACCTCAACCTCTTTATAACACTGTTGTTGGGGTCCAAGACAATTTCCGTGTTAGCTATCATATGTTTTGACGAGAGTAAATGTATAGACATATAGCAAAATTAGACCATTTGGGGTCCATGAGTGGTCCGTGTTATATCCAAAACCGTGCTGTAACGAACCGTGTTATAAAGAAGTCCAGGTGTACATGGACGTTTTTTCACAATGGCGGTGAGGGAGCAACCACTTCCTCGGTATTCAGCTTATTAATTATGTCTACCTCTCTGTTGTACTCATCACTTTAGTATTTGTTTGAGGCTAGCCGGATGGCTACCCTGTTAGGATAGAGCAAGTCATCTTGCTCTTCATGTGTTTTGTATTTTTCGGCGTGAGCCGTCTAAGCTAAGTATTGACCTAATTTCATTGGCACTATTTCATTGGACAAATTATGGGCCATATGTAAATTAGCCGCGAGATTTAGACGAGCCGCGAGATTTAGACGAGATCGACTTTTTTTTAGGTCATGAGGATTTCCGGGTGCGTTCCTTTACCGGAATGGACCGGAATGGACATAATTACCGGAATGGATTACCGGAATGGACATTATACCGTAGCTATGAGTGCTTTAACTGTATTTTATCTGCATAAAATGTACTTCTGGAGACAAATTTATAGTTTGTACATGATAAATTTCATCTTAGTATAGCAAAATTGACTTCCCATGGTGGTTAGGATAGCTTAGTGGTGGGGTCCGCACTGTTCAGAGGTTTCTAAAGGGTGTTAAGAAAGTTCGTTCTACAGTCTACCACATGGTTTGAAAGCATTTTATAGGCAAAAACTAATAAAATATAGCATTTTTCATGACTCGATTGTGTTCTCAGATACAAAATAGCAGTTGAAACGCTGTCTAACGTCGAGTTGCTTCACAGATGTATATTTTCTAAGGATACTATATTTCAAAAAATTCGGAATAATTCGATTTTTCTGTAAAAATTGTAAAATATTTGACATTTGATTTTTCTTTACAGGTTAATAATTAAGGATATCACAAAACTATTATAAATGGCGAATAAGTAGTCCATCTAGGCTTTATTCATTAAATTAAAGAGGACTTTTACGCATTTTCCTTGGCATGACAAAGATATTTTCTAGTATACCCCCATTTTTGTGTAAAAGTTCAAGGGTTAGAAAATAGGTGCTAGTGTTTGGTGGCCATTTTGTTCATGATCAGGTATCGGATTTAAAACATCTTTGCTTTTATCTTTTTATATACTTCCAAATTAAAGTCTGGTTATGCCATTATTTAGTTTTGAAGCATGAAAACCGAGCTATCAGGAAAGCAAATTTTGCGCGGAACGAACTTTCTTAACACCCTTTAGGATTAGAATATATAGAAATCACCAGTGGATGTTCTGCAGCAAAAACAGGGGTGAATAGAAGTAGAAATGAGTAAAATGTGCTGGCACTGTGACAGTGAACTATAAGCATAGAACATATCTATGTGAGTCCCTGACCTGTACGGAACACAATTTAACTGACAATTTAAAGTTCTTGTACTAATAACCCACAGAACTAATCAAAATCAAACTTCATGTGAAGCATTCTCAGAAAGAGGACTGAAAATTGTTGAACAGGACGTTAAACCAAAACAAACTAAACTATTTTTCAGTAAGGTTGCCTATTACATGTAGGGTAACAAGTCAACTCGTACCTAAGTCAAGTTGTACCTTAGTCAACTCGTACCTACTTTTGGTCAACTCGTACCTTAGTTAAGTCGTACCTTAGTCAACTCGTACCTATGTAATTTTCATACCTATTTTTTAGATTTATTTTATCAATATTATTATTTTATCTATCTATCTATCTATCTATCTATCTTTCCTTCCTTCCTTCCTTCCTTCCTTCCTTCCTTCCTTCCTTCTGTCCTACATTCCTCATGTAGTGTTTAAAAACGTTTTAGTTCAACCTGTATAAAGCAAGCATATATGTTCGAGTCAAAACGCAGAACATATTATAACCCACATCCATTTAAAGCACGCCGATTATCTTTTTTAAAGATATTTCTTGTTTAATGATGTTTTGTTTATTGGTATGTTGTTAAATGTACCATTCAACTTTTTTTTTCAGAAATGTTGGGAAGAGGCCATCACTTTCTCACCTGAAATATGGTTAACTTCAAGTGCTTTGCTTTAGAGACTTCACAACACAAAACACCCAGCTCCCCTTAACAAAGATCTCTTCAGAATATACATCACAATCAAATTTGTTTCAATGAAACACAACAACAAATCCTGAAGTGTTCTCATATTCTTGTGAACAAATAAACATACTTTCCATCCAGAATGCAGTCTTGTTATCATTGTGTTAAATCATTCAGTAAGTGTGCATGAATCGTTGAATTCTTTCCAGCTTGGATTCTTCAGTTCATCAATACATACAATCAAGATCTCACATTTGTATGTTTTTTCTCTAGTATGGAATTTCTCTCGTGCAGCTTTTCAAACTTTTTTCCTATATTTTCCTGTTATATGTACAAGTTTGTGTGACTTCAATGCACAAGATTGTGAAAAAGATTTCCCACATGTCTCACACGTATAAGGTTTCTCTCCAGTATGTACCCTCCTGTGTGTTGTCAGGTTTCCCTTATGAGAAAACCATCTCCCACATATCTCACAATAGTAAGGTTTCTCTCCAGTATGAATTCTTTCATGTCTTCGGACAACCGACTTTGATGTGAACAGTTTGTTACAATACTGACAAGGCAATAAACCTTGAGAAGCAATGGATGATCTGTCAGGCTCTTGATATCCCAGTGACACTGAAAAAGACAATGTTTTTGATATTTAGACATATCACAATTTTGGGGCGGATGGTGATCTAGTGGAAGACTACCTGACTCTGGAGCAAGAGGTCATGAGTTCAATACCTATATATATTATATACCTCTACTATTTGGTAGTGCTCGGTATCGGTCAATTTTTTTTATACAATATGTGTATTGATACAAAATGTTCCATATTCGAGGTATCATTTGATACTTTTTCACCTGTGAATCCGGTTTTTGCATGAAACTTATCGAAGTGATTCATGCTTATAGGGGCAAATTTAACATTGTTAAAACTGCAATCTGACATACAGGAAAATCTAAACAAGAGGACCAATGGTCCTGTAAACGCTCACCTGAGATCTGCTGCATATACCAATAAACATGTTTGAATATTATGGAATTTAACCCCAGTGCAAGGGCAGATGAAGCCCTTCCAGGGCCATTTTCTTCTTTTTTTTCAGAATAATCAATATTCTGTCCATTTGCCAATTTCCTGCTGGCTTTTCCCTTCAAATGACATTTTAACAATTTTCCCCATTTAAATGCATGGTCAACCCATGTTGACCTTGCCATAAACTGGGTCAAGGTCATCACAGGGTCATGATTTATGTATACATTGCAGTACTTAAGCCATAGATGCTTCAAACCAAGTTTCTTTGAAATAGGTCCACCTGTCCGGTTCCGGAGAAGAAGATTTTTGAAGGGTTTTTACCATATATGGGCATGACGGCCATCTTCGTCATGTGACCTTAATTATGTATATATACATTGATTCCCCCATTCTATAGATGCTTCACATGAAATTTGGCTTTGATTGGCCAAGCGGTTTCAGAGAAGATGTTTGAATAGTATGAAAATGTACATGTATAATGCCCCGGGGTTGGGGCAAATATGCCCCTGGGGTCCAATTTTTTTCAGAATCATTAATAGTCAGTCCTACAGCCCATTTTCTGCAAGACTTTCACTTTAAATGACATTTTAAAGGTTTTCCCCATTCAAATGCATTGGCGACCTATGTTGACCTTGCCGTAAAATAGGTCAAGGTCATCCAAAGGTCATAATTTATAAACACATTGTAGTACTTCAGTCTCCGATGCTTCATGCCAAGTTTCATTGAAATCGGTCCATTGGTTCAGGAGAATAAGATTTTTGAAGGGTTTTTACCATATATGGGCATGGCGGCCATCTTGATCATGTGACCTGGATTATTTATAAACACATTGATTCCCCCTTCCCATAGATGCTTCCTATAAAATTTGGCTTTGATTGGCCCAGTGGTTTCAGAGAAGAAGATCTTTGAATATTTTTGTAATATACATGTATATTGCCCCGGGGTGGGGGCAGACCAACCCCTGTGGTCCAATTTTTTTTCAGAATTACCTACCTTTAGTCCATTTGCCCATTTCCTGCAAGTTTTGCCTTTCAAATAACATTTTAACAATTTTCCCCATTCAAATGCATGGGCGACCTATGTTGACCTTGCCGTTAAATAGGTCAAGGTCATCCAAAGGTCATAATTTATAAACACATTGTAGTACTCCAGTCCCCGATGCTTCATGCCAAGTTTCGTTGAAATCGGTCCAGTGGTTCAGGAGAAGAAGAATTTTGAAGGGTTTTTACCATATATGGGCATGGCGGCCATCTTGGTCATGTGACCTGGATTATTTATAAACACATTGGTTCCCCCTTCCCATAGATGCTTCATATAAAATTTGGCTTTGATTGGCCAAGCGGTTTTAGAGAAGAAGGTCTTTGAAAATGGTGGACGACGACAGACGGACGGACGACGGATCATGGCCATCCTATAAGCTCACCTTGTGAGCCTAATGGCTCAGGTGAGCTAAAAAATGTCTTGACCAAAATCAAGAATCAAAGATGCATGAATCAATCATCATTATGAATGGTTTGGCAAATTTCTTCTACAAAATTATTATGCATTACCTTGAAATGTTTTATTGATATTTTTTCCGATACAGACTGGATCGATTCGATACAAGTATCAAAGCCTCAAAAGCGGTTTTTGATATATATCACGATTCGATACCTAGCCCTACTATTTGGTGTCCTTGAACAAGACACTTAAGCTCCCTACAGTACTAATTTAAACCAAGGAAGCAGTGGCTCCATGCCAACATGACTGAAAAATTGTTGATGGGGATATCAAGCCATATCCAAACCAAACTAAATATGCAGCTCATTTCACTCGAGTTTGCAGTTTGAGCACTAAGGGCAATCAAGTTTGTGTGTAAATCAGGGAACTTTTCATTCTATTTTAAAAATGAAACAGTGTACCTTGTGCCATGTGTGCTTAAAAAGGTACAATTAGGCAAAGAGTAACCTGTATAATTTTTCTAAACTGAAAAGAAAAATCATTCCTTCCTATAAGTTTCTTAAATTTGTAAACCTAGTCACCATAAAATTCTGGTTCCGAAAGGCCCTCACCTAAAAGCGTCTTTAACCCAACATTATATTTGGAAATCAATTCATAGTATCTATGGAAAAATTTAGGGAATGTTTTTCGAAGTTTATGATACCGATAACCCTGTTGGAGAAGTTTGGCCGTTAAACATTTATTTTGAGTGTTGAAGTCCGTAACATGAATGCAGACTCTAGCAAACATAATAAGTTTAGAAATGTATACACCATAAGAAGCACGACTAGGAACGTCACTATCCAAAAATGGAAAATTTACTATATCAAAGTCATCACGCTTATCATAAATTTTAGAAGAAACAATTAAGTCCATTTGCAACAGAAAGATGTAAATCTAAAAAGGTGAGATATTGGCTTCGTTCAACTGTAGTTCAGGTGGATAAATTTGATTGACCATACCTTCAAAATAAGGGTTGTCAATGTTCAAAAGGTCATCGAGGTACCTTGAAGTCGAATTAAAAGCCTCGATAACATCAGCTTGATTATCTTGGTTAAGAGAATCCATGAAATCTCTTTCGTAGCAGTATAAAAATAAATCAGCTACGAGAGGTGCGCAATTGGTACCCATCGGAATTCCAACAATTTGTCTGTATAACTTGGTCCCAAATCTAATACATAAATATTATCCAGGAGATAGGATAAGGCGTCGCACACATTCTGACATGACCAAAGTGTATACCGACTTTGGTCACTGGAAGTGAAAAAGGCCTTTCTGTCATTACAGGCCAAATAAAGAGAACCATAGTTTTTTTAATGCCCTTTTGAAGGTACACTCTATCAAATCCAGAAGTTTTTCTTTTATTAGATTATGTGGTAATGTTGTATACAGAGTAGAAAAATCGTATGTGGACAAGCTCGTCGCACGAAACCCTCTACACTTCAATTTACAGAGCACCTCGCCAGAATTTTTTATTGACCAAAACCAATTTTTATTTGAAGTTTCATACACTGTCTATTTAGCATTTTATCTTTAGGTATTGTTGTCACCTCTTCTGATAAATACATTGTAAATATTAGGTTAAAACACATTTTTATTTCAAAATTCTTTACACAAAATATACAATGCATACTAAGAACACACATTTGAAATAGGATAGGGACAAAAGCAGAATTCTATCAATTTTAGCAGTTATTTATCGGTATCTGTACATGGCCAAAATTCCACATCGTAAAAGAAATATTTCCAGCAACTATAGACAAAGGTTTGTCTAGTGGTTGGTGCACTATCATCAGGATAACATGTCCGGGCAATAAATACGCCACTAAACCCCCTTTTATATAGTATACCTAATTTTCTTATTTTTCATCAAAAACTTACATTGTGGGTACTTGTTAGAACCGCCTCGAGGCAGTTCTGATGGCTACCCTGTTGGGATAGAGCAAGTCATCTTGCTCTTCATGAGAGCAAGTCATCTTGCTCTTCATGTGTTTTGTATTTTTTGGTGATGTTTTGTTTATTGGTATGTTGTTTCAGAAGCCATCACTTTCTCACCTGGAATATGGTACTTCACAACACCCAGCTCCCCTTAATAATCTTCAGAATACCCATACCGAAAAAAAGTACATTTTAGGCACATTTTTGGGGTACATAATAAGTACAAAAAAGGTATACCTTTTTTGTACAAGATTGGCCCACTATCTGAAACTGAGCCAAACTGATACAAAATAGGTACATCTATAGTTTTATATAGAAGGTACCTATTTTGTGCCTTTTTCATATATGTTTATACATGTACCAAAAATGTACTCAGTGTGCCTGGCATGTACCTGTATACCTGCTATGTGCCTTTGTACCAATAATGTGCCCTATTTAAATAATATATTTATACATGTACCAATAATGTACCTTGGGTGCCTAGAATGTACCTAGTATACCTAAAATGTACCCGTGTGCCTAAAATGTACCTGGAAAAATAGGTACATTATAGGCACAACATTCAAATGTGCCTAGAATGTACCTTACATAGGGGTACATTTTTGGTATACCATCATAGGCACATTATAGGTACATTTATAGGTAAACCTATAATGTACCTAAAATGTACCCAGAAACTGTGCCTATAATGTACCTACAAATTGTACCTAAAATGTGCCTATATCATCAAACTGTCCAATCACATTCAAGAAATTTTTTCATGGATGTACTTATAATGTGCCCCAGGTACATTAAAGGCACATTGTAAGCACCAATCAGATGCAAGGCTAAATGATTTTTGAAAAATTCTAAACCAATCAAATGTGGTATAATGGGCTAATTATGTTATCCTGAAATTGTGTCCTTTGAACCCAGATCCCTTGTCAAGATCATTCATTTGTTGGTCAATAACTGAAATTATTGAAACTGACATTAAACCCAAAGTACACATGCACACACGTAACAACAAATTCTTGCAAGGCATTGATTTAGTAAATACAATATTCATTCTAATTAGCGCACAGGGTGCTTAACTTTTAAGAATGGGGTTAAGTTAAGACAACAAAATATTGTTCAAATTAGCGCACACCACAAATAGAAAGTTAGAAACAACACATCATAGGGTGAAAGTACATGTTAGAAATATAAAACAAATATGTAATTTAGAGTTACAACATTTGGCTAAACATTAGTGTATTGATCATTTAAGCTAAAGTTTTAATACGGATAATTCAATATTTGTGCATAGAATTTGTTTGAAACATCAATATGCTAGTCAAACTGTGTGGGTTAAGCCAAATATTTATCGGAAATGGCTAGGGTGTGCACTTATTGGAGCATGTGCCCTAATTAGAACGAATATGGTACATTTTAATCATAGCCTGCAATCTTCATTAACCCAATGCTTCAGACCATATTTCTTCATCAATTTGAACTGTTGACGAATATGTTCAAAGGAGAGTCAGACAGAAATATTAGAGAAACTCTGAGATTTAATGTATAATACAAGCCAAGTAGGTACCACCCCTGGCTGAGTGGTTAAGAGCGCAGATATTTCATAACAGCAGTTAACCATTTGATCATCTCATCGCTGTGTCTGGTCTAGGTTCGAGCCCCACAGGGGGTACGCAAGACAAGCCAAGGTCTGCTTACGGATTGGCCAGGTGCTTTTTCTTAAGTTCTCCTGATTTTGCCCCACCTATTGATTGGTCTGGCCAATATGAGCTGAAATAATCTTTAAAGGGAAGTAAAACTAAAAAAAACAAGCCAAGTAACAATAAAACAAACAGGTAGTGTCTATAAACTATCTTGCCAGACATTGACTATCAGTCAGGATACTGATCACTCTTATGATACTGTCACTGTCACTATCACAGTACTATCATAGAATATGTAAAAGAATTTAAGAAGTCCTATGTTCCAAAGTACCGGTAAGCAAAGAAACAATAGCTCTTCCAGTCACAATTATTTTACATCGGTGAACTAGTTCAACAAACTGTTTTCCTTGTTTTCGCGAACACTTGTGAGCCCCGTAATTTTTCTTCTCATGGCCGAGCGAATTTCAGAGGCCTTGCTTGTTGTACCTTGGAGAAGGGAATAATCTGAAATAACAAGAAACATACAAAAGGAATTTAGGCCCTCCATTATAAAAATTATTCCTCTGATAGATTGCAAGATATAAAAAGGTACAAGTAGGCAATGATCTGGAAACGGCGCAACCAGAAAGAAATTCCCACGCCAAATATAAGATATTTGGGTGCTGATCAGTCCTGATCATTGCTAAACTTAAGCTTTTATTCTTACCTTGCATTTGGGATTGCCATCTTTCTCATATTATCCATTTTAAAAGTTTAACAAATTTGTTTCAAAATGTATCAAACATTTAATTTTTGTTTCTTGCTAAACATCGGACATTCTGGTCAAGAGCTGAGGTCATCAGACGAGATATTTGTTGCCATAACAGTGTTCCTGAGCCGAATACATATATATGAAAGAAAGTTAATCAATACTCAGGGCTTCTCTAATCATCAGTATCTGACAACATGCAAAAGAATGTGCTTGCTTGTCAAAACCAAATACAAGCCCAGATATGCTACACTGCATTATATGGGCCAACATCTAAATCAATCGGCAACTGTATGGCTATGGATATTTGGTATCACATTTGTCAGGATAAGACAATTTGCAAAAGCTTTTTCATTACATGTGCTTGAGAGGAAAAAAGTAACATACCAACAATTGCAGTGACAATTTTTTGATTTAGTCCTGGTTTTCCATTGGCCCCAGTCAGATTGCCTGCTTCAACGAGTTCGGCATTTGAATAAAATACTGAGAGCAGGTGTCTGGCCTTCGCTGTCTGTGACTCAGCCTTCTGAACGGTTCTTAGGGTCGCTGGGTACACATAAACCCCTGTGCCTGGCATTAGTTCTACCATCTGTAAGTAACAATAAATTGTACAATGATGATCACTAGAATAACTAGATTCTGTGTTTTTCATTTTTTCCTCATTAAAAATACAGTGTTATATTTCTAAAACATATATTTCATGATTTTTCAGCTTTTTGCCGCTTTCTACCAGTTTTGTCAGAATGTCCGAAGGTACATTTTGTAGCGTTGAGGTTCATATAATTTTTGCTCATGAAATCAAACACAACTTCACCTTATATTGTTCAGCTTGTTCTGCTTTAACCAGACCTGCCCGAGGTTTCCCATCTTTCTGTAGACGTTCTTGGCAGTCTGTAGTATTCAATGACGCACCTGTAATAAAAATATCGAATTTCTTAAAAAAGAGGAATAAATCTTTAAACTCAGTATTCTTTTACATATCTTTTGTAACATTTGATCCTTTTTATTTTGAAAATTAAGCTCAGAATATATCCCAGGCTTATAATTAACACTTTGCTCCATAAAAGTACTAATGTCAACAAATTCAAAATTTTCCAACTTAAAGCTTTAATATTTTGTTGATTTCACATACATGCAAATAGTACACGTACTGACAGGCCTTTCATGCAGATCTTAAAACATTTGATTGATTTCTTACTTTGATTAGAAATTTGCTCCCGCAGAACCATATTTTCATTCTTGCTTCTCCTCAACTTCTGTTCTAAATCTCGACATCTTTCTTGTAGAGACATGCAGGTTTCACATGGCTGACAAGGATTAGTCTTTCCCTATCAAAGAATTGGTGTTACATTTTAATTTAATTGCATCCATTGCTGGACATTCTGTTTTTACTTTCTTCATGCAACAGGCACACAAAAAATCACCAAATTCATATATGCATTTATTCTTTAATATGTAAACTGTTGGAAGGTTAAGTTTATAAAATACTTCGGCGCCCAGGGATATCCATCGTCGGGCAGCTTACTCAATCTGTTGAGTCGTCGTTTTTGATTCATCAGGGTGATAATCATGATTTATTTGTTTGTCCTTGATGATTCATTGACTAGTAGAGATTCACCACGACGACCGAACAACTAACTAAATGTTGTGAACCACTGCAGAAGATGAGGGTGTGGTTAGGTCCCTGTAAAACTGGTTTAAAGCCCCCAGTAATTTTATATAACTAATCGTTCCAAGGCGATACTTCTGTTGTGGTACTAATTGTTTTGTGTTTTGGAGTTGAATTTTGAGCTTTATGTATGTTTTCATATTTTAGTTCAGTTCAGGTAACTGAGTGGCCACCTATTGGGGAATAGCTACTCACTTGGCTTACTGTAGTGTCATTTTAGTTTTTTCCCACCCCTTGGTTACGGAGTGGGAATTTCTTTCTGATTGCGCCATTTCCTGATCATTGCCTACTTGTACCTTTTTTCATCTCTTATAAACAATGTTGATGATATTGAATCCATTCTTGCTTAAAACAGAATTAAAAAAAAAATAATGTGTACTTACATCACTTTCAGTTTCATTAATACCAGAAAAGTTTGTCTCCTGCTCAGAAAGATCAAGGTACGAGTGTGATTCATGGGATTCATCAAGGACCTGAAATCCAATAAAACACTTTAAAATTTAAGATCACTTTTTCCTACATTCACTTGAACAAAACTTGTACACCACAACCTCTTTATAACACTCTTGTTGTGATTCAAATAAATTTCTGTGTTAGCAATTTAGCAATCCAGTGTTTGTTATGAGAGTAGAAATACATTATAGAAAAAATACTCTAATAAATGGCTAATTCTGGCGCATATTTGTAAAAAAAAAAAAAAAAAAAAAAAAAATGAATCACACTAAGGGCAAAAGCTTAATTCTCTTTCCTCGATTCAACTGCTAACTTAATAGACAATTTTTTTCTGATAGATTCCTACAATCATCATTATAACTTACTCTGTCCAGACATGAGATACATGAAACTTACCATTCTGGCTTCTTGTAGAGCTGTTCCAAGAGGATGAGTTCTATTAGCTGGACCTGGAACTGTAAATTGTTTTGTTTCGGTGAAACTAGAAATATGTAAAACCAAATAAGGTCAATAATTGCATTTTGTTTAAAAGCCCTCAGTGTAAATTTTGTCATGCCTCTATATTTCAATGTGTTTCTGTTAATACTTTTCTTTCTTGTTAAATGATATGGAGATAACCCAAGCCTTTGTTTTCTGCAAACAGCATCTGGCAATCATGTATAAAAAAGCAAATATTTGAAGCAACTGATTTCATCAAATTACTGTTACTAGTTTACGGAATTCACACATTTGAGTACACTTATACCAAAGGGATTTTTTTTACCTTCTGCTCCAGAAATTAATGCAGTAAAGCTCTGGACTGGGGATGTTATCCCGGGCATAGAATGCCATGATAACTCTGGCCTTGGTCTCACTGGCATTGGCCTTACTACCGTCCATTCTTTGTCACCACCAGCCCCAGCTGTATACTGCCAGGCACCATTTGGAGAGGCAGCTGGCGTCGATGAAAATTGTGGGATACACCCACCTGGTGAACCCAAACTAGTGTTAAGGGTTTGGGTTCTCAATGGTGTCCTGGATCCCGGTTCATTGATGTTGTCTGTACTTGCATTTAATGCAGGTTGTTGTATCTGTTAAAAGCATTTTAAAATAAATGTAATGTAACTGAATGATCTCTACATTTTGATAACATTATAGAGATAACAAAACAATAATTAAAGTCATAACTGATTGTTTGGCAGCAAGTGTAGGCATGTTGTTTATATACTGTATCCCAGGATCAAACAAAATATAATGGTACAACAAACCCAGTATGTCCAAGTTATTCAGTGGAGAATGTGATAATACTCAAACGCTTTTAAGAGATGGGAAAAATTGGGCTTTAAATTTTTTTATATAATATTAGATGCTTTTCTATAATCTCTGGAATAGGCGTGTGTCCACCTTTAATGTGACAAAATCCATTTAAGGGTCATATGGTAGACAGAATCTTACACTTATGGTCATATCATATGAAATGACCACTTGTGTTACTGTATGATCTTCTAATGTATTGATATGTTTTGTTAAATATTTACCTTCTCTTTGAAAGCCTCCAATGACTGCAGGAATGAGGTATTTCTTGCAGCCTCCACAGCTTTCTTTTTGGCTGTCTCCTCTTTGGCTAATCTTTTCCTTTCTGCCTGTGTTACTGAAATACAATGCATTCATATGAACCATATTACCACAACAAAACACCTCTTAAACAATTAATATGCTGTGTTTTAATACATGTATATCTGGAAAATGCATGAACACTTGGAAAACTAAAGGGCGGCTAACACAGGCTTACATGGAAATGTGGGGTTTGACCTGGTTGAAGTTTGAGCCCTTGGGTATATATGCATTTTTCTTCACACTTTCTCTCTCTCAAGTTACGTTATTCGCAGGGGGTGGGGGGGGGGGGGGCGGGGTGTGGAGGGTCCAATTGCCCAGAAGGAGTCTGACTGAAAATTTCAAAATGGCAAAAATTAAGGAAAAAACTCCAGGGGGGTTCCGGACCCCCTGTCCCCCCTCTGGATCCGCCCATGAGTTATAATAGCAATGGTCCTCGAGCAGCTAAGCAAAAGTGCATGTATCATTTACAATACATCTAGGCAAATTACAAGATACTTTGTATATTATACAAACCATGGTCATTATCAGTTTTCTTGCTTGAATTCTTTCCTCTGTCATCCTCTCCATTTTGTTGAGCATTGTCATCCACTTGTTTCTGTTTAGTTTTTTCTGAAAAAATAATATGAACATGAAGAATACATCATATACATAATTATAGTTGTTCATATTAGGTCTGTTTCGAATATTTCTGAATAATAATTAAATCATTTATAAGCAGCATGTGAGGTTGAGTGAAAACGACTTACAATGTACAGTCTGTAAATTAGCCCAGTGTTAATCGTTTATACAGTTACTTTTCAGTTTCTCTCAACTTTTTTCATACCCTGCTCTCTATCAGTTTTTCCCGCTCTTCTCTGCTTTTGACCCTCAGTCTGTGTGTTGGCATTTATCTCTTTCTGTTGTACATGGTTATCATCCTGCTTTTGTTTCTTCTTATCTACAAGATAGTGAATTAAATACAGTGGGTTGCTTCTTACAACAGATCAGGTAAAAATTGATCTGGCTCATAAGTTACAAAACAAACATGAAGAGAAAAGCAAGTATCTACTAGCATGCAAATTCCTTGTGACTGTTTCGCGGAACTTTCGCATAACACTAATGGGAGTGTTGCGAGAATTTTCATGTGTCGTGAACTAGTCGCAAAGGTTTTAGACGTTTAAAAATTTCATGTGAATCAAGTCGCCAAACCCATCACAAGACTGTCACTCAACTAGTTTCCGACTAGGTCCAACACACACTGAACATGTATCATCACAGAAGGAGGCTTTTAAGAAGCTTGAAATGTTGAACTTAAGATGAAGAGGGATTGTACTTTCTGTGTGGTGAAAACAAAGACACAAGTTCTGCATAGCTAATCTGCACCTTTGTTACACATAGGCAAAAATAATCCCAATTTTTTCATGACCGATTGATTCTTTTATTTACTCCAATTTCAGAAGAGCGAAGCAACACTAAGGTGAATACATAATCTATGTTTAAGCAAAAATCTGAAAAAATAAGAATTCATTCTTTAAATCATTTCAACATGTTTAAAAATTATATGGCTTTGCTTTGAACAAATTTGACAATTTCAATATCTCCACCCTGACATGATTGAAAAATTGTTGAATGGGACGCTGAACCACTATAAAATACATTCTGAAGCCATCATCTGAGGTTAGAAGTAACTTTTTGTGGGTGGGGAGGTGGATGATGCTTTTAATACTTGTAACTTTAGTAACTTACCTGTCCGATCGGTGTTTCCTGCAGCTGTAGATTTCCTTTTCGTCCCTGTTTGAGGTGGTGCAATTCTCTTGCTTTCTAGTTCTTTCTGTAGCGATTTCAGCTCTTTCAGATCACCTGTGAGAGCAAAGAAAAAATGTTTCGTTACACAGCTACTTTCTACTTTCGTTTTGATTCAAAGTAGTACACGATACAAATATATCGAGTTAAGCCGTTTTGAGATGTAGATCGTAAACCGAGTCATACGGGTTACCGACTTTTTTCCTTTTTTTTTTTTTTTTTTTTTTTTTTTAGATTGGGCAGAATTATCAATAATTTCAAACAACACTTTCTTGTAAGGTTTTCAGCACTGATTTCGTATTGCATTTCAGCGGGAAGATGAACGATCATCAGTGGAAGATATTAGAATGTTAAAATGAGAGTTTGCTGGCCCGGTGAATCGCAATTAAAATCTCAAAGCACATGCACGCGTAACAAGAGTTCACAATAAGAAATATACATAGGTCTACTTACAGGATATCGCTATGATTTCTCCAGTATAATAATTCCTGAAACCGCGAATTTTGGTTTTGATCTTCTCGCCGACTTTATACTGATCAACACTCTTTCTTGGTTCTTCAACGTCTTTTAACAAACAAGGATAATATGTATTGTCATCCCAAAATCCAAGCGCCCTTAATTCTGCCATATTTAATTCACTTCAGTCTATTCTTTTCAGTTATTTCTCAAAAATAAAACACAAATCAAAAACAATGGCCACCTTCCTTATCATGGATTTATTCCCTCGAAAAAATTCAAAAGCAAACGATCTATGATTGGATAAGCACATGTTTTATCTTCTTATCAGCAGCTGATTGGTTAATGCAATCAGAGGTGGTTTATGGGTAGTCAGCTTCATCAGGCAATTAGCGCGTCTCATTATGTTAACACCTTCGTAATATTGCAATGTTCTAGGGTGTAAAAATGTTATTTTAGACCCTCTCCCAATTTTTTTTTACTCGCATACAAATTGTAGATTTTGTTTAGAAAAGCCAAAACGATGAACTTTAAGTGTTACAACAAACATACATACGTCTTTTAAAACATAAACGACTAGGCGGGTCAAAATAGCTGGATAGCTGGGTGTTAGTTGTAGCTGGATGTTCCCGTGCTTTATAATAAATTTGGCCAAAGAAGTAAGATAAGATAGACGTCATGCTACGCATTTTTACTTAGCTAAGCAATTTCTGCTTCTTAGACGCCGACTGTCTAGTGGTTGGGGAAAGCCAGGGCAGTTCTCGACGTTCGATCGGGAAATACCCTGTGAAACCACCGCGTCCAGAAGGTGACTTGATACATACCGATGCAGGACCCATTAATAGTTGTTTTTTGTTTTGTTTTTCAATAATTGATAATTTTTGCCGTCCTCGCCAATGGGATTCGAACCTGCACGGCAGAGGTACATAGCTAGTCAGAAGCCAAACGCACTACCGACTGAGCTCTCCAGGCGCCCCAAAGAGCTATCCGGACGCCCCACAACAAGCCGAACACACACAGACACACACACATATGGCGGAGGCTGGTATCGAACACTAGACCACCCATTCAGGAGTCTTCCACTAGGCTACCGCTCTACCCCAAAACAAAAGAAGCCAGATTGTTTAATTTCACGATTGTTGATTCCTGTAAATGCACAAATATTTCTACAAGTCGTTGTAAAATGGTCTTATGACGTCGTAACGTATGTACGGATAACCAGGAATGCTGACATTGGACGAAAACAAAGTCAATAAAAGTGACATTTTATCGCACGTTCACTCAATAAGGGATCCTAATACACTATCTACGACGTTGACCTTCCGTGTATGCATTTTCTTTTATTCTTTTATTTTTGAGACATTTTTCCCTGTGACTATTTTACCGTCCACCCCTTGCACTCAACAGGTAAACGTCCAACAATACAGGACACGTGTAAAGCGCCATGTAACATCACGAAAACAGGTCCGTGTAAGGTTTACCCTTCAGAACAAAGAATGTGGGTACTCGTTAAAACCGCCACGGCGAGGAGGTTCTAAACGTGTACCCACAATCAATGTTTTGTGCACAAATATCAAAAGCATCGACAGTTTTCCGATGAAATTTTCAATTTTACAGCCGAAAAAATATAGATTTATAGGTTATTGAATATTCAATGTTTTTAGCAATGCAAAGTGAACGGGACAATTTATTGGGCATACTTGAATTATAATATATATCGCCGCCCGCATGGGCTGGTTTTTCGTAATGAGCATTGCAGTATTTTATAGGTGATCTTTAAACTAACTCTGCTCGAGTCCGATAAAAAAAAAAAAAAAAAAAAAAAAAAGAAAAAAAAAAAAAAAAAAAAAAACAGAAATGACAAATATAACAAATATCCGATTCCCATAAGTAAAACAGTAGTCACACAACATTAGCGTATAAGTGAAACGCGCGCCGAGCGTGTTGAAAAAACATACGCCAGACGCACGTCGGAGACACGTCCAAGGCGCGTTAAGCGCGCGCTGGGTACGCTTGGTGTACGTCCGGTGCGCGTCGCGTTTGGGCTAAATAAAATTTTAAACATGCTTAAAATTTTTCTAGAAGTTGGGCGTGTGAGCTACACGCTACAAGTACGTTCCACGCACGTTACAGGCGCGTTGAATACGTTTCGAACACGCGCCGCGTCTGTAGCGCGTGCCTAGCGTGTCTGGGACGTACGACAAACGTACTCCAAAACTTTGAGATTTTTTATACGTCCGGCACACGCATCAGTCACGCGCTAATGTGTGACTGCAAAAGCGAGTTAAAGGAATAAATTAATTTTATACGTCCAAAATCTTGAGCGTGTTGAGATTTTTCATACGCCCGGCGCGCGTAAATGCGTTATACGCTACTGTGTGACTGTTTTACGAATCTCACAAGAAAAAGAAACATTCAACGTATAAGAAAATAATGCAACTTGTTTTTATTAAAATGCCGACATCGGACACCATGAAGCGAGTCGGTTTGGTTTCATTGTGGTGTATATATTTGAATATTATATATGTTCACGAAAGAAAACTTCTTGCGACGGATTTCGTAGTTTCAAGTTATAAGTATGCTAGATACCATCCGTGTATTATGTACCCCCTCAAACCCAACTTTCATATAGCAAAACTGGGGTATGGAGGGATAAAGCTATTTTTCTTAATTTTGCTCAAAACATAGATTGTAGGTACTCGGCGTTAGAACCGCCTCGGCGAGGCGGGTTCTAACGTGTATCCACAATCTATAAGAAAAAAAGCAAACATTTTCTACTGAAAAATTCATTTTTTTACAACTTTAAAAATCTCTGTATATATTGCATGGACATGTTTTCGTAATGCAAAATAGATTAAATCTGGGTCCCACATTTCAGCTTGTAATAAAATTCTAGCCATCTGGTTAGAAATCCCCAAGACGTTTTTGATGTTCATCTACCCCGCTGAGAACCAGATTGTCATACTGTGCCTTTGACCAATTAGTTCATAAGTAATAATTTAATCACACCAGTCTCCGTTATTAATGATATGATATTGCCCTTATACATATGTGAATCTGGTCTGAAGAAAACGACCCGTTTTATAATATTAATGGCCGAATATTAATTTTTCAAATTTTCAGTTTCTTTTCATTTTTTTTTACGGTATTTTTGTATAGATACAAGCTTGCGCGGCGTCGGACACCGGCACGTTTTCAATACGTTGTTTGCACGCATGGCGGTTTAACTTACGGACGGATTGCCTTTATTACGTTGGCCGATGAACATGAGTGCAGCCACATAAGAAAACCAACAATCTACATATGCAAAAACAAAGACGCAGATCAGCTTTGCAGTAACTGAAAAGCTGATCAGCGCCTTTGTTTCCACTACACAGAGTTCTACTTTCTAAACCCAAAACTTCAAGCCCCTAGCCATCTTCTGTGCTTGTGCAGCTCGGTTTGTGTCGGACCTGGTGGGAAACCAAATTGTTGATTTTCTCATGACGCGACTCATTTGTGATCAACACGACAGGCATGTATGTACCAGCCGGGTATCGAACCCACAACCTCCGGATTTTTTAAGCGAATACGCAACCAGCTTAAGTTATATTCAATTCTACACCCCATCCCCTTTAAAAGTGATAATAGAAAAATAAAGAAGTGCATTCGTGAAAAAAAAGGAACATTATAATATAAACGGATGTGAAAGAAATTACAAATGCGCATGCTCATTGCATGCTGCATTTTCAGTTATAATGCGCGCCTATGGAAAATCTTGCGCATCACCATTTTATTTCAGCCGTTAACATTCGCTCGTGTCTAAATATGTTCATGAATCGAAAATCACGAATAAGAAGTTTTCGTAAGAAGTTTTACAAAACGCGCTCGTTTCCATGAGAGACACAAACTTGTGCGCGTGACTCCCGCCACAAACCTGCACGTGCGAGCAAAACATTGTTCGTTTCGTGGTTGCATCCCGCAGTGATTCAGTCAAACCACACGGGAAGACATATGGTGCTTAACTGTAACGAAAAGGCCACATGATTTTTATTACCGAATTCAATGTTTTAGGAAAATTCGACGAATTAAGTGGTACAGTACATGTAGCTTTGACATCACTGTTGACTCGTTCCTAGCCATATAGGTGGTAAGGGGGTACCAGTTAAACATCAGTAGTGAACGGATTTTGTCACGTGAGATAAAACTTTATTCCTATTGGACCATCCTTGCTGTATCAGGTCACTTTCCATGACAACGGTGGCGGTTTGAAACATTATTCATTAATAATATCACACAGACTGGTTCTCGTCAAGAACTGTAGTGGAAGGAGACGAACTCGGGCTACTTTAATTGTGACCAGAAGAATGAATTCTGTGAAAAAGAAATATTATAAAGACTACAGAAGTGATGAATCAATTGGCGTGCCGAGAAGGACGTCGTCTAGATGGAAACACGCTGACGGAAAGTCACGAAAGTCGATAGCAAATGATGGAATCACACCCGCGAGTGAAAATGAAAGTCAGTGCTATTCTAAGCAGGATATAGATGACTTGCACAATGGTGAACTGCTGAATGTGCGATCTTTTCATAGCCAGGTATTGGCAGAATTTAAATGTCATGCTTACGAGGCGTTTAATGATCCTGCATTGGAAGAAGTGAATTCAAAAAACAACTTGAGAGAGGAGCCGTGCAGGGTTTCAGACGTTGATGATGATGATTCTGAGGATGACGATCGAGGTTTTTCGGACACCATAAAAGGTAGGAATCAGCTATGATTCAGCTATATTCACTCAAAACATATATAATGTAACACTGCATGACTGCACAGCCATGAAACGATTACCGGTAATTTTATTACATAGCCATTCCAATGCAACCAAAGTTTAACATCTTAGTCAACAGCTATCGTCATGTTGGGACTTTTCTTGTGGGACATCTATCCAACATTAGCATGTAATGTCATCCAAAGTGCGCTACTCGGAAAATATAGCAACTAATGCTTACATGTATGGAAGATTTGACTTGACCGCTTTTACAGGGCAGGCATATACCCGAACGGTTAACCAGGTACTCAGATTATTATTCAGTAAGTTATGAGCTTCGTCTGGAAACACGAGCAGGCCATCTATTTTTGACGGCCCTAATGGGCTGGTGCCAATATTGTATTGAATTACAAAAGAAGCATGGACAACCACTATTCAAGAAATCGAGACTAACGACCTAAAAAAAGGCATTCATGTACACTCATTACTTTTTTCCCTGAATTTTCAGATTCAACTGATGATCAAGAGACCACATCAAAGCTATATCAAGGAGCGAGCATCACAGTAGCTGCGAGTATCTTATTGATAATGGCTTTTGCTCTTAAACATTGTCTAACTGGAGAGGCTTTAGCCGACCTACTGCTGCTGATTGAGGCACACTGCCTGTCACCTAACCAGTGCAGAAAAACTGTAACAATGTTTACAGAGTACTTTAAGTCAGTGCGTGCTCCTTTAGAGTATCATTACTTTTGCTCAAACTGTCATTGTTATTTTGGACTAGTGCAGACTGCTCAATGTTCAGAATGTGACAAGAATACACAGAATGATGTAGCCTACTTCATAGTGATTCCCATAGTGCAACAACTGACTACACTATTTCAAGGTACAGTATAATAGGCTTGTTTTTTGTTTTGTTTACGCCCGCAATTTAGCACATCTTCTTAGTCCACAAAGGCGTAACAATGGCATATTTTCTGGGCGAAAATGTTTAAATTCCGCCTTGATAACGATCAAACATTTTGTACAGGTAAGTAACATGCTTAATATAGTGGCACTATAAGGCTTATAGTGTTGTATATTTATTCTGAACTATAACATGCATGTAAATTCAAATGAGAGTGAAGCATACAGAAGTTTTTTTGTTTTTTTTTCAGACAAATATATGCTGAATCAGTTGCTTTTTTAAAAGAAATGTGGAGTATTAAAAAATAAGAGCAATGCCAAGTATTTTGCACACTCAAAAGCTAAATCAGAGAAGTTGAAGTAACCGAAATGAGTTGCTCTTTCCCTTAAGGTGGTCATTTGGTTACCTCAGCTTAACGAAATGAATATTAATAAGGTGAAAACAAAGGAGAAATATAAATCTAAATAAGTACCACAATACAAGTACCACCTTAAAAAGATCAGTAATATAAATTAAACCTCTTAAAACGCTAGACAACTGCACCCCCCCCCCCCCCCCCCCTTTTCTCGGATAGAGGCTTGAGGGTGGAGGATGAAAAATAGAGTTAATGTTAAACAGAGATCAAATAATTAGCAAACGAGTACTTGTTTTAAAATGAAATTATATGATATATATATTTATATTAATTTCAGATCGGTCTGTTCTAGAGGAAATAAGACTGTACAAGCAAAAAGTCAGTTCTAAGTCCCCTGATGCTGACATAAGTGATGTTACAGATGGACAGCTCTACAAAGAGAGGTTTGAGAGGAATGGCTATTTCCGAGGAGAAGCTGTCAAAAATGGAGAAGTCCACCTTTCACTACAAATCAACACTGATGGGGTTTCTCTTTTCCGTTCTTCCAACTTCAGCATATGGCCTGTATACTTTGTGATTAATGAGCTTCCACCAAGTATGAGGTATATAATTTAAGCGATAGTCAGAATATTTTGCTGGGCTCAACATTACATATCAACTTCATCATTTTTGTCTTCAGGTGGCAGAGCATTGCATCAAAAGCACACCAGTCCCAATAGTTAGTGTCCGCTTTGGGAGGGGAAGGTTGTATTTAAGTTGTTACAAAACGGTACCATTGGCTCACCTTAATTGATTGATACACTGCATTAACAGCTTTCTCTTCTCCCAAAAATGTAGCATCACCAACATCGCATGTCTAACACAAAAATATGAAACGAGTCTGAATAACTACAGAAAAGGGCCAATAATAAACAATGTCTGTATTCACGGGAGGACTGTATGGAAGATTGAAATACATTGTTGAATATGTCAATAAAAAATCAAGCTCAATATTTTTTATACTAGTAAACACTAGTAAACCTTTAGTATTTTCTCTCCTTATGTTTCAGATTCACTAGAAAGTTTAGAATCTTTGGTGGCCTTTGGTTTGGGTATTCAAAGCCAGACTTCAGAGTTTTTCTCAGACCATTTGCAGAGAGCCTACATGATCTATATCAAACTGGTAAGACTTGTTTCAGGAAAAAACTAACAAATTTAGTAGTAATAATGATCAATGCTTATAATTTTCACAGGTCCTGCAACCAGTGCTTAAACTGCAATCAGTGCTTAAGTATTGCACTGTTTGTTTGCATAGTTTAGGAAATTGTATCCGATTCAAAAAAGAGTGTTTTAATCAAACAATGGGCCAGTTTTAATAAAATTTGACATGTATAAATTCTTACACAAAATGGTTTCTGCCATAAATTTCTTAATGCAGTTCAATACCTAAATCATATTATACACCAGTCATTTGTATCCACGGCCTTCCTAGGGCCGGGGAATAACGGGGCTTTTAACTTTTCAAATTTTAAAGCCCGGGTAAAAGCCCCGCTCTGTGGGGCCAAATGTTTGGAAAAATCCCCGCTAAAAGCTCAGCCCTCTGGGGACTTACAATAATGAGGAGTGACGACAAATGACCTTAGCTATTTGAATAATCTTTACTAGCATATTAGGCATAAGTTAACCCAGTGGTTGCAGAGAAGAATTTGAAGACCCCTACAAACCCACACCAAAGTGCATTTGGCCTTAAATGAACTTAATTCATGCTCTTGAGATTTTGCATACTAGAATACAACAACTGTGGCTTGTTCTCATGAAATTAAAGTACATATTAAATGTAAAAATACAGCTAAATACTTAATTCAAATTAATGTTGAAAGTGTGGTTGGGCACAAAAATGCTTTAAAACCCCGGCACATCCCCGGCACTGCCGAGACTCGCCTGAGATTAAATCCAGGCACTTAAGCCCCGCTATGCCCCTGCTATCCCCGGCCCTAGGTGGCCTGGGGATTCAAATGACTGGTGCATTTAATATGAGCCGCCTCATGCATAAGCAAAAACAAAGGCGCAGATCAGCTTTGTGGTAACTGCGAAGCAGATCAAAGCCTTTATTTTCACTACACGGATAGTACAATTCCTCTACTTTCTAAATCCAAAATTTCCAGTCTCTAGCTATCTTCTGTGCTTGTACAGCCCGTTTTGTGTCGGACCTGTTCGGAAACCACATTGCTGGTTTTCCCACGATGCGGCTCATATTATATATAAGCCATATTACCCCTCAACATCATTTTTATGAATCCTTACTGTTTCAGGGTTCAGCTGTGGGGAGCTAAAGATCCGTGGATTGCTCCTTAATGGTGTTTTTGATGCTCCAGCAAGGTGCTTATTTCAGAACCTTGTGCAGTTCAATGGATTTTATGGTTGTCCCTACTGTTTAACACCTGGAGAAACTGTGAAAACTAGTGAAAGAGGACACACACATGCTTACCCTTTCAACAGAGACAGCCCTGATGGATGTGGAGATAAAAGAACTCATGCCATGTTTGAAGAATTTGGCAAGGAAGCAGAAGATAATAGAAAAAATGGAAAGACGGCCAACAAATTTGGCGTTAGGGGACTGTCTTGGTTTCTGTATGTGCCCAAATTTGACATTGTACGAGGAGTAGCTGTAGACTATATGCATTGCATCATGCTGGGGATAGTTAAAATGTTGTTGTCATTGTGGTTTGACAAGTCATACAGAAATGAAAGTTTTAACATAAGTGACAAGTTAACTGATGTTAATGAAAGACTAATGAAAATCAAGCCACCCAATTTCATTGGAAGAATGCCACGACCTTTGACTGATTTAGCCCACTATAAAGCAGCTGAATTTAAAACATTCCTTTTGTATTACAGCCTTCCATGTTTATGGGGACTGCTGTCTGATGAACTGTTTGCGCATTATATGCTTCTCGTACAGATATCTCAAACTCTATTGTCGGACAAGATATCTTTAGACCAGATTGAACAATGCCGAAAGATGGCAATGCACTTCTGCATCAATCTCTCTGTGTTTTATGGTCCACGATATATGACATCAAATGTCCATCTGTTACTCCATATTCCTGACAGAGTTTTGGATCTTGGGCCTTTGTGGGCAAATTCGTGTTTTTATTTTGAGGACTTCAATGGACAGTTAAGAAACCTGTTTCATGGAACGCAAAACATTGACAAGCAAATAGCATTTGCTGTTTGTATACATCAGTCTCTGCCACAGTTGTCTAGTTCGCTTACTTACGGAACCCCGGAGCATGAATTATTCACAAAACTGATGGGAAAAAGGATACCAGTGAGGAAGGACATGATTGGATCAGACATTTACATTGTTGGTGCAATAGATTATCTGAAACTGAAAAGCATGCTGTTTTCAGCACTGGTGTTGGTATTAAAACTGTATCGACATTTAAACGCGCATTGATTCGGGGAACAATAGTGCACAGTCAAGGATATAAAGCTGTGTCTAAACGAAATAGTTGTGTTATAAAATACGGAGCGAGTTTCGGCCTAATTCAGAAGTTTGTCAAAACTCAATCTGAATGTATATGCAAAAGTACAGATTGTAGCAGTCAATGCCAGTGTGAATCAAAGCATTATGCACTAGTAAATCAACTGCTAGTTCTTCCAATTCAGTTTCCAACTGACCCAATAAGTAGTTGTTCAGTAAATCATGTTACCGCTGTTTCAAATCCCAGTGACAAAATAGAGGCGGTTCTTGTTAAAGACATAGATGCTTTATGTGTATTAATAGAGAGTATCAAGGATGTTTGCTTTGTCGCATGGCCAGCAAATTCAATTGAGAAGGAGTAGCATTATTTGAAGTCAAAGTCTCAAATAAGAAAATGAGGTTGTTATTAGACTGAGATTTATAAACAAAGCACACTTAAATTCCTGGTGAGAAATCTTGTAAACTTTTTAAGTGACCTTTACAAATTTTCTGTCACTGAATGATTTGCAGGTTGTTGAATTCATGAGTCGAGGCCTCAAGGTTATATAACTTTTTTCATGCTCAGCTTAGACGGAAAATTATCCTGCTGATTAATTAGGAGGATAAATGACTGGCTTTTGTGATCTGCACATGTAATTTTAGTGCATTTAGCTTTTCAGAATTTATGAGGAATTATCATTTCATGCTCAGCTCATTCGTGCTCAACTCAGTTGAGCACGAAAAAAGTTTTTAGTCTCTAGGCTAGGTGTTCTTCAAATCATAGACAACTTTGAATGTCAAAGATTCAAGAACATTAATGAAAATTAAGTTCTCGCTAACATTTCTGCACCTAAGATTTTAGTTGTATATCATGAACGGAGGACTTGACAAACCATTAGGTTTGACACTTAAAGAGGTATAATTGTAATGCTGAAACCTTGTACATATAAACAGCGTCATGAGAAAATCAACATTATACATATGCGAAAACAAAGGCGCAGATCAGCTTCACAGTCACTGTGAAGCTGATAAGTGCATTTGTTTTCGCTACACAGATAGTATAATTCCTCTACTTTCTTCTAAAATTTCCAGCCTCTGACCATCTTCTGCGCATAAATGTACCGCTCGGTTTGTGTCAAACCTGTTAAGAAACTACATTATTGGTTTTCTCATGAAGCAGCTCTTATACATTTGTAAAATTTTGCTATAAAGATAAATGTACATGTATAATATTACCATGATGAAACTGTTTAGATTTAAATGTCCAAAGACTTAGATTCAAGTTATGTCAACAGTAAAAATTCAAGTCTTTAGTTTCATTCATAACACCTCTGAAAAGCTCAAGATATCAGTATTTAGAAATTAATTGCATCGATTCCAGGTCCCCTTATTGTTACTTCACTGTATGACAATCTAAACCTGTATATCACAAGGTTAAGTTTCATATTGATCAGTGCTGGACGCAATAAGGTTACTATAGATATTTCTCATACAATTTATAAGGTTACTATAGAAATTTCTCATACAATTTATGACCTTTAATGCAAATTATTAATTGGTGGTTGTTGAAAAAGTTTTTTCTCAGCCTCGCTATAAGCAAAACAGGCCTTTGAATACAATTACAAGAGACTGTTCTGAATGTCATTATTTTACGAAGTCCAACAAAAGCACAAAATAGGTACACAGAAAAAAAACTAAGTTCTCACTCCTCACAGAAAAGTCTATGTTCTTTTTTAGGTACATAATAGGCACATGGAAAAAAATCTAAGTTTTCAGCTGAATGAAGATATAAGATAGAAAAAAACTAAGTTCTTTTTAGGTACAATATAGGCACACGTAAAAAAAACTAAGTTCTTTTTAGATACAAAAAAGGCACATGAAAAAATGACTAAGTCCTGAAAAGCACAAAAAAGGTATAGTGAAAAATGTCTAAGTCCACAAAGGCACATAAAAGGCACATAGAAAATTTCTAAGTTTTTTGGGGGGTACAAAATAGGTATACCTATTTTGTGCCTAAAATCAAAAGGCACATAAATGGTACAAAAAAGGTACATTTTTTTGTGCCTTTTTTGTACCTCATTTTGGTATGGGTATACACATCACAATCAAATTTGTTTCAATGAAACACAACAACAAATCCTGACATGTGTTCTTATATTCTTGTGAACAAATAAACATACTTTCCATCCAGAATACAGTCTTGTTATCATTGTGTTAAATCATTCAGTAAGTGTCCAAGAAATCATTGTGTTAAATCATTCAGTAAGTGTGTAAGAAATCATTGTGTTAAATCATTCAGTAAGTGCGTATGAATTGTTGAATTCTTTCCATCTTGGATTCTTCAGTTCATCAATACATACAATCAAGATCTCACATCTGTATGTTTTTTTCTCTTAAGTATGGAATTTCTCTCGTGCAGCTTTTCAAACGTTTTTCCCATATTTTCCTGTTACATGTACAAGTTTGTGCGACTTCAATGCACTAGATTGCGAAAAAGATTTCCCACATGTCTCACAATTGTAAGGTTTCTCTCCAGTATGTACCCTCTTATGTGTTGACAGGTTTCCCTTATGAGAAAACCATTGCCCACAGATATCACAATTGTAAGGTTTCTCTCCAGTATGAATTCTCTCATGTCTTTGTACATAGCAATTAGATGTGAACAGTTTGTTACAATACTGACAAGGCAACAAACCTCTAGGAACAATGGGTAATCTTCCAGGCTCTTGCTCTTGATATCCTACTGACACTGAAAAAAGAAACAACAATGTTTTATATTTAGACATATCACCATTTTGGGGCGGATGGTGGTCTAGTGGAAGACTACCTGACTATGGGGCAAGGGGTCATGAATTCATTACATACATATATTATACCTCCATTATTTGGTGTCGTTGAACAAGACACTTTAAGCTCCCTACACTACTGATTTAAACCAAGGAAGCAGTGGCCCCATGCCAACATAACTGTAAAATTGTTGACGGAGATATCAAGCCATATCCAAACCAAACTAAATATGCAGCCCATTTCACTTGAGTTTACCGTTTGAGCATTAAGGGCAATCCAGTTTGTGTGTAAATCAGGAAACTTTTCATTCTATTTTAAAAATGAAACAGTGTACCTGGTGCCATGTGTGCTTAAAATCTATTTAGCATTTGTCTTTAGGTATTGATGTCACCTCTTCTGATAAATACATTGTAAATATTAGGTTAAAACACATTTTTATTTCAAAATTCTTTACACAAAATATACAATGCATACTAAGAACACACATTTGAAATAGGATAGGGACAAAAGCAGAATTTTATCAATTTTAGCAGTTATTTATCGGTATCTGTACATGGCCGAAATTCCACATCGTAAAAAAAAACATTTCACTTGAGTTTGCTATCCCAAAGGTCACTTAGTTTGAAACTGTCACTCATATCAGCAGATTGATCCAGATGTCCTGGTGGAAAACATGAAGAGAAACTCAGACCTTTAGAACACAGTCATTGTCTTCATGTTAATGCAAATGCTCAAATGGCCAACTCGAGTGAAAGGGGTTGTAGTATATTTGGCATAATGGAGTTTTGCAATTTGTTTAAGAATTCAGTGATATGCGAGGGTTGGGATTTAAGTTTGTAGACTTTTGCCACTGGTTTTATATTATGGCATTTATCCAATATTTGATGCATTATTATAAAGAACCAAGTCTCCTTGTTTTGTGTTTAAATTATTTTTCAAGTTATCTTGTGCAGAACACATTAAAATGGTCTCCATTGCAAGCTTGGTTTTGCTACCCTCAGGATGTCATAAATTGAATAATTCTGAAGCTTTTAGACTTGGAAGAACATACCAATAATTCCATAATTTGTAGACTAAAATTTGAGCTTAATCAGTTTATAGGCTTTTTAGTATCAAGGTGTTTTCTCTATTCATCAGGATAAAATGCACATGAAACGTAAACCCCCTTTTATCTAGAAAAACTGGGGTTTGCAGGTTTTACTTATTTTTTAAACTTATTTTCCTTATTTTCCTTTGTTTGTTTGAATTGATGCTTTATGTGCAAGTCAGCAATGGTCATGTTTGGATGTTGCCCCCATTTTATGGGACTTTTACCCATTATTAGGATGTAATATGACACTCAATATTTGCTTCAAAAATATAACCGCCCAACTAAGCCAATAGGGCTTATATGCAAAGATGTTTTGACTGAGCCACTTTTCTTGGGCAGGTTCAAAACATAGATTGTGAGGAGGTTCTAACATGCACCCACAATCAATGTTTTGGAGCAAACATAAGAAAAATATCAAAACTTATCTCCTGAAATTTTTATTTTTTACAACTTTAAAAATCTCTGTTCATTACATGGGCAAGTTTTCTACTGTAAATTTTAAAGAATTATGTAAACATCTTGTTTTGGTATTGGAGAAAATGTATAGCGAGTGTTAACAACTGAAACTGAGCTTTAACAGGCAATGTCAACACAAAAGCAATTATACATTTTATGTTTGGTTAGAGACAATGCTCACAAAGACATTAAAAATGATAGTGATTTGATGTACAGTTGTAGAAAAGATAATGCAGTGATATTTAAACAGCATGTGAGATCATGTCAGATGGACACACTTGAATTTTACATGATGAGAAATGAACATACATGTACCTACAATTAATCTACAACAACTATGCCCAACATTCTTATTTTAAAATACAGATATGCATAATAACCATAACATAAGAGTGTAACAGCTATATCTGATAATCACAGTATTTCTGAAATAATAATTAAAAAATATGTGATGGAAATTTTGCAGATAATTAAAGGTAGAGCATGTTATTTGGTTCAAAAAGATGTTTTAATACAGATATTTATTGAAATTTGACATAGTTTCGATGTCAAAGTTTCAAAGGTATGCCCCGGGTGATGGAGGGTCAAAGTGTTTAATTCATTGTTGTGCAGATACCATATTGAGTAGAATTATGCTCAATATCTCTTATGATAGGTAAAATAATGATATTTCAGATGACATAATTTTCAATTCTATACTCGTATAACAGACATAATTATGAACTTTTATACAGAAAGTCTACGAAGTTAAATCCCAACACACACACTAATACACAATTAAATACAACAGCACAGAAATGGAGGACAAGAATTTTCATCTATGATTTGTTTCGCTTGACCTCTGGCAAACATTTTAATTATAGTTCTAAGTATATTTTACTGTGAATTAAAGAAATAAATTTAAAAGGGTCACTGTGATGATGAACTTCCAGTTTATGTACAGAAGGTGCCATTTTAGACATATTATGCATGGCACACATGGAATTCATTTTTATAACTTTGTGGATTTAAGCATAAAATGTAGGAAACAATGTCACTTGTGGTTCCATGACATTGTTCTACCCATTCAAAAAGTTGTTGAACAGTATAAGAGAATTTACAAGTTCACAAAATTCAAAATATGCTTAACTTTAAGCCAAAAGTATATAACCACCCAAAGCAAACAGCAAAGGTTTATTAGATGAAGGACCCATTTTTGACTTATTTCAATGAAACCTATCACACTGACTAAATAATATCCAATTATTATTTACTCGTCCAACTGAGCCTCCTCTTTATAGCATATTAAGTCATAATATCATTTCGATTTCAATCACCATGTTAGCTGTCCATAGTGCATTTATCTTCCTGATCGCCCTACATATGAGTGAGCATGTGTGACTTCACACCGCCTTTAGTAGTAAACAATTTCCCACATATTTCACAACTGTATGGTTTCTCTCCAGTATGAATTCTTTCATGTACTTTAAGGTTAAATGTTCGATCAAACATTTTGGTGCAGTAGTGACAGCAGTAAACCTTGCGTCCATCTTGAATACACGATTGTCGTGTATCTGAAATCAATAAAGAAAAACATATGGTACACGATCGGAAGGAACCCCAATTTCCTTGGATAATATGGACAGTAATGAATTAATTTCTAGTTACCACTGTAGTAACAAATGCGTCTTAAACAAATGATTAAAATCAGGCTAAGGAAACTCAAATAATGACTCCAAACATCCCAAAACCATGGGTACCCACCCCTCTTTAATATAAAAAAGACAAATGGAACAAACATATGCCAGTGTTTGTGTGAGAGGGAATGTATAATTTATTTTAACTCATTTAAGCCTGGCGTCCCTTTTATGGGACATAGGCAAACAGAATAGCCCCAGATGTGACGCTGCAGAACGCGGCGTCCCATCTGGGGCTATTCTGTTTGCTAAGAGAATTTTTATCCAAAAATTGAATGAAATTTAAAAATCACTCCTGACGCCCCTAAAATAGAAAGTGGACTCACCCAATTGATAATGATGGGAAAATCCATTCGTCAAATATGGGTTAACTATGTAAAATGGAACTTTGCTCATCAACCCAGAAAGGTGAGTAAATACAAACTCTGCCAAAAACTGACATAATAAACACTGTTTTATTCCATTGAAACTTGAAAGATGGTGTATCTGATCTGTTCACAGTAAATAGCCATGGTACAGTATAGTTTAAAATAGATGTGCATAGCTAATGTTTGAGGAATGATCATATGTAATATCTATGCTGTAGCTGAATTATCATATGTAATGTACTATGCCATAGCTGTATCTAATCTTAGAGGAATGTCAACGTCAACCCACAAGAAAATATTTTCAACAACAGCTTGATTACTTTTTTGTGACAGAGTCTCTCGCAAGTTTGACCAAATTTTGTGGTTTAAAATAGATGTGTATAGCTAATGTTTGAGGAATTATCATACGTTATGTACTATGCTGAAGCTGCATCTGATTTTAGAGGAATGTCAACGTCTTCAACTCTTCCAAGGCACAAGAAAATATTTTCAACAATGTGCAATGTCCAGAATTACAGTATCTCTTTTTCGTGACAATTTGACCAAGTTTTGTGGAAATCATGTCCATCATTCGGAAATAAATGTTCTCTTATAAAATCACAACACAGGGGGGCCCAATTGTTCAAAACTTTGTTAGCTGAATGCCATTGTTAAAACCTCAACTCGTTCAGTAAATGCTGACTACATGAACAAATACACTTTAATTTTTGTTGATAAAATGTGAGAATCCTTTGCAAAGGATTCTCACATTTTTTCAATAAAAAATAACAGAGTATTTGTTATATTGCCATTTGAAATTTAAACAAATCGCTAACTAAGGACATCGTTAGTTTTAAGAACTGGCCTCTGTTTGTTTAAATGAGTAAATTGATGTGACTTCAAACCACTTTTTCTGCTGAAGCACTTTCTGCAGAGTTCACACTTGAAAGGTTTCTCTCCAGTATGAATTCTCTCATGGCGAATCAGATCTGAAGGCCTTATATGTGGTTTTTGACAAAACTGACAAGTATAGAATGGCTTTCTTCGCTTTGGCTTTGATACATTTCTTCTTTGTGGCTTTGATACACTTATTTCTGAAATTAACAAATGGAAATGAGAATTAGTAATATCATTAATTATTAGAGTTTCTGATATGTACTTGCATCTGAAATAAACAAAGGAAAATTATTATTAGTTATAGCAATTAATTATTAGAGTTTCAAACAAATCTAATCAGAGAAGCCTCCGTGGTGCAATGGTTATGCCACTCGCCTTGTAAACCAGGGGTCGCAGGTTCGATCCTGGGCTTCTCCAGTCCATCGGATGGGACTATAAACCGAGGTCCCGTATCTATATGAGCTTAGCTGTTGGTGGAACATTAAACCCCAATCAACCAACCAACCAAATCTAATCAGTATAAGCACCTGCTTATTCACATTACAAAAAATAAAATACAGCCCCTTTCACTTGAGTTTGCCGTTTGAGCATTTAGATCAATCAAGTTTATGTGTAAATCAGGTTATTTGTTTTATTCTATTTCAGAACTGAAACAGACTAGTGTCCCAGCCTCCCAGGTGCCAGGTGTTCTTAAAATCTATTCAGCATTTATCTTTAGGTGATGATGTCACCTCTTCTGATAAAAACATTGTAATTGTTGGGTAAAAGCAAAATTTTCTTTCAAAATTCTTTGCACAACAGATACAATGCATATTACAGCCCCTTTCACTCGAGTTTGCTGTTTGAGCATTTGCATTACACAAGAAGACCATGTGTTTGGAAGATGTGAGTTTCTTTTCATGTTGTCCACAAAGACATCTGGATTGATTGATCTGCTGTCTTAAGTGACAGTTTCAAACTAAATGACCTTTAAAACGGCAAACTCAAGTGAAATTTTATCTTACTATGAATCTGTAGGAGTTATCCACACAAGATACCCACTGTCCATTCACTTTCATTGTCAAAATACTCGAAAAATGACTAAGTTCAAATTGCGAAAAATAAAATGATAAAAGTTAATCTGAGGATCATAGCCAAACCACATGCATATCTTCAAAGCATGGTAAATAAAACTGTATGTTGCGCACACAAGGTGCTCACTCTCCATTCACTTTCATTGTCAAAATACCTGAAAAATGTACAAATTGCGAAAAAAGTGTCAATAATTTATCTGAGGATTATATATCCTAACCACATGCATATCTTCAATGTATGGTCAAGACATCTGTTTAGTTTCAAAAGAATCGGAATAAAACTGCAGGAGGAGTTGCACACACAAGGCACATACTCCTATAAAGACAGACGGCCCAAAACTATGTCCCTCCGCTATTCTTTGAAAAGGCGGGGAGCAATAAAATGACAGGTTGTAATGCCAGAAAAGGTTTTGTTTTAAGGTTCTTCTATCAGAATTGAATATGATAATCCCCCACCAATAGGTACAAAACATTCTTCCCATGACATTTTTGACACAAAGTATCTAATCATCCATCTGTACATAATTTCCACTGACATGTGACAAAGTTTCTAAACCTAATGCACAAGTCACTTGTAAACTCTGCCCCCCTCCCCCTCCCCCTCCCCCCACACACACACCTATGGGGAAAGGTGTTCAACTGTTCAACTGTCCCCGCTGTGCAGGGGAAATGACAGGGTTTGACATTAGGATCCTTACCCCAGGGAGATTTTCTGTTGTGAAGGGTGGGGCAAAGAGCAAAGTATTGACCTTCAGTTTGCCCCTGGGGTTGGGGCTCATAACAGGCCACTGAAAGATGAAAGTCATAATCCCTGCCCTTCCCCATAGGTGGGGGACAATATATTACAAATGACTGGTGCATAACACTGCTATCCTAAATACTTATTCAAAGAAGTAAACTATATTGTTGTGGTTAGTAAGGAAAACTGCTAGAAAATGGATCAAGCAACTTGTGCATCAACACAATGCCCCACCCTCCAAAATCACTAACTTCTATTTAGTTGTATTTGCTTTGATGGTGCAGTGGTAATGTCACTTGCCTTGTAAACCAGGGGTTGCAGGTTCTTGATGACCTTGGCTGTTGGTGGGATGTTAAACCCCAATCAACCAACCAATCATCAGCAATTTTGTGTTTTTGTTTCATTCCTTTTTCTGAAATTTCTAGCTCTCACTCAAGTTCTGTGACTGAACAGGTTAGTTTGTGTCTGACCTGGTTGGAAACTCATAAGACAGGTATTCTCCTGGCATGGCCAATATGCAACAGGCACATTTTCTCATTATGCCATACTGAGGCTTAACATCCCTGTCAAAATTTTTTCAGTCATGTCAGGACAGAGCCACCGCTTCCTGGGTATTATGCTCTTTGCTCAGGGACACAACATGGCACAGCCAGTGGGGAATGAAACCAGGACCTCTCAATTCATAGTCTGATGTTCTACCACTACTCCATCACACTCCCTAAACTCAGCATTTGATTTGTAACATCTCACATCAAGGTACTTTTTATTTCAAATAACGTAATTGAGCCGCCTCATGGGAAAACCAACAATCTGCATAGGCGAAAACAAAGACGCAGATCAGCTTCGCGGTAACCGCGAAGCTGATCAGCGCCTTTGTTTTCGCTACTCGGATAGTACAATTCCTCCTCTACTTAACACCAAAATTTCAAGCTTCTAGCCTGCATCTGTGACTGTACAGCCTGGTTTGTGTCGGACCTTTTTTTCGGAAACCACATTGTTGGTTTTCCCACGAGGTGGCTCATGTAATTGTTCATCCATCACATATCATTCAGTCTGTCATACAATCACAGATTAACCCATTACTGAGTCCAAAGCTACACCAATAAGCTTAGTGTCCGAGGAAATCAAGGTGAATGTATAAACACTTTAATATAGTATAATGTTATTAATCAAGTTATTTCGTATTGGACCAGTTACAGGTCCGAAATTAGCTGTATTGGACCGAGGCCAGAGGCCGAGGTCCAATACAGCTGACCGAGGACCTGTTACTGGTCCAGTACGAAATAACTTGATTAATGAGATTTTTATTGATTAACTGTCAAAAGTCCATATCGGTCCATATCATCCTCTATCACATCAAACATATCTTCGCCATTCTTAGCGCCAATGTCTGACATTCTTTTCAAAGATGTTGGCATTATTTTTGTTTGTTTGTTCACTATTTTACTGATCGGCTGAATCGCCGCCATTGTTTTTTCTTTCAACTCATTCAACGCAGCACGTGACCTTGCACGTGAATTTTGACCAATCAGATGTAGGGATTTCCATATAGATAGCAGGTCAATCCGTATAGATACGAGGTCAATCGTATTAGTGCGAGGTCAGCTGTATTAGGTCGAGGTGAAATCCAGTATAGACTATACGAAAAAACAAACGTCACCAGTATCACTCAGACCAAATTCTCCGTATAAGTACTACATACTAATAAGTTAATTAATAAATCCCTGAAATGTTACCATTGATCATTTTTGGTGACAATGCCACAAACCATATAGAAAAACTGGGGTTTGCAGGGTATACCTAATTTTCTTATTTTTCATCCAAAACATACATTGTGGTACTCGTTAGAACCACCTCGGCCAGGCGGTGGTTCTAACTTGTACCCACAATGTATGTTTTGAGCAAAAATGATACTGTAAATTCGGAAATTTTCGCGTGACTTTTATTTCGCAAATTTTCTAATTCCAAATTATTAGCGAGTTCTTGAATTCGCGTGTGAGTGACCATGTGTTCTATAAAGCTTATAGTGGCCCTTTATTAGCGATAACTTTGAATTCGCGAGGCAACCAACTCGCGAATATTAGCGAAAATTAAGTTCTTGCGAACATTTCCGGATCTACAGTAACCAGAGGACCAATGGGCCTGTAAACGCTCACCTGAGATCTGTATATATCAATAAACATGTTTGAATATTATAGAAAATAGTCCAAGTATAGGGGCAGATGAAGCCCTGGAGCCATTTTCTTTTCTTTTTTTTTCAGAATAATCAATACCCTGTCCATTTGTCAATTTTCTACAAGTTTTTTTCCTTCAAATGACATTTTAACAGTTTACCCATTCAGATACATAGGCAACCCATGTTGACCTTGCCTTAAAATAGGTCAAGATCATCACAGGGTCAAGATTTATATATGCATTGTAGTTAGGGTTCGAAAAACCCGGGTGTTAAGCCATAAAGCCCAGCCCAGTGGGTATACATGGGTTTACCCGTATACCCAGTGGGCACTGGGTGACTAAACTTTCGCGTTTATAATTTTGACTTCACAATCAACGCTGGAAAATACAAAGCCTGTAGTACGGTGGAGTTGTCTTGAAAGAAAACTAGTGTGTAGTGATCTGTCTTCTGTGGCTAAGAGACTGCTTGATATGCCTGCATCAGAGAGTTTTCTCAAACTTCGGAATGATTCAAACAAAGTTAAGAAACAAACTTGGGATTCAAAAAACAGCAAAATTGTTTTTTTGCTACCGTATGCTTCGCGGCAATGAGGAGTTAGATTGGTGAACATCATGCTGAATAGTACTAAATACATGATATACTATACATTCCAAAACGATCTGCATAGGGATACTAACTACATGTATGTGTGTTATCATTATAATGTGGTATTAAGCTGATCTTAGGAATTGACGTCATTTGAAACACAAACTGTATGAATATTTTATATTTCTCCAAATACAATTAAAATTTTCGATGATCTTAAAAAGTTTTATTGAAAAGTTTTAGCAAATATTTTATATATGTTCTCATGCATGTATTTTTTTTAATCTGTGTATATAGTGAATAAATGTTTTTTTTTTAAAACAATCAATAGGTCTTACTTGCCCTAACCACAACTTTACTTCAATTCTGAGTGTGAAATATTTTACTACCCAGCAGTACCTACTTTTTAACCAGAGGACCATTGGTCCTGAGAACGCTCACCTGAAGCCTGATCTTGGAATATTAAGTCATCATGAAACGACCTTGGTTTTGAATACTCACACACCTTTATTGACTTCATACATTGTCTGCATCTGCAAAGTTTCAGGTCTCAGGCTGCAATAGTTTCCAAACCCAGTGATTTCTGAGAAAACCATAATTTCAATTTTGATATTTAAATGACCTTGGGTCAAGGTCAAGAAATGACCTTGACCTTCATTAATAACCTACCTTCATTGACTCCATTAGTTGTCTGCATCTAGCAACTTTCAGGTCTCAGGTTGCAACAGTTTACAAAATATCCATTGGTTTCGCCTTTTCCCATGTAAAAAACTTTGTTTCCGAAATTGACCTTGCCGTAAAATAGGTCAAGGTCATCCTAGGGTCATAATTTCAACAAACTATGATGGGCTGGATTCCCAAATGCTTCATACCAAGTTTCACAAATATCGGCCAGCTGGTTCAGGAGAAGAAGATTTTTGAATGGTTTGTACCATATATGGGTGTGGCGGCCATCTTGGTCATGTGACCTGGATTTTGCAATCAAGCTTTCGTCTCCCCTACCTATGGATGCTCCACATAAAATTTCACTTTGATTGGCCAAGCAGTTTCAGAGACTATCTTTGAAAAGTGTGTATGGAAGACAGACTGGTCAAGGTCAAGAAATGACCTTGACCTACTGTCAAACCTCTATAAAAGCGCCACCTTTGGGAGTGAGCTAAGCTGGCTGTTATACACAAGTGGCTGTCTTATCAAGGTTCAGTCAAGAGCAGTTGTCATGTAGAAAATATTCTTACTGTCACAAGAATAAGAGCTGTCGCAGGACAGCGTAGCTCGCCTGACTTGTGCTTTGTCACTACATCTGTTAAAATCTATGACCCATGACTTTGACCTCAAGGTCACTCAGGTGGGTCATGATGGTACAACATAAAACTTCAGACCAATGCAAAGTATCAACTTGATCAATCTACATGTTCAAGAGATGTAGACTTATAAAAACATTAACCAAAACTTAAACACAAAACTTCCAAGTCCATGACCCTGACCTCAAGGTCATCCAGGTGAGTTGTGATGTACAGCATAAAACCAGAGACCAATATCTATCAACATGCAAGTATCAACTTTATCCATCAAGAGATTTAGACTTTAACCAAAAAATTTAACACAAAATTTCTAAGTCTGTGACCTTGACCTCAAGGTCACCCAGGGTAGGTCATGATGGTACTGCATAAAACTTCAGACCAATATCTACCAACATGCAAAGTATCAACTCGATCAATCAACATGGTCAAGAGATATAGACTTACAAAAACTTAAATCAAAAACTTAAACACAAAATTTCTAAGTCTGTGACCTTGACCTCAAGGTCACCAAGAGTGGGTCATGATGGTACTGCATAAAACTTCAGACCAATATCTAGCAACATGCAAAGTATCAACTCAATCCATCAATATGGTCAAGAGATATAGACTTACAAAAACTTTAACCAAAAACTTAAGCACAAAATTTCTAAGTCTGTGACCTTGACCTCAAGGTCACCCAGGGTGGGTCATGATGGTACTGCGTAAAACTTCAGACCAATATCTAGCAACATGCAAAGTATCAACTCAATCCATCAATATGTTCAAGAGATATAGACTTACAAAAACTTTAACCAAAAACTTAAACACAAAATTTCTAAGTCCGTGACCTTGACCTCAAGGTCACCCAGGGTGGGTCATGATGGTACTGCGTAAAACTTCAGACCAATATCTAGCTGCTAAGCAACATGCAAAGTATCAAGTCAATCCATCAATATGGTCAAGAGATATAGACTTACAAAAACATTAACCAAAAACTTAAACACAAAATTTCTAAGTCTGTGACCTTGACCTCAAGGTCACCCAGGGTGGGTCATGATGGTACTGCGTAAAACTTCAGACCAATATCTAGCAACATGCAAAGTATCAACTTGATCCATCAACATGGTCAAGAGATATAGACTTTTAAAAAACTTTAACCGAAAGTGTGACGCGAACGCGGACGCACACGTAAACGTAAACGCGCACGACCGAGGTGACTACAATAGCTCTATGCACTTCGTGCAGGCAGGCTAAAAATCCTTTCTAAGGAAGGACTACCTGTATATGTTTCATAAGTTGACATCATTTCATGCTTCGTTACACAAAAATATATAGAAAGCCTCATGGGTATTAACTTAATTTATTTTTTCTGCTAATTAACTGTTTTAAATACAATATGAATAATAATTGTCCAATTAACAGCTTGTAAATGGGAAATTTGACTTTAGGCAAGTATGATGTGGCTGTCTTATAGAGAGTTAAAAGCATTTTTGGATTGATTTTACTGGCTGCTGGTTGTCTTGTGGAGGTGGCTGTCTTATGCAGAGATAAAATATAGTGAAAATGATTGGGAATGTTTCAGACTGGCTCTTTTATGCAGGTGGAGCTCTTATAAAGGTGGCTGATTCAGCAGGTTCAACTGTAAATTAATCACATACCTTCATCAACTCCATTAGTTTTTTGCATCTACCACTTTTCAGGCCTCAGGCTGCAATAGTTTTCAAAAAATCCATAGTTTTCACTTTTTCCCATGTAAAAGCCTATGCTAACAAAATTGGCCTTGCCGTAAAATAGGTCAAGGTCATCCCAGGGTCATCATTTTATCAAACTATGATGGGCTGAAATCCCCGATGCTACATACCAAGTTTTGTGGAAATCGGCCCACCGGCTCTGGAGAAGAAGATTTTTGAGTGGTTTTTACCATATATGGGCGTGGCGGCCATCTTGGTCATGTGACCTGGATTTTGCCATCAAACTTTTGTCTCCCCTACCCATGGATGCTCTACATAAAATTTCACTTTGATTGGCCAAGCGGTTTCAGAGAAAAAGATCTTTGAAAAGTGTGTATGGAAGACAGACTGGCCAAGGTGAAGAGATGACCTTGACCTAAATTATTCACATACCTTCATCTACTCCATAAGTTGTTTGCATCTACCACTTTTCAGGCCTCAGGCTGCAATAGTTTTCAAAAAATCCATAGTTTTCACTTTTTCCCATGTAAAAGCCTATGTTAACAAAATTGGCCTTGCCGTAAAATAGGTCAAGGTCATCCCAGGGTCATCATTTTATCAAACTATCATGGCTGAAGTCCCCGATGCTACATATCAAGTTGCGTGGAAATCGACCCACCGGTTCTGGAGAAGAAGATTTTTGAGTGGTTTTTACCATATATGGGTGTGGCGGCCATCTTGGTCATGTGACCTGGATTTTGCAATCAAACTTTCGTCTCTCCTACCCATCAATGCTCCACATAAAATTTCACTTTGATTGGCCAAGCGGTTTCAGAGAAGAAGATCTTTGAAAAGTATGTATGGAAGACAGACTGGCCAAGGTCAAGAGATGACCTTGACCTAAATTAATCACATACCTTCATCTACTCCATTAGTTGTTTGCATCTACCACTTTTCAGGCCTCAGGCTGCAACAGTTTTCAAAAAATACATAGTTTTCACTTTTCCCCATGTAAAAGCCTATGTTTCCAAATTTGACCTTGCCTAAAAACAGGTCAAGGTCATCCCAGGGTCATCATATAATCAAACTATGATGGGCTGAAGTCCCCGATGCTATATACCAAGTTTCATGGAAATCGACCCACCGGTTCTGGAGAAGAAGATTTTTGAGTGGTTTTTACCATATATGGGCGTGGCGGCCATCTTGGTCATGTGACCCAGATCTCGCGATCAAACTTCAGTTCCCCCTACCCATGGATGCTCCACATAAATTTCACTTTGATTGGCCAAGCAGTTTCAGAGAAGAGGATCTTTGAAATTGTGGACGACGGACGGACGGACGCCGGATCATGGCCATCCTATAAGCTCACCTTGTGAGCCTTCGGCTCAGGTGAGCTAAAAATATGGCTTAAAGCCCAATCGGGTTTACCCGGGTAAAACCCATGGGTAAACCCGGGGAGAGATGGGCACTTCGAACCCTGATTGTAGTACTTGAGTCAGCGATGCTTCATGCCAAGTTTCTTTGAAATCAGTAATCCAGTACCAGAGAAGATTTTTTGATGGGTTTTACTATACTTAGAAAAACAATTGAGGGATATGGTTTTTGTTTCGATTTCATTCCTAAAGGTATCATTTTTTCTACCCAAATAATTTATAGATATGTAGCCGGACCATCACTGTGCAAGGATTCCATAAAATTTTCGCGTTGCCTGGAAGCGCTTCTCGCAGACTTGCAGAAATGATGGAACACCCCTAAAATTAAAGTTATCACTGCTCCCTACCCTATCCAAATCTTTCATTCACCCCCTCTTACTGGTTCATCCAAATGCAAAACTGTTTTGATAATCGAAATGGCGACACTTTTATGTCTAAAACGCACTTTGGGAAAATTTCAGAAATCTGTGATTTTTGGTAAAAAACACATTTTGTAACCAAAAAATTTTTTTTCGTTTAAAATGTTTCCCTTTGCACTGTGAGTATGAAACTGAAATCCGTTTTTGAATGTGCGCTCTGGTTTTCTCAAAACAGCATTTTTAAAAATGTGTTGACAATTTTTTAATCACGTAATGCAAATTCCCATTAAGGTAATGTTCGGTTCTTTAGCAAATGTTTTGAAACGCTGTAAAATCTAAACTAATGCCTGTAGCTAAAATCGGTTTTCTGTACCAAACTCGCAGCTTAAAGGGCAACGTTTTAAGCGAATAAAATTTTTTTGGTAAAAAATCGTGTTTTTAACCAAAAATCAGAGATTTCTGAAATTTTCCCAATATGCATTTTAGACATAAAAGTACCAGCATTTCGATTATCAAAACAGTTTCGCAGTTGAATGAACCAGTAAGAGTGGAGGAATGGCAGAATTGGGTAGGGTAGGCAACAGTTGGAACTTCAATTTCAGGGGTGTTCCAGCGTTTCTGCACGTCTGCAAGAAGCGCTTTCAGGCAACGCGAAAGTTTTATGGAATCTTTGCACAGTGATGGTTCTGCTACATATTTATAAATTATTTGGGTAGAAAAAATTATACCTTTAGGAATGAAATCGAAACAAAAACCATATCCCTCAATTGTTTTTCTAAGTATATATATGGGCATGGTGGCCATCTAAGCCACATGACCTGGATTATTTATTTATACATTGGTTTCCCTTTCCTATAGATGCTTCATATAAAAAGGTACAAGTAGGCAAAGATCAGGAAAAGGCTTTGATTGGCCAAGCGGTTTCAGAGAAGAAGATCTTTGAATATTATTGTAATATACATGTATATTGCACCGTGGTGGGGGCAGACCAACCCCTGGGGTCCAAATTGTCTTCAGAATCACATATCTTCAGCATTTGCCCATTTCCTGCATGTTTTTCCTTTCAAATGACATTTTAACAATTTTCCCCATTCAAATGCATGTGCAACCTATGTTGACCTTGCCGTAAAATAGGTCAAGGTCATCCAAAGGTCATAATTTATAAACTTATTTTAGTACTCCAGTCCCCGATGCTTCTTGCCAAGTATCGTTGAAATCAGTCCAGTATATGAGATGAAGAATTATTATGGGCTTTTACCATTATATGGGCGTGGACCGTCTTGGTCATGTGACCTGGATTATTTATAAATACATTGGTTCCCCTTCCAATAGATGCTTCATATAAAATTTGGCTTTGATTGGCCAAGCAGTTTCAGAGAAGAAGATCTTTGAAATCGGTGAACATAGACGACTGACGGATCAACGCCTGATCATGGCCATCCTATAAGCCGCCTTGTGAGCCAAACAGCTCAGGTGAGCTAAAAATATCAGTTTTCAATTTTTACAGCTGAAAAAAATTATGTATATTGCATGGGCATGTTTTCGTACTTACAGTTGATCTCCTTTAGTTCTAACAAAGGCTCAAGCTTAAACCAGCAGCTAAACAGGAATGGCTGTTGAATTTATTTCATTATTTTTTATGACCTAATATTCATAACAATTGTTTTGTTTTCTTTATTTAGTGGGGCAGGTGTCCACTGCCTTACTGGTCAAACATTCTTAGTTTAAATCCAGGTCCCGAGGTTATAAAACTTTTTTCATGCTCAACTCAGCTGAGACTAAGATTTATCCTGCTCATAAATGTTACCAGAGGACCATTGGTCCTGAGAACGCTCACCTGAAGCCTGATCCTGCAGTATTGTCATCATGAAATGACCTTGACCTTGAATACTCACACACCTTTATTGAATTCATAAGTTGTCTGCATCTGCAAAGTTTCAGGTCTGCAGGCTGCAATAGTTTCCAAACCCAGTGATTTATGAGAAAACCACAATTTTAATTTTGATATTTAAATGACTTTGGGTCAAGGTCAAGAAATGACCTTGGCCTTCATTAATTACTTACAAGAAATGACCTTGGCCTTCATTAATTACTTACCTTCATTGACTCCATTGGTTGTCTGCATCTAGCTACTTCCAGGTCTCAGACTGCAACAGTTTCCAAAATATCCATTGTTTCCGCCTTTTTCCATGTAAAAGACTGTTTCCAAAATTGACCTTGCCGTAAAATAGGTCAAGGTCATCCTATGGTCATCATTTGATCAAACTAGGATGGGCTGGAGTCCCAAATGCTACATACCAAGTTTCGCGAAAATTGGCCTGCCGGTTCTGGAGAAGAAAATTTTTGAGTGGTTTTTACCATATATGGGCGTGGCGGCCATCTTGATAATGTGACCTGGATTTCGCGATCAAACTTTCGTCTCCCCTACCCATGGATGCTCCACATAAAATTTCACTTTGATTGGCCCAGCAGTTTCAGAGAAGAAGATCTTTGAAAAGTGTGTATGGACAACAGACTGGCCAAGGTCAAGAGATGACCTTGACCTACATTAATCACATACCTTCATCTATTCCATTAGTTGTTTGCATCTACCACTTTTCAGGCATCAGGCTGCAATAGTTTTCAAAAAATCCATAGTTTTCACTTTTTCCCATGTAAAAGCCTATGTTTCCAAATTTGACCTTGCCGTAAATTAGGTCAAGGTCATCCAAGGGTCATCATTTTATCAAACTATGATGGGCTGAAGTCCCCGATGCTACATACCAAGTTTCCTGGCAATCGGCCAACCGGTTCTTGAGAAGAAGATTTTTGAGTGGCTTTTACCATATATGGGCGTGGCAGCCATCTTGGTCATGTGACCTGGATTTCGCGATTAAACTTTTGTCTCCCCTACCCATGGATGCTCCACATAAAATTTCACTTCGATTGGCCCAGCAGTTTCAGAGAAGAAGATCTTTGAAAAGTGTGAATGGACGACAGACTGGCCAAGGTCAAGAGATGACCTTGACCTAAATTAATCACATACCTTCATCTACTCCATTAGTTGTTTGCATCTACCACTTTTCAGGCCTCAGGCTGCAATAGTTTTCAAAAAATCCATAGTTTTCACTTTTTCCCATGTAAAAGCCTATGTTTCCAAATTTGACCTTGCCATAAAATAGGTCAAGGTCATCCAAGGGTCATCATTTTATCAAACTATGATGGGCTGAAGTCCCTAATGCTACATACCAAGTTTCGTGGAAATCGGCCCACCGGTTCTGGAGAAGAAGATTTTTGAAGGGTTTTTACCATATATGGGCGTGGCGGCCATATTGGTCAAGTGACCTGGATTTCGCGATCAAACTTGAATTGCCACTATCCAAGGAGGCTCCACATAAAATTTCAACTAGATCGGCCAAGCGGTTTCAGAGAAGAAGATCTTTGAAATTGTGGACGACGACGACGGACGGACGACGGACGGACGCCGGATCATGGCCATCCTATAAGATCACCTTGTGAGCCGAAGGCTCAGGTGAGCTAAAAATGCCAACAATTGTTGGCATTTTAACATTTATGAGCAGGATAAATTGCTACTTTTGAGTTTTGAACCTAGTTTTTCCACAATTTTTGACTATTGCAACATTTACGAGCAGTTGAAATTTCATGCTCACCTGAGCTGAGATTGAAAAAAGTTTTATAACCTCGGGCCCTTGATAACTTAGGTAAAATTGTTCCCATGATGTACAAGAATGCATATACGTATATACATGTATATAATGAACTGCATCATAAGAAAACGGTTTTTGCCTATGAGAAAACAAAGGTGCATTTACTGAACCGCTGATCAGCACCTTCAATTTATTTCTTTTTTTCAGTTAAATGTCCCTTTCAAGATTATTTCAGCTCATATGAGACAGGCCAATCAGTAGGTGGGGCAAAAACGGGAAATTCCTGAGAAAAACCACCTGACACACCCGCAAGCAGAACTTGGCTTGTCTCACATGTGGCCAGAGCAGCTCTCAAACCCACACCAGACACAGCGGTGAGATGATCGAATGGTAAAAGACAGGGGTTCTATGCCGGGGGGGGGGGGGGGGGGGGGGGGGGGTCAAAATACAGGTAAAACACAAGTAATCAATTATTGATTTTTTGGTGACAGGAATAAGCCAATTACATTACTGTATTTAGGACTATATATCATCTATTGGCTGAAATTTGATGTGAATGGTCTGAAGTCTAGTGAGAAAATGACATCTGAATGCTAATCCCCTTCATATAGTCCAGCCCTGTCTTAAAGTGCGGTAAAAATTTGTTGCTGAAACACAGATTCACAAACCACCTACTTCTTGAATAGGAATTTCAAGCATCTAGCCTTCTACTCTGACTTACAGGCCAGTTTGTGTCGGAATGGTCATAAACCCTGATGAATTATTTTCTCGGCTCAAATAATAATAATCCTCAACCATCATAACTTGAACTAATAATATTTATGTCAGAAGTAAATACGGTAAGTAAGGGAAAATGAATGTATTTGTTCATTGTTGCTTTTAATTTTATTTGTGTTGATAATTAAATTTTACTATATACGAACATGCTGCGACGTGAGAAAACCGGTCTTCGGGGTTTCCCACCAGGTCTGACACAAACCGGGCTGTACAGTCTCAGAAGCAGGCTAGAAGCTTGAAATTTCGGATTTAAGAAGAAGAGAGATTGTACTATCCGAGTAGCGAAAACAAAGGCGCTGATCAGCTTCGCGGTTACCGCGAAGCTGATCTGCGTCTTTGTTTTCGCCTATGCAGACTGAAGATAACACTTAATATATAAATACTTGCACCCAATTCAAATTTTTCAGATTTTTTTGCGAAAAAGAAAATCACAAAAAAATAAAATTCAAATTAGCTAGATCACCTTCGATTTTCCTAACTTGCTCTAACTCTATCTAACTTTAAAAACTTAAAACAATATGAGGCAGCCCCCGTGGCCAAGTGGTTAAGAGCCCTGATATTTCATTATTGCACTTAACCATTCGATCATCTCACCGCTGTGTCTGGTGTGGGTTTGAGCCCTGCTCTGGCCACATGTGAGACAAGCCAAGTTCTGCTTGCAGGTGTGTCAGGTGGTTTTTCTTGGGGTTCTCCCGTTTTCGCCCCACCTACTAATTGGCCCATCTCATACGATAAACTGAATAAACAAAACAACAAACAATATGAGCCGCAACACGAGAAAACTAATATATTGCATATGCGAAAACAAAGGCACACAAAGCAAGCTAATCAGCATCTTTGTTTTCACTACACCGATAGTACATTTCCTCTATTTTCTAAATCCAAATCTCCAGCCTTTAGACATCTGCTACACTTAAAACAGCTCGGTTTGTATCAGTCCTGTTCGCAAACCACACTGTTTGTTTTCTCACCACGTAGCTCATATATGCTGAAACTAATACTTTTGATGGGCAAAATTCATAAGAAAATCTGTCAAATTTCAGCAACCAAACATGAAAGGTGCTATCCAATTCATTTGTGCAGTTTGCTCAGTCTCTGCCATTTTTGCCTATATAAAAACTGTCCTGAAAATTTTCCTATCATATACCTAATAGTTCAGATACTTCAGTTGTCTTAATCATGATTAAAATGAATTTTTTCTGTTGATTACAAATTTTCTTAAGACTTCTGCCTCAAGTTATCACAGGGATTTTCCTACCTTTTCAAAACAGGGACCCGGGACCAATGATTTTGGGAAAAATAATATGTATATCAGTCAAATTGGGAAAATGGATACAAAACAGAACAGGGGATAATATGCATATTTGGTGTTAATTTGAGAATATTTCTCAAAAAAAATATTTCGAGGGTATGATCTACCTATCCACAATAAATGAACAAGGATTTATTTATTATTTTGAGACTTTTTACCTGAAAATTGGGAAATTTTACACGTTTTTTCAATTGGGAAAGGAGCCCATAATGGGCCCCAAAATAAGCCCAGGAAAATCCCTGTATCATACTACCCTGACAAAAGCTGAATGGTCTACCCCTTGTTCGGTTCAATTTTCTGTTCAAACTGCTCGCTAATACACTAAAGTTAGTATCTTACTGGCATGCGCATTCCTCCCCACTGTTTTGCAAATTTATTTGGGAACTTTCGTACGACCCTTGTGCGAGTGTCACAGGAATTTTCAAGTGTCACGAACTAGTTGCAAAGGTTTTGAACATGCTCAAAAGTTTTATAATAACTTTATTTCCCCCAAAATATTGCCAAACTGTTCACAAGACTGTCCCATGACTGTTATATGACAGTAGAACAACATTACTGTGAGTGTCGCAAACCTGTCACCACGAATTTTTGCTGAATTTACAATTCCACATTTTCATGAAACTTGTATGAATGTTGTATGACAGTCATACGACAGTCTTGAGAAAACGTGAATAACTCGCAACTATCTGGTGAGAAAATAAAACTAAGGGACATTCGTCAGAATGTTGTGAGACACTCTCACGCGTGTCTCACAACTGTCATGCGAGTGCAAATGAAATAGTTATATTCTTGAGACAAGAGTTTCTTGCACACCAGACTGAAATTGCCACCCTTTTTGCCTGGGTGATAAAATTGCATCTCACCCAGGTGTTCTCACCCAGGCTAAGTGCGCCAAAAAAAAATACGCAAAACCTTGAAATAAACCAGATTTTGGGGGTTGTTGTGCAAGAAAAAGAATCTAATATGGTGTTCTGTTCTAGATGGAAGTTTCCAACCCTCGGGATGACCGTGCTGAGCGGAACCTCGGCGGAGCCTCGGTTGCGCTCAGCACGGTCATCCCTTGGGTTGGAAACTTCCATCTAGAACAGAACCCCATATAAGATTCTTATAGTCTCACAACTATCGCGCTTCAGTCCTGATATATTTGCAAAAATAGACAGAAATTCACCAAATTGTCACATAAATGTCCATTCAATGAGACTGCAATGTGAAAGTTTAAACTTTGTCGCGAAATAGTCTCAGATAAGTCGTGAACTCGTCTCCAGTTGTCCCAGTCCAGTAAGATAGGGGATTAACTTATTTCTACATAATGACAAGTCATATTCACTTTCTCCTAATCACCTGGCAAATTCTTGGCTTTCATTGAAAATTTTACAGTTTAAAATTGCTAAATAGATGATATTAACCACAGAACAAATGAGGCTGTATGTCAACATAGGGCTGTCTCATATTTCAATTTTCCTGACTTACCTTATATAGCATCATGAAAACATAACCGTGTAATATATACCCCCTGGTGAGGTGGTTCTAACATGCACCCACAATCTATGTTTTGGGCAAAAATAAGAAAATATCAAAAAATTTCTGCAGAAAATTTTCAATTTTTACAACTTAAGAAAAATCTATATAATACATGGGCATGTTTTTGTAATGGACTGATAGAGGGCTTACTCCATCCATTTCTTTCCTGTCCATTCCAAAGCAGCTGATTTTTTTCATGCTGTCTTTCTATTCTCGCTTTTGTATGTCTGTCTGTCATCGGTTGATGCAAGCCAGATGGCTACCTTGCCCAGAAAACTTTTAAGGCTAGTTCAAGTTATCTTGGACCTTACATATTTTCCATAAACTAGCCTCTGATACATGTACTTTAATAAAATTCATGTGTTTCCACTGTGTCTGAAAACATCATGAAGCCTTTTATTTTATTCAATTTTTCAAGCACTGCTAAGACTTAGGCCAAATACTATTGTCCATGCCATTAGGACAAACTGTGACTCTCCCCATTTGCAGTTTATTTTTATGATTTTGAGGTTCAGTGCTACATTTAATTTTACATGCAGTGATTTTTTTCAGCATCAGAGTTCTCACTAGGATTTTGAAAACAGGATTCTAAGAATCCATCACTGGAAAAAGTTGGAGTCAGAAATGAAAACTTGGAGTTTGACCAAGAAAACTTGGAGTTTTACCTTATAAATATATTTCAATAACTTTTTTCTCAACTAGGATTCCACCTAAAATTTGTACATCCTGTAAACAAAACAAAACAAAAAAAAAAAAAACAAAAAAAAAAAAAATTTTTTTTTTTTTTTTTTTTTTTTTTTTTTTACAAAAGCCAATACTTGTTTTTCCAGATGTCGCAAAATAATTGATAAGATTCTGTCAACTTTACTGAAGTTGAAGCAGCCAAAATTTATAAATGAGTGTTTTTATCACACATGAAGGCAATTCAGGCCAATACCGATGCCAGAGACTGCTCTATAAAAATATGCCTGTGTTATAAGGGGACAGATGTAATGTCATAAGTTTTCGTGGAGGTAGAAAGGTGTTTTTTTTTCTCTTCTTTTCCGCCAATTTCTCATTCGGAATTACTTAAAGGCAACTGAAATTGTGATACATTCTCTCATTCAGAGAATTTCTATGCAAATAGGGTTGGAAATGAATGCAAAAAAACACAAATCGCACCAGAAAACGATCTCTCCATTGTGTACATTGTTCCGATTCCGTTGCGAGTTTTCATACCGAAATTACGACGACCATAAAGATCTGCGAACACTTTCTTCAATGATCGCTATTAATATTTTTCAACAAAATCTTGTTTTCCTATCATCCCTTTGTGTAGATAAGGACCTGACAATAAACATCCATTGAATCGACACAAATTTGTGATCCGTGAAAATTGACCTGTCAATCTCCATCAACAAAAACTTGATTGTCAGTTTACTGCGCTCTGATTGGATAAGGGCACAATTAGTTCACGCCTACTTGCTTCCCCACATCAGTGGCACGTGTCAGTCACTTGCTTGATCTTTGAACAATGTCTTGCGGCTATTCTGCCTTGATCTTTCCGCTGTAGCTCATTTTTTCACGTAATTTATGGAAAGTTTTGGACGCGTCACCAGAAAAAAACATGGCGTAAGCGAGAATCCATGGCAGTGAATTTTAGGCGTACGAAACGAAAAACACGCGTAAAAATACGCCCAGATTGGAGTTATCGAGAACTCTGAGCATTTTGGGAAAGGTACCAGTACCGGTTCAATTGGGAAAAATTTAACATAATTTTACAGTCAATTGGGAAATCAGTGACATTTATCGAAAGACCAGTAAAAATGGTAAAAATATCATGGTAGGTGTTACAGTGATTTGTTCTCTAAAAGTTAACAACATATGACTGGCAGTCCCAGTCAGGGACGCATGAAAATTAGTGTATTCCTTGTCACAAATATCAGATTAATTGACTAATTGGTGCTTTTAACACTACATGTATAAATTATGGTTGCAGTTGTGAGCCTGATTGGAAAACTTTCTCGGATTGGGAATTTTGAATCTTGCATTTGGGAAAAAAGATACTTTTTGCCATTGGGAACGACTCCTAAAACCGGAGTCGGTTTTATAGTGAAAAAAATCACTGACATGTAATAGTCTTTATTTTTAACAATATTTTTAAAGTACATAACTTGATTTGTGTTTTGCTGGCATAAAACACTGAAGACATTTCATCACGAAAACATGTCCCTGTAATGTATACCCCATTGAACCCCACTTTTATATAGCAAAACTGAGGTATGCAGGGGTATACCTATTTTTTTTATTTTTGCTCCAAAACATGAATTGTGGGTACTCGTTAGAACCGCCTCGGCCAGGCAGTTCTAACGTGTACCCACAATCTATGTTTTGAGCAAAAAAGAAAAATATAAAAAATGTTCAGCTGAAAATGTTCAATTTCTAAAGTTAAAAAAATCTCTGTTTATTGCATGAGCAAGTTTTCGTAATGTAAAATGGGCTTAAACTCTACAATGACAGCCTCATGTTATAATACAGCCTTTGAGATTGACCATTCAGCTTCTGTCACACATACCAACTTCTCTACAATAAGGAACATAACAGGGACTCAAAAAGCCAACATTTGAGCCACCCCATGGGAAAACCAACAATCTGCATATGCGAAAACAAAGACGCAGATCAGCTTCGCGGTAACCGCGAAGCTGATCAGCGCCTTTGTTTTCGCTACTCGGATAGTACAATTCCTCTTCTACTTAAATCCGAAATTTCAAGCTTCTAGTTCTTTTCTGTGCTTGTACAGGCCGGTTTGTGTCGGACCTGGTCGGAAACCACATTGTTGGTTTTCCCACGAGACGGCTCATTTCTTGGTTCTGTATATTAAATGCCAGAAGTACTAAAATAAGCAATGACCATATGACCAGTAACATGTAAAACTACCAAAACCACTACACTGTTCTGTCACCTAAGTATGGTGTACATGGTATATTCAAACAAGGAATTAAAATTTTTCAGAGCACTCTTCTAGGTAATGAGATTTTCTTATTCATTATTTTTTTTTTTTTTTTTTTTTTATTTTAACACTTTTTCCTGTTTTGTTAATCCACATCTCCATGTGAATGAGTCCCCAGTATCTTACTCTGCCTGAGAAGTTGGCATTAAAACAAAATTAAACATAGACACAACACACTTACTTTGTGTTTGTTCCCCACCCACACTGGCTGGACTGGCCAGAGACCGGGCTCCAGTCACATTGACTGGACTAGTGAGAGACCGAGAACCAGAACTCTTCCTCCTTTTCTTGGTTCCTGGTTCCCAGTCCGGGTCCTCCTCGTCCTCCATGGTTCCTGCTTCGTAATCCAATCCAGCTTCCTTTTTAACCACAATATTTTCCATTTCTGAATCCCCCTCGATAGCCGGGCCCCCAGAAAACTGAGCCGAATCATTACTATATCCTTGTGCCAATAACAAATCCCCTGTATCAACTGTGGGTAACACCGGAATGGGATCCGATACTGGAACTATTTCAGTATATTCTGGTTCTGCAGCATTATCTTTTTCACCAGATACCATTTCAATCTCTGCACTGTCTGCTTGTTCTTGTTCACTGTCACTAAGTTCTTCAATATCGTCATTTTCACCAACAAAGTCAGATTTTAGAGGACTTTTCATTGCTGCAGCACTTCTTTTAGGACGAACTTTGACCTCAACTGGGCTGGGTGCCTTTTTGACAGGTCTTTTCTTCTTTGGTTCAGGTTTAGTGGGGGTTACAGCAGAATGTTCTACAGAATCTTGCTGTAGTTCACTGGGATAGTTAGCTGGAGCTTGTGTTGTCTCCTGCTCAAGGTCAAATAGGTAACAAGAGTCGGAGTCCTCCTCATACAAGTGGGAATATGACTGAGTGGCTGATCTTCTCCCAGGTCCTTCCACAAACTGTTTTTCTGGAGGCTTCTTAGTGTGGTGTCCTGAAGAATACAGACAGAGTCCTTAAAACTTGTCATTGTTTTAATGACCTCCCTTAACAAGAGTACAGACTTTAAAATGCACATAACATATTCTGACACTCTATTGAGTGGACGTTTTCTACAAGAGCACATCAAAATCACTGTCACATGGGTATTTAATCCTCATTTAAGAACTTAAACCCCTGTACCGACATCTGTACATAATACTCAGAAAGGAGGGTGCCACAGTATCAATAGACAGAAACATCATTAAACCACTAAACAAACAAATTTAACAAACAAAAACCTTGCATACTGATTTCAGCAATACGCTGCCCCAGGTTTACCTTATTACAATACTATCATTGGGGTCCAAAGAAACAGAAAATAAGTGAAACAATGCTATAATGAGGTTATGTTAATCTGTTATTGTGAAAACCGCATTAAAGTGGGGTGTGTTAAAATGTGTTTGGTCTACTTACTTTTTAGTACATGACCCAAGAACTGTGACTTAATCGCCTCATGTCCTTCCAGAAAGCTCCTGCCTGACTCAGACCCTAGATGACTCAAGCTTCCATCTGACACTGATGCTGTGAGGAGAATGGACTCTTCTCCTGTTGTCTCTGACAGCTGTTCAACCTAGTGAATGAACATAAATAGAATCCATATCTTGTTAATATGCAAAAACATGGATTTTATGGCTGTAGAAAGTAAGGTTTTGCTCAGATTGAGGTTAATGCACTAGTCAATTGTCCCCCACCAACCCTCAGGGAATAGCAAGGACTTTGACTTTTGTTCCAGCAAATCCCTGCTAAAAAGCCCCTCCCTGCGGGGACTGCATGTTGGTATAACCGCTGCCCCAAAGCTTCTTGCTATCCGAAGTTTTCATTTCACGGCCTTTTTTGCCTATATAAAGCAAACTCTGGGCATTTTCCCCACACTGCCATGGCAAAACTTTGATCAAAGCCCTACTCCACTGCTATCCCCCGCCCTCCCCCAGGGCCAGGTGGGCCGTGGTTACAAATGACTAGTGCATTAGCATCCAAGTCAACAATTTTTTTGTCATTTCACAACAAAGCTGGGTAGAACAGTGCTATGGGGAATAAGAGCTGTCACAGGACAGCGTAGCTCGCCTGACTTGTGCTTTGCCACTAAATTTGTTAAAATCTATGACCCGTGACCTTGACCTTGCCTGTGGATGTATTTTGTATAGGGAGCTATTTGCATAAATAAGCAAACAATGAACACATTGATCACAAAGTCACTGGAGCGTGAAATATAGGTCAAGGTCAGTAGGTCAATGTGGGTGCCGAGTCGAGACATCGAGGAGAAGTCATATGCAAGGTTTGATGGTTGTAGGCTTTATAGTTGATGAGATATTAAGAGTTGGCTTCAAAAATGACAAAGTCACTAGAGCACGAAATATAGGTCAAGGTCGCTAGATCAATGTAAGTTCAAAGTCGGGACATCAAGGAGAAGCCATATGCAAGGTTTGATGGTTGTAGGCTTTATAGTTGATGAGATATTAAGGGTTGGCTTAAAAATGACAAAGTCACTGGAGCATGAAATATAGGTCAAGGTCAGTAGGTCAATGTGGGTGCCGAGTCGGGACATCAACCTTATGTAAGGTTTGACAGTTCTAGGCTTTACAGTTGATGAGAAACTAACACAGCATCTGAGCATTGTACAAAGGTGTTCTAGATATTGACCTCTAGTCCCGCCCCCAGGCATGACCCCACGGGTCCCTTCGCACTAAATCACAGAGGACCCTCATATGCAGCAATGTTCCAAATATGAATGATTTCTGGTCAGTGATTATCAAGATATAACAATTTTAAAAACTTTAACCGAAAGTGTGAAGCGGACGCGGACGTAAACGTACACGTAAACGTAAACGGGAACGACCGAGGTGATAACAATAGCTCTGTGCACTTCGTGCAGGTGAGCTAAAAATGTGTCCCGATCAAGGACCCCTTGTTTTGGAGTCATACACTCTACCACTAGATCACAGCTATTCGTAACAATATGGAGCAAATAATCCCAATAAACTATGACTATTCCATTCTAGCACTAAACAATGCTAAAACTCAAAACTCTGATCCAATCTCACAGCATCATTTTTTTTTTTTTTTTTTTGAAATTGAAATTCAAAACACAAAGCTCAGTAAAGCTGTAAACTCAGGTCACTCTGGAAATGCAACCAATTTTGTTTTATATCCTTACCAGTTGTTGTATCTGGTGTTTGAGAACAGCCTTCATGATGATCTTATATCCTGGGATGTCTTTAATCAGGGACAGGTCAACTCCTTGCATCTTGAAAGTTGTAAGTTTAACTTGCTCTGGACAACAACACCAAAGAATTGACACGTACCACTCACAATTATCCTGAAAAGACAAAAGATATGCGAGCCACTGCATTCATAAAACCAACAATTTGGGTTTCCAACCAGGTCTGACACAAACTGGTCTGCGCAGTAACAGAAGCAGGATAGAAGCCTGAAGGGTTGGAATTAACCAGTAGAGGAATTGTACTCTCTGAGTAGCAAAAACAATTGCACTGATCAGCTATGCAGTTACTGTAGTGTAATCTCCTCTTGAAGTAAACTTATCCCACAAGACTTGACTGTCTGTGGTGGAATGGGCGGACTGGAGTTCCTCATTAAAGTCTCTCACTGGCTGCTTCAGCTGGTCCCAGTTAGCTTTCTTGTACAGGGGACAATAATAAATTTGAAGTATTTTAGGAGAAAAATCCCATGCCCTGAGCTGGGATCGAACCCAGATCTCCAGAGTGACAAGCGACTACTCTATTAGCCATGTCACCAAAGAGCTAGCCCATCAGCAAGGCTATTAGAAGTGGCCTTATTTGACAATAAAGTTGAGGGCGACTTTTTACTTCTGAATCTGAATGGTTTACAGGTGATACGCCAAATTGACAATACTTCACCATGGTTTGATAGACCAGTATGACAGAAACATTGCGCACCCACATAGGAATAGTTAAAAAGGGGAAGATCCAGGATGTTTTGACCTTATGTAGAGGATGTCACCATTTGCTCTATTCTTACGTCTTATTCTTATGACGTTAACATCTAACTAGGCTCTGCAACCTCTGTTGATGTGTTTGGCTGTCTTTGCCTATGTCTTGTCCTTTCGCCGGGAATTCAGCACCAGGTGATGAAATTATGGGGATGCCTATGCCAACACTTATTAAGTCTACTCTTAAAACTATTGAGAGTGGGTGCCATAACAGTATGTTCTGGGAGCTCATTCCACTGCTCTACAACTCTGTTGCTAAAATAATTTCCACGGATATTCAGTCTAAACCTTTTCTTGTAGATTGTAAAAGAGTGACCTCGTTTTCTTGTATACTGCGACATTGTGAACAGTTTCTCTTTGTTTACCATATCAATGTCATTCATGATTTTATATACCTGAACCATATCAGCCCTTTCCCTTCTGTATTCTAATGTCGGCAAGCCTAAGATTTTCAATCTTTCTGGGTATGTTTTTGCCTCTCAGGCATGGTAGCATTCAAGTTGCTCTTCATTGAACATTTCAATTGCAATCATATCCATTTTGTACCACACACTGAGGCATATTCCAGGTGTTGTCTCACCAATGATTGGAAAAGATTTAGAAACGTATCTTTACCCATAAATGTAAATAATTTAAAAATAAGACCCAGGTTTCTTCTTACTACTAATGTGTTCTCCAAATGATAAAGCACTCTCAATTGATTGCTCCTATGCCTTTCTCTGATTCAACCATTTCTAACCTGACTTCTCCACCTGGTGACTGCATTGTGTAAACTTGTCCCATAGAAGATGATGACATTTCAAAAGGTTAAAAACATTCCCCAAATATCAGCCCATGTTACAGCCTTGTTTAAACATGATTGCAGAATTTCAACATGTTCTATTCTAGATATTCTCATGACAAGATTTACCAGATATGAAACCATGTTGGAAGGGACTAAAAAATCATTTTTGTTGTATGTTCAACAATGTCATTGTAGTCTCTTATAATTCTCTCCTTAAGTTTGCATGCAACCGACATTAAACTAATGGGGCAATAGTTTTGTAGTTTAGTTCTAGGTCCCTTTTAGTAAATTGCAGTCACATCTGCTTGCTTCCAAATACAGATTCTTGTAATTACTTTTTAAAGATCATAGTTAGTGGTGTTATAATTGACTTTTTATCCACTAGTTTTGGATGAATATTGTCCGGGCCTTGTGATTTTGAAGGTTTTAGTCGATCTATTGCTTTTTCAACTAACGTTTCTGTTATTTCAATATGATTTAATGCACCAGTCATTTGTTACCATTGCCCTCCCCCACCCCCCACCCCCACCTATGGGGAAGGGTGGGGGATAGCCGGGCTAAAGTGCGGGGCAATTACTTTTTTCGAGTGTCCCCGCAGTGCAGAGAAATGACAGGGTTTTGACATTAGGATCCTTACCCCAGTGAGATTTTCTATTGCCAAGGGCGGAGCGAGGAGCAATGTTTTGACCTCCAGTTTGCCCCCTGGGGGTGGGGCTTATAGCGGGGCACTGAAAGCTGAAAGTCACAATCCCCATAGGTGGGGGAACAGTGGTTACAAACCAGAATTTGTTTTCTATGTGAAAACTGATGTCTCCCCCCTTTCTACGTGCATGTCCAAAATATGCAAGCAAGAGTTATAGTTCTTGTGCATCACATATCCTGTCATTCTGTTTTATAAGTGTACCAAGTTTCATTGAAATATCTCTTACGGTTTTCAAGTTATAGAGGGGGCACGAAAGTGTTTGGAAAATAATCAAAGGGAAATAACTCCAAAGATATGAAAGCAAGAGTAATGATTCTTGTGCATCATGCTTTATAAGTGTACCATGTTTCATTGAAAAATCTCTAATGGTTTTTGAGTTATAGAGCAGACACGAAATTGAATGAAAAATAATCAAAGGGAAATAATTCCAAAGATATGCAAGCAAGAGTTATGGTTCTTTAGCATGACACATCATCTTATCATGCTTTATAAGTGTACCAAGTTTCATTGAAATATTTCTTATGGTTTTCAAGTTATAGAGTGGACATGAAATTGTATGGAAAAATAATCAAAGGGAAATAACTCCAAAGATATGAAAGCAAGAGTTATAATTCTTGTGCATGACACATCGTCTCATCATGCTTTATAAGTGTACCAAGTTTCACTGAAATTTCTCTTACGGTTTTCAAGTTATAGGGTGGACACGAAATTGTATGGAAAATAATCAAAGGGAAATTACTCCAAAGATATGCAAGCAAGAGTTATGGTTCTTTAGCATGACACGTAATCTCATCGTGCTTTATAAGTGTACCAAGTTTCATTGAAATAACTCTTACGATTTTCGAGTTATAAAGCGGACACGAAATTGTATGGAAAATAATCAAAGGGAAATAACTCATAAAATACTCAAGCCAGAGTAATGGTTCTTGTGCATGACACATCGTCTGATCATGCTCAATAAGAGTACCGAGTTTCTTTGAAAAATCTTAAACGGTTTTCAAGTTATACAGCGGACACGAAATTGTATCGAAAATAATCAAAGGGAAATAACTCATAAAATACTCAAGCCAGAGTTATGGTTCTTGTGCATGACACATCGTCTCGTCGTGGTCTACAAGTGTACCAAGTTTCATTGAAAAATCTTTAATGGTTTTCAAGTTATACAGCGGACACGAAATTGTATCGAAAATAATCAAAGGGAAATAACTCCAAAAATACTCAAGCTAGAGTTTTTACTTTTTAATTAACAAAATTACCATTTAGCTGAAATTGGCTTTCCAGTGATTTTACCTGTAAAAATCAGCCATGCGTATGCGTAAACGAGAAAGTAATTATCGTAACCTAGTAAATTATAAAAGAATATGGTAATTCAAAAGAATAAATAGCCTTTGATTTTAAAAATGGAGTATTGAAACATTTCAGTAACACAATTAAAAAACATTTTCAATGGTTATATTGTTCTGTTAGAAATCTACTGTGATTTAGTTTACATCAGCTGGAATAATCAAATCAAACTAGATTTCTTATTCATAATTAACAAAAATGTTAATTTCGAATGTATTTCAATAGCTAAACACATATGATAATTAATTTATTTAATGACACATAATTAATAGTTTAATGCATACGTAAGCTTGTTAGAAAATATCATTCTCCCGTCGTGCCGATAGCCAATACCTGTAGCATTAGCTATCCGCACGACGGTCGGGCCGATAATGCCGCTTATCGGCACGACCGTCGTGCGGATAAGCGGCGTTATCGGCACGACCGTCGTGCGGATAGCCTCAGCCATTCCAGTCCCTGATAGTCTGTGGAAAGAAACTACTTTTGTACGCTTCAAAGTAAAAAAATAAAAATAAGGAATGTCAGTTTGTAATTTTTGAAGACTTGGTAACTGATATTGTTCCAAAGTATTTTGCACTCTTATGTACTCCACTGTCAAGGTCGACAGTTGAAATGAACATTATAAAAGCTAGTACTTGTTATAATTGTTTATTGAAGCACATTCCCGCAAAAATAGAAATGGTCAAAATTAATGAACTTGTCTGACCATAGATCATTCGTAAACTAGCTAAAATTATCAAACAACAATCATAAAGATTCTTACACAACAAAATAATGCTTAAGTTGTACTTAAAACAATTAGAAAAACTGGATTTATCAAAAACAGTCGAAGGCGACCATGTTGGATTTTCTACTCAAGGGAGGAAATTCTGGTCGTTCTCTTTGGAGGCACCAGAGGGGCAATTGCTATTGTGGATTTATAAAAACCGGTACTGGGAAATTCTGATTTGTGTTGCAGTTATTGGGGTCTGGTGATGGTAATACACTTTATTTCTCGGATCCAAAATAACCATATTGGATCCGAGACAATTTTTACTTTTTTACACAAATTATAAACACACACAAGGCATCATGAGACACAAAATTATGATTAACTGTTTTCTACAATCTGAAGATAAAATATCATAAAAGTCCTATACACTAAGACTGTAGAGGATGCCAACATAATACCACATAGAATTAAATCATAACTGCGACTGGCTAGATTATAAATGCAAAAGTAATCGATTGATTTTTCGATTACCGTTTTGCAAATCAATTGTAATAACATAATCGATTACATTCAGGATTTCTTTTTCATCGTAATCGTTTATAGTTAGATTGAAAGCAATTGTAATCGATAGTGTTTAAATTTTGAAAGTAATCGAAAACAGGCCTGATATCTTCTTAGCCAAATGTAGGATCGGTGCCGATCAGGGTGTCTTAAAACACTTTAGAAACAATATGCATCCTCTAACTGCATCCTGTTCTTAATTTGTTCGTCCATTACCTGTAACGGTATTGTCGTCCAGCACCGCCCTATGTAGTAATAAGAATCAGGATCGATCAAAGTCAATAAATCAAAGTGAAATAAGTTAAATTTATTGAATTATTCAGGGAACATTGAAATATATACCCCCTTATACCATATTTTTTATATAGCAAATAAAACGGGGATATGCAGGGGTATGCCTATTTTTTTCTTATTTTCGCTCCAAAACATAGACACCGCGTTTCTAACATGTACCCACAATTTCTGTTTTAAGCAAAAATAAGAAAAAAAATCTGTTGAAATTTTCAATTTTTACAGCTGAAAAGAAAAATCTCTGTAGGCCTATATTAATAGAGCATGGGGGGGGGGGGGGGGGCGGGGCAAGTTTTCGTAATGAATAAAATTCTATCAAAGGATCCATTACGAAAACCTGCCCATGCAATAAACAGAGATTTTTTGAGCTTTAAAAAATTGAAAATTTTCAGATGAAAAATTTTGATATTTTTCTTATTTTTGCTCAAAACATAGATTGTGGGTACACGTTAGAACCGCTTCGGCGAGCGGTTCTAACGAGTACCCACAATCTATGTTTTGGAGCAAAAATAAGAAAAATAGGTATACCCCTGCATACCCCAGTTTTGCTATATAAAAGTGGGGTTCAAAGGGGTATACATTACACGGACATGTTTTCCTGATGGAATTTAATTTATATCTGTTTAAAATAATGTCTCGTCAACGAAGGAGCAGCTCATTATGAAGAAAAGGTAATCTGTGCAGCTGAAAAAGACGGAGGGCGCAAAACCAGAGTCAATGAGCCATCACTATTTTATTTTCAACACTGATATGGTCAACTTGCAACCCATGCGACAGTTTAGAGCTAAAAATCACCAACACACATGAACATTCTAACAATCTTGAAATAAAGTTGGTCATTCTCATAAGTGAGAGATGAATGACCGTGTAGAAAAAAGACATTCCTAAGCGTATTACGAAAACATGCCCATGCAATATACAGATTTGTTTAAGTTGTAAAAATTGAAAATTCGATTCAAAATATTTTGCTATTTTTATATTTATGTTCAAAACATTGATTGTGGGAATACGTTGAACCACCTCACCACAATAAACCCAAGTGGAATGAAATGCAATAAGAAACAACATCACTTCACAATATTTTATTTTGTCAGATGTTTTAAATGAAACCAGTTGCACAGAAAAATAAATTTTATGCACAAACGATAACACAAAACAACCAAAATATGCATTCGTCCATTTTGAACTCGTTATCTATTAATCCAAAAACTGACCATTTTGCAAGTATAACAAATGAAAATGCCGTACAAACGAGAAAACAAAACAACAAATGTGCATTCGTCGTAGGACATGTTACACATGTTACCGAGCCCTTGTAGCTCTAGTGAGTTTGTAATCCAGATTAGGACTTTTGAAAGTTGTTACAGCTAAACGCATCAGGAAAACATGTCCATGAAAAGTATACCCCCTCATATCTCACTTTTATATAGAAAAACTGGGGCTTGCTATTTTCTGATCCAAAACATAGATAAGGCAATTCTAACGTGTACCCACAATGTATGTTTTGAGCGAAAATGTAAAAGTAAAATCAAAATATTTCCAATGAAATTTTCAAAAATCTATGTATACTGTATGGACAAGTTTTCGTAAGATAGGTATAAAGATTCCAAATATTTCGGGCGAATGCACCGCCGAATTTATGAACTTTCTTTGTTTCCGAATGACTGTTAGATTTGCGAATGCTGTCTTCATAAGTGATAGTTTACACGAAATTTGTATCCCGACAGTGATAAAACTAAGCATTCAAACTAGGGTTTGAAAACTGTATTTGAACCACAGTTTGAAAAGGCCCGGGATAAAACGCAGTAGTTTTACGCAGCAATATATAATATATAGGAAAACGCAGCACATAGGGTTATATAGTGTAACGCAGCTATTGGAGATAAAGGTATATAACGCAGTGGCATATTGCAGCTAGCATAAAACAATAGTGAGAAAAGACAAGTGCAGCCATGCAGCCATGAATGCAATATGTTATTACTTTAAGACGGCTGTTAGGTGTAGTTTGATAAAATTTATATTTGATCATGGTTATAAAGCATATTTTGGTATATGTTCATGCCCAGAATTAAAACTTGAGCATTTATCGTTCTGCTGTTCAATGTATATCAGCACATGCTAGTGAGCAGTAGAAGAAATAAAGACCAAAATTGAAGAAAAGCAAATGAATGACTAAAAGACAGAGAGAGAGAGAGAGAGAGAGAGAGAGAGAGAGAGAGAGATGTCCAGTGCATGCATGTTCAAAAAGAAATTGCTTTTATGATAATCCTTTTGAAGTTTCATAATTGAAATAATTTTAGTGTTAGATCGGTAGTTTAAGTGTTTGATCGGTCTGCTGTTTTAAACAAATATTTGAAAACTGCCAAAACCAAACAATGGATCACAGGTCAGGTAGCTTGCTTTAATGAGCTAATGATTCTGAATTAGTGGGATTTATTCTTTTATTCTTTTGCAAGAAATTTAATTTATTTCACACATCTTCACAAACAAAAACAAGATACTCTGTATTTAAGATGATGATAACAATAATGGTCGACAAAAGTCTTTGGATTTTCAAAGAGTGCAGTCTTTTTAAAGAGTGTTGTGTTTCTGTGTTAATAATCATGGCTCTTATATTAGGACATAGTCAAGTGAAATACATGCATGAGTATTTAGTGAGTGACAAAATAGTGACATTATGTTATCCTGGATATCAAATTCGTGACTTTTTGGATATCGACTTGGTTGCTGAGATGGTGCCATCCTTCCCTGTAAGTACAATATTTATTTATTTATTTATTTATGTGTACGAGTAAAATGTCGCAATTTCATATGTGCGGTGCCGCTGGCAAATTCATAGTTTAATTTGTATAATATATTAATCGATTTGCTATGTGCGTTTCTTAATAAATGTTTAAAGATTGCTGTGAAATTAGATTTCTACCTAAGATACAGAAGTTGATAGGCATAACTGACAATTAATACCATAAATATCACAAACACACATGAATAGAATCATACATTATAGATACAAAAAGTAAATCGTTCGTTACAAAAAGAAAATTTGCTTCTAGGCGTTAATCACTTTTTTTTTTTTTTTTTTTTTTTTTTTTTTTAGAAGTGCCAATTTTATCAGAATGAAAAAGATTCTGCTGAATTAAGTATAGCAGAACATTAATTTTCAGTATAATAATTTAATTAATAAAACAGATAGAGAGTTTCATTTGTATTTGAGTCAATGTCAAAATTTGTCAAAATTCTTGTCTTCTCAATATTTTATGAAAACCACTTACCAGATCGTGATTTGAATTTTTTCATATGATACTACTGATTATGCTTAATAATAGTAAATAATAAGACAGTATTTGATTGGTGTAAAAATACCTGTTTTCTAGATTTAAAACCTCATTTTTCATCATTTTTGCCTGTCCCTCGAAAAAAAATGAAGATTCAGCACAACTTTTGAAAGCCGCTATTAATTTTTTGGTAGTTTTGATTGGGTGTATCAATAAGACCATTATTAAGGTAAATATAACAGGTTTCAAAATGGGATATTTCATTTAATTTTTCATATTTTTTGGCAATAATAAATCCGTCCCTGGATTTATGTCCTTACCGTAACGCAGTGATAAATTGCCAAAATAATACAGGATCCCTCATGTTGGCAAATCTGGTTATCTGTCATGCTTACTGGACACTTTCTATTTACAAGCATTGCATGTGTTTTAAAATGCTGCTACTGAACTGTACAATGAAAATACTGTTTCAGTGAGTAAGCCCAGTAGAGTATATTTTTTGTGTGCCCACTGACCGTAACGAGATATTAGCACAATGAATACTTTGAAAAAGGTATGATTCTGACATATTGATCCAGTTACATTTCTCAATAGCAAACCACTTTTGGTTCCATGTTTTAATGCATAAATTTTATTTAAGATAGAAATAACTTAAAATAAGTCCTTACCGTAACAGTCCTTAACGTAACAATATAAAATGTTATGGTAAGGACTCATTTTGTTACGGTATGGACATCTGCTGTAAAACAGCAAAATAAATCAACCTGTATGTTATTTATGTAGATACATTTGCTATGAGAAACTGTAACATGTTGTAATTAGAGTAATAGGATTATAAAAACCCAAATTCATAAATGAATTTTTAACACAAATACGTTCATAGGAATTATTCCGTTACGGTAAAGACATTTTGTTGAAATACCATGCCTTTTTGGAAAATCATTTGGAAATCAAAACAAGAAGCAATACAATTGTAAGTCATATAAAATATATTATTTTAATGAAAAAGATAGCTATCAGGATTATGATTGAGAACAATTATTTCCTACAAAATGTGTTTTGTCCATACCGTAACATGCTGGTCCATACCGTAACGATATCTCAGAATGTTTAACTGTACCAGAAAACTTACAAAACTTATTAGACTTAAATCACCATAGAAGATACCAAAATATTTAATACTTATTATATCATTCAATCACACTTGCCTGTATTGCTGTCAAAAAGGCAAGCAATGATATTTACACTAAAAATGTCCATACCGTAACAATTTTATCAATATAAGATCTTGTCCATACCGTAACAGAGAATGTCCATACCGTAACAACATCAGAAAAGTATTTACTGTGTAACATTTTATTAGTTACTTTTCTGTGTTTACCTTCTTTTGCATTCACACCAAAAGGATTTATCAGTGAAAATAAATAAAGATCCTTCTGAATCACTGTCTTCATTTAGCAACAAATTAGTGTGCAAAGTCAAAAATGTCCATACCGTAACATGCATCTTGTCCACTACCGTAACGGTAATAAATTTCTGAAAATAAGTTCTTTATAAAGACTTCATGTGGATTATAACCACACAATCATTATTATCAAGATGAATAACTTGTCTGCAGTATTGCTGTTGTCTAGCAACATGTGTTTTAAAAATGTTATTAAAAGCGGAAAATATCTAAAATCTGTAAAAAGTCGTTTTTGCTTGTATGGTCACTGTTTTTTTCTACTATCATTACAGCTGTACATTTTTTTCTTCAGTACATGTGTAGAAACATTCTGTTAATGAGATTGCATACATCAGAAATAAAAAATTGTTGCACATTTAGGAGAAAAACACAATTTAAAATTTGTTACGGTATGGACATTTTTCCTGGTCATGTGACTTTTGACGATCTATTAAAGCAATCTGATTGGTTGTTAAGATTACCTTTAGTTTGTTTTAATTATTTTAGGGTTAGCTTGTTACTATCAATCAAAAAAAATTTAACTTTCTTTTAGTTGCTTTTTATTTTTTTCACACATTCAAAATTTGACGAATTTTGACATTGACTCATTTAAGTGTTAATTATTTAATATTTCGGAAACGAAAAGTTTTAAGGAACACCTATTTCAAAGAACTGTCTCTTTTTTTCTATGTAAAAGTAGGTATTTAGACTTCCAAAAATACATTTTTAATACTATCACTCTGTGCTACTGTATTGCACCTGTATTGTAATAAACATGATAATTGAATTAACGGATTAAAGAATTATTCGCAGCTACCAATATACAGGTAATTAATATGGCAAAGTGTCAATGATGGAGATAGAATACCACTTTTTGCTTGTATGTCATCTTTAATTCTAAACAAGTTATTTTGAAGGTTTTAAATTTTATATATAATTCTCAAGAAATAAGAAAAACCATAAGAAAATCTGTATTAAATGCATAGAAATATAATATTCCTTGAAACTTGTTAAACGTGTTCATTCTTCTGCTCGTCTGAACGTGATGATCTGTTCAAATGTGCTGGATTCACTCATATTTGTGTATGAGGCTTTGAACAATTTTGTTTGAAAATCAAAATGCACATTAATTCTTTAATCAGAGTTTTAAAGTTTCAAGCTGTTGTTTTGACTGGCCAAATGACAATATCTTGTGGTCACTTCTTTTAAATCTAGGTTTGAACTCAAAACGCCGGTTTGAATTTCTGAAAATAAGAGTTGATAAAAAAAACAAAAAAAAAAAAAAACAAAAAAAAAAAAAAACAACAAAAAAAAAAACTTAAAACCTGGGGCCAGCTGTTCAAACTGACTTTAAGTTCTTCAGTACTTGTTGGTTTAAGTTGCTTGATGTGAATAACTTCATGGAGGATGAGGATGATTCATTCAGATTTAGATTCAGAGCCAGCTTCATGTGTACATGTAACCATTTGAGAGTGTTACAGGTCTATGTGTCAAAGCAGATGAAACTTTAACGGATACCCTACGGGAATGTGCGCTTTACAGATCTATATGTGGGCAACATATTCGGAAACGCAATAGGAATATCGATAGAACCAATAATTTAAGTGCCCATGCTATGTGAAGAGGAGGTGCACCTTCAAAGGCGGAAACTACGGTTTGCAGTTACAGTTATAGATCACACTGCAGATCCGAATTATCGCCCTTGTGTATTTAGCTTGGTCCAATTTAATTCCGTTTGTTGATCTTTGTTATTGTAATTGCCTAAAACAACGCCTACTAAGCGTAATTTTGTTCGGTAAGAGTTAATTTTAATTGTTGTTTTATCTTTATAGCTTGTTTATACTGAAACAATGGTCTGACAAATCATTAATTTTTGACAATTTCCATTCGTGCTGGTGTGCTCTTTTTCATTTGTGTAACAAGTACTAGCTTTTATAATGTCTATATGTTGTTTTAGAGGAAGCTGAACGCCCCTGTCAGCATTAGTTTGTCATTTTGGGATGGAACCCTGATTCTGACATGTCTTTTTTAAAGTCGATTCAAAAGTTCCATGGAGCTTCTGCCAAGTACTCCAAACACCTCATAAACAGAGTATTACATGGAGCTCCCATCATTGAAGTTATCTTTTTGAGAGAAGAGAAGCCAGTGCTTGCCTTATTAATGCTGAGCGCCAAGCAAGGTAGCCACTGGTACCATTTTTAACGTCTTTGGTATGACGCGGCCCGGATTAGAACCCGCGCCTCCCGCTTCCGAAGCGAACGCTCTAACCATTACGCTATCGGGACCGGTTATGTTGTTATGCCAGTATGTACAGGGATTGACTCAAGGATTTGAGCAGCACTTACCAGGCAGGCAAGCCGGATTTTATTGCGGTTTGCCCCCCAGGTTTTGAACCTGCCCGAACTTAGAACTTTAGATTTTACAGGGAAGGAAGTCATTTGTTGATGTAACCAGAGGACCAATGGTCCTGTAAATGCTCACCTGATCTGAACAGCTTCACTGGCATAAGAACAAAGAGTCATTGGGGGAATGGGGGTTCTAGAGAAGAAGATTTTTAAAGTTTTCACCATATATGGATGTGGCGACCGTCTTGGTCATGTGACCTGGATTATTTATATACACATTGGTTCCCCCTTCCTATAGATGCTTCATATAAAATTTGGCTTTGATTTGCCAAGAGGTTTCAGAGGAGAAGAAATGTTAGCCCAACTTGGCCAGATCTGTATCTGTGCGTTTAAGAGACGGCAATCACACTTGATCATTATGTCTCTGTGGCGGTAGAAAAGAGAAAGATTGAAATTTAGGAAAGGCAGAAAATTAGGTGATAGAAAGGCAGAAAGAAAGTTTGCAGTCTGAGTTTTCAGCGTCTTCATTTGGTAAAAAGACCAATCCAGCTACAGTAACTGTCACTGGGTATGGTCGCCCAACCGGCACAGCTCTAAGAACCCTCTGACACTTACTTGCAGACTGCCCCTTACCCTAGCTTAAAATGTAAGGCTGGACAGCCCCTGCTTGAAGGATACCAAGTCAGGGGCCTCGGCCAAAGTGGCCGGCAAAGAGTTCCAAACTGGGATGATCTGAGGGAAGAAACTGTTTTTGTAGACATCTGTTGTCGCTGATATCTGTCTGAGCTTCTTTGTGTGATTTGCTCTTGTCCGTGTACTGGCACTCGCAGGTGTAAGATAGTCGAGCCTTGTATATCCACTAGATCATGGATTATTTTATAAAGTAGAGTGAGTTGTAGTTTGACTCTCCATGATTCTAGGGTTTCCCAATCCAGATTCTGTAGCATATCTGTCACACTGCTTGTGTTATGGTAGCGACTTGTTGCATACCTGGTTGCCCGTCTCTGGACCATTTCGATTTTCCGTATTCCTGCATCAGTATAGGGGCTCCAAACAGTAGCACAGACAGTACTCAAGGTTGGGCCTAACGAGTGTCTTGTATGCAGCAGCCATAGTGTCCCTGTTGTTCACACGTAGGTTCCTTAGCAGAAATCCTAGCATGTTGTTTGCTTTCTTGGCTGTTCTATCAATGTGGCTGTTCCAAGATAGATTGTAGGACAAGTCCACTCCTAGGTATTTGGCAGTCTTTACAGATTCTAAATTTTGACCTTTGAGACTGTAATTGTACTTCAGTGGAGTTTTTGATGTGACTTGCAGGGTGTTACACTTGTAAGGGTGGAATAGCATACCCCATTTTTGCTCCCATTCTGTAAGCTTGTGTAAGTGGTCCTGAAGCTTTTGGCAGTCTTGAAGTGTCTTAACGTTTCTGTATACTATGCAGTCGTCATCTAAATGATATCATCAAACTTCTTTCAAATTTGCGACCCGATAAAGCTGCTGGCCCTGATGAAATTAAACCTGTTGTGCTTAGGGAGCTGAGAATCGAGGTAGCCCCTGTCATCCAGCTGATCTTTGAAAAATCACTTGCTACAGGCAAATTACCTTCTGACTGGACCAAGGCAAACGTTAGCCCAATTTAGCCCAATTTTTAGCTCACCTGAGCCGAAGGCTCACAGGTGAGCTTATAGGATAAGCAGGCATCCATCGTCCGTCGTCGTCCGTCCGTCCGTCGTCCGTCCGTCGTCCGTCCACAATTTCAAAGAAGAATATTTCTGAAGCTAGTAGGCCGATCTTGATCAAATTTAATGTGAACCATAATTGGGTTGGGGGATTGATGGCATTAGGTTTTGGAGCAGATTGTATCAAAATTGTGGTTTCCATGGCAACAGATAGGTCCCATAGACTTACAATGGGAAAAACTAAAAAAATCTTCTTCTCTAAAACCACTAGGCCCTAAGCTTTGATATTTGGTATGTAGCAATGGCTAATGGTCCTCTACATAAATTGTGCCATTCATGCCCCTGGGGTCAAATTTGGCCATGCCCCGGGGGTCGATAGTCTCCATAGACTTACTATGGGAAAAAAATTCAAAAATCTTCATCTCTGAAACCACAGGGCCCACAGCTTTGATATTTTGTATGTGGCAATGGCTAATGGTCCTCTACATAAATTGTGCCAGCCATGCCCCTGGGGTCAAATTTGGCCACGCCCCGGGGGTCGATAGTCTCCATAGACTTACAATTGGAAAAACTAAAAAAATCTTCTCTGAAACCACTAGGCCCACAGCTTTGATATTTGGTATGTAGCAATGGCTAATGGTCCTCTACATAAATTGTGCCATTCATGCCCCTGGGGTCAAATTTGGCCAGGCCCCGGGGGTTGATAGTCTCCATAGACTTACTATGGGAAAAAAAAATCAAAAATCTTCTTCTCTGAAACCACAGGGCCCACAGCTTTAATATTTTGTAGGTGGCAATGGCTAATGGTCCTCTACATAAATTATGCCAATCATGCCCCTGGGGTCAAATTTGGCCATGCCCCGGGGGTCGATAGTCTCCATAGACCTACAATAGGAAAAAAACTAAAAAAATCTTCTTCTCTGAAACCACTAGGCCAACAGCTTTGATATTTGGTATGTAGCAATGGCTAATGGTCCTCTACATAAATTGTGCCATTCATGCCCCTGGGGTCAAATTTGGCCACGTCCCGGGGGTTGATAGTCTCCATAGACCTACAATAGGAAAAAAACTAAAAAAATCTTCTTCTCTGAAACCACAGGGCCAACAGCTTTGATATTTGGTATGTAGCAATGGCTAATGGTCCTCTACATAAATTGTGCCATTCCTGCCCCTGGGGTCAAATTTGGCCACACCCCCGGGGTTGATAGTCTCCATAGACTTACTATGGGAGAAAAAAAAAAATCTTCTTCTCTAAAACCACAGGGCCCACAGCTTTGATATTTTGTAGGTGGCAATGGCTAATGGTCCTCTACATAAATTATGCCAATCATGCCCCTGGGGTCAAATTTGGCCACGCCCCGGGGGTCGATAGTCTCCATAGACCTACTATGGGAAAAAAATTCAAAAATCTTCTTCTCTGAAACCACAGGGCCTACAGCTTTGATATTTTGTAGGTGGCAATGGCTAATGGTCCTCTTCATAAATTATGCCATTCATGCCCCTGGGGTCAAATTTGGCCAGGCCACGGGGGTCGATAGTCTCCATAGACCTACAATAGGAAAAAAACTAAAAAAATCTTCTTCTCTGAAACCACTAGGCCAACAGCTTTGATATTTGGTATGTAGCAATGGCTAATGGTCCTCTACATAAATTGTGCCATTCATGCCCCTGGGGTCAAATTTGGCCACGCCCCGGGGGTTGATAGTCTCCATAGACTTACTATGGGAAAAAAATTAAAAAATCTTCTTCTCTGAAACCACAGGGCCCACAGCTTTGATATTTTGTATGTGGCAATGGCTAATGGTCCTCTACATAAATTATGCCAGCCATGCCCCTGGGGTCAAATTTGGCCACACCCCGGGGGTCGATAGTCTCCATAGACTTACAATTGGAAAAACTAAAAAAATCTTCTTCTCTGAAACCACTAGGCCCATAGCTTTGATATTTGGTATGTAGCAATGGCTAATGGTCCTCTACATAAATTGTGCCATTCATGCCCCTGGGGTCAAATTTGGCCACGCCCCGGGGGTTGATAGTCTCCATAGACTTACTATGGGAAAAAAATTAAAAAATCTTCTTCTCTGAAACCGCAGGGCCCACAGCTTTGATATTTTGTAGGTGGCAATGGCTAATGGTCCTCTACATAAATTATGCCAATCATGGCCCTGGGGTCAAATTTGGCCACGCCCCGGGGGTCGATAGTCTCCATAGACCTACAATAGGAAAAAAACTAAAAAAATCTTCTTCTCTGAAACCACTAGTCCAACAGCTTTGATATTTGGTATGTAGCAATGGCTAATGGTCCTCTACATAAATTGTGCCATTCATGCCCCTTGGGTCAAATTTGGCCATGCCCCGGGGGTTGATAGTCTCCATAGACTTACTATGGGAAAAAAATTAAAAAATCTTCTTCTCTGAAACCACAGGGCCCACAGCTTTGATATTTTGTATGTGGCAATGGCTAATGGTCCTCTACATAAATTATGCCAGCCATGCCCCTGGGGTCAAATTTGGCCACGCCCCGGGGGTCGATAGTCTCCATAGACTTACAATTGGAAAAACTAAAAAAATCTTCTTCTCTGAAACCACTAGGCCCACAGCTTTGATATTTGGTATGTAGCAATGGCTAATGGTCCTCTACATAAATTGTGCCATTCATGCCCCTGGGGTCAAATTTGGCCAGGCCCCGGGGGTTGATAGTCTCCATAGACTTACTATGGGAAAAAAATTCAAAAATCTTCTTCTCTGAAACCACAGGGCCCACAGCTTTGATATTTTGTAGGTGGCAATAGCTAATGGTCCTCTACATAAATTGTGCCAATCATGCCCCTGGGGTCAAATTTGGCCACGACTGGGGGTCGATAGTCTCCATAGACCTACAATAGGAAAAAAACTAAAAAAATCTTCTTCTCTGAAACCACTAGGCCAACAGCTTTGATATTTGGTATGTAGCAATGGCTAATGGTCCTCTACATAAATTGTGCCAATCATGTCCCCGGGGTCAAATTTGGCCACGCCCCAGGGGTCGATAGTCAATAGGAAAAACTAAAAAAAATCTTCTTCTCTGAAACCACTAGGCCCACAGCTTTGATATTTGGTATGTAGCAATGGCTAATGGTCCTCTACATAAATTGTGCCATTCATGCCCCTGGGGTCCAATTTGGCCACGCCCCGGGGGTTGATAGTCTCCATAGACTTACAATGGGAAAAAAATTAAAAAAATCTTCTTCTCTGAAACCACTAGGCCCACAGCTTTGATATTTGGTATGTAGGAATGGCTAATGGTCCTCTACATAAATTGTGCCATTCATGCCCCTGAGGTCAAATTTGGCCAGGCCCCGGAGGTTGATAGTCTCAATAGACTTGCTATGGGAAAAAAATTCAAAAATCTTCTTCTCTGAAACCACAGGGCACACAGCTTTGATATTTTGTTATGGCAATGGCTAATGGTCCTCTACATAAATTGTGCCAGCCATGCCCCTGGGGTCAAATTTGGCCACGCCCCGGGGGTAGATAGTCTGAAATTTTGAATTTTTTTTTGTGCTGTTGGCGCCTTATGTATGTTTTCATATTTTTAGTTAAGTTAAGGTAACTGAGTGGCCACCTATTGGGAAAATAGCTGCTCATTCGGCTTACGATATGTTTCATGGTATAAGTACCTGATTGTTGGTTTGGTTTTTTCCCACCTCGGTTTTTGGAGTGGGAATCTTTTTCTGATTGCGCCTTTTCCTGATCTTTGCCTACTTGTACCTTTCCATAGACTTACAATGGGAACAACTAACAAAAATCTTCTTCTCTGAAACCAAAAGGCCCAGAGCTTCTATATTTTGTATGTAGCAATGTTTGGTAGTCCCCATTATAAATTGTGCCAGTCATGCCCCTGGGTCAAATTTGGCCATGCCCCGGGGGTCAATAGTGTCCATGCATAGACTTTCATTGGTCGATTCTCAATTAATTTAAATCTCATGAGCTTACAATGTGATAATCTCTCAGGTGAGCTACAGGACCAATGGTCCTCTAGTTAAGAAAGGTGAAAAAAGTGACCCCTCAAATTACAGACCCATCTCCTTAACTTGTATCCTCTGCAAGGTAATGGAACATATAATAGCTTCAAACCTAACTGCACGTTTCAACAAACACAACATTTTATAATTATGATCTCCAACATGGGTTTAGACAGAAACGGTCATGTGAGACGCAGCTAATCCAACTAATCGAGGACCTAGGGAGGCAGCTTATACAAGGTAATCAAGTAGACCTAATCCTCTTAGATTTCAGCAAAGCCTTTGACAAGGTAAACCATCTTAAATTACTTTTCAAACTTTCACAGCATGGAGTCAAAGGAAAAACACTCAACTGGATTAGAGCATTTCTTTTGGGTCGAACCCAGGCAGTGGTGCTGGAGGGGGAGAGCTCATCAGAGGTCCCTGTGACATCTGGTGTGCCACAGGGTTCTGTGCTCAGGCCTCTCCTCTTCCTGCTCTACATCAACGACCTACCACAAAATATTCAGTCACAGGTAAGGTTGTTTGCAGACGATACCGCTGTCTACCTAACAGTTAACTCTCCTCAAGACGCAAATACCCTCCAAGCAGACCTGGACACCTTGCAGGAGTGGGAGCAGTTCTGGGATATGGAGTTCAATCCAGGAAAGTGTCAGGTACTTCATATTTCAAATTCAAATGATACTCTCCTGTCTCAGTACACACTCCATGGTCAAGTCTTGGAAAGTACAGACAGCGCAAAATATCTTGGCATCAACTTTTCAAAAACTCTTAACTGGAACTATCACAAAAACCAGAAATGAAGCAGTTAAAGAACTAGCATATAAAACCTTAGTAAGAACACAGGTTGAATATGCCTCTTCAGTTTGGAATCCCCACACTAAACAAAATATCTCAAAAATTGAAATGGTTCAAAGAAGAGCTGCCAGATGGGTCAAACACAACTATTCCACACACAGCAGTGTCTCTAACATGCTTGCAGACCTAGGTTGGCGATCACTCAAAAACAGGCAAATTGACTTCCAACTAGTAATGTTATACAAAATTGTACATGGCTATGTAGCAATTGATATACCACCATATTTTGAGAAACCACAGAGATACACACGCCACATGCACCCTCTCTCTTTTAGGCAGATCCACACCAAAGCAACTTATTATCAAAAGGCCTTTTATCCAGCAACCATTGTTCTTTGGAATAGACTCCCAGCAGATATTGTTCTCAGGGCTGATCTTGACTCTTTCAAAGAAGGAGTTGAAGGAGTCTGTCCTTGAAGGAGTCTGTCAGATCAATCATCAGTTCCCATAACTTTAAACACTGTTTTTAACCTGCTTTTAAACCTCACTCTGCACTAACACTATCATCTTTTAATCATTCTCACTATTTTACTTTCACATCTGCTAGAATCTAGCTTTTATTCTGCACTGACAGCGCAACTGCACATAATACTTGTGAGAGGCTGCTGCAGTATGAAAAGATAGATAGATAGAAGATCTTTGAAATTGTGGATGGACGACGGGCGGATGTACGGACGACAGATCATGGTCATCCTATAAGCTCACCTTGTGAGCCTAACGGCTCATTTGAGCTAAAAATGCCAAAAACATCTGTAAGTGCAAACAATGTGTATAGACTGGTTATTAGCTCACCTGAGCCGAAGGCTCACAGGTGAGCTTATAGGATAGGCAGGCATCCGGCGTCCGTCGTCGTCGTCCGTTGTCGTCCGTCCACAATTTCAAAGAAGAATATTTCTGAAGCTAGTAGGCCGATCTTGATCAAATTTAATGTGAACCATAATTGGGTTGGGGGATTGATGGCATTAGGTTTTGGAGCAGATTGTATCAAAATTGTGGTTTCCATGGCAACAGATAGGTCCCATAGACTAAAAAAATCTTCTTCTCTGAAACCACTAGGCCCACAGCTTTGATATTTGGTATGTAGCAATGGCTAATGGTCCTCTACGTAAATTGTGCCATTCATGTCCCTGGGGTCAAATTTGGCCACGCCCCGGGGGGTCGATAGTCTCCATAGACTTACTATGGGAAAAAAATAAAAAAATCTTCTTCTCTGAAACCACAGGGCCCACAGCTTTGATATTTGGTATGTGGCAATGGCTAATGGTCCTCTACATAAATTGTGCCAGCCATGCCCCTGGGGTCAAATTTGGCCACGCCCCGGGGGTGGATAGTTTCCATAGACTTACAATTGGAAAAACTAAAAAAATCTTCTTCTCTGAAACCACTAGGCCCACAGCTTTGATATTTGGTATGTAGCAATGGCTAATGGTCCTCTACATAAATTGTGCCATTCATGCCCCTGGGGTCAAATTTGGCCACGCCCCAGGGGTTGATAGTCTCCATAGACTTACTATGGGAAAGAAATTAAAAAATCTTCTTCTCTGAAACCACAGGGCCCACAGCTTTGATATTTTGTATGTGGCAATGGCTAATGGTCCTCTACATAAATTGTGCCAATCATGCCCCTGGGGTCAAATTTGGCCACGCCCCGGGGGTTGATAGTCTCCATAGACCTACAATAGGAAAAAACTAAAAAAATCTTCTTCTCTGAAACCACTAGGCCCACAGCTTTGATATTTGGTATGTAGCAATGGCTAATGGTCCTCTACATAAATTGTGCCATTCATGCCCCTGGGGTCAAATTTGGCCACGCCCCAGGGGTTGATAGTCTCCATAGACTTACTATGGGAAAAAAATTAAAAAATCTTCTTCTCTGAAACCACAGGGCCCACAGCTTTGATATTTTGTATGTGGCAATGGCTAATGGTCCTCTACATAAATTGTGCCAATCATGCCCCTGGGGTCAAATTTGGCCACGCCCCGGGGGTCGATAGTCTCCATAGACCTACAATAGGAAAAAACTAAAAAAAATCTTCTTCTCTGAAACCACAGGGCCCACAGCTTTGATATTTGGTATGTGGCAATGGCTAATGGTCCTCTACATAAATTGTGCCAGCCATGCCCCTGGGGTCAAATTTGGCCACGCCCCGGGGGTGGATAGTTTCCATAGACTTACAATTGGAAAAACTAAAAAAATCTTCTTCTCTGAAACCACTAGGCCCACAGCTTTGATATTTGGTATGTAGCAATGGCTAATGGTCCTCTACATAAATTGTGCCATTCATGCCCCTGGGGTCAAATTTGGCCACGCCCCAGGGGTTGATAGTCTCCATAGACTTACTATGGGAAAAAAATTAAAAAATCTTCTTCTCTGAAACCACAGGGCCCACAGCTTTGATATTTTGTATGTGGCAATTGCTAATGGTCCTCTACATAAATTGTGCGAATCATGCCCCTGGGGTCAAATTTGGCCACGCCCCGGGGGTCGATAGTCTCCATAGACCTACAATAGGAAAAAACTAAAAAAATCTTCTTCTCTGAAACCACAGGGCCCACAGCTTTGATATTTTGTATGTGGCAATGGCTAATGGTCCTCTACATAAATTGTGCCAATCATGTCCCCGGGGTCAAAATTGGCCACGCCCCGGGGGTGGATAGTCTCCATAGACCTACAATAGGAAAAACTAAAAAAATCTTCTTCTCTGAAACCACTAGGCCCACAGCTTTGTTATTTGGTATGTAGCAATGGCTAATGGTCCTCTACATAAATTGTGCCATTCATGCCCCTGGGGTCAAATTTGGCCAGGCCCCGGAGGTTGATAGTCTCAATAGACTTGCTATGGGAAAAAATTAAAAAATCTTCTTCTCTGAAACCACAGGGCACACAGCTTTGATATTTTGTATGTGGCAATGGCTAATGGTCCTCTACATAAATTGTGCCAGCCATGCCCCTGGGGTCAAATTTGGCCACGCCCCGGGGGCAGATAGTCTCCATAGACTTACAATGGGAAAAACTAAAAAAATCTTCTTCTCTGAAACCAAAAGGCCCAGAGCTTCTATATTTTGTATGTAGCAATGTTTGGTAGTCCCCATTATAAATTGTGCCAGTCATGCCCCTGGGTCAAATTCGGCCATGCCCCGGGGGTCAATAGTGTCCATGCATAGACTTTCATTGGTCGATTCTCAATTAATTTAAATCTCATGAGCTTACAATGTGATAATCTCTCAGGTGAGCTACAGGACCAATGGTCCTCTAGTTTTAGTTTGTGATCTTAAAGATACAACAACCTAAACTACCAGAAAAATACTGCCAGAATCAGTAATACTGGACTGATTTTTTACTAGCCCGGAGGGCTAACCGCTGGCAATTTCAACTTGCCCCCAGCCGATTCAGCCCAAATTGGGCATTCGGGCACCCGCTTATGTCAACCGACTCTAAATAAATCTTGTCTTGTCCATTGTACTTCTAAAATACTAAGCATTTGGAAAAAGCGTTATGAATTTGCTGTGTACCCAGTTGATAAATTTTCTGATCATTCGCTTGAAAGTTGAGAAAATGTGACTTTTTCAAGGCATCAAATACTGTCATTTGGCATGTCACCAGTAAACTATTCAGATTTGGATTTAGATTCAGCTTCAACAAATGGAGCCTCAGGTTCTAGTCCTTGTCGACTGTTGAGACACTTTATATTTCTGTCCCTTTGGCATTTGAACCAGGGACACATAAGGCTAAACTACTGCTTGCATTTGGTTGTCATCAAACCATTATCATTTTGGTGCTTTCTTTTTGTAAAGCACTTAGAACAATTTAATAAATCTTATGGCAATATGAGACAGTGTTGTCATCTGCATAGTTATATAGGGTTGATTTTTCCAAAAAATAAAATATATCATTCATAAAAATGTAAAAAATCAGGGGTCCTAATATGGACACCTGTGGAACACCTTTTATTATGTTTTGCCAGTGACTTAGGCCATATGCCTTTAGTTTCTCAATTATCAGATCATGTGAAAGACAGTCGAAAGCCTTGGATAAATCCATCAGGATAGCACCAACATAAAGATTTTCATCCAAGGCTCTCTTCCAGTCTTCCACAAGTCTTAAGTAATGTGGTTTGGCATCCGAAAGATGGTCTAAATGCTGCGAGAAAAGAGTGAAAAATATTCTCAAAATGAGAACTAAGTTGGTCACTAATGACCCTTTCATAAATTTTGGATAATGTAGGCAGGATACTGACCGGTCTATAGTTTTTTTCTGTGAAAGGATCATCTTTTTTATAGATGAGGGTAACCTGAGCTAATTTAAGGTTTTCTGGGAAACTCACCCTACTGATAATGGTGTTTGTCATGTCACGTATGGGAACTGATAGTTAAACAATTCATGCATATCGTTGGTCAGGTGCCAAACAATTCATGCATATCGTTGGTCAGGTGCCAAATCCTTGTAACTCGACTTTTGGCCAAAATGTTGTTTTTTTTACATCGCATGATTTTTTTTCAGAGTCTCCTTCAGCACCATCTATCTCCTTTTTCACCATCTATCTTCTTTATCACAAACTCCAATAAAGCAGTCATTTTCTAGGCTGTAGAAAGTTGTCAAATTATATTTAGGGTTGTTGTAAGTAACATTGATATGAGAGACTTTTAAGTGTACCGGTGATAGATGTCATGAAAACAATAATGCTCAGCTGAACTTCAGCAAGGCAAAGTCAAAATGTTTGTTTGTCAACAAATCCACCACCTTGCTACAGTAGAAAATTGATATTTCTCATATTATTGAAGATTTTGCTGCCACTTAGACATGTATCAATCAAAAAAACTATTAACAGGGTGTAGGGCATTGACGTTTTCTTTTGATTTGGGCTGGGAAATATTAAATCCCAGATAAACCTATACACTTACCTTCTGTGTCAAGAATTTTCCGATCATCTTCAGACCCACCGACCTTCTGTGTCAAGAATTTTATGATCACCTTCAGGATCACCAGATGCCTCCTTTACATTTTTCAATACACACCACAGTCTTGTGCGAAAGGGAAATAAGTGGCCGTGATAATGTTGCAGTAGGCTAGCAGCAAATATTGCTGCACGGGCTGCACGGCTCGGCAAAGATTTTACTATGCAAATAAAGATTGCAGTAAGGTTGCAGCAATCTAATACTTCATAAAATCTCTGTGGCAATGTTCTGGTGATGTACTTGATTACAAATATAGAAAGTTGTGAGTTTGCAACAACTTCACTGAAAAATCTTTTCCATGATATATTCAATTGTGCAGTGCACTCTGCTGCAGTGTTGCCACACATTATATGGGTTCTTGCTATATCTAGCATAAATAATTTGAAAAATGAATATTCATAAGATGGTCATCGAAAATCTGCTTTAGTGCAAGCAGAAACAACAGTGCATGACTGAATGCCTGCTGTCCCATAAGGTCACAGACTTCTAAATTTTATGTTAAGGTATTTGGTTAAAGTTTTAATAATTATATCTCTTAAATACATTGATAGGTCTAGTTGATTATAGCTTGATAAGGTATTTAATTTGTATGGAATTTTATGCGGTGCCATCCCAACCCACATGAGTGACCTTGATGCTAGGTCATGGACTTCAAAACTAGATTTGAATAGTTTTAGAGACATAGCATGAATGCTGCATGATGCTGTAGAGTGTAGAGTACACTGTCCTGTGGTAGCACTTATTGGCATTGGAAACGGGGCCCAAAGACCATTTTTGCCCCAATTAAGCATTAAAGGAACCCTGTATTGGAAGGTTGGAGTCAAGATGGCACCATAATATCGATGAGCCTGAAATTATGAATTAGATTTGTCACAACTCAGGTAATGGGAGCTGCTTTCTTCTGTTTAGGGTATTTTTCATAATCAGGAGAAAGCTCCACAACAACCATTGAAAATGTAAGTGTTATCTGTTATATGGGTCCTTCACAATATTAACCACACCAATGTATATCTAAGGGAAGTTCTGCTTGCGGGTGTGTTAGGTGGTTTTTCTCGGGGTTCTCCCGTTTTCGCCCCACTTACTGATTGGCCCGTCTCATATGAGCGGAAATAATCTTGAAAGGGTCATAAAACTGAATTAAAAAAAATATGTATATCTAAGGGAAGTGTGGTGGCCCTATGGTAGGACTTCAACGCAGAAGCAAAAGGTCCGGGTTTGATTCCCACATTCCATTTTGTGTTCTTGGCCAAGAAATGAGCCACCTCATGAGAAAACCAACAATTTGCATAGGCGAAAACAAAGATGCAGATCAGCTTCGCGGTTACCGCGAAGCTGATCAGCGTCTTTGTTTCTGCTACTAAGATAGTACAATTCCTCTTCTACTTAAATCCAAAATTTCAAGCTTCTAGCTCTTTTCAGTGCTTGTACAGGCTGGTTTGTGTCGGACCTTTTCAAAAACCACATTGTTGGTTTTCCCACGAGGCGGCTCAAATACTAACTCCACACAGTTCCGGTAAATACCCAGGAAGGTGGTGGATCTGTCCCGACATGATTGAAAAATTGTTAGCTGGGATGTTAACTTCAGTACGTCAAACAAACAAACAAACAATGTATAATATATGAGCCGCCTCATGGGAAAACCAACAATCTGCATAGGCGAAAACAAAGGCGCAGATCAGCTTCGCGGTAACCGAATAGTACAATTCCTCCTCTACTTAACTCCAAAATTTCAAGCTTCTAGCCTGCTTCTGTGCTTGTACAGCCCGGTTTGTGTTGGAGCTGTTCGGAAACCACATTGTTGGTTTTCCCACGAGGCGGCTCAAATATTAACTCCCCACAGTTCCGGTAAATACCCAGGAAGGTGGTGGATCTGTCCCGACATGATTGAAAAATTGTTAGCTTGGATGTTAACTTCTGTACGTCAAACAAAAAAACAAACAATGTATAATATGAGCCGCCTCATGGGAAAACCAACAATCTGCTTAGGCGAAAACAAAGACGCAGATCAGCTTCGCGGTAACCGCGAAGCTGATCAGCGCCTTTGTTTTCGCTACTCGGATAGTACAATTCCTCCTCTACATAATTCCGAAATTTCAAGCTTCTAGCTCTTTTCTGTGCTTGTACAGCCCGGTTTGTGTCGGAGCTGTTCGGAAACCACATTGTTGGTTTTCCCACGAGGCGGCTCATATATATTCATTATCTTTTGCCTTTCCAGGATTAGTGTGAGTGACTCTGGAATAAGTTTAGTAGAATCATTCGTAGAATCATCAAGAATTCAAGATGCAAGGAGTTGACCTGTCCCTGATTAAAGATATCCCAGGATATAAGATCATCATGAAGGCTGTTCTCAAACACCAGATACAACAACTGGTTAGTAAAGGTTTATATTACACATCAACCTCTTTATAACATGGTTCATTACAACACAGTTTTGGATATCTAGACAATTCACAATTTAAGGTATCCCGGTGGATAAAAAATAATCATGAAGGCTGTCTTCAAACACCAGATACAACACCAGGACCCAGTTGTTCAAAGCATCGTTAGCTTAACGATATCGTTAAGACATAAATTTGTTAAGCAAATATCAGCTAAAGTAACAAATACACTGTTATTTTTTGTTGAAAAAATGTGAGAATCCTTTGCAGTGCAAAGGATTCTCACATTTTTTCAACAAAAAATAACAGTGTATTTGTAATATTAATGTTTGAAATTTTAACGAAACGTTAACTAACGACGTCGTTAGTTTTGAACAACTGGGCCCTGGTTAGTAAAGATGTATATTACGGTAATACCAGTCAACCTCTTTATAACATGGCTCTTTGCAACACCGTTATGGCTTGTTAGAACCTTGTCATTTCATCAATTAACTTGATAAACGTGTCATGGTGTAATTACAGCCCCTTTCACTCGAGTTTGCAGTTTGAGCATTAGGTCAATCAAGTTTTTGTGTAAATAGGTAACTTTTTATTCTATTTTAGATCTGAAACAGTGTCCCAGGTGTTCTTAAAATCTATTCAGTATTTATCTTTAGGTAATGATGTCACCTCTTTTGATTAAAACATATTAATTGATTGGATAAAGCACATTTTTATTTCAAAATTCTTTGCACAACATATACAATGCATAGAAAGAACTGACATTAAGAACACCTGGCACCTGGGACACTTTCAGTTCTAAAATAGAATAAAAAGTCACCAGATTTATACACAAACTTGGTTGATCTAAATGCTCAAACGGCAAACTGAAGTGAAAGGGACTGTATCTGGTAGTTATAATGATTATGACTGTTGTTTGATACAGGTTGAGCAGCTGTCAGAGACAACAGGAGAAGAGTCCATTCTCCTCACAGCATCAGTGTCAGATGGAAGCTTGAGTCATCTAGGGTCTGAGTCAGGCAGGAGCTTTCTGGAAGGACATGAGGCGATTAAGTCACAGTTCCTGGGTCATGTTCTGAAAAGTAAGTAGCTATGTTTTAACAGGATTGACACTGCTTTCCAGCAACAAAAAATAAATCAAGACCCAATGATTGTTGTTCCCCAAATAGGAATAACCAACATTGTATATACGACGTGCAGTAGGGTGCCTGTCCACCGTGAAAATGATTGAGACATTGTGACATGACCATAGCTGTTTTTATGAAATTAAGCACAAAAAAACCACCAACCTCATTAAATTCATGGCTACAGTAGATGTCTGAAGGAAACATATCCAGCATTTTAAATGAGGATGCCATATTTGTTTTCTCATAGATCTGCAAACAAAGTATTCTAAGATCATTTAATGGAAAGTGTTGGAACAGCTAAGAAATTTAGGTTACAAAACAAGGGTAAATTACGTATATATAATCCTGATTTTGATGTGTACATTTAAACAATTAAAAAAGGACTTTGTATGTATTCTTCAGGACACCACACCAAGAAGCCTCCAGAAAAACAGTTTGTCGAGGGACCTGGGAGACGAACGTCTACACAGTCATATTCCCACTTGAATGAGGAGGACTCTGACTCAAGCTATCAGTTTGACCTTGAGCAGGAGACAACACAAGCTCCAGCGAACTATCCCAGTGAACTACAGCAAGATTCTGTAGAACATCCAGCTGTAACCCCCACTAAACCTGAACCAAAGAAGAAAAGACCTGCCAAAAAGGCACCCACCCCAGTTGAGGTCAAAATTCGGCCAAAGAGAAGTGCTGCGGCAATAAAAAGTCCCCTAAAATCTGACTATGTAGGTGGTAACGATGATATTGAATCAATAAGTGAAGATGAACAAGTGCAGTCAGAAAGTGTTGCTGATATTAAGAAAGATGCTGGTGAAAAGTATGATACTGCAGAGTATACAGAAATATTTCCCGTTTCGGATCCCGTACCAGTATTACCAAAGGTAGAAACAGGGGATTTGTTGTTGTCTCAAGGATATAGTGGTGATTCGGCTCAGTTTTCTGGGGCTATCCAGGGGGATTCAATAATGGAAAATATTGTGGTTAAAAAGGAAGCTGGATTGGATTACGAAGCGGGAACCATGGAGGATGAGGAGGACCCCGACTGGGAACCAGGAACCAAGAAAAGAAGGAAGAGTTCTGGTTCCCGGTCTCTCACCAGTCCAGTCATTGTGACGGGAACCAGGTCTCAAAGTAGTCCAGTTAGTGTAGGCGGGGAACAAACATTAAGTAAGTGTTTTTTGTTTTTAATTTTGTTTTAATGCCAACTTCTAAGGCAGAGTAAGATACTGGGGACTAGTATTACGCATCATCTTTTATTTTGTAGATGAATGATAAATGAGGAAACTGCATAGAAAATAGACTTAGGAACATAAGTGAGAAAATTTTTTGCTTGTTTGCATTGTAGTTTAACACTGTAGTCAACAATTTTTCAGTCATGTCTGGATGGATGACACTATCCCCTGGCCCTGGGTAATTGGTCTAACAGGTCAACCTCATTACGCTATCTTTGGGGTCCAAGCAAACAGACTGTGTTATAAGAGTCTGAGTTATAATGAGATTATTAACAATATACATATAGCAAAATATTAACTTTCAGAGTCATGACATGGCGGTTTTATAATGAAAAGTGCACTATATTACAGTGCTGGAAATAGCCTGACACATGACATAGTCGCCATATGCCACCAAACATTTGTCTGGGCGACAAAAATTTATCAGAAAATCTCCACAAATGTTTGTCTTAATAGGTGACCACTCACGGCATCTGAAAAACAAAGTGGGAAAGTGGTTTTGTCACAAAAATGCTTCATTTTAACATGTTTAATGTGCTTGATATCTTTATAACATCTTTAAGACACTATGTTAGCATTCATTATGCCTGTTATTGTGTTTCCTTGCAAAATTCCTAATTCAGATGCATTTTCCAGGCTCAAATAGGCAAAAGAACTCTGCTTTCCGACACAAGAAAAATTGTTGGCCGCTATGTTTTTCTATGTTGTTGCATAGATATTCTGCCAATTGGGGCATACCTCCAACTGGAGTATTCTCCTTGGGGACTTATTTTACAGGGACAAATATGTTGCTACTCTCTTCAATTTATTAATATATTTACTCTCAGCATATATGTGATACACTTGAGAAGCCATATAGGGAGATTTCTCTTTCCAAATAGGGAGAATGATTAAACAATGAAGGAATTTCTTGACTTGAAGTAGGGATATTCAAAATTCCAAATAGGGAGATGTATATATAGGGAAATTCTGAAATTCCATATAGGGAGATTTTGTCCAAAATAGGGAGATCCCTCCGAAATAGGGAGATATCACATGTATGACTCTCAGATGTAGATCCCCTTCATTCCATCCCACAACCCCATATCCCCCCATATCTCCATATCCCCCCCCCCCCCCCCCAAAAAAAAAAAAAAAAAAAAAAAAATAGTTTACAAATTATTTTACTGAACAAAAAGAAGACACCAACCCTTATGATTTAATAGGCTAGATACATGTACTAACAAAAAAGAGGTTGAACTGTAACTAATACTCTGGGGATTTTATTATTGCCTTGTGTCCTTTTTATGGGACATAGGCAAACAGAATAGCCCCAGGTGTGACGCCGCAGAATGCTGTATCCCATCTGGGGCTATTCTGTTTGCTTAGAGGAATTTCATCGAAAAATGTGTTAAAAATTCAAAATCACTCCTAATGTCCCTCAAAATGAAAGTGGACTCGTCATCCAAATGATAACAATGGGAAAGTCCATTCGTCAAATATGGGTTAATAGGCAAGGACAAAGCTAGACACTGGTAAGATTATACCCCAACTATCTCACTCTATAGACTCATGCTCTACCACTAGGCTACACTGCTGCCCTATTGTGAAAAATACCATAGTAAACATTTGTTAATATATGTACTTGTTAAAAAGACAAATGGGAATGAGTACCTGGCTCATGAACGTGTACTTTAATGTACTTTGCAAAACTGATGACTTGCAAGTCCCCGGTATTTCATTTACTGAAGAGAAGTTGGTATATATGACAGAAGTGGAAAGGTCTGCCCCAGAGGCTGTATGGTAAAATGTAGAATTTAGCATGTTTTGTATGCCATCATGAAAACATGTCCATGTAATGTATACCCCCTTGAACCCCACTTTTATATAGCAAAACTGGGGTATGCAGGGGTATACCTATTTTTCTTAATTTTGCTCCAAAAGATAGATTGTGGGTACTCGTTAGAACCGCCTCGCCGAGGCGGCTCTAACGTGTACCCACAATCTATGTTTTGAGCAAAAATAAGAAAAATATCTAAAATTTTCCAATGAAATTTTCATTTTTCATACTTGAAAAAAATCTCTGTATATTGCATGGGCGTGTTTTGGTAATGTTAAATAGTGTTTCTTACCAGGTATAGCAGAAACCTTACTTAGCAAAAGATAGCAGTTGCAGGCTTCAAACTGAGGTTGCATGATTTCCATATTACCTACTCATACTGTGGGGCAAGTGGTCTTGATTTTTCACTGGTCCTTGCTCCAAGTGGACTGGTCCTGAATTTAAGCTTGCAATAGTTTCCTGTATTGTCCTGTTTCGACTTGTTTCGATATCATCAGGAAAACATGTATGTGCAATAAATACCTACTTAAACCACACTTTTATATAGTGAAACTGGGGTTTGCAGGGGTATACCTATTTTTAGCTCACCTGAGCTGTTAGGCTCACAAGGTGAGCTTATAGGATGGCCATGATCCGGCATCCATCCGTCCATCGTCCATCCGGCGTCCATCCGTCCACAATTTCAAAGATCTTCTTCTCTGAAACCGCTTGGCCAATTAAAGCCAAATTTTATATGAAGCATCTATTGGAAGGGGGAACCAATGTGTTTATAAATAATCCAGGTCACATGACCAAGATGGCCGCCATATCCATATATGCTAAAAACTAAAAAAATCCTCTTCTCCAGAACCGGTGAACCGATTTCAATGAAACTTGGCATGAAATATCTATGACTCAAGTACTACAATGTATATATAAATCATGACCCTGCAATGACCTTGACCTATTTTACGGCAAGGTCAATTTTGGAAACATTGGCTTTTACATGGGAAAAAGTGAAAACTATGGATTTTTTGAAAACTATTGCAGCCTGAGACCTGAAAAGTGGTAGATGCAAACAACTAATGGAATAGATGAAGGTATATGATTAATTTACATATGTAGGAGAGATGACCTTGGCTGGTCTGTCATCCATACACACTTTTCAAAGATTTTTTCTCTGAAACCACTTGGCCAATCAAAGCCAAATTTCATATGAAGCATCTATAGGAAGTGGGAACCAATGAGTATATAAATAATCCAGGTCACATGAACAAGATGGCCGCCATGCCCATATATGGTAAAAAGTTGACTAAAAACCCTTAAAATATCTTCTTCTCCAGAACCGGTGAACCGATTTCAATGAAACTTGACCTGAAGCAGCGATGACTCAATTACTACAATGTGTATATATATATATAAATCAGGACCCTGCAATGACCTTGACCTATTTTACGGCAAGGTCAATTTTGGAAACATTGGCTTTTACATGGGTGAAAACTATTGCAACCTGGGACCTGAAAAAGGGTAGATGCAAACAACTAAGGGATTAGATGAAGGTATATGATTAATTTAGGTCAAGGTCGTCTCTTGACCTTGGCCGGTCTGTCGTCCATACACACTTTTCAAAGATTTTTTTCTCTGAAACCACTCCGTCAATCAAAGCCAAATTTTATATGAAGCATCTATAGGAAGTGGGAACCAATGTATATATAAATAATCCAGGTCACATGACCAAGATGGCCACCATGCCCATATATGGTAAAACCCTTAAAATATTTTCTGCTCCAGAACCAGTGAACCGATTTCAACGAAACTTTGCCTGAAGTATTGATGACTCAAGTACTACAATGTATATATATATATAATGACCCTGTGGTGACCTTGACCTATTCTACGGCAAGGTTAACATAGGTTGCCAAAGCATTTTGATGGGGAAAACTTTTAAAATGTCATTTAAAGTGAAAGTCTTGCAGGAAATGGGCAGTAGGACCGAATATTAATGATTCTGAAAAGAAATTAGACCCCAGGGGCTCATCTGCTCCCACCCCGGGGCATTATACATGTATATTACCATAATATTCGAACATCTCCTCTGAAACCGCTTGGCCAATCAAAGCCAAATTTTATGTGAAACATCTATAGAATGGGGGAATCAATGTATATACATGTATAAATAATCTAGGTCACATGACCAAGATGGCCCCCATGCCCATATATGGTAAAAACGCTTCAAAAATCTTAAAAAAACCGATGGACTGATTTCAAAGAAACTTGGCATGAAGCATTGATGGCCAAAGTACTACAATGTGTATATAAATCATGACCCTGTGGTAACCTTGACCTATTTTACAACAAGGTCAACATAGGTCGCCAATGCATGATTTGAATGGGGAAAACTTTTAAAATGTTATTTGAAGGGGAAAACCTGAGCAGGAAAGTGGCAAATGGACAGAATATTGATTAGTAAATGGCTCAAGGGCTTCATTTGCCCCTGCACTGGGGTTAAATACCATAATATTCAAATATGTTTATTGGTATATGAAGCAGATCTCAGGTGAGTGTTTACAAGACCCTTGGTCCTCTGGTTCTTATTTTTGCTCCAAAACATAGATTGTGGGTACTCGTTAGAACCACCTCGGCGAGGCGGTTTTAACATACATGTACCCACAATCTATGTTTGGCCACACCAAATAAATTAGTAGATGCTCATCCAATTTTTATGAAAAAATGGGGCGGGTGGGAGGTTTTTATTTTTTATTTTTTATTTTTCACACCTTCAGTCGATATTGTCAAACACCTACCAGTTTTGCATGTCAAATGGAAATAAATGAGTGTAATCAAAAACTTGTTGTTTATTAACACCAGTTGTTTTGTTACTGCAAGAATACAGAAATGACTAGGTTTTGGACTAGATTTGCTAATTAAATCTGGACTGAATTACAGTAAATGAAATAAGCAATGACTAGATGGTCTATGGCTTTCAAGATACTAACTATTCTGGACAGCATAAAATATGCCAAAGTAAGCAATATCTTTCCACAGAGGAACATACTGAGAATGAATTACCAACAGTAAAGATCCTGATCAGACTGCTAGCCTAGAAGCAGACTGATTTGGACCTGCACTCATCCTGAGATACCTGTCCAAAAATTTAGTTTCTGCTGTCCAATGTTCCATTCCTGAACTCGTCAAAGAGATCGGCAAACGTAAGGTTTTCACAGGCCCTTTTCACCCCATACCAGTCTTTGATGATACTACAGCCTTTGCGAATACGCAGTAGCACAAACATGTCTACTTGGTTAGATTTCTAGGTGAATTGTGCCTCAAAACTCGCAAAAATTTGCACAAAAACTGAAAAAGGCAAGTCTACTTTCATTTTCAAGTTTGCTCACATGGACGCTTTATGATTGCAAGCGTCTTCCGGTTTTGATGGTTTCGGGTCGTTTCGACCCTGGTCCATTGCAAAAAGAATTTTTTTTTTTTTTTTCCAAATAAAAAAGTTCGGGGCGGGGGATTTTTCAGGGGGCGGGCGGGGATGAGCATCTACTAATTTATTTGGTGTGGCCTTTTGGGCAAAAATAAGAAAAATATCAAAAATTTTGTACTGAAAATTTTCATTTTTAAAAACTTAAAAAAGTCTCTGTATATTGCATGGGCGTGTTTTGGTAATGCAAAGACTCCCTTTATTACTTGACTTTTGACATGTATACACCGTTTCATGAAACAGATATTATAAAAGCCAAAATGACGGTATATGTAATTATTATTATACTAAAATCGATCAATACGTTCCGGTATATAGAACAAATTTAGACCGGGTGTTACCGTGTCAGATATTTCTGGGGGACTAAATGTAAATATCTGATTCATATCTTCAAAATATCTATTACTCTTACTCTTTGTTCTTTTTCACTAAGCACTTCACAGGTTCTGCCAAAAAAGACCACTTGTCAGTCCTAAAAGGCTACTTGTCCTGTCGGGCGAGCGTATGGAAATTTTCTCTCGCCCTTACCAAACTTATACTGGTAAATACAAGTGGACAAGTGGATTTTTCAAACTCAGTGTAGGTTGATAAATTGTAGGTTCTGCTAAGAAACTTAACTTTTGATATGAAGCCCTGGTGAATTTTTTACATCAGGAAAACATGTCCGTGTAATATATACCCCCTTAAACCCCACTTTTATATAGTAAAACTGGGGTATGCAGGGTATACCCATTTTTCTTATTTTTGCTCCAAAACATAGATTGTGGGTACTCGTTAGAACCGCCTCAGCTATGTTTTGAGCAAAAATAAGAAAAATATCAAAATTTTTCAGCTGAAAATTTTCAATTTTTACAGCTAAAAAAATCTCTATATATTGCATGGGCAAGTTTTCGTGATGAATTGAAAAATGAACAGAACATAGGGGTAGACCTTTTAACTTTTGTCATGGTTGCATGATAGCTTGAGGCATACAAGTCGAGAAAATTTGTAAAATTTTAACAGATGCATCTTCATGACAGACATGATTATAATAAAAATTGTTGAGGTCAGCTGAAGTGTACTTAAGTATACTGCAGGAAGCTAAGTGTCTATACACAATCTTCCAGAAACTGCATTTTTCAAAATCACACTTTTCTGAAAGAGCTGGAGAAAAATATTACCATGTCACCATTTTGCATTCCAAAAATTGTAAAAAATTTTGAAAATCGATTTACTAATAAAAATGTTATGCCAGAAAATAATTTGGAATAGGGTTTTTTCCGTTGTAAAAAAATGTCAGCAAGGGAAGAAAAAGTTGTATAAAGTGCCTATATATTTTGAAAAATGCCCAAAACTATTTTGAACAGGCCTTTTTGCATATGCAAGGGAGGTAATCCAACACCTTAAAATTGAAAGTCCAGTAAATCTGTGGAATAATTTGGATTCTGGCGCTTAGTTATCATATGCATACAACATGATTTTGTTTTTGTTTGGTGCATTTTAAATGAAAAAAAAATGACCCATTTAAATTTTTTTCCAGGAAAATAGTTACTTTCAATTTTAAAGTGTTAGATTACCTCCCTTGGATTACTATGGCATAGTCATATTTTTCTTGTGGTGATTCAGAAAAATGAGATTTTGAAAAATGCAGTTTCTGATAGATGGTGTAGACAGTAGAGTAGAACATCAGGAAAACATGTCCGTGAAATGTATACCCCCTTAAACCCCATGTTTATATAGTAAAACTGGGGTATGAAGGGGTATACCTATTTTTAGCTCACCTGAGCCGTTAGGCTCACAAGGTGAGCTTATAGGATGGCCATGATCCGGCGTCCGTCCGGCGTCCGTCCGTCCGTCCACAAATTCAAAGATCTTCTTCTCTGAAACCGCTTGGCCAACCAAAGCCAAATTTTATATGAAGCATCTATAGGAAGGGGGAACCAATGTGTATATAAGAAATCCAGGTCACATTACCAAGATGGCCGCCATGCCCATATATGGTAAAAACCCTTCAAAAATCTTCTTCTCCAGAACCGGTAGACTGATTTCAATGAAACTTGGCATGAAGCATTGATGGCTCAAGCACTACAATGTATATATAAATCATGACCCTGTGATGACCTTGACTTATTTTACGGCAAGGTCAACATAGGTCGCCAATGCATTTGAATGGGGAAAACTTTTAAAATGTCATTTAAAGTGATTTAAAGTGAAAGTCTTGCAGGAAATGGGCAGTAGGACTGAATATTAATGATTCTGAAAAACATTGCACCCCAGGGGCTCATATGCCCCCACCCCGGGGCACTATACATGTATATTACCATAATATTCAAACATCATCTCCTCTGAAACCGCTGGGCCAATCAAAGCTAAATTTTATGTGAAGCATCAATAGGAAGGGGTAATCAATGTGTATATAAATAATCCAGGTCACATGACCAAGATGGCCGCGATGCCCATATATGGTAAAAACCCTTCAAAAATCTTTTTCTCCAGAACAGGTGGATCGATTTCAAGGAAACTTGGCATGAAGCATCGATGGCTAAAGTACTGCAATGTGCATATAAATCATGACCCTGTGATGACCTTGACCTTTTTTACGGCAAGGTCAACATAGGTCGCCAATGCATTTGAATAGGGAAAACTTTTAAAATGTCATTTAAAGTGAAAGTCTTGCAGGAAATGGGCAGTAGGACTGAATATTAATGATTCTGAAAAAAATTGGACCCCAGGGGCTCATCTGCCCCCACCCCGGGGCAATATACATGTATATTACCATAATATTCAAACATCTTCTCCTCTGAAACCGCTTGGCGAATCAAAGCCAAATTGTATGTGAAGCATCTATGGAATGGGGGAATTAATGTATATATAAATTATCTAGTTCACATAACCAAGATGGCTGCCATGCCCATATATGGTAAAAACCCTTCAAAAATCTTCTTCTCCGAATTTTGAGGACGGATTTCAAAGAAACTTGGTATGAAGCACCAATGGATGAAGTACTACAATGTATATATAAATCATGACCCTGTGGTGACCTTGACCTATTTTAAGACAAGGTCAACATAGGTCGCCAGTGCATTGGAATGGGGAAAACTTTTAAAAAGTCATTTGAGGTGAAAATCTTGCAGGAAATGGGTAGTAGGACTAAATATTAATGATTCTGAAAAAAAAAATGGACCTAAGGGCTCATATGTCCACACCCCGGGGCAATATACATGTATATTACCATATTTATGTCTCCCCCCGACAGGGTCGGGAGACATATTGTTTTTCCCCGTGCGTCTGTCCGTCCGTCCGTCCGTCCGTCCGTCTGTCTGTCTGTCTGTCCGTCACAAATCGTGTCCGCTCTATAACTTGAAAACCGTTAAAGATTTTTCAATGAAACTTGGTACACTTGTAAACCACGACGAGAAGATGTGTCATGCACAAGAACCATAACTCTAGCTTGAGTATTATTGGAGTTATTTCCCTTTGATTATTTTCGATACAATTTCGTGTCCGCTGTATAACTTGAAAACGGTTAAAGATTTTTCAATGAAACTTGGTACACTTGTAGACCACGACGAGACGATGTGTCATGCATAAGAACCATAACTCTGGCTTGAGTATTTTTGGAGTTATTTTCCTTTGATTATTTTCGATACAATTTCGTGTCCGCTGTATAACTTGAAAACCGTTTAAGATTTTTCAATAAAACTTGGTACATTGATTGAGCATGATCAGACGATGTGTCATGCACAAGAACCATAACTCTGGCTTGAGTATTTTATGAGTTATTTCCCTTTGATTATTTTCCATACAATTTCTTGTCTGCTTTATAACTCGAAAATCGTAAGAGTTATTTCAATGAAACTTGGTACACTTATAAAGCACGATGAGATTATGTGTCGTGCTAAAGAACCATAACTCTTGCTTGCATATCTTTGGAGTAATTTCCCTTTGATTATTTTCCATACAATTTCGTGTCCACCCTATAACTTGAAAACTGTAAGAGAAATTTCAGTGAAACTTGGTACACTTATAAAGCATGATGAGACGATGTGTCATGCACAAGAATTATAACTCTTGCTTTCATATCTTTGGAATTATTTCCCTTTGATTATTTTTCTATACAATTTCATGTCCACTCTTCCACTCTATAACTTGAAAACCATAAGAAATATTTCAATGAAACTTGGTACACTTATAAAGCACGATGAGATGATGTGTCATGCTAAAGAACCATAACTCTTGCTTGCATGTCTTTGGAGTTATTTCCCTTTGATTATTTTTCATTCAATTTCGTGTCTGCTCTATAACACAAAAACCATTAGAGATTTTTCAATGAAACATGGTACACTTATAAAGCATGATGCACAAGAATCATTACTCTTGCTTTCATATCTTTGGAGTTATTTCCCTTTGATTATTTTCCAAACACTTTCGTGCCCCCTCTATAACTTGAAAATCGTAAGAGATATTTCAATGAAACTTGGTACACTTATAAAACAGAATGACAGGATATGTGATGCACAAGAACTATAACTCTTGCTTGCATATTTTGGACATGCACGTAGAAAGGGGGGAGACATCAGTTTTCACATAGAAAACAAATTCTAGTATTCAAACATCTTCTCCTCTCAAACCATTTGGCCAATTGAAGCCAAATTTTATGTGAAGCATCTATAGGATGGGGGAACCAATGTGTATATTAATAATCTAAGTCACATGACCAAGATCATAAAAACCCTTCAAATATCTTCTTCTCTGAAACCAATAGATTAATTTTAATGAAACTTGGGGTGAAGCATCCATGGACAGAATATTATTGATTATTCTGAAAAAAGAAAACGGCCCAAGGGCTTCATCTGCCCCTGCACTGGGGTTAAATACCATAATATTCAAACATGTTTATTGGTATATGCAGCAGACTCAGGTGAGCGTTTACAGGACCATTGGTCCTCTGGTTCTTATTTTAGCTCCAAAACATAGATTGTGGGTACGCATTAGAACCGCCTCGCCGAGGCGGTTCTAACGTGTACCCACGATCTATGTTTTGAGCAAAAATAAGAAAAATATCAAAATTTTTCAGCTGAAAATTTTCAAATTTTAAAGCTCAAAAAATCTCTGTTTATTGCATGGGCAAGTTTTCGTAATGGACAGTAGAGTGAGAACATTGCTGCAAATTATAAAAATATCAGAAGAGACTGATCAGATAAATTTGCCTGCCCTTATTAGTGTGTTTTTGTTTTGCAATAATTTTACAGATTTTCTCATCAGTTTTGCCCATAGTCTTAGTAAGTAAGCAAGTTGTATATTAATGTCTTTTTATGCCCCCAACTTTGAAAAAGTTGGAAGGGCATATTGCTTTCGGCTTGTCTGTGTGTGTGTGTGCGTGTGTACGTTTGTTAACTTTGGAATGGTGAATCCTTGGATTTTGAAATTTCATATGCACATTCCTCATGAAAAAATAGTTGACCCATATTTTTTTTTCTTGTCCAAGTTACCGGGTATGCCCCTTTTCTGAGTTATTTCCCTTTGGAAACAAAAATTGAAAATTTTGTGTGCAAGATATCTCGAAAAGTATTTAAGCTATGGCCCTCATATTTAGTATACTGGTTGGGGCTGATGAGTAGATGACCTGATTAACTTTTGAGAACTTTCCGTGGAATTTTGACAAAAATATGGAAAGGTACAAGTAGGCAAAGATCAGGAAAAGGCGCAATCAGAAAAAGATTCCCACTCCAAAAACCGAGGTGGGAAAAAAAAACAACTAACAATCAGATACTTATACCATGAAAACATTTCGTAAGCCGAATGAGCAGCTATTTTTCCAATAGGTGGCCACTCAGTTACCTTAACTAAAAATATGAAAACATACATAAGGCGCCAACACTTGAACAGCACAAAAATATTTTAAACACCAAGACATAAAACAAAAAGAACCACCACAGAAGTATCGACTTGGAACGATCAGTAACACAAAGTTACTGGCATGTTTAAATCGATTTTACATGGCCATAACCTCACCCTCAGCTTCTGCAGTGGTTCATAACATTTAGTTAGTTTGAAATTTTGATTGATTTTTCCACTTTTCGGTGAAATTTGAAACTTTTTAATGGTGAATGCTAGGGTTTTGAGTTTCATATATAGATTCCCCATGAAAAAATAGTTGACCCGTATTTTTTTTTCATGTCCAAGTTACGCGCCTTTTTGGAGTTATGCCCCTTTTAAAACAAAATTTGAAAATCTTGTGTGCAAGATATTTCAAAAAGTATTTAAGCTAGAGCCTTCATATTTGGTATTCTGGTTGGGACTGGGAAGAAGATCACCTGATTAACTTTTGAAGACTTTTCGTCAAATTTTGACAAAATTACTCTATTTTGAAATTTTTATTCCATTTCTAACTTGTCTGTAAAAAGCTTACATTTTGATTCTTGATCGAGGTCAAAACAGAGGCAACCGGACACCTTTTTCAGGAAATTAAATTTCACTTCATTCAAATGAAATAAATGAATCATACAGGCTGCCAGTTTAGGGACAATAATACAGTTTGGGGCATAGTGTTTAACAAACACGCATTTCTAGTTTAAGTATTAGATTATTTAGAGTTTCACAGGAGTTCTTCTTAGATAAACTGCAACAGCACTAGTGGGAATTTTGATGCAATAAAAATATCTTTTCAAAAGTGGGTGGGGTCAAATAGACAGTTGCAAATGAAAGAAGATATGTTGAAATGACAAAATAAACAATTTTAGAGTATTATCTGGTCGTTTTCTATATTTTTTTTTTAATTTTCTTTTTCAAAAAAAGCCAAATTTTTGGACGTTTTTTGTGGCATCAAAAATAGACTGCCAGTACGCTTTTGCTGTGTTCTTTTATTATTAAACTGTTAACAATCAACTGCTCTGTTATTTTAGCAATGATAATTTGGCTATTATATCTTCCTTGAAACTTACGAGGATTTTGAACCCTTCCCTCAGAATTACATGTAAAGACATGTCAAAGACATGTCCTTACGCGTAATGCCAGGAATGCGGAGTATTGGCACATGCTTTTACAGGTTGTGACGTAAACACGTAAAAAATGCCAGAATAGCAGTCTGCTAGTGAATCTGTTAAAAAATTACAGCTTATGACGTGTAAAAACGCGTCATTACATGTTACAACCTGTAACTTTTTACATGTCTTTCTAGTTTTACGTGTAAAAAATGCCATGTAATCACTTCGGTTTCTCCTCTAAAAATGCCAGTAATGCGTAAAATTTTACATGTCACTTTTTACATGTAAAAATTTACGCATTCCTGGCAGTAACATGTAAAAATTGCCATGTAGAATTTTAGTTCAAAGGTTAACTAACGGTCATGTCAGTATACAATAATTACATAAGCATATGCTTTAAATAGGCTTTATATGACCTAGTACACAATGAGAGGCTATTTCTTTACTAATATGTGTATTGCCCGTGAAATTGCAATTTGCAGTTTCAGGGGCACAAATTAGTTATAGTTCAGAGAAGATTTCCAGATCTATGCTGTTAGCAAATAAGGAAGGTAATACAGCCTTCATATCATGCGCTAATAAAAAATTGCCACTCAAAGCAATAGTAAAGAGAGAAAAAATAATAATAATACTAATAAATGCAAAACACTAGTCCATTAAAACCATCCTACATTGTACCTCTTGGATCAGCGCAAATGACTTTACATACAATCAGATGCTTCACAGTTCGATATGCTGACACAAAGCAGAGAATTTATTCAAAATTAAGCATATTTTTGAAATTCTTAAACAAATAAGACAGTTTGATGCTTGAAACACACTTCATTGATATAACCATGTTGCATATTTATAACTTTTCTTTATATTTTAAAGATTGATCTAAAATCATGACATGCAGGCAAAATTCATTGCAGTGTATATTGTGTGTCAAGTGCAGTCACATAAAATGGGACAACATAAAAATACAGGCCTCTACAAACTATACTAAAATAATGTTTAAATACTTACTTTGCTGCTGCACTAACTTTTCATAGCACTAACTCCTTTATATAATACACGTATGGTCGAAAAGGTTCGAAAATAGCCTTCATATCAGTGTCATATTTTGTCAATCCATTGATCGATATTTTACCTTGATGTGTGCTCGGTTGTACATCATTGTATTATTTTCATTGGACGATAGCTCCGCCTAAGTAGTAAGCCACAGCTTCCATATACCCTTACTACACGCTTTTATGAATTACTTTGGTTTGGAAACAATCATGTCGCATAATAAACATAAATTAAATAAGCATAAACGGGATTATGCATGCGGAAAAGAATTATCTAATGACTTAATTCAGCTGATCATTGGTGATCTAGAGCAGGATTATAATGGAAACAAAAGCACATCCCAGGTTGATCGTGGTGCTTTTTCAGCGGTTGCAAACAAATATAAAGTGAGTGTTTCCACTGTAACGCTGCACTGGAAGAGATTTTGTTTCGGGAAAGAACAAAAAAAAAAAACTGTCGGTCGACACAGATCAGTAACCGACCAGGACATTGACTATATCAAGTATCAGTGACAGATGATGGTACTCAAGCACTGAAGCCGGGAGACATTTTGGTGGTTGATAACGCCCCGATTCACCATTCTGAGCTAGCGCGGATACTGAAACAGTGGTTGTCGCAACAGGGAATTGATGTGGTGTTCACACCCAAATACAGTCCTGATATGAATCCGATAGAGGGCTGCTTTAGTCAGATCAAAAGCATACTTCGTCGCCCTAGTTATGGGAATATTTTACACAGTAACTTGCATGCTGCAATTTATTCAGCAACAAAAATGATAACTAGTAGCGACATGCATGCGTATTTCCGACATACTGGGTTCTTGAACTGTTAAATGCACGATCTGAAGCAAGGCTATCGCACACGTCTTATGTTCTATAGTTACTGTCGTACGTAAGCGTGGCATGTTGGACTTATTTTAACATTATAAAGCCGTCCTGTCAGACGGTTTATGTTATCTTGACATATATTATATGGACGAAATCGTATTGCAAAACTGAATTACAAAGAATCCTTTCATACTTGTTCTGTTCTACCCATTTAACAACAGATCACTGACAGAGTTGATCTATTTTAAGTAGAATTTAATGACGTCTACATAAAAATAGCGAGTCGCGTCACGAAAACAAACATTCTGCAGCTGATCAGAACTTTTGTTTTCACTCCATAGATCCAACTATCGCTCTTCTTTCTAAATCCGAAATCGTATTTTGTGACTGTGCAGCCCGGTTTGTGTCAGATCTGATCAGTAACTACAATGTTGGTTCTCTCATGACAGGGTTCAAACAGAGTCACCCATCAATATTTACTTATTTCAATAATAAGTATAATTAAACCGCATCATGAGAAATCAAACAATCTGCATATGCGAGAAAGACGCAGACAGATCAGCTGTTTCTGCGCAGCTGATCAGTGTTTTTTTTCTTTTATATATACGACACAAAGCCTCTTCTTTTTATATCCGAAATTCTAAACCTCTAGGCATCTGTGGTTATGTTGGAGATGGTCGGAAACTATGCGCATTTGTTTGTTGTTTGCCAGCTAAAACTAGTCTGCTCAAAATTTCCTTTAAGGAAGTATTTGATTTTTCTAGCAATTACGTACAGTAGACCGTCTTATTACTCTTTCGTGGAAATTTGGTTATTCAATGTAGTCATGATAATATCATTATACTGATTGAAAACTGCTTAGCCAGCGTTTCTGATTGCAGATTGTCTCGAGTTTCTATGTATGCAGATTGTCTCCGAGTTTCTCGAGATTGTAGCGAGTTTCTAAGATGTAGATGTGTTGTCTGTATGTGTAACAAGTATTAAATTCCCTAATGGGGGCTATCGCCCCCCCCCCCCCCCCCCCCCACCTGTAAAAATTGAGGCTTTGTGAAATATTGCAAATGTTAGTAATTGTGGGACCGCTAAACTGAAAACTACCCACGTTTCCCCTCCAACATGTATGCGCGTAATCGGCGTTTGATTTTTTTTTTTTTTTTTCTTCCCCTTGACCTTTTTATTTTTCTGTCAACAGTCAACCCCAACCAACATCATGCCGAAAACTGAAAATTTAAGTGTTCCATTATCCTTGCTTTTAAACCTAGATGTGTGTGATAAGAATTAAGAGCTTGACAAAATTTCTATTTGAATCATATGGCTATCAATCATTTCAGACCGATAGAATTGACAAGGATTTTATTCTCCTTTTTAAGTTACCCGACACAATATCAGAATGACAACTTTCGATAGGCGTAAATGTTTTCTGACGTAACTGGATTGTAAATGACAGCATTTAAATGTATTCCAGAAAACCTATTTCGGGGGTTTCACAAACCAGGCTATACAAGCATAGACGGTGGCTGTAGAAGCTTGGATTTGGAAAATAGAGGGATTCGGTACTTTGTTTGTAGCAAAACAAATGCGCTGATCTCTGCGGCCTTTGTGTTTGCATTGCAGTGAAGTGGGGGTTCCAATAACGCGGGTTATATTGAAGGTTTACAATAACATTTAAGATATAAAGAAAACAGTTTCAAAACCTAGGTAATGTTTTCAATAGGGAACTCAATTTACATAAATTTATGTTCAATAAATTCATTTTCATCCTGTTAAATGTTTTTATAGACGACGTTGGAATCCGACGCAATATCTTCTGAACAAATGGAATGGGTTTTAACCAAACTTGCACAGAAAGATTGTTTTGAGAAGACTTATATAAATTTAATTAGAAAACACTGTGAATATTTAACTTCTTTGAATGAACGTTGTAATGTACTCGTGTTTTAATGTGAATTTCAGTTTTTTGTTCCAATACCGCCCGGAGCGCGGTGGCGGTGGAGCAGTGGTAGAGTGTCTGGCTTTGGAGCGGGGGACCAATCCTCACCGGCGGCATCGGCAAAGCACATTTACTTCCCATAATACTGGTTAAATTGTCCGTCTTTGGATGACTGAAAATTGTTGTCTGTTCAAACAAAAACTTGGCAGGGTGTAACACACTACAGATACAAGATACGTTGCCTGGAGCACGACACATTTTACTCATCACTAAAAGTATTACTGATACTGGTTTACAGAAAAAATGTTGACACTGCCATGCAATTTGTATACAGATACACATTCTTATCTCTTATTATAATCTTTCCACTGACCTGAATAATAAATATTTTGTATGACCATAATCAGAGTACTAGTGGGCGGAGCTTATAGTTGATTTGCCAATGACTGTCACATAAACTGACAACCGTTCTCGCATCAAGGTAAAATTACTGCTTATCGATTGAGTAAAGTTCATGCAGTTGTCAAAGCTATTTTCGAGCATTTCAGTCCACACGTGTATGTATGCCAATCAGACTTAAAATAATACCATCACATCCACACATTCCCTCCAATATTCAAACACAGGAAATGAGTCATTAGATATGTCTGCCAAATCTTGACTTTTCATTAGATAGATATTTAAATACAATTTGGCTACATGGCAAAAAAACTCAGTTTTATATATTTTTACGGGTTGAAAATTTTCTAAGTCCACAAATTGTTCATTTTACAGGCTTGATTTTGTCTATGTTGAAGTTTTGACGTGTTTTGCCAGATGAAATATTTGTAAGTCCAAGTTTTACGTGTCAAGACATGTAAAATTATAGTTTTACACGTAAAGACGTGTAAAATTTTACGCATTTCGCCAGTTGGAGGATGCTTTTTTTGTTTTACATGGTATGACACATTTTTACGTGTAAAATTCATGCTTTGACACGTATTGACGGGCTCTTTTACACGTCATGCCATGTAAATTGGAATTTTACATGTAATTCTGAGGTAAGGGAAATATACTGATCGGACGTTACCCTGTCGGTCAAAAAATGTGTATTTTTACCGTTTTTCATCTCCTTAATGATGCTGCTTTTTCTTACATTTGATATTGTAAAGTGCGTTTAAACACTCTTCCTTGCAATTTAATATGTCATTCAACGGGAAAGCAACACTAACTTTGCAAAAACGAACTACATAACGTACAACGAGTGTCGGTAAAAAGGTTACATACCTAACTTCTCCCGTTAAATCGTCCATGGGGCCGAACATAGCAAAGAGCGAATGCGGTGCGCATACATACATGTGATAAAACTGTGTACTACGTCATCGCTTTTTGTGGCTTCCGTTCCTTGTGTTTTTTTCAAAAATGGAGGTAAGAAACAATCGGTCAAGGTGTTTTATTGGAAACCACGTCCGTAACAAATCATAACAACGATTCCAGGGCACACTGCATATAAATAATTGTTTATTTATCCAGACTTTATGATGATTAAATGTACATGTAAACTGGCTGTCGATGTCAGTTTGATTAAAAAAGAAATAGACGTAAACTATTGACAGTTACGATTTTATTGTACGTTAGATGTGACTTGAATACCACGTGTCTACTTAACGTACGAAACATAATGAGTAGTTTGGTAACATTATATATACAGATTAGGACTTCGGGCATGTTTGCATAAAATGTTAAACGTTTCTGTAGGCTATTTTTTTTTTTAAATATTAAGCCAGAATATTTCGAATGCCCAGTGTTTTTTAACTGTTGTCAAATGTATGTTTATTTTGACAGTGCCAAAATTGAGGATGTCATTCTTGACAAGAGCCAGATTCCTTTTAGTTACGTCCGTATGAGATCAAATATTTTCTGTATTTATATCACAGACATCATTTTTTAAAAGGCGTGTACAATAACAACTGGAATTACTAACTTATAGATGATTATATTACACGTATGAGTTAGAGATCAAAGCTCATACAATCGGTTTGTAAAGGTACATTACTAATTGACGTAAATGTACGTAACTGTTGACAGCTAGATATTGATATGGACGTTAATAATGACCAGTAAAATGACCCTGACGCTACATCCGTAACGGGAATTTTCACTGCAAGGTGAATAACACAGATTCATCTATTTTGTACAATAAATAATAAAACAAATTTAAATTTCATCTGATTTGTACGCTGGAGATTGGTAACAATTTTAAGATCTGACATTGTCAAGCTCCATTGTAAATGTACGTGACTGTTGACAGCCAGTTATTAGTATGGACGTTATTAATGACCAGTAAAATTGCCATTTTGTTACATCCGTAACGGGAAGTTTCACTGCAAAGTGAAAACACAGGTGTTTTTATTTTGAACAATAAATTATAAAATAGATTTCAACTTCTTCTGATTTTTACCCTAGACATTGATCATGGTTTTATGATAAGACATTGTCAAGCTTCATTGTCAATGTATGTTATTTCTGACATTATTTACCTTCATCACGAAAACTTGCCCATGCAATATATATAGAGATTTTTTAGCTGTAAAAATTGAAAATTTTCAGCTGAAAAATTTTGATATTTGTCTTATTTTTGCTCAAAACATAGATTGTAGGTACACGTTACGAGTACCTACAATCTATGTTTTGGAGCAAAAATAAGAAAAATACGTATACCCCTGCATACCCCAGTTTTGCTATATAAAAGTGGGGTATGAGGGGGTAAACATTTCATGGACATGTTTTCCTGATGAGTGGGCATAATTTTTGAGCATGATGCATTGCAATTAATTAACGTCCACAACGTATTGGTTGAACAGCAGAAAACATTGATGCTGCCATTTGCTAAGATTTTGAGAATCAGAAGTTTTTAATGCCTGTAAAAATATTCTTCATAAATGGCTAGAATAAGTTTGCAATATTAGTTAACTACAATATTTGGTAATGTTCAAACGTACGTTAAGATTGACATTTACAATATACAGCATTTTTTCACCTACAGGTAAAAAATGAGATTTTCGGTAAAAATGATTATGTTTTCTTATTTGTTGCCCAACAGAGATTGTGAGTATACTGAGGCGGTTCTAATGAGTACCCGCAATCTGTGTTTCAGTGCAAATATAAGGAAATATGGGTACATTTACCCATGTAAATCCCACTTTGGGTATAAAAAGTGGAAAATAATTGGGTATACCTTCCTTCACGGACACGTTATCCTGATGAGTGGACTACCGTCACTGTTTTCTTAATTTTCTTAGAGACGTCTCCGAGAGAGGAAGTTGCGGGTGAATTTACCAAAATTAAAGCCCCATCTCTGACCCCATCAGAGAGAACTGCAAGGTAATTATATACAGTGGATTCGATACTTAACTACAGTTTATATTACCAATCAATGACAAGTAGCCGGCTAAAAGTAAGCAATGACCAGGAATTGTCAGAATCACAAAACACATCTGAAACACAAACTATAAAAACAAGTACACAATGTGCTGTATGGTGAGCTGAGGGAGCAGCTATTTCCCTACAGGTGGCCTGGGCATCACAGTGAACAAATTTATAAATCAAATTCAAAACTATGATGAAGCAAAGGCTCGACAGAAGTAAATGCGTTGGACAAATAGCGCTCCTGAGTAATACACTTTTACACTCGAACATGGGATTATTTGCTCATTGCCTGGGTGAAAAGTCACAGTCTGTGAGTTCTAATTTATTCCAGATTTAGAGCCAGTGTAAAACAGAACCCCACGTTATGGGAAAGTTTCAAGGCGAAAGAGGCAGCAAGAAAAAGAAGAGAAAGACGAAATCTAACAGAAGAACAAAAAGCTCAGTATAGAGAAAAATCCAGAGAGCGACAGCGCCGTTATCAGCAACGCTTACGTGAGAAGGGTATCAAACCGAAGCAAAATATTAAAGTAATGCTCACAAGAAGTGAAAGAGAAAAGACAAGAGCCTACTGGAAGCAAAAGCAAGCAGAATGTAGAGCAAGAAAATCGTCCCAGAAAAAAAGAAGAATTAAGGAGTATGACAGTTCTTATAGAATTTTAGAAAGAAGTACTGATCAATCTCCTATGTGAAGGTATCTGATTCAAAAGAATCCAGTTCTAACTTTTCCCCAGAGGCAGTACAGGAAAACTTAAAGGTTATTTTGTGATTTTTTTCTGAATAATTCCAAAGTTTGTGAATTTTTGAGTACCAGTAAGTATGAGTTTAACTAAAGTGCATACATGTGATACATCTGAGAAGCCAAATAGGGAGATTTCCATTTCCAAATAGGGAGAATGATTTTAAACAAAGAAGGAAATTCTAAGAATTTGGAAGGAAGATCTGAAATTCCAAATAGGAAGATGGAAAAGAGATATAGGAAATATCAGAAATTCCAAATAGGGAGATTCTCTCAAAATAGGGAGATCCCTTCGAAATAGGGAGATATCACATGCATGTAAGTGTAATTCGGAAGTGTAAATAAGTAACATATCTAGAATTTTGAAATTGCATCATATTTGAATTTGTAACAAAGGCCTAGGGAATTTAAGGCCTGATTTTGGCCTCACGTGTTGATAAAAAACTGAATTTTGGAATTTTGAGGAGAAACGTATTGCAAATAGCAGGTATAGGTCCCTGCTTATAAACTCTAGCACAACTATCACATTCAAATTACGCATGTTGCCATGGCAACACTCCGAAAACCATAAAAATATCACTTTTTGCAATTTTGGGTCTATTTTTCACCATTCAACATCATTTTCAACTACCGGCCCATGCGACGAACAATTTCTTATTGTGAAATAATTATGAAGTATCATCCAGAGATATTGTATGCGGAGTATAATTTTGTTTGGAGTGTGGGCTGGCACTTAAAAAAATTAAAAAATGTGTTCAGAAATGGTCCAAAATAGACCAAAAAGTGCAGAATGTGCTCTATCTATGGTTCTTCTGGGCGTTGCCATGGCAACGCTTGTAGGATAAATGAAGTACTTGTTCTTGTTTTTAATAGAGGAGACATAAGGCTGTTTTAAGGAATAGTTTTCTCACCTAAATTCCAAAATTTATTTTTTAGCAAAATCTGAGGCCAAAATCAGGCGTTAAATGCCCTAGTCCTTTACAAATGTTTTCACTAGCTTGCAGTACTACTGACATAATTAAATACCAACAGTAGTTCTAGTTATTCTATCACATGTATTTCCTTTTGTATATACATGTACATGTGTGTACTGACTGTACATGATATATGAGCCATGTCATGAGAAAACCAGTCTTTGGGGTTTCCGACCAGGTCTCACACAAATTAGCCTGTGCAGCCACACAGAAGATGGTTGGAAGCTTGAAATTTCCAGTTTCCTCATGGCGCAGCTCATATTTGCTGTGTATTCTTGTACATCATGGGAACATTTTATATATAGGTTGTCCTGGATTCAAATATACTTAGAAAAACAATTGAGGGATATGGTTTTTGTTTCGATGTCATTCCTAAAGGTATAATTTTTTCTACCCAAATAATTAACATATGTAGCAGAACCATCACTGTGCAAGGATTCCATAAAATTTTCGCGTTCTCTCAGACTTGCAGAAATGATGGAACACCCCTAAAATTAAAGTTATCACTGCTCCCTACCCTATCCAAATCTTTCATTCACCCCCTCTTACTGGTTCATCCAAAAGCAAAACTGTTTTGATAATCGAAATGGCGACACTTTTATGTCTAAAACGCACTTTGGGTAAATTTCAGAAATCTGCGATTTTTGGTAAAAAACACATTTTTTAACCAAACATTTTTTTTTCGTTTAAAATGTTTCCCTTTGCACTGCGAGTATGAAACTGAAATCCGTTTTTGAATGTGCGCTCTGGTTTTCTCAAAACAATGTTTTTTAAAATGTGTTGACAAATTTTTAATCACGTAATGCAAATTCCCATTAAGGTAATGTTCAATTCTTTAGCAAATGTTTTGAAACGCTGTAAAATCTGAACTAATGCCCGTAGCTCAAATCGGTTTTCTGTACCAAACTCGCAGCTTAAAGGGCAACGTTTTAAGCAAAAAAAATTTTTTGGTAAAAAATCGTGTTTTTTAACCAAAAATCACAGATTTCTGAAATTTTAAGAATATGCATTTTAGACATAAAAGTACCGGCATTTCGATTATCAAAACAGTTTCGCAGTTGAATGAACCAGTAAGAGGGGAGGAATGGCAGAATTGGGTAGGGTAGGCAACAGTTGGAACTTCAATTTCAGAGGTGTTCCAACGTTTCTGCAAGTCTGCGAGAAGCGCTTCCAGGCAACGCGAAACTTTTATGGAATCTTTGCACAGTGATGGTTCTGCTACATATCTATTAATTATTTGGGTAGAAATGATTATACCTTTAATAATGAAATCGAAACAAAAACCATATCCCTCAATTGTTTTTCTAAGTATATATCAGTGTTTGGGTGTGATTTATCAGGTGGCATGTTTAACTAGGAAAGAAGCCACACCACATACATCATGATACATGTATATCTTTTATGATTTTTTGGTTATAAAATATTTCTGCAGCTATTTTTCCTTGCCCCTTATTTACACTGCTGACTCAAGAAGAGCATTAATTTTATCCATTTATGGTGAAAGAATCACTCAGTATTGCTTCCCAGATTTGGTATCTGGGAGGCTTGTCTTTAACAGCACATCAGGCAAACATGTCCATGAAAAGTATACCCCCTTGAACCCCACTTTTATATAGAAAAAGTGGGGTTTGCAGGGGTATATCTATTTTTAGCTCACCTGAGCCGAAGGCTCGCAAGGTGAGCTTATAGTATAGTAGTCGAGCCGGCGTCCGTGCGTTGTCCGTCGTCGTGAACATTTTCAAACGACTTCTCCTCTGAACCTGCCAGGCCGAATCTTTTCATATTTCACATATAGCATCTACAGGTAGGGGGAACGAATATTTTTTTTTTTTTTATTTCGATCGGATAAGAACTCTGGTTGCTATGGCAACTTGAAGTTTCCATTGACTTGTATGGAGAAAAAGTGGAAATTGGCATTTTCCGTTGTCGGGCTGGAGATATTTGAATTTTGTTTTTACATAAATGTTTATTGAGTAGTCCTTCATGTTTAAGGCAACTTTTGTAAAATCACGCTATTCGTTTTGTTGCTATATCAACATAAAGGGTAAATTTTCGAAAAAAATATTCAAAAATCTTCTTCTCAGAAGCCGTATGGGGGATGAAGCTGAAAATTAGCATACATGCTTATGACATTAGCCTGTACAAAGTTTGTGTTTTTTATTGTCTTTGTCCAACTATTTTGGTTGCTATGGTAACTTGAAGTTTCCATTGACTTATAAGGCAAAAAGTGGAAATTTGCAATTTCTGCGGTTTCATTGAGGATATTGAAATTTCGTTTTTACATAAATGTTTATTGAGTAGTCCTCCCCGTTTTAGGCAACTTTTATCAAAATCGCTTTATTCGTTTGGTTGCTATAGCAACGTAAAGGGTAAATTTTCGAAAAAATATTCAAAAATTTTCTTCTCAGAAGCTGTAAGGCGGATGAAGCTGAAACTTTGCATACATGCTTATGATATTAGCCTCTACAAAGTTTGTGTTTTTTATTGTCCTTGTCCCACTACTTTGGTTGCTATGGTAACTTAAAGTTTCCATTGACTTAAAATTAAGACGACAAGCGGAAAATTGCAATTTTTTGAAAACTATTGCAGCCTGAGACCTGAAAAGTGGTAGATGCAAACAACTAATGGAGTAGATGAAGGTATGTGATTAATTTAGGCCAAGGTCATCTCTTGACCTTGAAGGGTCTGTCATCCATACACACTTTTCAAAGATCTTCTTCTCTGAAACCGCTTGGTAAATCAAAGTGAAATGCAGCCTGCGACCTGAAAAGTGGTAGATGCAAACAACTAATAGAGTAGATGAAGGTATGTGTTTAATTTAGGTCAAGGTCAATTTTGGAAACATAGGCAAACACGGAAACATGGAGAAAAGTGACAACTAGGTCTCAGGTAAGCATTTACAGGACCAATGAGCCTATGGTAACTATTGCAGCCATAGACCTGAAACATTACCAAGATGGCCGTCATACCCATTTAGGGTAAAAAAAAAAGAAAAGAAAAAAATTCTCTTTGTCCAGTGACTGTACTTGTTGACTCTCAGGTGAGCGATCGTTGGGCTACTTGTTCTTATTTTTGCTCCAAAACATAGATTGTGGGTACTCGTTAGAACTGCCTCGCCAAGGTGGTATGTACAAGGCGGTATGTACGATTGTGCACCCACAATCTATGTTTTGAGCAAAAATAAGAAAAATATAAAATTATTTCTACTGAAAATTTTCATTTTTTACAAAGTCAAATCTTGCCGGTTTGAGGGCCTGCAATTGGTTTAAATTGCATCTGTGCGGTCTGGGCACTTGCAGAATACTTGGAATTGAAAAATGTTACAATATAAAAAACTGATTGTGGATTATGGTATTGCATCCCTTTCAGTAATGTTTCATTGATTTCTTGAGTTTATACATGGACCCCTGATTTCCTTGGAGCAATGCTCATTGGAAAATATCAGCGATTTCAATTTTGATTCCAGCCACTCCCTTTAGCAGACACTTAAGAAGCTTCGACTTGTCCAGACATGACTTTGTTGACTGGGATGCTAAACTAACCGTGCGACACCAATAAAATATGATCTTTCAATTCTTTGTTATTATATGAGCCGCCGCACAAGAAAGCCAACAACATGCATAGGCGAAAACAAAGGCGCAGATCAGCTGTGCAGTAACTGTTAGTATGATTCATATTCTTCTTAGGTCCAAAATTTCAAGCTTCTAGCCTGCTTCTGAGACTGTACAGGCTGGTTTATTTCGGACCTTGTCGGAAACCCAAATTGTTGGTTTTCTCGCACGAGAGCTCATATAAGATTGGTACCAGTGACTGTGAGATTCTATTTTTTTTTTTTTTTTTTTTTAATTCAGTTTTACGTCCCTTTCAAGATTATGAGATGGGCCAATCAGTAGGTGGGCGAGAACGGGAGAACCCCAAGAAAAAACACCTGGCACACCCGCAAGTAGAACTTTGCTTGTCTCACATGTGGCCAGTGCGGGGACCAGACACAGCGGTGAGATGATCAATAGTGATTAAGAAACAGCGCTTTTAACCACTCGGCCACGCAGGCCGACTGTGAGATTCAAATCCCACTACCACCATGATGAAGCACATGAATTATAAATATGTCGGCGGCCCCCGTGGCCGAGTGGTTAAGAGCGCTGATATTTCATTATCACACTTAGCCATTCGATTATCTCACCGCTGTGTCTTGGTGTGGGTTCGAGCCCCGCTCTGGCCACATGTGAGACAAGCCAAGTTCTGCTTGCGGGAGTGTCAGGTGGTTTTTCTCGGGGTTCTCCCGTTTTCGCCCCACCTACTGATTGGCCCGTCTCATAAGAGCTGAAATAATCTTGAAAAGGGACGTTAAACTGAATCAAAAAAAAAATAAAAAAAAAAAATAAAAAATAAATAAATAAATAAATATGTCACAGCCATTGCTAAGGGAAAATAATTGATTTATAGAAAACCTACTGACAGAAGAGCCCTTGAATCGAGGTAATGGCTATATTCTGTATGAGCCCTGTTTGAGCTTTTTGTTTTGTGGTTTAATGTCTTTGTCAACAGTTTTTCAGTCATGTGGAGATGGAGCCACCACATCCTGTTTACCAGGGGCCAATTGTTCAAAACTAACGACGTCGTTAGTTAACATTTCTTTAAAATTTCAAACATTAATATTACAAATACACTGTTATTTTTTGTTGAAAAAATGTGAGAATCCTTTGCACTGCAAAGGATTCTCACATTTTTTCAACAAAAAATAACAGTGTATTTGTTACTTTTGCTGATATTTGCTTAACAAATTTATGTCTTAACGATATCATTAAGCTAACGATGCTTTGAACAACTGGGTCCAGTACTGTGGAGAGTAAATGTGTCTTGCTCAAGCACAGAACATGTTACAACACTCGGCACACTGGGGTTCAAATCTAAGGCCTCACATTATTCAGAGTTTGACACTACTGCTAGGTCATTGCACTTCACTTCAAAACTTAACAGCAGCAGTTTGTGGTTTTTGTGGATGGGGCATTGTGTTGATGCACAAACATAGCATTTTAATGCTCAAAATGTTGCTTTCTGTAGATCTTTTATGTTCATGTTCCTAAAAAACCACAGCGGCGGCCCCTGTGGCCGAGCGGTTAAGAGCGCTGTTTCTTAATCACTCGATCATCTCACCGCTGTGTCTGGTGTGGGTTCGAGCCCCGCTCTGGCCACATGTGAGACAAGCCAAGTTCTGCTTGCGGGTGTGTCAGGTGGTTTTTCTTGGGGTTCTCCCGTTTTCGCCCCACCTACTGATTGGCCCGTCTCATATGAGCTGAAATAATCTTGAAAGGGACATAAAAAAACAACAAAAAAAACAACAAAAAAAAAAAAAAACACAGCAATATTTGTGATCATTTGTCACGCTATGAATGCTGTAAGCATTGCTTGCTAAAGAAAAAGAAAGAAGGAGAAAATGAAAACTATGCACCAATGGATCATCGCTTGCTCTGGGCACACTCGTTCCTGGAGATGTGGGTGATGGCTCATGGAGAAGCTCTAATGTGACGCTCCGGTGCCAGGTCTTGGTGAGTAAGTACCTGAAGACTCGCAGACTCGCTCCTTTAGGTCTACTGGTGTGTACATTTTGCAGCATACATTATTTAGGTTAATCAAGATTGGTTTGCTTTCCATATTTTATCTTGCAATCTTGTTGACTTAAAACTTTTAGTGGCTTAACGACACTTTGTTTATATTTTTCTCAGTTTTATTATGTATGAATGCTTCTCTTGTTTCATAATTATGACGCAAATTTTGTAAATCTGTTACATTCTGTTTCTTAGGTTTTATCTGATGTATATTCTGAAATATCTGTGATGCATGTATCTTGTTTTTAAAAGCAGCATATAGTGTCTCGTAAGTCTATACAGACTGGATATCAAATATATTTTAGCTTGTTATAAATATGTATATATATTGTATGTATTTGATATGTGACACTCTAATAAACTATTAAAACTGTTAGTTACCAATATCTAAATAGTTATACATGTAATTAATAGCAGAGAGAAATCTTTTTGTTTTCTGTGAATAACATCTTGAAAGTTCTGATTTTGGCCAGAAGAAATATGATGGGTGGGGTATTTGTATCATTTCCATAGTGTGAATCAATTTATGTATTGCTAATATTATTTTGTTGTGAATGTGTCGCAAAAGTGTCACATATTAATCACCAGTTGTCACATTTAAGTGTAGTAGTAAGTGGGATGTTCAATATATACCTATGCGGAAAAGTGTTGCCATGCTTTTGTTTTGTATGTTAGAGGAATTTATCTTATATAAAAGGTAAATGTATATAGATAAACATAATTTGTACACATAACTCAAACTTCTCTGCTCAAAAACGAATACAATGTTAACAGTGGTCGCTATGCAGATATTACGATAGTTGGCTCACTTTTGTTTTTGATTAAAGTTCAATATGTTGGTAGTAAGCACATGATGTCATGTTAGCATGTGTCATCTTTAAGCTGAGGCGGTTCTAACGTGTACCCACAATGTATGTTTTGAGCTAAAATGTTAAAAATGTCCAAATTTTTCAGCTGAAAATTTTCAATTTTTTAAGCTAAAAAAATCTCTGGTTATTACATGGGCAAGTTTTCGTAATGTAGTTGTTAGATCATGGAACTCCGGATCGAATAAACTCACTGTAGTACAGGTGAGTACCCAGCAAAATTTATGTTGGTTCTGGTTCAACATGACAAAGAAATTGTTGATTGGGACATTAATCTACAAAATATGCATGATTGGTGTTCTGTTCTATTATTGTGAATAAGTGAATTTTGAAAATCTGAATTGAAGATTTGAAGAAGTGGATTTCTGAATTTGTTTCAAGTATTGCAAATTTGAGTTTGTTAGAAGTTTTGAATTGATATATAAACTCCAGATTTGTATTGCATTTTGAATTTCTGAATTTGATAGTTCTACAAAGGTAAGTAGGCAATGATCAGGAGATGGCATAATCGGAAAGAAATTCCTAAGTTGATATTCTTAATTTGAATTTTGAATTGATAATGTGTTACCATTTTGAAGTTCTGAATTGATTTAGCTAGTGTACTGTTAAACAAGGGCTTTGTTGAATCATTGCTATGAGTTTTCTAGTTCTAATGATTAAGGGGGTGTAATGTTAAACCAGGGTATGTTGAAAGGGATAGTTAGAATCATTTCTGTGTGTTTACTTGTTTTGATCATGTTATGTGTTTGTTTCAGATACATTTGTAGGAAAAAAGCTACACAAATATCGAGTTTATGCCTGTGCACATTGTCCAAAGAAATTTGGGGCTCAATCTCACCTTGTTCGCCATGAGAGAATTCATACTGGAGAGAAACCTTACAGCTGTGAAATGTGTGGAAAATCTTTCGCAGTAAAACACAACCGAAAATCTCATGAGAGAATCCATACTGGAGAGAAACTTTACAGTTGTGATATCTGTGGGAAGTTATTTGCACAGAAAGGAGATGTTGTTAAACATGCAAGAACTCATACGGGAGAGAAACCATACAGTTGTGAGATCTGTGGGAAATCTTTTTCACAGAAAACTAATTGTAGAAGTCACCAAATGACATGCAAAAGCACGATGCTTGCACACTAATGTGGTACCATTGTTAATAGTGAAATTGTCTATTCAACCATCAAACTTAGCGAGGCATGTTAGTGCACAAGACATTAACGTTGAGTTCATAGGAGCAAAACAAATAGCTACAAAAAATTGATTTTGTATTGAATTTTGAAGACCTAATTTTTGAAAATCTAAGTTGATAATCTATATTTATGCCCCCAATTATGAAAAAGTTGGAAGGGCATATTGCTTTCGGCTTATATCTGTCTGAGAATGTATGCGTCTGTTAGTCACTTTTTTTAAACTTGAGTGGTGCATGCTAGGGATTTGAAATTTCATATACAGATTCCTCATAAAAAATACTTGACCCATATTTTTTTCATGTCCCAGTTATGCCCCTTTTCTGAGTTATGTCCCTTTGAAAACAAAATTTGAAAATATTGTTTGCAAGATATCTCAAGAAGTATTTAAGCTAGAGCCTTCATATTTGGTATACTGGTTGGGGCTGAGCAGTAGATGACCTAATTAACTTTTGAGAACTTTTCATTAAATTTTGACAAAAATAGGGAATTTTGAAATCTTTATTTTTTCCACTTTTCAGTGAAATTTGAAACTTTTGAACGGGGGATTGCTAGAGATTTGCAATCTTATAAATAGATTCCTCAGGAAAAAAAAATGACCTGTATTTTTTCATGTCTGAGTTATGGCCCTTTTCTGAGCAATGTCCCTTTGAAAACAAAATTTGAAAATCTTGTGTGCTAAATATCTCAAAAACTATTTAAGCTAGAGCCTTCATATCTGGTATACTGGTTGGGGCTGAGAAGTAGATGACCTGATTAACATTTGAGAACTTTCTGTCAAATTTTGACAAAACTACGGAATTTTGAAATTTTTATTGATTTTATACAGATTCCACATGACAAAATAGTTGACCTGTAATTTTTTTCCTGTCCAAGCTATGCACCTTTTATGAGTTGTTTCCCTTGTGTGCAAGATATTTCAAGAAGTGTTTGAGCTAGAGCCTTCATATTTGGAATACTGGTAGGGTCTGAGAGGAAGATCACTTGATATACTTTTGAGGACTTTTGGTCAGATTTTAACAAAATTACTTCATTTTGCAATTTTTACTCCATTTTTAATTTGTCTGAAAAAGTTTACATTCAGTTTCTGGATTGAGCTCAAAACAGAGGCAACCCAAAAGCTTCTTTAGGAAATTAAATTTCACTTCAGTCAAATGAAGTAAATGAATCATACAAACTGCCAGTTTAGGGACAAGCATACAGTTGGGGACATAGTGTTTTACAAACAGGCTAGTTTAAATTGATAAAATTGATAATGTGTGTTTGAAGTCCTGCATTGTGAATGAGGAGTTGAAAACCTGAATAGCGGCCCCTGTGGCCGAGCGGTTAAGAGTGCTGTTTCTTAATCACTCGATCATCTCACCGCTGTGACTGGTGTGGGTTCAAGCCCCGCACGGGCCACATGTGAGACAAGCCAAGTTCTGCTTGCGGGTGTGCCAGGTGGTTTTTCTCGGGGTTCTCCCGTTTTCGCCCACCTACTGATTGGCCCATCTCATATGAGCTGAAATAATCTTGAAAGGGACGTTAAACTGAATTAAAAAAAACAAACAAAAAAAAAAAACTGAATAGTCATATAAGTGAAGTTCCAACTGATATTGTGTTAATGAAATTCTGAATTGAACCATGGTGTGAGAAATCTAAATATCTGGGTTTCTGACCAGGTCTGACACAAACCAGGCTGTGCAGTCATACAAGAAGGCTAGAAGCTTGAAACTTTGGATATAAGTAGAATAGGAATTGTGCTATCCGTGAAGCGGAAACAAAGTTACTGCATGGGCGGATTCAGAGGGGGAGACATGGGGTCCGGACCCCCCCCCCCCTGGAATTGCCAGATTATTAATTTTTGCCATGTTGAAATTTTCCGTCTGAGACCCCTTCTGGGAATTTGGACCCCCCCCCCCCCCCCCCTGAGAAAATTTTCTGGATCCGCACATGTACTGCACAGCTGATCTGCGTCTTTGTTTTCGCATATGCAAATTGTTGGTTTTCAGATGTGGTGGCTCAATTGATTATGAGGGTTTGAATTTGGTTAATTGAAGGTCTATTTAATAATTTGTATTTGAAGTGTGTTGAATTGATAAACCAAAGTGTTTGTCGCCAGTATCATTAAGAAAACCTGCCCATGCAATATACATAAAAAATTTTCAGCAGTAAAAATTGAAAATTTTGTTAGAAAATTTTTGATATTTTTAATATTTTTGCTCAAAACATAGATTGTGGGTACACGTTAGAACCACCTTCTAACGAGTTCCCACAATCTATGTTTTGGAGCAAAATTTATAAGAAAAATAGGTATACCCCTGCATACCCAAGTTTTACTATATAAAAGTGGGGTTTAAGGGGGTATTCATTGCACGGACAAATAAAAAATTCCTGATGGTTTTTCATACATGTATATTTATATTGTATACAAAATACTGATTTCATTTCCATTGTCTGAGTGCAAGTTGTACAGATGATCAAAGATGCAATTTCAGTTTTTGAATTTCCTTTGGGTATGTTTTATCCTTATCGACAGAATGTATCTTTTCATGCATTGTTGTATATTACAAACTAGTTATCTTTTCTCATGTTTAATTTTTTGACATGTTTGTGCTGTATTAAACTGAAAATAAAAAAAAAAACATTGTTTACCTTTACACTTGCATCAGGGTCCAAACTAGCCAAGAAATTTAGGGAGAAGTTTCGTCTTTCCCCAAGAAAATTTGGGAGAAGTTTTTACTTGAATTTCATGTTTACCTATATATTCTAAATATTTTCACTTCTTCATTAGCTGGAAATAGGGAGAAGTTTGTTCATTTAGGGAGACTATTTCTCCCTAGTGGCCCTGTAAGATATTCCCTGTTTGCATAAATTCAAATCATTATGTCTCCCCACGACAGGATCGGGAGACATATTGTTTTTCCCTGTGCGTCTGTCTGTCTGTCTGTCCGTCCGTCTGTCCGTCACAAATCGTGTCCGCTCTATAACTTGAAAACCGTTAAAGATTTTTCAATGAAACTTGGTACACTTGTAAACCTTGACGAGACGATATGTCATGCACAAGAAGCATAACTCTGGCTTGAGTATTTTTGGAGTTATTTCCCTTTGATTATTTTCGATACAATTTTGTGTCTGCTGTATAACTTGAAAACCGTTAAAGATTTTTCAATGAAACTTGGTACACTTGTAGACCACGACGAGACGATGTGTCATGCACAAGAACCATAACTCTGGCTTGAGTATTTTTGGAGTTATTTCCCTTTGATTATTTTAGATACAATTTCGTGTCCGCTGTATAACTTGAAAACCGTTAAAGATTTTTCAATGAAACTTGGTACACTTGTAAACCACGACGAGACGATGTGTCATGCACAAGAACCATAACTCTAGCTTGATTATTTTTGGAGTTATTACCCTTTGATTATTTTCGATACAATTTCGTGTCCGCTGTATAACTTGAAAACCGTTTAAGATTTTTCAATGAAACTTGGTACACTAGTAGACCACGACCAGACGATGTGTCATGCACAAGAATCATAACTCTGGCTTGAGTATTTTTGGAGTTATTTCCCTTTGATTATTTTCGATACAATTTCGTGTCCGCTGTATAACTTGAAAACCGTTTAAGATGTTTCAATAAAACTTGGTACACTTATTGAGCATGATCAGACGATGTGTCATGCACAAGAACCGTAACTCTGGCTTGAGTATTTTATGAGTTATTTCCCTTTGATTATTTTCCATACAATTTCGTGTCCGCTTTATAACTCGAAAATCGTAAGAGTTATTTCAATGGAACTTGGTACACTTATAAAGCACGATGAGATTACGTGTCGTGCTAAAGAACCATAATTCTTTCTTGCATATCTTTGGAGTAATTTCCCTTTGATTATTTTCCATACAATTTCGTGTCCCCCCTATAACTTGAAAACCGTAAGAGAAATTTCAGTGAAACTTTGTACACTTATAAAGCATGATGAGACGATGTGTCATGCACAAGAATTATAACTCTTGCTTTCATATCTTTGGAGTTATTTCCCTTTGATTTTTTTTCCATACAATTTCATGTCCACTCTATAACTTGAAAACCATAAGAAATATTTCAATGAAACTTGGTACACTTATAAAGCACGATGAGATGATGTGTCATGCTAAAGAACCATAACTCTTGCTTGCATATCTTTGGAGTTATTTCCCTTTGATTATTTTTCATTCAATTTCGTGTCTGCTCTATAACTCAAAAACCATTAGAGATTTTCCAATGAAACATGGTACACTTATAAAGCATGATGCACAAGAATCATTACTCTTGCTTTCATATCTTTGGAGTTATTTCCCTTTGATTATTTTCCAAACACTATAACTTGAAAACCGTAAGAGATATTTCAATGAAACTTGGTACGACTTATAAAACAGAATGACAGGATATGTGATGCACAAGAACTATAACTCTTGCTTGCATATTTTGGTCATGCACATAGAAAGGGGGGAGACATCAGTTTTCACATAGAAAACAAATTCTAGTTACTTCATCTTGGTCCCTAAAATTTATGATTAAATCGGATTTGGTAATCATGTCTCATTAATGCCTTTGCTGTTAATCTAGATCTTATGATACTGTGTTGACAAATTACTAATCATCACCTTTACCAGGTTTAGTGTCATTACAAAAGTTTGCCATGCAATAAACAGAGATTTTTCAACTACAAAAATTGAAAATTTTCAGCTGAAAAATTTTGAAATTTTTACTTATTTTTGCTCAAGCATAGATTGTGTGTACACGTTAGAACTGCCTTGCTGAGGCGTTTCTAACGAGTGCCCGCAATCTATGTTTTGGAGCAAAAATAAGAAAAATAGGTACATGTATACCCTGCATACCCCAGTTTTGCTATATAAAAGTGGGGTTCAAGGGGGTATACATTACACGGACATGTTTTCATGATGTGAGGTTTAGTTTGGAAAGCATCAAAACATTTAAACACATGTTGATGAAGGGGATTGTATTGGCCTAGTGGTAGAGTAGAGCAAATGTATGAGAAAAAACACATGGTGCACCCCCACAGAGAGCTTGTTTTGTCTCACGTCAATGCAGTGAAGAGGAATGGTGAAATCAGCTACCTTGACCACTCGAAACAAGAGTTGGGGTGTTGCCCACTGAATTTTTAAAAGTGACATTTTGTTTTAAATTGTATTTCAGATATGATGCCACTGAGCAATTATACAAGACAAAATAAGAGTTCAAACTGGAGACAACCATATCAGCTGTATGCTTTGTGGGCGGAGCTTTACACGTAAATCAAGTCTAACACAGCATATGCTAATTCATACTGGAGCAAGACCATTCTGTTGTGCAACTTGTGGGAAGTCATTTGCTAGAGCATGTACTCTTAAGACACACCAACTTGTACATTTGAAGAGGAACAATCCTAATTGGGATAATACTAGCTGATAAAGAGACAGTTTCATTGAGATGCCATAGCTGAAAAAAGGCCTACAAGAAAAGCTTGTCTACCACAACATATGCTAATTCATATCAGAGAGAAACCAGTTGGGTAAAATTTGCAATAGCATGGGGTCTGAAGACACACCAACTTGTACACTTGAAGAGAAAAAATCCTAATTAGGAGAACACTGGCTGATTTGGTTACTATAAGTTAACTGTTTGCATGAGCATATATCTGAAGACACATTAGCTTGTACATTTGGAGAGAAACGAACGCTAGTTTGACTTAGACTGAGTGAACCAGGTCTGTATTATATACATATCAAAATGCTATAATTGAAATGCTGAATTCGTGAAAAGTAGGAAAACAGAGAGAATATAATATTGATATACTAAATTTATCAATAGGGTATAATGCATCTGTCAATAGGATACTGTTTTACACTTTTATGTGTCAATAGGATACTGTTCTTACACTTTCAATGTGTCAATAGGGTTCCATTCTTACACTTTCAATTTGTCAATAGGGTTCTGTTCTAACACTTTGAATATGTCAATAGGATACTGTTCTGATACTTTCAGTACATGCTCAATAAGATACTGTTCTTACACTTTTAATATAGTAATAGGAATTGGTTTTATTTTTTCTACGTAGATACTGTTTTTACACTTTCAATATGTTAATTGGATAGTGTAAATCATTATGTTAATAGGATCGTGTTTTTACACTTTCAATGTAGATACTGTTCTTACACTTTCAATATGTCTATTATTAAACTTTTAATGTGTCATTGATGGATTTTTCTAAGAAAATCACAAGTTATCAAGCTTTGTTAAGTTGCATGGACAGTGGATGTAATCAGCGAGTAAATTACTTTTGAAATAGATACAATTTTGGGATTACAGACTCAGTTTTATATACATGTAAAACGATTGGACCCTTTTATGATTTGAGCCACCACATGGGAAAACTAACAATCTGCATATGCGAAAACAAAGGCGCAGATCAGCTTCGCGGTAACCACGAAGCTGATCTGTGCCTTTGTTTTCGCTAAACTGAAAGTGCAATACCTCTTCTTTTTAAATCTGAAATTTCAAGTTTCTTGCCTGCTTCTGTGCTTGTACAGGTCTGTTTGTGTCAGACCTGGTCAAAAACCACATTGTTGGTTTTCCCACTTGGCGGCTCATTTGTTATTACAGTGTACAAATTAAAAACCTTCTTCTAGATTTGGAAAGCACCTTGGACTTGTAGAAAATTATCAGAATCAATAGCAGGAAGTTAGTAGTTTGAAACCTTCTGCCTACCTTTTGTTAAGGAAAGACACACTTTTAGCCCACACACCCTCTATAGAACAATGATTCGGTGAATTTGATCTGCTTAAGTTCATAAGACTGATTCTTGTGTGAGATAAAATATACAAGTAGGCAATGATCAAGAAAAGGAGCACTCAGAAAGAGGAGGTTAGATTGCCTGCTTTGGAAAATAGCCAAATAGTTTTGCTCCACCAAGTGATACATATATGAGTCCCGTCAAGAGAAAACTGGATTTTTGCCAGTGTGAAAACAAAGAAGCAGATCAGCTGTGCAGTTACAGATCAGCACCTTACTTTTCTCTACTCAGATAGTATTAGTCCTCATCTCCTTAAATCCAAAATTTCAAGTTTCTTGTCCTTTTCTGTGGCTGTACAGGCTGGTTTATGTGAGACCTGGTTGGAAACCCCGAAGACTGATTGGCTCAAATTGTCTTATCATTTGTTTCATATTCACCTGTATGTTTAAATGAAAAATAAAAAAGATATTTTGTATCATTCATTTCTAGTATTTTTATTTTTATTGCTTGGCTCTGTTCTTGAGATGGATTAATTACCCCCATGCTAAGTCTTGCTACTAGTTGTTGGTTAGTACAAACAAGAATAGGTTGTTCATCTCTGTATTCCTTAAAACTGAAAAGAAATATTACTGATACATTTCAAATCACACAATTATATTTTTGTTTCAGATTTGGGGAGGAATACAGCAGTTAAAACCCATGTCTGTCTTTTCTGTCCTAAAGAATTCAAGTCACCATGTTATTTGAAAAGACATGAAAGAATCCACACTGGAGAAAAACCTTATAGTTGTAAATTTTGTGGGAAATCTTTTAATCAAAAAGTAACGTTGAACACTCACTATTTGTTACATACTGAGGAGAAACCTTACAGTTGTGAGATCTGTGGGAAATCGTTTAAACATAAGTCTACTATGAAGACACACATGGTTGTTCATGTGAATATTTGAATGGATTATATTGAGAAACTCAAATACTTTCACAAGTGACATAAAGGTGCTTCACAAAATTTTTATAGGTAGCGATTTTTCTCATATACTACTCACAATTTGATAAGCATCAAAGTATTATTTTCCATACAGCACAGCGTAAAACACCCCGGGTTTGACCCAAATTTAATGACAATCCCTAAGGAGCAAGAATGACAGTCTCTTTGATTTTTGTTACAAAATGTATCGAAGCTACCGACTAAAAGAAATTTGAAACAAGAAATGTCCTAACAAAGTCCATGGAACAGTTCTTCTAAAATTTGAATTTTGACAAAAACAGTGGTTCTTTTAAAACTTGGCCCACACAGGATCATTACAAGCTAGCTTTCATTCTGCACTGCACACATCTTTTAGAATGCACTTCAGACTGACTCTCATAGAGAAATCAATTTTAATTCGAATTTCGTGCTCCTGTGGGCTTTTAGAAAAATGCCATTTTTTTCAAGACTTTTAGAAAAATGCAAAGATGGCTGAATGGGCTGTGGTAGGACATTTCCTGTTTCAAATTTCGTGTAGCCAGAAACGTCAAGACATTATCTAAGAAAACTCAAATGAGACCGATATTTTGGTCCATGTGCATTGTCATTAAATTTGGGTCAAACTCGAGGTGTTTTGCATTGTGTTGTATTTAAAATAAATACTTGATGCTTATCAAATTTTGAGTAGTATAATTATTTACATACCCCAATGTGATAAACGGGGCAGCCATCCACTTAATTTCGCAAATATCAAAAATTTTGTTGCATAGTATGTTTAAATGAACACCATGCTTAAACTGAGGAAAAATTCAAATTGGCTAGTTGTCCCCAAATATTTTATGAACCATGATTAAAATTGGACTTGTAGAAGATTATCAGAATCAATAGCAGGAAGTAAGTGGTTTGAACGTCATTTTCTGCCATTTACGTTTTGTTAAAGAAAGACCCACTTTTAGCCCACATCCTCCATAGAATGATGATTCAGTGAATAGATTCTTAACTCATTTAAGCCTGGCATCCCTTTTATGGGCAAACAGAATAGCCCCAGATGAGACTCTGCAAAATGCGGTGTCCCATCTGGGGCTATTCTGTTTTCATAGAAAGGTACAAGTAGGCAAAGATCAGGAAAAGGCGCAATCAGAAAGAGATTCCCACTCCAAAAACCGAGGTGGGAAAAAACCAAACTAACAATCAGGCACTTATACCATGAAACATATCGTAAGCCGAATGAGCAGCTATTTTCCCAATAGGTGGTCACTCAGTTACCTTAACTTAATTAAAAATATGAAAACATACATAAGGCGCCAACAGCACAAAAAAAATTTAAACACCAAGACATAAAACAAAAATAACCACCACAGATGAAAACATACATAAGGCGCCAACAGCACAAAAAATTTTAAACACCAAGATATAAAACAAAAAGAACCACCACAGATAGAGAATTTTCATTGAAGAATTTAATAAATTATAAAAGTCACTCCTGACGCCACTAAAAATGAAAGTGGTTTCACCCTATTGATAATAATGGGAGAATCCATTTCATTAACTATGGGTTAAGTTCATACGTTCTATTCTTGTATGAGATAAGTGGAGGTTATATTGACTGCCTTCAAAAATAGCCAACTAGTGTTGCTCCACCAAGAAGTGTTGTCTTATCAGTTGTTTTATATACGCCTGGGGCCAGTTGTTCAAAATTAACAATGTCCTAGTTAATGATTTGTTAAAATTTCAAATGGCAATATTACAAATAGGTTATGAAAATGACAGTGTATTTGCTTTTAAAGTCAATGTATAGTTAACAAAGTGAGCACTAAACGACAGCATTTTGAGCAACTGGGCCCTATATGTCTAAATGAAAAATTAAAAAGTGATTAATTTTTTGTATCATTCATTTTGAGTATTTATTTCATTGCTTGGCTCTGCCCTTGATCAGGATGGATAATTATTAGTACAAACAACAACAAAAGATCATTCATCTCTATCCCATCACATTACGCAATTTGTTTTTTAATTCAGTTTTACATCCCTTTTAAGATTTTTTCAGATCATATGAGACGGGCCAATCAGTAGGTGGGCGAGAAAACAGGAGAACCCCCGAGAACCACCTGGCACACCCGCAAGCAGAACTTGGCTTGTCTCACATTTGACCAGTGCAGGGCTCGAACCCACACCAGACGCAGCAGTGCATATTACGTAAACACTCCCATGTAATTATATAGAGATATTTTGAGCTCTAAATTTTTGTAATTTTCCTCAGAAAAATTTTGATATTCTTTATATATATTTGCTGAAAACGTTGATTGTTGTCGAGGCTGTTCTAACGAGTACCCACAATCTATGTTTTGGAGCAAAAATAAGAAAAATAGGTATACCCCTGCAAACCCCATTTTCAAAATATAAAGTGGGGTATAAGGCGGTATTTATTGCATGGACATGTTTTCCTGATGAAACTGAAAAGAAATATTACTGATACGTTCCAAATCACACAGTTATATTTTTCGTTTCAGATTTGGGGATTAATGCATCATTTAAAGCACATTTCTGTCGCTTCTGTTCTAAAGAATTCAAGTCACCATGTTATCTGAGAAGACATGAAAGAATCCACACTGGAGAAAAACCTTTTAGTTGTAAAATTTGTGGGAAAACTTTCAATCAAAAAGCAACATTGAAACCTCACTATTTGTTACATACTGGAGAAAAACCTTACAGTTGTGAGGTATGCGGGAAAAGATTCAGAGATCGGTCGTCATGGAGACGTCACAAAAGAGTGCATACTGGAGAGACACCTTACAGTTGTGAGATCTGTGGGAAATCATTTGCACATAAGTCTACTATGAAGACACACAAGCTTGTTCATATGAATATTTGAATGGATTATAATAATGAGAAACTCCAATACTTTCACAAGTGACATTCAGGTGCTTCACAATATTTATAAAATTTATAGGTAGTGATTTTTCTCATAATTATTTACATACCCCAATTTGATAAACGGGGCAGCCATCCGCTTTATTTTGCAAATCTCAAAAAACATTTGCATGGTATGTTTAGACGACCACCATGCTTAAACAGAGGAAATTGTACTTTGATTTATACTAATGTACTAAATAAGTCACTTATGGTGAGCCTTAAACATCTGATTGTTTGTATTGATGAAAACAAGAATGCACACTTGAAGGAATTAAAACATATTGAGTTTCATTATCGTTCTCTGGATGATTTATCACATGATTACAAAAGCTTCATTCTGGAGAAAAAATATTTTAAGCTCAGAGATAATCGCAACAACTTGATTATTGCAATATTCATGAATATGTTGCCTTGCATATTCAAAATTCTTGCTAATGAAGTCTTGTGTTTAGCTTTATTGACTGCAATAATGTAGTCACAAATTGAAGAACACACCATTTGAAAATGTCACAGGAATATCTGTTGATTTACAACTTGGTTGTTTTTCATTTGGCTTTGTGGCCACCCTAATATCATTTGGCTGTTCACTTAGCCCTCTGCATTTTACTTGCTCTGTCCAAGCTAGCACTGTGACCACCTTACCTTCAATAGATGCTCACCCTGCTTTCTGATATACATGTTATACTTTGGTGCCTATGTATATTAAATATTTTCAAATAATATGATTTTTACTTATTTCTTGTTTATATTTGTATATAACTGAACCACTGCGGGAGCTGAGGGCGGGACTAAGATCCTGTAAAACTGGTTTAAGCCCGCAAGTAATTTTATATTACTGATTGTTCCAAGGTGATACTTCTGTGGTGATTCTTATTGTTTTATGTTTGGTGTTGAATTTTTGTGCTGTTTGCACCTAATGTATGTTTTAATATTTTTAGTTAAGTTTGGATAACTGAATGGCCACCTATTGTGAAAATAGCTGCTTATTGCGCTTACAATATAGTATAAGTACATAGAGGATCTTACACGAGTGGTTATTTCATATGAAATTTATTAAACGAGCCTTTGGCGAGTTTAATCAATTTCATATGAAATGACCACGAGTGTGAGATTTGTTTTATCATATGACTTAAAATGGGATTTTATCTTTGAAGTGGACATATTTTCAATGAAAATTTACATTGTTGTTACGGACGTCGTCAATGACGTTACGTATTCCCGCAAAAGTGTTATTACACGTCTGGTCATACAATTTTTATGACATGACATTATCCACTGGAAAACAGCGACGTCATATAATAAATGATTGTTAATTAAGTTTTTTCCCACCTGGGTTTTTGGAGTGTTTTTTTTTCTGATTGTGCTAGTTCCTGATGATGGCCTATTTTTACTTTTCACAAGAATGGGAGATTATGTACATGTTAGAAATTATAGTGTTCGACATGTTCCATTGAAATACATTTTATTGACTGTATTGATTCTTGAGAGAAATAGATTGTTTGTATTGAGGATTAAGGCCCAAGTCAACAATTTTTAAATTATGTTGAGACGGTGCCACTGCTTCCTGGGTATTTATCAGTATTCTCAGGAGTCTCTTTTCACACCCGATGCTCTACCACTATGCCACGGCGCTCCTTGATAGAAATAGAGAAATCTGTCTTTGGTATCAGACTTGTGCCTTGCACCTGATTGAGAGGTCAGGGCCTGAGGTTATAATTTCATGCTCAGTTCAGCTGAGACTAAAATTTATCCTGCTCATAAATGTTAAAATAATGTTAAAATGCCACCAACTGTTTGCATTTTAACATTTATCAGCAGGATAAATTACTGTCTTCTTGGGGTTTATGCTTGAATTTATTTTGGCTATTTTATTATTAATGTGCTATTGAAATTTCAAGCTCAGTTGATCTGAGCATTAAAAAAGTTTTATAACACTGGGACATGGGTTTTCAAACTCCTACCTCAGCTGTTTAGTTTTCTATCTATCAAGATCTTCATGGTTTAGTACTCTATTAGTACTTGATGTGATGATATTATAAACATCCATCAGAATAGCATGTCCGATACCCCCCACCTGTATATAGAAAAACTGGGTTTGCAGGGGTGTACCTATTTTTCTTATTTTTGATCCAAAACATAGATTTAGGATATTCGTTAGAATTGCCTTGACTGGGCGAGTCAGTTCTAACGTGTACCTACAATCAATGTTTTGAGCACAAGGATAGAAAATATCAAAAATTTTCAGCTGAAAATTTTCAAAATTTACAGCATTAAAATTTGCTGTTTATGTTGTAATGTGGATGAAGTTATGAACATAGTGGCAATGTGGTAGAACATTAGTCTCCAAATCAAGTGGTTCTGGGTCTCAAGCTCGCTGGCGCTACATTATGTCCTTGAGCAAGATGCATCGATTCCCCATTGTACTTGTAATGTTAATGACCAAGAAAGGATGACTCAATTAAGGCATGATGGTCATCATTTGAATTATAAGAGCCGTGACACGAGAAAACTGGTCTTCAGGGTTTCCACCCAGGTCTGACACAAACTGCAGTCACCTGAAACCTGAAATTTAGATTTAAGAAGGAGAGGAATTGTACTATCCATGTAGCAAGAACAAAGGCGCTGATCAGCTTCCCAGTTACTGCGAAGCTGATCTGCACATCTGTTTTTGCCTATGCGTCTCATGATGCGGCTCATATGTCAAACAGCAGCCTCTCAAACAAACCTTGGTTTGAATTTCTGGGAATATTTCTTTTGTTCGTTGCTATCAAGTAACGGATTGTGCATGCATGTACAGCTTTATATTCTATGCAGGTTTGCACGTCAGAAGTGAAATATGTGTTTTTGACACATGGTTTCTACTACATGTATAATGTATTATTTGTATAAGATTATAGCATAATTACTTCAAACTTTTAATTTGGCCCCTACTCATTGGGACATAAAGAATTAAATGGGCTGCTTGTGCCTCCAGGCAAAGCTTATACGCTGCTGACTGTCCATCTGATTTCTGGTAAACCGCTTTGGTTTAAAGCCTGCCCAAGTCAAACCATCCATGTAATCATATAAGCCTTTGTGGCTTACTTAGATGGTTATATTTTAAGCACTTGTTGAATCAGAATGTCATGACATCCTCATTTAGGGTATAAGTCCCATTAAAGGGAGGCTACATCCCGACATGACCATAGCTGTTAACTGCGATGTTAAGCATCAATTCAAACAAACAAACAAACAAAAACTTTTAACCATTATTATTTATAGGAGTTTGTTCATATATCTAGGAATATATAAAAACAATTTTGTTTGTATAAACACCCCAGACAATTGTTTTCAAGCAGTTTAGAAAGGAGCTACTGTTTCCTGGGTATTAACCAGTTCTATGGAAAGATAGTTTGTTGTTTCCTGGGTATTAACCAGTTCTATGGAAAGATAGTTTGACTTGTTAGTTTAAGGACATATGGGTCAAACAAATTGGTTACCGTAAATCCATCAGGAAACCGTATTTATCAGTGAAATGTACACCCCCTTAAACCCCGATTTTATATTGAAAAACGAGTTTGCAGGGGTATACATTTTTTATTTTTGATTCTAAACATACATTTTGGGTACTCGTTACCCACAAAAGTGAAATCATTAAAAAAAAATCAAATTTTTTCCAATGAAATTTTCAATGTTTTTTTTTTGAGAAAAAAAATCTCTGTATATTGCATGGACAAGTTTTCATAATGGTAGTTAAATTTTCTTCAGGTGTTGAGAGAAGTACTTCAGGTCAAGAAAATTCCTGCTCTATCTGCTTCAAACAGTTCAAGCGTCAAAGTGATCTGAGAAGACATGAAGCAGTCCATTCTGAAGAGAAACCTTACAGCTGTGAGACCTGCGGAAAATCTTTTAAAAGAAAAGAAAATCTAAAAGCGCACTATATTATTCATACTGGAGAGAAACCTTATAGTTGTGAGATCTGTGGGAAATCATTTACACATAAGACCAGCGCAAAGACACACATGGTGGTTCATATGAATGTTACAATGAAAAGTTAAGAGAAACTATAGGACTCTGACAAGTGACATTTAGCTCTTTGTATTACATTTATGTTGTAAGTAAGTGGTTGTTAATAGGGAGCCTGAAAACACTTACATTACGAAAACATGCCCATGCAATATACAGATTTTTTTTCATATGTAAAAAATGAAAATTTTCAGTAGAATTTTTTGTTATTTACTTATTTTTGCTCAAAACATAGATTGTGGGCACACTTTAGAACCGCCTCGCCGCTAGAACCGCCTCGGCGTGGCAGTCTATCGAGAACCTACAATTTATGTTTTGGAGCAAAAATAAGAAAAATAGGTATACCCCTGCATACCCCAGTTTTAATATATAAAAGTGGGGTTTAAGGGGGTATTCATTGCACGGATATGTTTTCCTGATGATCATATATGTTGATGAACAGAAGTATGTGAGATGGAAAAAAATTCAACTACTTCGATTTTCATGGACACTTATTGGATGATTTTACACAAGATTATTAGACTGTTTGCTGGTGCAAAAAACAAATGTTGCAAATGTTCACAAGAACTTAATTTTTGAATGTTTGTGAATTATTTTTAATATGTTGACTCGCGAAATTCACACTAAAAAGACTTGTGTTTGGCATTTAGACTGCTAGAATTCACAGCACAATTTCAAGAACTCAACATTTCAAAATTAAAGTAGCAAGAAAATTCTTTGATTTACGGTTTGGTTGTTTGTTCACAAGAATAGGAGAAGGTACAAGTAGACAAAGATCAGGAAAAGGCACAATCAGAAAAAAGTTTTCCACTCCAAAAACCGTGATTGGAAAAAAACACTTGGCTTACGATATGTTTTCTAAGTATACAGCCCCTTTCACTCGTGTTTGCGGTTTGGGCATTTAGGTCATTCAAGTTTTCCTGTAAATCAGGTAACTTTTTATTCTATTTTATAACTGAAACAGTGTCCCAGGTGCCAGGCGTTCTTAAAAAATATTCAGCATTTATCTTTATGTATGGATGTCACCTCTTCTGGTAAAAACATTGTCATTGTTGGTTAAAGCACATTTTTATTTCAAAATTCTTTGCATATACAATGCATATTTGGAACACACATTTGAAATAGGAAAGGAATAAAAGCAGAAATATATCATTTTGAGCAGTTATCTATCGGTATCTACACATATACACACGGACTTGCATTACTGATTCAAGTTTAGGTAACTGAGTGACCACCAAGTTGGAAAATAGCTGCTCATTCGGCTCAGATATGTTTTCATGGTATAAGTCCCTGATGGTTAATTAAGTTTCTTCCCACCTCGGTTTTTGGAGTGGGGGTCTTTTTCTGATTGGGCCTTTTGCATTACTGATTCAAGTTTAGGTAACTGAGTGACCACCAAGTTGGAAAATAGCTGCTCATTCGGCTCAGATATGTTTTCATGGTATAAGTCCCTGATGGTTAATTAAGTTTCTTCCCACCTCGGTTTTTGGAGTGGGGGTCTTTTTCTGATTGGGCCTTTTCTTGATCTTCGCCTACCTGTACCTTAATATTTGTCCTCTTAGAAAACAGGATTTTTCCAGAAAATATTTGTTGAACTGAAAAGTACAACAAGTCTGCTTCACTTCAATACCAAAACGAAATGCCAAACAGAATGATTTAAAGCGTTACACAAATTCATCAAAATAAATTGCCTACTTGCTCAATCGAGGAGAAAACATTTCTTCAAGTCCAGAACGGTTTCTGAAAAGAAACGTCATAACTTAAACAAATACTGTAGGTTGGCATTTATTTGCATTAAAACGTGGTAATTACGCCAGTTTAACGTTTATCAAGAAATTATTTTTTTGCGAGTAAAACTGAAACAAATTCATTTTTTTTTCGAACACATTAAATAAGGACAGGGGACTAACGTAAATGAACCATACCAGTTGGTGCTGTAATCGAATGTTTTTAACGCTTTACGTTTGACGTTAGCAACTATATTGAAAGAAAATGCCTATGTTTAGTTTGCTTTTTCTTTTGCCTTAGGTTGTTATCTATGACCAGGGATGTTTCACTTTCATGAAAGCCTTTTTTATAGCCACTTTTAGGTTATATTGATAAAATTTACGTCTCAGTGATGACGTTTAAGAAAGCAGCTTTATCAAACATTTTTTATGGACTGTCTTTTGTGTACTGTCTGAAGAGTCAGAATATTGTTGATCAGCGCCTTTGTTTGGCCACACGGATAGTACTATTCCTCTTCTACTTAAATTAAAGTTTCAGGCTTATAGCTTTATGCTGCGACTGTACAGCCCGTTTGTGTCAGACCTGGAAGGAATTCAAATTGTTGGTTTTCTCACGCACAGGCTCATATTTTAATTGTTTCAGGTGCATCTGCAGATAGTCAACAAATAGATAGACAGCAAGGCACTGATCAAACAGACAAAAGGCGAGGAAAAGCACATATCTGCCGTTTTTGTTCCAAAACGTTCAAGTTTAAATGCCAATTGGTGTTCCATGAGAGAGGCCATACTGGAGAGAAACCATACAGTTGTGAGATCTGTGAAAAATCATTTCGCTCTAAAGTACAATTGAAGCAGCATCACAGAACCCATACTGGAGAAAGACCTTATAGTTGTGAGACCTGTGGAAAATCTTTTAGTGAAAACAGCAGTTTACGACAACATAACAAAATTCATACTGGAGAGAGACGTTTTGGGTGTGAAACTTGTGGAAAAGCTTTTCAGGAAAGACGGTACCTGACTAGGCACCAGAGAGTTCATACTGGGGAGAAACCTTACAGTTGTGAGATCTGTGGAAAGAAATTTACTACTAGTAGTAGTGTAAGGAGTCATCAACTTGTACATATGGATGTTGAACTGAAAAAAATCATTTAGTATATTTTTAGACGTTAGGGGAGTGTGGTGGCTTAGAGGCTACTGTGTTCTTATTCTGGACTACGAGCCCATCAGGATAACATGTCCTTGTAATTTATACCCCCTTTTATCCACTTTTATATAGTGAAACTGGGGTATGCAGAGGTAAACAAATTTTTCTTATTTTTGCACCAAAACATACATGTGTTTATTGTGGATACTCGTTAGAACCGCCTTGTCGACGTTTTGAGTAAAAATAAGAAAAATATAAAAACAAAAACTACTGAAAATTTTAAATTTTTACCACTTGAAAAAATCTCTGTATATTGCATGGGCATGATTTCGTAATGAGAGCCTGAGGGTGTGATTCCAACTCAACCAAATGTGATTTTGGTAGAGACACATTAACTTTCCATCCAAGATAAATATTATGATATTTTATTTTGCAAACTTCTATGTCAGTAGTTTTATTATGAAAAAAAAAAAAAAAAAAAAAAAAAAAAAACTAAATATCTTAGATGTTACTCTTGATTTTGAAAATATCAGCACTAGGTGAACTGATTTGGAAAAACTTAATTCATGTATACTGTAAGTTCGGAAACTTTCACATATGTTTCCAAATAATTACAATTAGCAAATACTGGATTTCTCTAGTAAATACATGTACTCATAAAGCCTAATTTGCTTCAAATATGAATACGAGTGAAAACTTTAAATTCAGGAGGCATCAGATTTGTAAATGTTATCAAAATTTAATATCTGCAAACATTTCAGAATTTACAGTATGCAATATGTTTTGATCTCGTCTGTGAAAAGGTTAAAGACAAGTGACTATCTCATCACTTTGAAAGTGTCTGTGTAAATCAATTTATCCTGATTGTGGAAACTTCTACACCAGAGAAATCACTGTCATTTGAAAACTAAAGAAGGCGGATCATGATAAAGAAAACTGACAAATGATGATTTATGTAAAATAAAATTGCTGTGGAACTTACTATTCACCGCGTCCAATCGAAACGCCAGATGAACGGTCGAAACGCCGGATCTGCGTTGTTTTAACTCCGGATTGGGTAGTTTCCGCTGGATTGGCCGCCATTTTACGAAGGAAATTTTTTCGAACAGGTAACAAAAACATTTATTATAAATATTAAAAGAGTTTATGTCAACGTAAGCACTAGCCTGTTCGGATCTACATACATTCTCTTACCGCCGATTGTTCTGCTGATGCATAAGCTCCGCTAGGATATGCAAACATTTGAGGAGATTTATGTTTTCCATGTTCGGCCATACGCTAATATAGTGTTCGCCCAAAAACGTTTCGTACTATTGTCATTTTCTTCAAAGTATAGACAAACTGCTGGCTGATTTTGCATGAGTACATGAGACTATACCGTAAGAAGCTAGTTGTTCCTGATTTTTTGCCCGAACAAGCATACGTTTCAATAAAATACCGCAAAATCAAAGTAACGCCGGATAATACGGCAATCTGAGTTTTCAGTCTTGGCAAGTATTTGCATAGATTAATGTCTTGTAAGGTCTAGTACACTTATTTGCACATGTATGAAAGCTTGGCTTTTTAATATTTACAACAGATTAATAATCAGAGATAGAGGCATCGATGTTCATTAATTGTCCTAAGCTAGAGCTTTGGGTCATTACATACCGGTTAAGTAGATCAAACATGATAGAATATCTCTCATTATCTCTGATATGAAATAGAATATTATGATAAAATACTATAAATGAAATTAAAATTGATTCTAACAATTATTGCAGTTACGTTTTTCATCGAAATGCACAAAAAATCAAACATGGCGCTATATATGCGCCGATGGAGACGGCGAGTATAACAAATCAGAAGTAATATAGGATACATGTATGTTATCTCAAAACTGTGTACTGTAAAAACATAATAACATCAATACCAATGGTTGTTGTCACAATTCAGTTGTGACATGTGTGTTTTAATAAAACAATTTCTTGTAAATATAATCCTTTAGTGCAATTGACAGTTTATTACCTGTCCAATACCTTTATTTGTGAGTGAGTAGATTTGAGTGGTCAGATTATAGCTGTAAAAATTGCTAGTCAGTCCACATTTTTCTGAAAGAAAGGGTGTTTTTGTGTTAAGAAAATATTTGAATTTGACTTTGAAAATAGTTGCTTTGTAATGAATAAACACATATACCCAGAGATATAAACATTTTGGATTATGTACTATATTCCTAACTGTGGCCTTTGGTAGATGAATCTATTGAACTAAATCAGCAGATGGTGATGCATACGTGGTCTACTGCTATGGTTTATGGTTGAGATGAATACAAAGACTATCTGATCTGGCTTGATAGCGATTTATTAGGCAGAGACTTTCCTTAGATGACATTGATGTGAACTTTGTGTATAGTGCATAGATACAGTGTGATAATTATGTTGCAATAATTTAATCATTATAACTGTGATTGACATGGTCTAAAGAAAACTAAATAGGAAGTTGAAATCAGAACACTGAATTTTGATGTTGTATACTTATGGTAGATAGTAAGGTGTTCAATTTATCATTGAGTATTGGCGTGCTGTTGAGTATATAAAATATTAGAAATAATGCACAGATCCATAGTTTAATGGAAGCCAGTAGGTAGCAGTGGTAATTTTGATCTCTTTGTGGTTGCCTTTGTGGCGAGTGAATTTACCTTTGTAGTTGCCTTTGTGGCGAGTGTATGCCTGTGTGGCGAGTATATGCCTGTGTGGCGAGTATATGCCTTTGTGGCGATTTATCAAGCTACTGAGTCTGGATTCATTACCCATCTGTGTAGTTGGAACTTTGTGCATTGTGTATAATCATGTATATCTGTGATGTTAAATAGTATTGTCAATAGAGTACTAAGAAGTTGCAATGATGACTTAGTTTATCAAGAACCAGTTAACCCTTAATTATAATCTAGAGAAATTAAGTTCCTGACAATGGCGATCCCGGCAGGATTATTATTGAGGGTAGTTCTTGATTGACTTATATATATAGACTAATCAGAATGGAAGACATAAAGATGTATATTGAAATAGGGAAGGGGATGGGCTTAACTGGAAATGAATTAGCAGCTTTTGTGGATAAAAGGGAAGCATTAGCACGAGACGCTGAGAAAGAGAAGCAAAAGATAGAAAGAGAAGAAAGAGCGAAAGAGAGGGAAGAGAGAATGAGGGATAAGGAACTGGCACAACAAGAGAAACAAACACTGTGGAAACTTGAATTGGCTGATAAGGAAATAGAGCTGGCAAAGTTGGAACGCTTTGAAACCTGATCCTAAGATAAAAAGTTCAGATACAAATGTTAAAATTCCCAAATTACCTCCATTTTCTGATGGAAAAGATAATATGGACTCATACTTAAAACGTTTCGAGCGGTTTGCTACAAATGCTAAATGGCCCAAAGAAGAATGGGCGACAAACTTATCAACATTATTGCAGGGAACAGCCCTGGATGTATATTCACGTCTTTCCTCAGCTGAAGCAATAAATTATGATAAACTCTGTGATGCATTGCTTAAGATATATCAATTAACATAAGAGGGATTCAGGCAGAAATTTAGAACTAGTGCACAAGATGTTGGAGAAACTGCAGGTCAGTTTGTTGTGAGATTAAATAACTACCTTAGTAGATGGATGGAATTAGGTCAAGTCAGTGCAACGTATGAAGGTTTGAAAGATTTAATTTTAAGAGAACAGTTTCTGACAGTTTCTGATAAAAAGGAAAGAAAAATAAAATCAATCAAAGAAATGGTTGAGCTCGCTGAACAGTATAATGAAGCCCATTCAGTAAGTAATGTATCGTTTGACCAACATTCATTTTATAAGACAGATTTTAAATCAGACATTACAAGGAAAGACTATTCAAAGGATGTAAGTTTTAATGAAAATGAACAGTCAAGAGGATCCAAAGAACGATTGTGTTACAGGTGTGGTAAGAAGGATCATTTTATCAAAAGCTGTCCTGTACTACTGAGTCTGGATTCATTACCCATCTGTGTAGTTGGAACTTTGTGCATTGTGTATAATCATGTATATCTGTGATGTTAAATAGTATTGTCAATAGAGTACTAAGAAGTTGCAATGATGACTTAGTTTATCAAGAACCAGTTAACCCTTAATTATAATCTAGAGAAATTAAGTTCCTGACAGTTGTGGTCATTGCCTTTGTATGGTCAGTAACCTAGATCCACATTATAACATGCTAGTATGTAGCACAACATCAAGGAAACATGTCCATGACAAGTATACCCCCTTGAACCCCTTTTTGCTCGAAAAATAGACTGTGGGTACTGGTTAGAACCGCCTCGCCGAAGCGGTTCTAACGTGTTACCAAAATCTATGTTTAGAGCAAAAATAAAAAATATTTAAAAAAAAATCTACTGAAAATTTTCATTTTTTACCAGTTTAAAAATCTCTGTTAATTGTATGGGCATGTTGAATTTACAAATCATCGTAAGTAATAAAACTCAGGTAAAACTCTTTTACTAAAAATCAATGTGAACATAGGGAATAAAAATGATTTTCATCGCATTCTTTGCGAAATAAAAGATCCACAAATCACAGTATTCAGACAAACCGAGTTTATTCTATTTAGCGCAGAGTGTATCAGGTCAGTCACAATGTAAGACGCGACCACGTTGCCGTAGGGATCAACAAGATCATAATGTCTACCATAGAACTTTTATAGAGTTGACACAAGCTCCGCCCTGCAATATCCCTGTGAAAACAATTTGCTAGTGAGTAATTTCCCCTATCAACAAAGTCTTCGTAAATGTCATCCACGCAATCTGAAAAACTCATCCTCAGTCGCAAATCTTCTCCTCCAGAACTGGCTGATCGATTTCAACGACACTTGGCATGAAGCATAGACGATTTAAGTACTACAAAATAAATCATGACAGTATGATGGCCTTGGCCTTTTTTATGGTAAGGTCAACATAGGTCGCCTATGCATATGAATGGGGAAACTGTTAGAATATCTTTTAAAGGAAAATATTGCATGAAATTGGCAGTAGGACTGAATATCAATGAGTCTGTAAACAATTCGTACTCTGAAGTTCATCTGCCCCCACCCCGGGGCAATATACATATATATTATTATCATAATAGTTAAACCTCTTCTTCCCTGAGATAGCTTGGCCAATCAAAGCCAAATCTTAATCGAAGCATCTATAGGAAGGTGGACCAATACAAATATTAAAATTCATTTCACTTGACCAAGTTGACCATCATGCCAATATAATGTTTAAACCCCAACTAATGTTCAATTGTCCAGTGACTGTACTTCCTTACTCACAAATGAGCGATCGTTCCCCTTGGGCTACAAGCAGTATTAAAAACGAAACAGGTTCTTAATTCTATGTCACCATCTGACATGCCTGTTTTTTGTGTAACCCATCTGAAAGTTCTCAATGCTTCCAAAGGGTCATATGGTCACGCAGACTTAATTCACTTGACTGGGCAATTACAGGCATTTTTTGGCATATTTCTGACGGTCAATTTGTTGTAGGGGTAGTATAAAAGAAACCGACCTAAACATAAATAACTTCCATAGCCGGAAACCTGTTTTTATGGTTACTGCATACTTCCAAAACACACTCCAGTATCTTGTCCCTTTAAATCTGACTTAAAACCTATCACTCACTTTTATCTTACATGGCTAATCTTCGCTGAGAAGCAACAAGTCTAAGAACATCCATCCTCAATGATGACAATCGAACGTCGAACTAATGTCTGGAAGCAAAATTCTCACTTCCAAGAAAGCGATGCTGCAGAAAATTGAGCATATCTATTGCGTACTAGACCTTACACACTCGCCAAGTTTGAAAACTCAGATTGCCGTATTATCCGGCGTTACTTTGATTTTGCGGTATTTTATTGGAACGTACGCTTGTTCGGACGAAAAATCACGAGCAACTGGCTTCTTACGGTATTTTAAGTCTCATGAACAAATGCAAAATCATCCATCAGTTTGTCTATACTTTGAAGAAAATGACAATAGTACGAAACTTTTTGGGCGAACACGATTTTAGCGTATGGCCGAACATGGAAAACAAAAATCTCCTCGAATGTTTGCATATCCTAGCGGAGCTTATGCATCAGCAGAACAATCGGCGGTTGGAGACATGTATGTAGATCCGAAACGGCTAGTGCTTACGTTGACATAAACTCTTTTAATATTTATAATAAACGTTTTTGTTACCTGGTCGAAAAAAAATCCTTCGAAAATAGCGGCGAATCCAGCGGAAACTACCGCAATCCGGAGTTAAAACAACGCAGATCCGGCGTTTCGACCGTTCATCCGGCGTTTCGATTGGACGCGGTGCTATTGGATTGTATAATAGACGCATGGTATAATATTAGACGTATGGTAATAATATATGGTGCTTTAAATCTCTGTGAATATTTATATGTAAAACATGTATATACTTGTGAAAACTTTCAAAGGAATAGTTTCATGGTTGTTGATTTCTGATGTCATCTGTCGGTAACAAAAATAAAGGTGCGAAACTTAACATTCAAATAACAAGATTACAGCCACGTTGAGACGGAGCCGCTGCTTCCTGAGTATTAACAAGGACTCTAGGGAGATAATAGTGTCTTGCTGAAGGACACATCACTGCGCTCGGATGGGAAACAAACTCAGGATACCATACCACTAGGCATCTAGGCACCCCCATACAAAAAAAACTAGTGAGCATATCAACGCAAGGGCGTAAACAGAAAACAAAATATTTGTATGCATAGGCGATGTTCAAAGAACATAAAAAGCAAAGTTCAATGGTAGCACAAAGTTTTTTATACTTTGAGTATTGAATGGACTGTACAGGTGTTTTACAAAAATTTTATAGGTAGATATTTTTCTCATAATTATTTACCTACCCAATGTGATAAACAGGGCAGTCATCCGCTTAATGTCGCAGATATCAAAAGTTTTTTTTTTCATGGTATGTTTAAACGATCACCATGCTTAAGCAGGGGAAATATTAAAATTGGTCAGTTGCCCCAAAATATTGTATGAACCATGATACAAATTGGACAATATAATTGTATAGAAGCAAACGGTAAGTTCTGAATTCAAAGTCTTATCACGTGATAGGGTGTCCAATATTCCTTTTGTAATGCACAGGCTCTTGTTGTCATGGGACCCTACACTTGGTTTCATGCAGTATCTGGAACACCTTAAGTTTCAGGAATCTCCTGGGGGTTGAACATCAAGGGGATATGAATGCAGACAGCAGAAGATCAATTTTTGATGTCATATTAATTATGAAAATGAATGACTGTGTGAATTATTTAAATAAAGTTCTAATACACTGGATCATACTCTTGGTTTCATACAGTATTTGGAACACCTTAAGTTTCTGGAATCACCTTAGGGTTGAACATGAAAAAGGTAGGAATGCAGATGGCAGTAGACCAAAGTTTGATAAAGATAAAGTATAAAGATAAATGTGTGAATTGATGGAATCAAGTTTTTATAGCACTGTCATCAGATCAAGATATATTGTGTAATAGATCTTATCAAATCACCCAGAAATATCTTAAGAACAGTTGTGGGGTTAACTTAAAAATACAGTCAACGCTCCTCAATGAACTCTTTCATCTTGAATATTTAAGATATAATGGGCATTTGGCTGAAACTGCCTTTACTATGTTAAATTATATGAAGTTTATATTTTACCAAAGGATAATGGTAGTGGCTCTCAAAGACATGAACAATGCTTTAAAACTTGATTCCATTAATTCACACATTTATCTTTATACTTAAGATGACATCAAATATTGATCTTCTGTCATATGTATTCTGACCAATTTCATGTTCAGCCATCTGGAGATTCCAAAAAGGCCTAGGGGATTTAAGGCCTGATTTCGACCTCATGCGTTGGTAAAATATTGAATTTTGGAACTTTGAGGAGAAAAGTAATGGAAATAGCAGGTATAGGTCCCTGCTTATAAATTCTAGCACAACTATTACATTAGAATTACACATGTTGTCATGGCAATGCTCCGAAAACCATAGAAATACCATTTTTTGCAATTCTTGGTCTATTTTTCACCATTTAACATCATTTTCAACTACCGGCACTCGTGCCAAACAATTTCTCATAATGAAATAATAATGAAGTATCATCCAGAGATATTGTTTATAAAGTATTATTTTGTTCGTCATGTGGGCCAGCACTTAAAAATTTAAAAATGTGTTCAGAAATGGTCAAAAATAGACCAAAAAGTGCAAAATGTGCTCTTTCTATGGTTCTTCTGTGCATTGCCATGGCAACACTTGTAGGATAAATGAAGTACTTGTTCTTGTTTTTAATAGAGGAGACATATGGCTGTTTTAAGGAATTGTTTTCTCTCCTAAATTCCAAAATTTATTTTTTAGCAAAATCGGAGGCCAAAATCAGGCGTTTAACACCCTAGGCCTTTGAGGTGTACCAGATACTGCATGAAACCAAGAGTATAATCCAGTGCATTATAATTTGATTTCCTTAATTCACACATTTATTTTCATACTTTAGATGACATCAAAAATTGATCATCTTTGCTTTTATACAGCTATATTGTCCAATTTTTATCATGGTTCATACAATATTTTTGGGCAACTGGCAAATTTGAATTTTTCCTCCGTTTAAGGATGGTAATCGTTTGAACATACCATGCAATTAAACATTTAATATTTGCAATGTCTGGTGGCTGCCCCGTTTATCACATTGGTATGAGAAAAATCGCTACCCATAAACAATTTGTGAAACACCTGTACACATATGTGGTGTTATAAACTCTGGGACCTATTTTGCTAATGTTTCCATTTGTTTTGCAGTTTCACTAAAAGATGAAGAGACAGGCATTCAGTTTGACAACGAAAGACAGGCAGAATCCAAGCATGTCACTGAAGAACAAATATGCTCCAAAGATAGTATTACTGATAAGAAGCTTACAGATTCCATGCATCCTGATCCAGGCTTGAAGCAGACATCAACTAATCGGGGAAGGTCACATGAATGTCGGTTTTGCCAGAAAGCATTTAAATCTGTTGTTCATTTGGCCACACATGAGAGATACCATACTGGAGAGAAACCCTATGGTTGTAAGACATGTGGGAAATCTTTTATTGAAAAGAAAAAGTTGGTTCATCATCTTGCAATTCATACTGGGGTGAAACCTTTTAAATGTGATATATGTGAAACATCATTTGTTGAGAAAAGTAGACTGAAAACGCATCTCAAAATCCATACTGGAGAAAATTTTATCAGTCATTTAAAACCCCATACTGGAGAGAAAGCTTATAGTTGTGAGACTTGCAAGAAGTCGTTTGCAGAGAAATCAAAATTAGCAAGACATCTCAGAACACATACTGGAGAACAACCTTATATTTGTGAAATTTGTGGAAAAAAGTTCAAAAGAAGAGAACACGTGAAGCGCCATCTGCAAACGGTTCATAAACTTTTAGATGTGTAAATATTAAACAATATATGCCGCAATTTGAAAAAAAAACATGTTTATTCTGATTAGTTTCTGATTGGTGTATCAAAGAAAAACTACACATGTTTGTGATGCGTTTGCCAGATAATGCTTAGGTTCCTTTTCACACTCAACATAGATAGTGGATGGATGTTGAATTGCTCATTTTATTTGAGCCACCTCCTGGGAAAACCAACAATGTGGTTTTCAAACAGGTCCGACACAAACCGGAAAAGAGCTAGAAGCTTGAAATTTCTGATTTAAGAAGAAGAGGAATTGAACTATCCGAGTATTGAAAACAAAGGCGCTGATCAGCTTCGAGGTAACCGCTAGGCTGATCTGCGTCTTTGTTTTCGCCTATGCAGATTGTTGATTTTCCCATGAGACGGCTCATTTGATTGAATGCTGTATGTTGGTATTTGTGACTTTCTTTGTAATTAAAGTTTTATGTATGTAGAATGTTAATTTCACAAAGTTAAATTAAAGTGACGTCAGAAAAGTGCTCATAGATTGGCTATTGCACCTACTTTGTCTATTTGTTCATTTTAAATCCTAAGCGTTGTTTAGATCTTAATAAATGTCTTCATGCAAATGCATTTGGAGTTTTGAATACCAGAGAAGGTGAATCATGATTATGAAAACTTACAAATACATGAGGTTTTTCGTAAAATGTTTGATGTAAAGGTTACTTTGGTACTCGTATGATAATATTCAGTGATGTTTTTAGAATTATGAAACATGCAATGTGTGTAAAAAGCTATTATGAATGTAAAATACTTATAAATAAATATTAATAAATAATAGTAGTGGTTGTGGCCATTAATATTGTTGTGTTTGAAGGTAAGTGAATGTAGGCACTGATCAGGAAATGGCGCAGTCAGAAACGAATTCCCACTCCAAAAACGAGGTGGAAAAAAAATCTAAATTGTCAATAAGGTTCTCATACTAAGGAAACATGTTGTAAGCCGAGTTAGCAGCTATTTCTCAATAATCGGTCACTCAGCTATCCGAACTTAACTAAATATATGAAAATGTACATAAGGTGCAAACAACACAGACATTTATAACACAAAAACTTAAAGCAGTTAAAACCACAAAAAAGTATCACCTTGGAACGATCAGTTACTGGCGGATGTTAAACAATTTTACATGGCCATAACCGTACCCTCAGCTTCTGCAGTGGTTCACAACATTTAGTTAGTTCATTCCTCATGGTGAAGCTCTAACCGTTCAATGAATCGTCAGGGACAAACGAGTAAATCATTCTAAACACCATCATTAATCAAAAACGAGGACTCACAGATACAATAAGTTGACCGGCGATAGAGATCCGTGGACGCCAAACAGCATCACTGAAAATGTGTAACAAAAGAAAAACAGTTTAACACCGGTGGACCAAGCAACAGACAAGAAGCTCCGGCCTCAACCATTTAAGATTAATATAATCTAGCATTAAGTCGGGGTCATCATAGATTCTGGCTTTATGTTTGTTTTGTGGTATACAGTGAGGACTGAGCAACTAGAGAACCATGCTTCTCATCTTCTAAAATGTTTTTTTTTTCTTTCAATAAATCATCTTTTTCTGGTGCACCTAAAGAACTGTCTTAAAGTAGAAGGAATATAGCCTAAGATATGGTACAGAATCAGAATCAAATTGCATCTGCTAAACCAAAGAGGAAGTTAGCAGAAGTTAAAAATAGATTCTGCAAATTAAATTCAGTAATATCCTAAGTTGTCAGGAGTATAAAACACCTCTATTGTTTTGGTTTCTTTTTGCTACTGATCATAGTCCTGGTTTTTGTGTTACATATTTGTACAAACCTCATATGTCATGTAATGTGACCTGGGTGAATACGGTTTATATTTTTGTCTGATGATGGTTTTAATTTCTTTTCAGGAATAGTGGGTAACGAGACAAGACACAAACGCACTTGCCCAATTACCTACAAGTATTTTCATTGGCTAGAAAAGTGGCAGCGCACATGAACATTTATCAAGATATTACTGAAAAAATTGTTCACTGTGATGATGATAAAAAGATTGTAATTGTTTCTGTTCAGTCTTGCTTTTTCCTCCTTTTTGTCAGAAACCTCCATGGCATAGTGGTTAAGCTATTGGTCTGTAAACCAGACCTCTTGAACTTGATCCCTGGCTTCTCTAGTCTTTCAAATGACACGGAGGTCCCATCTTCATACCACTTTATAGAGATGTTGAAAAGGACATGATATGCAAAATAAAAAAATCAATGGTCTTCTTGTCTCTTATATGAAAAGAATTTAGGCTTTATTTGGATTTTCTGTTTTCAGAACATAATGCAGAGACAAAAACAACCAATGAGAATTTAATAGCTATAGAGGACACAACCGGAGAAAAGAAGACACAATATATAAGCATTCTGAAGAATATACAACACACATATGATAGTGAAGCACCAGAGGATAATCTTTCTGAGACACGTGGCAGAAATGTCCTCGGACAACTGGGTGCAGATACAGATAATACAACTGAAGAGAAGAAGAAGAAGCATATTCTCGTTCGTTTCCCAATCATTCCAACGATTGCCAAACACAACAATGATAGTGGAAGACCGGGCACCTTTGAGAAAAGTAGTGAACATATGTCTGGGATAATGGGTACAGTTATAAAAAGCATAACTGAAGCGAAAAAGACGCTACGTGTTGTTACTGTGAAGAAACAGAATGTTGGTGCAAAACCAGCCAGTACTGGGAAAGGTGGCGAAAGTGTACCTGGAATACTGGGTACAGCTCTTGAGAGTATAACTGAAGAGAAGAACACGCCACGTATTATTATTATGGAGAATGATCCCAAACACATCGTTGCTGGTGCAAAACCAGACGGCTCCATTTCTGTGAAGAGTGGGACGTATGTGTCTGGACAATTCGGAAATATTCAAGATACTGAGGAATGTCAACCAACACCAGCGACTATAGGTACGCAATTTTTATCTTTTGTTTCATTCAGGGTAAAGAAGTACAAAAAAGCTGTCACACGCTACATCAACGTTTTATACCAGCATTGTTTTTATAAGGTTTATCATGACGTTACTGTCATTGTCATGAAAAACGTCAGAAAATATACACATATTGCGTTAATTATCGACAGAGAGCACTGAAACTAACTCGGTGGTCGAGGACTTTTCTGATTCGAAATAAAATGTCGAGAATAACTACAGTTTGAAATGAGCATGTGCGTGAGAAAATACAAACCGGGCTGTACAGACGATGGTTAGAGGCCGTAAATTTAGTATTTAGAAAGTAGTGGAATTGTGCTATCCATGTAGCGAAGACAAAATCGATTTTTCTGAAGGCATTCTTGTTCTATTATAAGAAATCACAAGAATATGATCACATACGTAATTTATGTATCTAGCATATTGATTCTGCAAAACCGCTACCAAACATATACTGAGTTCCACAGCCTTCACAACTTTTTTTTATCTCATCTTTTAAATTGGCCAATTATCTGAAAACCTTTGTGCCCAAACGGCATCAAAATGACTCAAAAATCTTTGTGTGTTATCAAATCCAAAATTAAGCACGAGAACATGCCACAGGGTACAAAAATGCTTTTTCTGTGCCTGGTGCGTTCTGGCTCAAATTTGTTTTAAAAATGCACTGAAATCAAATCTTTGAAGGTCGTTTGATGAATGTATGACATTTTCAATGTTGTTTCCTACGTATCAACGCCTGAAGTCGCCATTGATTTTGAGAACCCCAAAATTGCTTGTTTCAAGTGTTCAACGTCACTTGATGGCGTGGTCGTCTCTATATGAGAATTCAACATGATGCTATATTTTGTGTTTGCAACCTAGCCTAATCGAAAAAAAGTGTATAGGAGTTATGGGAAATTCATTTTCAGTGTGTTTATCTGCTTAAGAATAGGGTGGTTCGCATAGTTTAGCAAGAAATTCGTCAAAATCACGGTTTTCCTTCATTTTTTCAAACTGACTGTCAGATTTAACGCAATTGAAGACTAATGGAAAACCTTTGACGATTAATATTCACAGGTCGTCTTTGAAAATGGTTTGGCTTCATATTTGCGGAATTTTGTATTTGAATCGATTGAAACCGCAAAAAGTTATTCAAATTTTAATGACGACATGCGTTGGCTGCGGAACTCAGTATATAATATTATTGCTTTTAAACAGGCTGCCTTTCATACATTCAAAGCATATTTAAACATCCCTATGCGTCTGCAGCCACAGTGTATGACTATGGCAGGCAGATCATAGATATTTTAGAGAAATGCATAAAAAGATTGTAAGAAAGGCACAAGTGCGCAATGTAAAATTTGCAACTTTAGATATGATTTCAACTCATTTTCAGGCTCTTTAAGTGATGATCAACAAACAGATGCTAGGTCTGCGACTTCTCTGACATTTCAACCACCTGATAAAGTCAGTAAACAGATAAAAACCTCTAAAGCTTTGATTGAGAAAGGAGATGATGATCAGCAATCAAGAATTGATACTAGAAAGAAGTTGTACAGCTGTGAGACATGTAGTAAATCATTTCCATTGAAATTTCAATTAACTAGACATCAATTTAGTCATACTAAAGAAAAAAAAACTTACAGTTGTGAAATTTGTTCTAGAACTTTTACACATCTTGGTAATTTTAGAGTGCACAAAAGAAAACATACTGGAAAGAGACCTTTTAGCTGTAAGATATGTAGGAAATCTTTTATATATAAATATCATCTATATAAACACAACTCGACGCATACTGAAAATACACCTTTAAAACTGACCCAAGGAAAACATACTGGTAAGACACCATACATTTGTGAGATCTGTAAAAAGCCAATTTATAAGAAAAGTAATGTAGAACGTCATTTGAGAACTCATACCGGAGATAAACAGAGAACTCATACCGAAAAGAAACATTACATGTGTGAATGTTGTGGGAAATTATTTTCAATGAAAAAAGCCTTATTAAACCACCGTTATATTCATACTGGAGAAACTCGAATTAAACCTTACAATTGTGGTGTGTGCAGGAAATCATTTTTCAGTAAGCATTATTTTAAAATACACCAATCAAAGCATACTGGAGAAACATTTTTCACTTGTGAGACGTGTGGGAAATCATTCGCAGACAAAAGGTTTTGGAAATATCATCTCAAAACACATACTGATGAGCGTCTCACATGTGATATTTGTGGGAAACAGTTCATTCAGAATTCTACTTTACGGAGACATATTAAAACTCATACTGGTGTAAAACCTTACAATTGTGAAACCTGTGGGAAATGTTTTAACAGGAAAGAAAATGTGAAGGCACATCAAAAAAGAGTTCATGAGAACATAAATCAATACAGTTGTGATATCTGCAATAAATCATTTTTCTCGAATAGAGATGTCTTGCGACATCAATCGAGCCATACTGGAGAGAAGCATCTTACTGATGAGCGTTTCAAATGTGATATTTGTGGGAAACAGTTTATTGAGAATTCTTACTTACGAAGACATATTAACACTCATACTGGAGGAAAACCTTACAGTTGTGAGACCTGCGGGAAATGTTTTAATAGGAAAGAAAATTGGAAGGTTCATAAAAAAAGAGTTCATGAGAACATTAGGCAATACAATTGTGGTACCTGCAATAAATCATTTTTCTCGAAAAATTATCTCTTTCAACATCAGATGACCCATACTGGAGAGAAACCTTATCTTTGTAAGATTTGTGGCAAACCATTTACACAGAAACAAAATCTGGAGAGACATAAGTTAAAGTATCATACAGGAAAGTAAAAAAATAAATATCATGAGGCTCCATGATTGTACTGATCATTCCTAGGTGCTACTTCAGTGGTGGTTCTTATTGTTTTATGTCCTGGGGTTGAACTTTTTTGCTCTTTGGACCTTATGTGTCTTTTCATATTTTAGTTAAGTTTGGGTGGCCGAGTGGCAGCCTATTGCGAAAATGGCTGCCCATTCGGCTTACAATATGTTTTGTTAGTATAAGTACCTGTTTGTTAGTTGAGTTTTTTACCCACCTAGCTTTTTAGAGTGGGAATCTTTCTGATTACGTCATTTCCTGATCGCTGCCTACTTTAACTTTAATAAAACAAACTTAACTGAAACGATGAAAGTAGAAGCTGAGGGTGAGGTTACGGCCGTGTAAAATCGATTTAAACCCGCCAGTAACTTTGTGTTACTGATCGTTCCAAGTCGATACTTCTGTGGTGGTTCTTTTTGTTTTATGTCTTGGTGTTTAAAATATTTTTGTGCTGTTGGCGCCTTATGTATGTTTGCATATTTTAGTTAAGTTAAGGTAACTGAGTGGCCACCTATTGGGAAAATAGCTGCTCATTCGGCTTACGAAATGTTTACATGGTATAAGTACCTGATTGTTAGTTTGGTTTTTTTCCCACCTTGGTTTTTGGAGTGGGAGTTTTTTTTTCTGATTGCGCCTTTTCCTGATCTTTGCCTACTTGTACTTTTTTTTTTTTTTACTATAGCGGTAAATTTGATAAAATGTTATATCACCTATTGAATATAGGGATCAAACATGATTTTCTGTTACGCCCTGGGGTTTTAACCCAACCCAAGGGTTATTGCAAATGATAATGAATGTCAAACTCAAGTTTGATCGCTATTATTGCATACATTTCGCAAAACAACAATTATGAGTTACGGAAACCTATTTAAATTCATTCTGGATTTACGGCTGTTAGATCTTTATAAAAATATGAACAGGTATGAAAATGAGCATATAAATTATTAAATAAACTGAGAGGAATTAGAAACTTAAGTTTTCATCATTACATATTTACATTTTTCTAAAACCTCCTTAGATGAACCATTAGATGTTCATCTGTGTTCATACTTCCATGAACAAATTGTGTCACGCGACGTGACGTAATCCAAACTTGACGTCAAAAAACATGAATCTCGCCAATCTGATTGGGAGTTGTCAACGCCGACGCCGTTCCGCTGTTTGAACACACACTGTGTGTAGAGCCTCTGTTTGCTGGTAAATGTGACCGCCTTGGTGATTTTTCAACAAGCGATAGAGAGAAATGAATGTAAATATAAGCAATGAGTTTAATTTTTCTGTTGTTCATGGAGCTATGAACCGCAGTGGGTCGCTAGCAAAGCTTACATGAACCCCTTCGGGGTTTGGGGTTCATGTAAGCTTTGGTAGCGACCCACTGCGGTTCATAGCTCCATGAACACCAGAAAAATGAAATTCATTTCTTAAATATTGTTCTCTTGTTTTAAATATAACCAGTTGGTATATTCTGATTGTGACTGTGTAAATTTTGCTTCATATTTTGCATTTTAACAATTGTATTTCGTCAAACGAAATAGAGTTACGTCATTCAGGCGTTTTCATCACAATTCGCATGCAAGACCACGATTAGAGCCAGTTTCGCTGAAGAAAGATGCTGAGCATAAGCGTTTGTGATCAAAGTTGTTAGAATACCCTCAAAACATTGATAATTTAAGATTTTATCCTGAAAAACGTAACGTTTAGTTTTTAACGTCAATCATGCAAGTGCATTTTTCGACGTTTTCTAACGATGGGAAAACGTTTTCACGATAAACAATTGAAGTTCATTTTATGGTTACTCAAAAGAAGCGTATGTCTTATTTGAAATTGAGATTCTATTTCTGTTTCCGGTGTTTGACATGTTTATCATTTTTTGTTGAGAGCGTCACGTCAAAGTCGGAAAATAAGGTCCCAATTTTTTGCATACAGACATTTCATTAGAAAACAAATGATATACCCATTAATTAGATGATTATTTGAATTCTTTGCTTTCATCGGAAAGCATTAATTGCCTTTATTTAAAACGTCAGAAGGCAGCCCCCGTGGCCGAGTGGTTTAGAGCGCTGATATTTCATTACCGTACTTAACCATTCGATCATCTTACCGCTGTGTCTGGTGTGGTTCGAGCCCCGTTCTGGCCACATGTGAGACAAGCCAATTTCTGCTTGCGGGTGTGTCAGGTGTTTTTTCTCGGGGTTCTTCCGTTTTCGCCACACCTACTGATTGGCCCGTCTCATATGAGATGAAATAATCTTGAAAGGGACGTTAAACTGAAAATAAAAAAAACAAAAAAAACACATAAAACGTCAGTGTCACGTCAAACACAGCAGAGTGGACGTTTACGTTAATGAAAAACTGCTTTTTAGTGTGATTTTTCGTGTGATTTTTCGACGCATGAGGTTATCTATCTCTGGACAGCTTTTTTTTTTCTAGTGCAGTGGACTGACGCAAATCATACAGATTTATGGTTCTTTGATGCATCAAACACCAAATGCTAAGATTTGATGAATAACCTTGAACACTATTATTTCGACCATTGGATCGTAGTCAGGTTTCTTCATTTTTGACGCACCTATTTTGCAGCAGTCACGTTACTCTATTAAAAAATTATAGCAAGAAACAAAATGTTTTATTGGTTAAACGCAGGAACTTCCAAAAGACAAGACTTAAGTTTCTATTTCCTTTCAGTATAGTTCACAATAACTTCAACTTAAATTCACACTGGATTGAAACCTGGTAAGAAATCTATGAAGAGGAACGAAAATATCAGGAAAACATGTCTGTGCAATGAATACCCCCTTATACCCCACTTTTATAAAGCAAAACTGGGATATGCAAGGGTATACCTATTTTTCGTATTTTTGGTCCAAAACATAGAATGTGGGTACTCATGAGAATCGTCTCGCCGAGGCGGTTCTAACGTGAACCCACAATCTATCACGGCTAACAAACCTTTAAATGCGTAACCGCGGTAAAGAAAAGAAACCCGATTCATGTCCTTCCGGTTTCGCATCAGATGACCAAAAAAAGGTAAACAAACTTTTGCAGCTCCTGTTTCCGAGTAAAATATTTTAATTCGAACACAGATATTATAATTCTCTCAATGCTTTTTTATTAGTTAGACATTGCTATATTTGGACACCAAAGGATTTCAAGAAACGTTTCTTTATAATCATGATTTTTATTCCCTACCCCAAATCACATGTTGGGATTGCATTGTACACGATGAAAATGTGGGTCAGTCGCAGGGATATTTTTAGATTTCCGCTCTTTACGACCGTATTAATGGAAATCAATACAGTGCGCAGATGATTTTAACATTGTGTGAGGTCTGGTGACAGTTTCGTTGCGTCTGGCCACTGCATTCTATGCATATTTGGTTAAAAGCTGTGTCAACATTTCGGTTACGAATTTAATCATTAGAATGATAGCAATATAATCATTATAGAACACATGTATTAAAGTTTTTGTTTTTGTTAATAGTTTTAAGCTGAAGTTTTAATTGTCACATTCTCTCGCCTTCTCTTAACAGGTGCTTACTCAAAATTGGTGTGTTTGTGATATTTGCAGTGAAATGTTTGATATAAAATAATACAATCTGTCTATGCAATACATGTAATACAATAGTTCACATGCATGATATTCCTGTTCATGAAGACGATTTTACAGCATTCTGTATACTTTACTTTGTTTTTCCTGGTTTTATGTCTTTCAGAACGCTTTACAAATGACAAATGACAAATTTTATTCAGAAGATATAGGCCTCCGGCCCAAAACATGTATACAAGAACAAATATACTGACAACGTTAGCGCCATTTATACACGTGATCATCATAGATTAAGACTGTTTCTTCTTTTCATTATATGAAAAATAAAGTTTGAAACTTGATTTATCACATTACTATCGCTCAATGACAAAATGTTGAAAAATTCATGGAGTGACTTTGAATTGTAGAGGTGTAAAGGGAGGTAATTTTGTCTATCACCATCATAAAGAGGACAAACGAAAAATGCATGATATTCGTCCTCAATAAAATAAGAATTATTGTTAATTACACAGTAGGTGCATGTTCGATATTCTCTTGATATGTCTGAATGTCTGCCAACCTCAATATTAAATTTATGATTTGAGCATCAAAATTTTGCTACTGCTCTCCTTACTATAAAAGGTAAATTGCTTACTAAATATCGTTCTACATTTAACATAGTTTTGAAATGCTTATAGTAATCGCACTTGGAAGAACCTGAGACTTGTTCATGCCAATCTTGAATACAACAATCAATAATTCTTTGTCGATATATTTTCAAAAATGTTGTCACATCCCCAACGTCTTGTGATATCCAAACAAACCCAAATCCATATCTAAAAAGTAGATCGCGTACATTACTAGCCCAGTTAACCCGGCCAATTTCTGTATGTGATTTCAACATCAAATAACAATTTCTCGGGTATCTGTTATTGCTCATATGGAGCAAGTGGCACCAATATTTTATACATTTATAATAATAAACTGAACAAAGAAAGTATCTTCCACATTCTCCAAGTGCCATACAATGATTAGCATTTCTTGTCAAACCTAGGAATATTTTGCAAAAATTTGCATGTATAGTTTCAATATGTTCCGAGTATGTATGACCCCATATTTCCGCAGCATAGCAAAGGACAGGAGTGACCATCGCTTCAAAAATCTTAAACATATCGTTGTATTCGAAACGGCCAAAATTTCTTTGATACTGAAGAATCGAGAAAATGGACTGCCCTGTGCTACCAATGTATCTTTAGCTCGCGTCCATTTCAATTTCGGCGTAAAAAGAAGTCCCAAGTATTTGTAGTAAGAAACGACCTCTACCGGTTGATTGCGATATGTCCAATGTTCATAAAATCTTAAATAGCCACCATTGCGAAAAACTATAATTTTCGTTTTACCTAAATTAAGTTGCATACCTGTTGATCGGCAAAACTAATCAATAATATCAAGTTGACGTTGTAGGGATGCAGCAGACTCTGCACAACCGGCTACGTCATCCTCAAAAAGTAAACATAAGATTTCAGGTACATCTTGTGTAATGAAGATACCATTTCTGGAGTTTTCTCTCATTAAAGTCACTAAATCGTTGATAAATAGGGTAAAAATTATTGGACTAGATACGCAGCCCTGACGCGTTCCAATATGACATGGGAAGTAACTCGTGAGACCATTATCTGTTTTCACGCAAGCAGATAATTTACCATACATTGACTGCAGTATTTTTAAAAATTTACCATGAATCCCTTTACTGGCAATGCTACGAAATAACTGATTATGTTGGATGCGATCAAACGCCTTTGAGAAATCTATAAAAAGGCAATAAAATCTACCACCTTCTTTAGATAAATACTTCTGTACTATCGACTGCAGTATAAATATGTTATCGATGGTTGAGTAGCCACGGCGAAAACCACCTTGAGATTCATCAATAATATTATGCTCATCACACCACTGTGTCAACCTAGAAGTTAATACAGTCATAAAAACTTTGCTTAAAATGTTAATCAAAGAGATTCCACGAAAATTATCGGGGTTATGTTGAGAACCGTTCTTATGTATAGGGCAGATAATACTCTGTGTCCAGCTTTAGGGTACGTTACCTGAATCAAAAACCTTATTGAAAAATGAGCCTGTGCGTGAGAAAACCAACAATTTGGGTTTCCGACCAGGTCTGACACAAACCGGGTTGTACAACCACAGAAGATGTTTAGAGGCTGGAAATTTTGTATTTAAGTAGAAGAGGGATTGTACTATCCGTGAAGCGAAAACAAAGGCGCTAGCGCGATCAGCTTCGCGGTTACCGCGAAGCTGATCTGCGGCTTTGTTTTCGCCTATGCAAATTGTTGTTTTTCTCATGCACAGGCTCAAATATAGTCAATAATGGAGCTATAAGAGCTGACGAAAGCTGAAAGAGTTCCGCAACAAGCCCATCGGAACCTGGGCTTTTTCCGGATTTTAGTTTTCGTAATGCTGCCTTAACTTCAGATACCGAAAAAGGGTCATTCCAACAGTCTGCGGAATCAGCCGGTGCAAAAATTATATTTTTCTCACCGTTTTCATCCTGTTCGTGAAAGTAAAAAAGTTCCTTAAAATAGTTGTACCACTGTAAGGGTGATATCTTTGACTTAATATTTTCAGCATTTTCCTTTAACAGCTTCCAAAACATAGAGGGGGTGTTCCTAGCTTGAACTAGTTTCTGTCTATTTTGGTATTCATATGCACGTTTTTTCTCCCTACAGAGACATTTGAAACTATTTCTTAGAGTAATATAGCGCCTTAAGTTACACCTAGTACCAATACTTCTGAAAAGCCTAAGTGCCTGCATTTTTCGATTTCTCATCGCCTCACACACCGTATCCCACCATGGTTTGTTACTGGAAATGTTTCTCCTTAAACCGTTATTTTTACTGACCTTCATGAGTTCGGCAGCAGAATAAAATACTTGCAAAAACATTGCATTGGCTTCCTCAATGTTCTCATTGATAGAGGTTGCAATCCGATCATAATTACTATTTAAAGTGTCTCTAAACTTGTTAAAAATGGAACTGATTTTAAACCATCCCATTTGTACTTAATATATGGTTGACATTCATGTTCTTCGTTATTAACATTCAAAACTGTATCCTCCGTTTGTTCCCGCAGAGAAATTACGCATTTTAAGGGATAATGCACTGACTCATCGCGATCCTCTACATGAAATAAGGAGATATTTTCAAAGAGGTCAGTCGACGCAATATTATAGTCAACGATGATCGCTCCCTCATTTGCTATGCATGTGTATTCACCCTTTTCGTCCCCCCTGATTCGCCCATTCATCATATGTATGCCAAGTAAACAGCACATATGTACTAACGATTTGCCAAATGAATTATATGTATGTTCATCTTTGGTATTACGGGGCAGCTCAAATGAGTCACCTGGATATGGTATATCACCAAAAACTTGCTCTAAATTTATCATCTGGAATAAAATCCAAAAATGTTTTGCATCTTGCGTTAAAATCGCCAGCTATAAATAAATGGCAATTAGGATATTCTGCTTTAACTGTTATTAAGTAATTCTCCAAGATTTTAACCCCGTCTTTTTCATCAGAGTCATTATAAATCACTGAACCTTCCGGTGATATATATGTAAAACATATTATAATATTTTGCATATGGAACATAGATGTTTTGAAATGCAAAAGTACACAATTTTTAAAATTACTTACTATTCTGGTAACCTCGTATTTATGCATTAGCGAGTTTTTCACAAAGACATTAACACCACCACTATTTCTTGCACACCAGACAGAAATTGCCACACTTTTTGCCTGGGTGATAAAATTGCATCTCACCCAGGTGTTCTCACCCAGTCTAAAAAAAATATGCAAAACCTTGAAATAAACCAGATTTTGGGTGTTGTTGTGCAAGAAAAAGAATCTAATATGGTTTTCTGTTCTAGATGGAAGTTTCCAACCCTCGGGATGACCGTGCTGAGCGGAACCTCGGCGGAGCCTCGGTTCCGCTCAGCACGGTCATCCCTTGGGTTGGAAACTTCCATCTAGAACAGAACCCCATATAAGATTCTTATATTCTCAAACCACCGGTTCTGGGTCTAACATCATCAAAACACGTATCTATAGTCTTGAAGAAAAAAATCAAACTCCCCTTGAAAATTTGAACAACTTTCTAAAAGCCCTATTATATCAAACTGTTTAAAATATCTCTTCAGCGGTACATCATTTGTATACTTTTTCAACCCCTCTATGTTCCATGTCAAATATTGATAAACGTGTATCTATAATTAGAAGCCTGCACATGTTCCTCGTGAACATCATCTACGTCACTATTTCGCGGGCTTTGGCCAATTTCCTATTGGCTCGCATCTACAGGGAAAATAAATACCATGAGGTTTTCAAACGTATCTTAAAATATGTCTTTCATATTTTAATGATCAAATGCGTAACCATCTTTTCCTTCCCTCCAAATCGGTAATGCCGGGCACTAACGCAACAAAATACTGGCACAGACATCAGTTGCAATTTAGTCAATATATATCTGTAAATTTGTCGTGGAACAATCACTAAAATTTGATATTTACCAGCAAATTGTTCAATCTTCAGTTGTTTTTCGCCGACTTTGGCCGTGTTGTAACACCAGGTTCGAAGAAGGGAATAAATAACTCAAAGACGATCAAATTATTTTGCGAGTTACTTCGTTGCTGACTTACAATAGTAAATAAGTGACAAAATAGCATTCATAGATAATCGATATATTTCTGTACTATAATATAATCACCAATCGATCCTAGTATTGTATGTTTTTTTTTACCTTTTCTTGGTCTTCAGATGCGGAACCGGAAGGGCGTGAATCGGATTTTCTTTCTTAACCGGTGGTTAAGTAAGTAAGTAAGTAAATACTTTATTTTAAGAGGGTGACCCAATTGGTTTAGTACCAATCTTCCTTGGGGCCCTCATTGTACAAGTTACAAGCAATACAATCAATACAAGCAAACAAAATAGCATGGCAAAATATGTGGTGAAATATAAATATTTAACAATTACGTTAACAAAATGATAGAAGCAAGACAGACAGACAGACAGACAGAGAGAGAGAGAGAGAGAGAGAGAGAGAGAGATTTTCTAAATTCATTAAAATTGACGTTCAAATTATTTTCTCGTGCAGATGGTGGCGGAGGTATCATGGCTATAAAAGAATGTATATAACTAATCTTTTATCCAGTCTATTCATCTTTCCACAAATATGCCCAAAGATGACGACGTTTTTATACTAACGGGAATATTGGTTACGCATTTAAAGGTTTGTTAGCCGTGATCTATGTTTTAATCAAAAATAAGAAAAATATCTAATTTCAGTACAAGAGACTATCTTAAATCTTTTTGTGTCCATTATGATAATTATGTGTAAATATTTTGAAAAAAAAAAAAAAAAAAAAAAAAAAAAAAAAAAAAAAAAATCATATATCTAATATTAACTTTTTGTATATCTAATATGATAAAACGGATATCTTTTTTGCTATATAAGATATCTTCTTTATATAATAATAGATATCTAATATTTATTAAACAAGATATCTAATACTGCATAACAGATACCTGCTTCCTTGAATAAATAGTAAAATCTAAGTTAACATTTCAGATATCTAATATTAACATTTAGTATATTTAATATAATAAAATGGATATCGTATTTGCTATATAAGATATCTTCTGTATAATAGATAGCTAATAAATTAAAGTAGATATCTTATTTGTTAAAGAAGATATCTAATATTGCATAACAGATATTTGCTATTTCAGATATCTAATATTAACATTTTGTATATCTTATATAATAAAATGGATATCGTACATGTATTTGCTATATATGATATCTTCTTTATAATAGATATCTAATAAATTAAAGTATATAAAAAAAGAAAGATATCTAATAATTTCAACTGAAAATTTTCATTTTTTACAACTTTAAAAATCTCTGTATATTGCGTGGGCAAGTTTTCGTAATGGATCTGTAAGAAATATGAGCCTTCGCATGAGAAAACCAACAATTTGCATTATACTGCGAAAACAAAGACGCAGTAACTGCACAGCTGATCAGCGCCTTTGTTTTCGCCACACGTATAGTGGAATTCCTCTTCTACTTATTTACAAAGTTTCAAGCTTTATTCTGTGACTGTACAGGCTGGTTTGTGTCGGACCTGGTCGGAAACCCAAATTGTTGGTTTTCCCATGCACAGGCTCATATGTGAAGAGTACCGACAGTGAGGATTCAAAATTGAGTCTGTGCGTGAGAAAACCAACAATTTGGGTTTCCAACAAGGTCCGACACAAACCGGGCTGTACAGTCACAGAAATAGGCGTCGGATTTAAGAAGAAGAGGAAGTGTACTAGTTGTATAGCGAAAACAAAGTCGCTGATCAGCTTCGCGGTTACCGCATATGCAGATTGTTGGTTTTCCCATGCGGCGGCTCAATTCATTATTTGACTGCGTTACAAAACAAAGAATTTTCCATGTCTTCATCACATCCAGGGTAATTGAATGATGTAATTTTCATACACAACTCAGCATGGACAGTGCTGGATATTAGTAAGACAACAATAACTCTGGAAATACAAGTCCATTGCTTTATTCAGATCATGTCTGTTTTGTATGTATCTACAAAGAAGAAACGAAGTTACAGCAACATTATGTATATTCATCTTTTGTACATATCATATATATTGTATCATATTAAAAAGATTGTACGTGTCATGTATTTGAAGTTATTAAAATAAAATTTAAACCAACCATGACACTGTTGTATTCTCAAACATTATGCTTATGGATTATGATCCGTTTCAAATATTGAAATGCATTTACAGGGCCCCATCCATCGGGACCTAAAATTATAAGGCTGCTTGTGTCTTCAGGCTTACAAACGACTGACTGACCATCTGAAGGTCTTAAGCTGCCCAGGAAAATGCACGAGGAAAACGTGTCCGTGCAATGAATACACCTTTAAACCCCATTTTTATATTGTAAAACTGGGGTATGCATTCCTATTTTTGGCTCAAAACAGAGATACTTGGTACTCTAACGTGTACCAACGATCTCTGTTTTGAGTAATAATGTTGAAAATTACAAAGTTTGTCTGATGTTTTCAATTTTTAAACCTGAAAAAAGTCTCATTGCACTGGCAAGTTTGGTTCAAATCAAACCATCGGTATATAAAAGCCTTAGTTGTTTACTTTGGCGGCTATTCTTTTAAGCATTTTTTTTCAGATCGTGACATCCTTATGTTGAGTAGAAGTTCCGTAAACTGGAGGCAACGTTCAGACATTACCATATCTGTTGACTTGGACGCTAAGCCACACATCGGACAAACAAAAAAAAAAAAAAAAAAAAAAAAAAAACCACATATTCAAGCATACTTATTTAAAGTCTTTGAAAGTCCATCAAAACTTTATTCTGATTTATAGCACATTATTATTATCAGTCAATGTGGCAATCCTCATCGATCAGGAAAACATGTCAATGAGAAGTATACCCCCTTGAACCCCACTTTTATATAGAAAAACTGGGGTTTGCAGGGGTATACATATTTTTCTTATTTTTGCTCCAAAACATAGATTGTGGGTACTAGTTAGAACCGCCTCGGCGAGGCGGTTCTAACGTGTACCTACAATCTTTGTTTTGAGCAAAAATAAGAAAACTATAAAAAAAATTGCTGAAAATTTTCAGTTTTAAAGCTCAAAAATATCTGTTTATTGCATGGGCAAGTTTTTGTAATAATTAATTTCTTTTTGACACCATCATATCACAGTTTCGAATCAATAACTTATCTCTATGCTGGACTCCAAATGGCCAGTCTTGACCGATCATGTGACACGAGAAAATCTTGAAGTGAAAGCACAAGGCACAGAGCTTTCATATTTTGTGTGTAGCAATGTATAGTGGTTATTTTTATAAATCCTGCCAACCATGTCTCTGGGGTCAAAAAAGGCCCCACCCCTGGGGTCATTAGCTCACATAGACTTACAATGGGAAAAACATGAAATATTCTCCGCTGTGTAGCAATGTATAAATGTCCCCTTTATGAATCCTACCGACCGTGCCCCTGGAGTCCATACAGGCCACGCCCCGGGGGCGTCATTGAAAAAACATAAAAAAACCTTCCTCACTGAAGCCTAGAGCGTTCATACTTTGTGTGTAGCAATGTGTAGTGATACTCTTTATAAATCCTGCCAACCATGCCCCCTGGGGTCAAAATGGCCCCACCGCATGGGTCATTAGCCACCATAGCTTTCAATGGGAAAAACAAAAAAATCTCCGAAACCACAAGGCCAAGAGCTTTCCTGTTTTGTGTGTAGCAATGTATAAATGTCCTCTTTATAAATCCCGCCAACCGTGGCCCTTGGGTCCATACATGCCATGCCCCAGGGGCATCATGGAAAACCTTCAAAACCACAAGGCTTAGAGTTTTCATGTTTTGTGTGTGGCAACGTTTAGTGGTCCTCTTTAAACATGCTACCAACCATATTCCTTTGATAAAAAAATGACCCCACCCCAAGGTCATTAGCTAACATAGACTTGCAATGAAAAACATAAAAAAATCTTGTCGGAAACAACAAGGCCTAGATGTTTCATATTTTGTATGTAGCATTATATTAAGGTCCCATTTATAAATCCTGCCAACCGTGGCCCTAGGGCCCATACAAGCCACGCCCAAGGGGCATCGTTATCTGTCATAGGCTTATAATGGAAATACATGAAAAAACTGCAACTTGACCTTATATACTCAAGATATTGAAATGAAAATTGCAAGGACTATAAAAAGGTTCGTGAGACATGAACTGTTGGCAAAATAATGCCAGCAAACCTTTATAAAGAAACGCGCCGGGCGTATCGTTACACTCCACCTCGTATTTAAAAATTATAAAACCATGTACATGTATAGCGTAGAAAAATCGTTACAACACCTCGTTTTGTTTTCTCTTTTTGCCACAGTACATGGAGGGAAGAACATTTCCCCCCAAAAACAAAAACAAATAATTTGAATGGATTCACAGTGATTTTTGTCTGATGCACGACAGTGCGACGTCTCTTACAGCTGTAGGCACCTGTCACCATGCTGGACGGGGGCTACTTTATACCTTTCTATGTCATTTGCTCACCATCTCTTGCACCATCAATGGTGACATGCACCATTGATGATGATCTGCACCATTGATGCTTACATTGCTAGCACCATCAATGGTGATGTTTACTTTATAAGATTCTGAGACTTAGGTCAAGTTGGCACCATCCTGTTAGTTATATTCTAAGGTATTCTTGTTCATTTCTGGAGATGGCCATTCACTGCATTCGTTTTGTTTACTAATAGATAAATCTGCTTGGAGTTGCTACTACACCATTGGCCTACCTTGCCAATGGTGCATTCCCAAACCATATAGATTGCCACCATTTATTACATACACCATAGTTGGTGCACTTGAGCACTCAAAGGACTCATTTATATTGATTGGTGCACACCATCATTGGTGTACAACTATTAACTACTTTCACCCATCCTTGATGGTGCACTACATTGTAGGTGTGCATTAGTAATCAAAAATCATACTCAACATCATTGGTAATCCATACCGTTAACATTATCTTATATTATATTGAGCTTTGCCCCATTGACTCACCATTAACACACTATCATACCACACCATTTGTCGATCTTACCAATGGTGCATTTATCGCACCATTGCATTTAGTTCTCATATAGGTGCTTTTATCACCATTGGTGTATAGCACCATTGTTGCAAATTATCTTACGTATACTTGCCATATTCTTACTATTGGTGCATTTTATAATTACCTATTGGTGCACACTCATAACATAAGCATATCATCATAGGGGCAGTTTAAGGTCATCTCTCATATTTCTTAGTCATTAATCTATAATTTTGACAGTGTCAATGTGAGGGCTAGCACATCTACAATAGTTTGTATGTTTTAGTTATCTCTTACTAGATTAAAGTAGATTATCTTAATAGAGGCTAGGTGGAAACAAAACCAGTTTTCCTTATTCTTTAAAACTAATTACAAGCATTGATGCCAGTCCAGGTCGAATCCACAAGCTTGTAACGCCACCTTATATCCAGACTACAATTCGCCTCGTTGAGGTGGTCCCGTTACACTATTTTTCTTATTTTTGCTCCAAACATGAATTATGGGTACTCGTTAGCAGGCGGTTCTGACGGGTACCTCAGTCTAAATTTTGAGCAAAAATAAAAAAATATTAACATTTTGCTACTAAAATTTTTCAGTTATTACAACTGGTTTATCATGGTTTCAGGTTTTTTACAGACAAGCACAACTTATATGACGTCACTGAACTGCCGTTTTTGTAACAAATGGTTCAAGTCGGCTAGCAGGGTGCGAAGACATGAGATGATCCATACTGGAGAGAAACCTTACAGCTGTTTGATTTGTGGGAAGCGTTTTGCAGAAAATTGTGATTTGATTCGGCATTCTAGAGTGCATTCTGGCGAGAAACCTTACAGCTGTGAGGTTTGTGGGAAACGTTTTACAGAAAAGGGAAATTTGATTCAGCATTCCAGGGTACATTCTGGAGAGAAACCTTACAGTTGTGAAATCTGTGGAAAATCTTTCACCACAACTGGAAACTTAAAGCAGCATCAAGTTGTTCACTTGAATCTCAGGAAATAACCATTTATTTTAAAGCGTTCTGATTTTAAAATGGTTTTCACTTGAAGCACAGGGAGTAACAATGTGTGTAGGAATGTTATCGTGTAATCTCATGGAATAACAATGTGTGTAGTAATGTTTGATGTAACGTCATGGAATAACAATGTGTGTAGGCACATTCTAATGTGGAGACTGGATTTATACCAGCTGATCTTTACTTATGATTGAAATATTATTGGAGCCGCCTCGTGGGAAAACCAACAATGTGGTTTCCGACCAGGTACGACACAAATCGACCTGTACAAGCACAGAAAAAAGCTAGAAGCTTGAAATTTCGGATTTAAGTAGAAGAGGAATTGTACTATCCGTGTAGCGAAAACAAAGACGCTGATCAGCTTCGCGGTTACCGGTCTTTGTTTTCGCCTAGCAAATTGTTGGTTTTCTCACGCACAGGCTCATTTTGTAATGTAACCTAAGAAATGGAAATGGAAGAAATGGAATTTTTAATATTTTCAATCGTAACATACATTGTGGGTACACGGTAGAACCGCCCCACTGAGGCGGTTCTAATGAGTACCCACAATGTATGTTTTGGATCAAAAATAACAAAAATTGTATACCCCTCCAGACCCCAAGTTTTACTATCTAGAAGTGGGATTTAAGGGAATATACATTACATGGACGTGTTTTCATAATGTTTGTGAAAATGGTTCTGATTCTTTTATGTGGCAAAAAAAAAATCTTATTTACCTTTCGGATTTTATAAGCACATAAATAAGATTTTGACAAAATGTTAATTAAGGTTATAAACATGCAAACGTCGACTTGATAATTTAATGTTTCTCTTGTTATATAATGTTGATTCAAGTTAGAGATTACCGATTAGTATCTGCCTCTGGCAGGTTTGCCCAGAAATAGTGCGGCTAAGATAACTATCCATCCTTACTGACAGTCAAGTCCTTAACTTTTGGCCCTGGACGTAAGGCATTACAACGAATAAAACACATTTTTTGTTACAAACTGTTCTTGTGGCCAAGTGGCTAAGAGCGTTGTTTCTTAATTACTCAATTATCTCACCGCTGTGCCTCGTGCGTGACTGAGCCCCGCACTGGCCACGGAAACAAGCCAAGATCTGCTTGCGGGTGTGCATGGTGGTTTTTCTAGTGGCTTCTCCCGTTTTCGCCCACCTACTGATTGGCCCGTATCATTTGAGCTGAAATAACCTTGAAAGGGACGTAAAACTGAATTTTGAAAAAAAAAATTTGTTCTTGATTCCAGGTCCTTTAAAGACAAAGCTGTGTAGAAAGCCTCCATGGAGATGTCAATATTGTAACAAATTCTGCCCAACTCCTAGTAAGGTGCAAAGACACGAAAGATCACATACTGGAGAGAAACCTTATCGTTATGAGATCTGCGGAAGATGGTTTGCCGAAAATGGAACTTTAAACAATCATAAGAGAATTCATACTGGAGAAAAGCCTTTCAGTTGTGATGTCCGTGGCAAACATTTTGCTTTTAAAGGAAACTTACGTCAACATCTCAGAACTCATAAGGAAAAGGATACCGTTTCCTGTTGAACGCATGTGATTACGAATACACGCCCAATGTAATGAACAGATTTTTCCTAATTGAAAAATTGAAAATATTCAGTAGAAATATTTTGATAATGTTCTTATATTTGTTCAAAACATAGATTGTGGGCACTCGTTACAAACGCTCGGTACACACAATTTATGTTTTGGCACTAAAATAAGAAAATAAAATATATATACCCCTTTATACCCCAGTTTTACTATATAAAAGTGGGGTATAAGGGTGTATACATTTCAAGACCTATTTCCTGATTGAAAACTTGTACCACAAATCGTAACTTAAAAACGTCAGTGGTATACTCAGCGTCAATGAAAAGTTACCAGTAAATCAGGCTCAATTAACACACGACTCTATTTGATTCATTCTGTTAAGACAACTGCCGCTACTTCAGCATTCATTTTCATGGCAAAGATCCATTATCGCTATTGAAAATGGTGCTCATCACAGCCGAAAAGAATATACACAGTCCGTGGCAAATGGTAGAAGCTTCCATTGAAATGTATGGAGAAATGCAAAGTAGGGTACTACCTAAAAGTGAGGTCCTCTGATTCGGTAGTGGATAGAGCAATTGAAACCAATTTGGTGAAACCAACAATCTCATAGGCGAAAACAAAGGCGCAGATTAGCTTCAAAGTAACTGCGAAGCTGATCAACGCCTTTATTTTCACTACACGGATAGTAAAATTTCGTTTGTTCTTGAATCCGAAGTTTCAAGTTTTTACCCTGCTTCTGTGACTGTACAGAACAGTTTGTGTTGGACCTGGTCGGAAACCACATAGTTGGTTTTCTCACAACGTGGCTCATATAGATATGGCAACACTTACAGATGCCTGACACTAGTAGCAAAATTTATCTTTACATTTTTTTTTTATTTATTTTTTATTTAAGTTGCAAATGCATATCTTTACTGACTTAAACGTTCATGATAGCGACACCGATGTACGAGGTATGGCAGGAAAGTTCGTAGACACTTCAGCTATCAGAAAAAGTAACACGTTGTTAAAGAAGCTTTTTGCATAATTTCAAACAGCAATATCTTACGAGTACATTTTAGAAATTTTGTGCAATTTGAAGTAATAACACGCTTGGTATGGCCTTTTTTCTGCTTGAGGGTAGGGCCGCGCGGGGCAGGTGTCAAAACGTGATAAAATGTGACGATTTTCACATTCTGTTTTTGCTTGTGAAACGGCACGGAAGTGTGCTGTAACGTAAAAATAGTTTGATCCTGATAGAATGTTCAATCAACAACGTTTTCTGAATGTTTGGACCTTGGCGGCAGTACAGTTTGATATCTGTAAATAAAATTTCAGATGTAGTCCGAAAAAATTGTTTGAAAAAAATGACATAATTTTGACGTCGGAGAACAGCCGATAACCATAAAAGTGTGTGTTTTTGTTATGGAAATGGCCAACAAACACGATGGAAATGATATAAACAACAACATAAAAGCTATCAGCTTGTCTGTAACTAGTTTACAAGTGGCAGCGTTGATTTTTGGATGCTCGATAGATCATCACAGATGATAAACGGCTGCGGAAGGGCACTCGTCTTACATTCTCAGCGAATGAAAATGAATGGTTTCATATATTCAACCGGTCATCAGAGAACCTGAGGACAGTTGGCACAGATCTGCATTTGACAGCTGGATACACATAATAAAATTGTACCGATATCCAAGGGTCCTATGTGGAATAACTCTGAAACATCGGCTAAACGTGTTACAAATATATAAAACACTGACACCAATAAACTTCAAGTAACGTCACTGAGACGTTGACCCTTGCCCCGCTCCCGGTTAGGGAGGTGCACATAAAAGGCTGTAGAAGATGTCGTGTTGGCCAGATTTTCATAAAATTTCGTCTATTTGCTCATGAAATATTTTTGCAAACCCAGATATATTCATGTTGACTGAATTTCTTTTCCTGTTGAAAATACTAATGGTGTCTACGAACTTTCCTGCCATACCTCGTAGATAAGGCCTTTTATATTATTTTGTGTTTGAAGCTTTATTACAGGTTTTGAGTACAGTTACATGTACATTAAAATTTAATGGTTATACTTAGAGAATAGAAAAAAAATGTTGTTTATAACGTTTTAACTTTACAAATCGGTTTAAACTCATATAAGCCTGACGTCCTTTTTGTGTGACATAGGCAAACCATATAGCCCCAGATGTGACGCCGCAGAACGCGGCATCCCATCTGGGACTATTATGTTTGCTTAGAGGATTTTCATCGAAAAAAGAAATGATATTTTAGAATCACACCTGAAACCCCTTAAAATTAAAGTGGACTCATCCAAATGATAATTATGGGAAAATCCATTCGTCAAATATGGGTTAAAGGACAAGATAACATTACCACATGCAATAATGATTTTTATCAGATGAAAAGACTGAAAATTTTATTGGAATAAGAGTTGATTTTATAATATTTTTGCACAAACATACATTATGGGTGCACGTTACAACCACCTTGGCGAGGCGGCTCTAAGGAGTACCCACAATATCATGTTTGGATCAAAAATAAGAAAAATAGATACACCCTGGAAACCCCAGTTTTACTATATAATAATGAGGTATGATTTTCTTAGTATATATTGAGTTTGTGGCTATTACTAACCTGAATTTCAACGCATAATCTATTTCAGAAGCAAAGAAGGAATGGATGTGTAATTTTTGTGGGTCAGGGTAAATACAAGCTTGATGTTCATCGAAGAATCCGTACTGGAGGGAAACCTTACAAGTGTGAGATCTGTAGGAGATCATTTAGGCCGCGTCTCCACTGACAATGTTTCTTTGACGAAGATTCTTTGTCACAGAAACTTTGGCAATGAGTTTGTGTTCACACACAGCAATGATTACTTATACTACTTAGCTGCTCACCTTTGTCACAGATATTTGACAATGAAACTTCGCCACAGAATTGAGTTAACACGAGCATACTTTTCTTTGACAAACCTACATTGCCAGAGAAAAAGTGTCCATGGGAACGCGGTCTTACAAGAAAGGATCATGTGGAATCTCATATGTTTATACATATTTCTGCTTAAAAGAAAGGGAATGTAGTTTGATCATTATGTGCTTTAAAGCGTTCGATACCTTTGCAAGAAGACCTGAAAGTTAAACCTAACATTTGTGAAATCTGTGAAAACCATGCTTTAGAAATGCTCCTTAAAACATAATATATGGTTACACACGTTCCTGTCTAGAGAAGACCACTAATTGTCTAAAACTTTTGTGCAGAAGAGTCATATCATATAAATGGCATGATAATGTATGCATTTTGAGATATACCCAGAGAACTCATGTGAAATTTCATATAAATCACACAATGTCTTTACAGAGGAAAAAGATTTTTCTGGAGGATTTATGTGGTTATAAAGGTTTTATAGCTGCAAGACTACATGAGATGATTCATGAGATGATTCATGGAGAAAGCTTACAGTTTTCAGATCTGTTAATTTTTTACTAGAATTATTTATGTAAAATTTCATTAGGTGATTTATGATATCATCATATAAAGGAACACGATCCATCATTTTGCTAACGCTGTTCTCAACAATTGCAGCGCTGAAGAAGAAAGCTAGATCAGATGCGATAACGCCACCGCAACCAACCAGCCTATATACCTGCCGTTACTGTTCCAAAGTCTGTGGGTCTCGGGCCGCTCTGGAAATGCACGAGAGAATTCATACTGGAGAGAATCCTTTCATTTGTGAGATTTGTTGGAAATCTTTTGCTGTGAAAGGAAACATAAAATCCCACATGATTACACATTTCAATGTTTAGTTATACAGGTAAATTGTGAAGTTTAATAATTTAGGAATTCGTTTGTAGACTTTGGTAGAAATGATATAAGTATTCAAGCTATTCATTTGTTGTTTTTATTTATCGAGTTGGGGCTAAATATCTAACCAACAGTTAAAGTAATTCAGAGACAGGAACTCCGTTTAAATTCTCACAACGAAGTAGGAGTGGACGTGTTTTAAGATAAAGGATGCCTTCAGCGAGGACATTATGAAAAATCAGAAAACTGATATTGGTTTCGATACATGTTTTAACCACATTCAATATATTTGGCTCCATTTGGATAGTACTAGTCTGTATCGACTACCCTATTGAAAGGTGTAAAATTACAGTCATTCTCTTTGGCTCCATGTTGTCAAATCTAAAGGGTCAGTGACAAGGCTTAAGTAGTCGAAACCATGGTATGGTCCATCCCAATTTTCATTAGTATGTTCACTGCTCTTGAAGGAACTCAGTTTTATTTTTAGTTTTGATCTAGTCCATATGAATAGCAAGTCAAAGGTCATGGTTCTGACTCGAAGTTATGAAACTTGTCATTATTCAGGCTTTGCCTCGTACGTACTGGATGTCACGTGTAGTAACAATTGACTGATGAATTACTACAATAGTGCAATATTGACACCAGGAAAACATGTCCGTGAAATAAATAACCTCTAGTACCCACCCCACTTTTATATGGGAAGGTACAAGTAGGCAAATATCAGGAAAAGGCGCAATCAGAAAAAGATTCCCACTCCAAAAACCGAGGTGGGAAAAAACCAAACTAACAAGCAGGTACTTATACCATGAAAACATTTCGTAAGCCGAATGAGCAGCTATTTTCCCAATAGGTGGCCACTCAGTTACCTTAACTTAACTAAAAATATGAAAACATACATAAAGCGCCAACAGCACAAAAATATTTTAAACACCAAGACATAAAACAAAAAGAACTACAAACTGATTGCAAGCAATCCCTGAAACTTGGGTTTGCAAGGGTATGCTTAATTTTCTTATTTTTGATCCAAAACATACATAGTTGGTACTCGGTAAGCGGTTCTAATGTGTACGGACTATGTATGTTTAAAGTAAAAATGTTTAAAAAAAATCTTTTTTTTTTCTAATGAAATTTTATTGTTTTAAGTCTTTTGAAAGTATTATCTGTATATTGCATGGGCAAGCTTTCGTAATGATAAAATTTTCATCTTCTTCAGGACTAAACAAAACTGGACTAACAGCACCAACACCAAGACAATCAACCGAACAAAGAACCTGCTCTTTCTGCTACAAGACTTTCCCCACTCCCTCAGCTCTGGCCATACATTATAGAATACACACTGGAGAGAAACCTTACAGTTGTGAGATATGTGGGAGATCGTTCAGTCAGAAACAACATATTAAAGCTCATATGATAACTCATATAAATACGCAGTGATTCCTTTGCAACGAATAAACCACATGGACCTGATTTTGCCAATAAAAAAAAAACTCTGGTCAGCTATTCATCATCTGTACTATACAGTGTATTGCAATCTCCCTACATCCAAAATTTCAGTAGGAGGGGCAAAGATAGAAAGGCAGGGAAATATTTGTAGATAACATTCAGGTGTTGATTTGTTGTTGTTATAGTGTCTTTGCATTGTAAATACGTAGTTCTTTTGATGTTAGTGTTTCAATTTAACTGGGGGTCTGGTCGTCCTTCAAATCGCAAACTTCTTTTCGTGAAGATTTTGGTAAACATCACTTAAGCCGCGACGCGAGAAAACCGTTCTTCGGGGTCTCCGACCAGGTGCAACACAAATTAGCCTACACAGTCACAGAATCAGGCTAGATGCTTGAAATTTCGGCTATAAGTAGTAGAGGAATTGTATTATCGGAGTGGCAAAAACGAAGGCGCTGATCATCTGTTCAGTTATTATTGTTATTTTTAATCCAAGATTTTTTTTAAAGCTAATGCGTGTAGTAAGCAGACTTTTCTTCCTTGTTGCATGCAATTTTGTAAGAGAAAATATACTAAGGTTGCCCTGAAAATTGATAGTGAGTTGAGTAAAATCATCTAGACTAGCAAAACCAAGGATAATGGTTGAATTATATGCCCTTTATGTCCTATTGATAATTATTCATATCGGGGATAACACTTATTGGACGGATGTAAATAACTACATGTATCAGATCTTGGAGAAATGCTACAAATGTTTTGATGGCACCAAGGAAGATTGTTTTTTTTTTCCAATTGGGTCACCTCGTAAAATAAAGAATTTACTTACTTACCAATGATGTAGGATTTCGGCAGATAAGGAACTTTTCTTAATTTATATTCAGCAAAGCCGTGGAAAAGAATTACAATCAGCTATGAAATAACCCCAGATGAAAAAATATATCAAAATTATAGACCCAGAACATTAAATATCATAAACAAATACTATTTCAGGTCATGGAGGCAAAGGTCCAGGGAAGCAGAAACATAAAGCGCCTTCCGCCATGCTGTTGATATCAGTTTGGCGTTTCACCAGTACAATATGCTGATTCTGAGCAACCAAAGAAAACACGGCCGCAGAACTGTAGATATTGTGGAGTATTGTGTACATCCCGTAGTAATTTGGTAAATCATAAGAGAATTCACACTGGAGAGAAACCTTTCTCTTCAGGGTCATATGTTAACACATATGAAAAGAATCTAGTGTTTCATGATGTGGATTAGACAAGTACCAGTTTTCATACACGTTCATTTCTTACGTGGGGGAGGCATATACGAATATATAACACGAGACCACTGTTTGTTCTATCTCTCGCACACTATTGGAGATACAGGAGATGATGGATATTGATACAGGACAGATGCATTAGAAATGAGTCAGTTATAGTTATTAAGATTTAATTTAGGCTCCCCGTGACAGAGTGGTTAAGGGCGCTGATATTTCGTTACCGCGCTTAATCATTCGGTCATCGTGTTTGGTGTTAGTTTGAGCCCAACGCGGGACACATGTGAGACAAGCCAAGTTCTGCTTGCGGATGTGCCTTGCGTTTTGTTCTCGGGGTTCTCCCGTTTTCGCCCCTCCTACTTATTGGCCCATCTTATGTGAGCTGAAATAATCTTGAAAGGGACGTAAAACTGAATATGATAATAATAATTAATAAGATCATCTAACATTAACATAAGATCATCTATAAAGTAATACAGTTATAAATAAAAGTTTTGTAGTGTTGAATGCTTTACTTAACTTTGTCAAAAACACTGGCTAGAAACCGTGCAGAGTTGTGATGAAGTGGCCGAGCGGTTGAGCGCTGTTTCTTAATCACTCGATCATCTCACCGCTGTGTCTGGTGCGGGTTCGAACCACATGTGAGACAAGCCAAGTACTGCTTGCGGGTGTACCAGGTGGTTTTTCTCGGGTTTCTCCTGTTTTCGTCCACCTACTGATTGGCCCGTCTCATATGAGCTGAAATAATCTTGAAGGGGACGTAAAACTTAATTAAATAAATAAATAACAAAACATTTAAAACATATATTATTTTATACAAAGCAGTTAAATCGATGTATATCAAAATGGATAAAACTGATATCTCACCGCAGATTTGATATTGATATTTTCACTAGTGGAGTTTGGATTACTTCTGACGTTTTCATTTACACGCACCCTACGTTTTGTGTACTTCAGAAATGCAAACGCCTAAACCTCTGCTTTGTTAAATATGAAGGAAAACAAAGTGTGGGTATTCATTTTTCTCAGAAGACGAGGAGCGTTGCCCCCATTCTGACATGAGGCTGAAATTGTTGACTGGAACATTATTCCAACTCAGCCAATGAACAACCATTGTTTTGCTTTATTGTGGAAATTTTATTTGTGACAATGTTAAGAAGCAATCATGAAATTTTGCACAAGTTGATGTTTTTGTCATTTTAAAATAATGTTTAGTATACATCTTAAAACTCTCTCCAATTGATCTCAAGTTTTCTCAACTTAAAGAAGTGCTGTGACTTTCTGGTAATGCAGACCATTGGCTCGAATTGCATCAGGATAACATGTCCGGGAAATGTATACCCCCTTGAACCCCAATTTTATAGTCAAATTGGGGTGTATAGGGGTATGCCTATTTCTCTTATTTTGTTCCAAAACATAGATTGTGGATACTCGTTAGAACCGCCGCGCCGAGGCGGTTCTAACGTGCACTAACAATCAATGCTTTGAGCAATAATGTTAAACGTGCAGTCCAACCTGTCTGAAGCAAGCCCTATATTAAGCAATATTGAGCAAGCACCTGTCTTAAGCAAGCACTTTCCTCCCCCCATCCCCCTTCCCCCAATTGATTTTACATGTAAAAACCTCTATTAAGCAAGCACCTGTCTTATGTGGCCAGAGGCCACTAGTTTTTCTCCCAATTTTGCCTTTAAGCAGTCACTTATTTCATCAATTACATTGAAAGGAAATATTTTGACATGGATATTTAAACCCCGTCAGGTGTCAAAATTGTCTTCACACCTTCCAGATGCTATCATTCATTGTTTATTGTCTCCAAAGATAATCCTAGACAACATGTTCTGCATTTTATAGAACTTAGTGACAATTACCACCGACAGTGGCCGTGCTATTATTATTTCTAGCTAACTTGGTTTGGTTACGAAGCCCACATAATCTCTATTAAGCAAGCACCTGTCTTAAGCAGTTTCCCTTGGTCGCTTGCTTATGACAGTTTGGACTTATCTTTTTTTTTCTAATGAATTTTTCATTTTTAGAGGTTAAAACCCTTTTATATTGCATGTGTAAGTTTTATTAAACCAATGGTGAGCCATTCCCTCGTGACACATATAATTTACATGAGACTTCTAAATACCCAAGACGTGGTACACTTTTAAACATAATAAAACTGTAAACACTAAAACTCTCTCTCTCTCTCTCTCTCTCTCTCTCTCTCTCTTATTGTTGTTGTTGTTAAAAAGCCAATTTGGGAAGATAATGTTGTAATGCATAGGACAAATGCTGATAATATCCAATGTATTTTGTAACACATAGGCTCATTCTTTCATTTAGTTTTAGTTTACGAATGTCTACTTAGTCTTAAACTCATACACATTATAATTCTTTTTAGGTCTAAAACGAGACTATGCTCATACAAATCAACCCAAGAAAACAGGACCACAGAACTGCAGATATTGTGGAATGTTGTGTGCACATAGGAGTAATTTGATAAATCACGAGAGAATTCATACTGGAGAGAAACCATACAGCTGTAAGATCTGTGGTAAAACATTTAGTAGGAAAGATTATCTACAGAATCATAGGTTTAAAAAACACTTATGAAAATGTTTCGGTGTTATTTGATGTGGAGGAGAAGTTGTGTACATATATTGAACGGGAGAAATAACTTATGTTCTGTCACATTCACATATCACACGCGTCATGAGAAAACTGACAGTTGTGTTTCCGAATAGGTCTGACACAAACTGAGCTGCACAAGCACATAAGATGGCTAGGGGCTGGAAATTTGGATATAAGTAGAAGAGGAATTTTATCATCCGTGTAGCGAAAACACGGGGGCTGATCAACTTCGCAGTTTGTCTAAAGCTGATCTGCACCTTTGTTTTCGCGTTTGCGAATTGTTGGTTTTCTCATGTCATAATTTCATAATTATATATACAGGAGATATACATGTAGCTTTATAAATAACAGTTTAAGTGGGGTTTTAGGCACTTAGCTTAAAACAGAAAAGTACATTGGCTGGGAACTGAATAACGTTGAGACGAAATGTGTATAAACAGTAAAACCAGACAATTCTTTTGATATTGATATACATTTTATGAGAAAATTACGTCATGTGTATGTTTAAAGTTCCTGTGTATTAAATGAGTTGTTGCTTTTCTTCCACAATCAACATCTTAAGACAAGTTATGAATGTGAGGTGCATGCCTATTAGATTGCTCAAGCTGTAGCTTTGTGGCCTTGTATTAACTCATACATGTATCAACCTGGTGTCCTATTTATGGGGCATAGGCAAACATCATAATTCCAGATGTGACGCTCTTGATTCCCCTATAAAGAAAGTGGACTCGTCCAAATGATAATGGTGGGCGATAGCATTCGTTATAAAATGGTTAATGTGTCAGACTCTAGAGCGAGCTAGCTTGCATTAAATCATCACAACCATCTTATGATTTGACCAAGAAGAACTTCACCTTTACACTCATAGCACTGGCTATGTACCTAGGAAGCATCTTGACAAAGATGAAATGTTGTTGTTTGGAGCATGTAGGTACACGTTAAAACAGCGTCGCGGAGGCGGTTCTAACGTATATATACCCACAATCAATGTTTTGGACAAAAAAAAATGAAAATATCTTTGGGGGGGGGGGGGGCAATGATTTTTTTTTTTTAAGCTGAAAACAATCTATATTGCATGGACATGTTTTAGTAATGAAGCATTTTATTTCTCACTAAGGACCAATATTGGAACCCCACAGGAGCTTAGAAGACACCCCGACTCTTAAGCTAGTTTCTTTAAGCTTCACGTACGTTTGGTTAATATCAAGGATAAGATGTGGTTCAATAAGAATGCAAACTTGTTGACTGGGATATTAAGCCAGAAACTACGAGTGATAAAGATAAATATTTGGAGGTAATAAACTTCTGTACAATGATTTAGATCTCAGTTTCATACAACATGTCGTTTCAGATCCAAAAGTCAAAGGCCAACAAAAACCGTATTTGAAAACTGGACCACAGGACTGCAAATATTGTGGCCTTTTGTGTCAGTCTCGCGGAGCTCTGGAAATTCATGAGAGAATCCATACAGGAGAGAAACCTTACAGATGTGAGAGTTGTGGAAAATCGTTCAAGCGGAAAGATCATCTACAGAGTCATATGTTAACACACATGACAAATGTTTAGTGTTATACGATATATACAAAGTTTTAATGATAAAATGGACTGTGTTATATCTACTGTTATATTGCACAAAACATTTCTTCTGGTGTCACATCATTACACATAGCCCATTTAATGATGAATATAACAGTTTTGTGTCATGAGATATCAACTATTACAGATTTATAGTGGCATTTGTACAAACTCTTCTCACATTATATAATTATACTCATAATCGATTTCTTTTAGAAACACAAAAGGCTAAACTCTAGAGGTATTTGTTGAATCATATGTCTGATGTCTTGTGTCATAGGATTTCTTATTTTTGCTTATCGTCACAGTCATACGATAAGTTTAAGAGTCTCCGAATATTACATTTGTCATATTCTCATGTTCCAGGCTTATTGGTTGTGTCACATGATTTGTGGCAAATGTAAAAAAGTTAAAAGTAAGCAATGAAAAAGAACATTTGAGCCACTTCATAAGAAAACAAACAAAATGCTTAGGCGAAAACAAAGGCGCAGATCAGCTGTCAGTATCTGCACAGCTGATGAGCGCCTTTGTTTTCGCTATACAGATAGTACAATCCCTCTTCCACTTAAATCCAAAATTTTAAGCTTGTAGCCTGCTTCTGTGACTGTACAGGCCGGTTTGAGTTGGACCTGGTCGGTAAACCAAATTGTTGGTTTTCTCATGCACAGGCTCATTTGATTTCCTTTAATTACAGTGTAGAATTCGTGCAAACAATACTTATCGGTTGCTTTTCGTTTTGTATTTACAACTTAGATAAATTTTAGTTGCAATAGGTATTACACGTCATATTGATTTGCTTTTTCTGTTGTTTACTTATTATTGTTCATTGGTTATTCTTCCAATGAATGCTTGCATTATGGTGTTAATGTTAATATTGGGAGAATCCTAATCCTCTGCATGCGTGTGTAAGAATACAGCGTTTTGAAATGTTACTGCCTGGACCTTACATTTAGTTCTCCACAATAAAAAAGAATATGATGGATTATAAAATATAAAGGCTTGAACCTTTGGAAGCAATAAAAGATTCAAAGAGAGATAGTATGGACTATATTGCGAAATTTCGAGTAATGAACCCTCATCAGTAGCCCTTTTTAAACCGGCAACGAAAGCCAGACTATTGTACTGCTATTTCAAAAAATTACACGAGAAGTCTAAATCAAAGACAAATTCCTAAACGGGGTCAAATAATTTAAACATTGCTTAGAAGTATGTTTCTAAACGTGAGTGTTTTGAACTCTGACTATCTTTACTGATCTCAAAGGACCTAAATAAAAATATAATCTGCACTATGGATGATGTACGGGGAGACTTTTTACGGCCGCCACACGGCACAACACCAGCTGCAGTAATAGCAAATAAAATATAAAGTTTGGACTATCAATATTTTTTTTGGTTGCAATTGCTTACTAACGACTCTTTTTTTTACTTACCTATTTTGTTTTGTCGTTTTAGAATGAATTTTGCACAATAGAAAATACAAAGTCTTGACAAAACATGTAGTACATGTAATTCACAATCAATCAACAAGTGTTTCTAGCTCTTTTTAAAAGCATGCTGGTTTTACTCTACTTGCTTTCTACATTCACTGATATTTCCATTTTGTTAAAAAATCAACCTACTACTCACTTTTTAACCCACTGGGTAGTCACTTGCAAACAATTGTATTTCAAGGATAGCCTAATGGTATATGTACGTAATTTTCAACTTAAGAGAGTATTCTTCTTCTTCAGATCCTGGTCAGGATGTAGCTAGAGGTTCCAAGAAATTTCCAGTGATAAAGGGGTTACAGAACTGCACTTATTGCGGGTTACTGTGCATGTCAAGGAGTGGCAGGGAAAGACATGAGAGAATTCATACTGGAGAGAAACCTTACAAATGCGAGATCTGTGGAAAATCATACAGGCGGAAAGCTCATCTCAAAGGTCATATGTTGACACACATATGACTGACTAGTTCCTAGTGCCATTTGATTAAACCCTTTCTTATTTCTAGTTTAGTTTGATATAACAGACATGTTTTTGTTAATGATAATACTCTCTAGATTTTATTGTCATCAAATAATACACATGGCAGATTGTAACAAGGCTGTGGCTAAATTCTAGTTTATTAGACAACAAAAAGACAAGCGTCATATTACTATAGAATGATTCAAGCGCCATTTGATAAGATGCATCACTGAATTGTGTCAACTGATAATACACATTCGGACTGGACATGATGACATGTGGCTTGTGTTTATGGTCATGAAAACGTTTAAAGGGCCGTTTGAACCAAAAAAATCAAATAAAAAAGGATACCATTCTCGTGATAGTGAGTGTTCACAGATATTGAAAGACTGGTTAAGTGTCATTTGAAAATAAAATACAGAATGACTTTACAATTGCAAACGTGTATGAGGTGCGAAAACTTACTTATCGTTGTCTGTTATTTTGTGAATTTTCATCTTTGACAACCTCCATTTTTCCTTTTAAATTTTGCTGACTGATTTTCAGCTTCTTACAACGCAGTAGTGATGATTCGCAAAACATGAGGCGTTTAATATAAAAATTTGTCTCTTAAATGGAAGCCATTTGACAAGACAGACCCTTCGAGCGGTTATAATGTATCAGAATGGTCACCGTGAATTTTACTTTTAAAATTCAATGCTTTGTTGTACCAATTTCGATAAAATGCTCGTTTTTATGGGGTACAAACACAAGGTAAAACTAGGTTAATTCACTCCACCTGCTGTAAAACTGACCAGGCCTCGAGGTTATAAATTGTTTCCATGCTCAGCTCAGCTGAGACTAAAATTTATCCTGCTCATAAATGTTAAAATGCCAACAATTGTTGGCATTGTAAAATTTATTTACTTACTAGAGTTTTAGTTTTGAACCTGAATCTTCGAGCAATCTTGACTTTTTTAACATCTATGAGCAGTTGAACTGTCGTGCTCAGCTGAGCTGAGCTTGAAAAAAGTTTTTTAATCTCGAGGCCAGAACTCTGAAACTAGTGATATTTTAAACCTTGCTTCAATAACAATTAGTAACCACAGTTTTTTATGCCAAAATATAACATGTCCAAGTTTTAGCACAATTAACCTAGTATAAAGGTTTTATTGTGGAATAAGTGATAAATGTTCGCTTCTGGAATAGATTACCATAAATATCTATGTCCATACCTGTGATCAATTTTATTGCACTATGGTCAAACAGGTAGTGTCTAGGGTATTATCAATAAGACAATATGTATGACAATAAGACAATAGTTGCATAGTAGCTGATTTCTACCTGTATTGCTTGTCTCAAGGTTATAATCTCTTGCCACCCGGCGGGTGACTAAGGCCTTTGAATTTCCAGGTGCTCAGATACCAAAAGGTGTTCTACAGTGCAGCTTGTAAGGAAATTGTGTTTCTCTGGAAACATTTAAGAGACATGAGAGAACCCATTCTGGAAAGAAACCTTAGAGATGTGCGATCTTAAAATAGAACTGCAACTCATGAACTTCAGATTAATGATGTTCTTTATTTTGCACAGCTGCACACAGTTTTCCACACATTCTACACGTAAAGGTGTTCTACCGTGTAGAATGTGTGGAAAACTGTGTGTTTTACTGGCAACATTCAAGAAACACGAGAGAATCCATACTGTAGAGAAACCTTACAGCTGTGCAATCTGTGTGATTGCATGGTCTAGCTAATATTGAACATAGAAGGGAAATCACTAAATAAAGATTTTCAAGGAAAGGTAAATTATCGATTCTTAACCACTTTTAAAGACTAGCTGTTGAGTAGGACGTTTAGTCATATACCACCACCATAGCAATTTCCGACTGATGGCAATTGTGACACCCCTCGTTTAGGACTAAAAGCGTATTGAGAAACCAAAATGATATGTACATATTCCGCAAATAAAAATCATATACCAACAACCTTTGATCATTTTTTTGTTTTATCTATTTTTAGTCCACAATTATCATTATCAATAATTGTTATTTTTTCTGAACGATATCTTTCATTCGCCCATAGATTGTTCAAGCAGTATTAACCAATTTCTCTCAATGGTTTTGTCACTGTCATTTACAGTATGTTGTATGCTTCTGGACTTATCTGAATGAACTGAATTTTATTTCTTTTTTGTTTTTATTTCTTTGCCTTTGATTATATTTAAAAAACGAAATTTACATGAATTATATGGAAATAATTCATTGCTTTCCTTTTTTTTTCATTTTTATTGACACATGGAAACTTAAGTGAGCATACGACGTACATGCAGTTTGTTTTTCTGTTGTTTTGTTTTCTGAAACGTCAATGATGTTCCATTAGAAGCAAGGCTAATATATGTATGTTTGTTAATGTGTATGTTGATATTTAAAAATAAAACAAACAAAATAAACAAACAAACACACACACAAAAAAGCCTGATGCTGGACAAAAAGGTTAATAGCATGGTACCATGATCAAATACCAATAATCTTTTTATTAAAAATGATAAATACCTCATTAGCTTACCTTGTATTGTATTCCTTTCTTTTAGAGAGAAAGTCGACAAAAGAAAAGAGTGCCAGGTTTACTTGTACAACGTGCGGACAACTTTGTGCATCAGATTATAATTTAAAATCTCACACGAGAATTCATACTGGAGAGAAATCATACAGTTGTGAACTCTGTGAATATCGTTCTGCTGTAAGAGGAAATATAGCAATTTAAAAGTGCATCAGAGATTGCATTCGGGAGAGAAACCTTACGTAACAAAGATGTGAAACATAATAGAAGCAGAAATGGTTGGAAACCATAAGGTTATACACAGTAAATAACATGTATATTACTATGATATTCAAACATCTTCTTCTCTGAAACTACTTGGCCAATCAAAGCCAAATTTTATGTGAAGCATCTATAGGATGGGGGAACCAATGTATATATAAATATTCCAGGTCACATGACCAAGATGGCCGCCATGCCCATATATGGTAAAAACCCTTCAAAAATCTTCTTCTTCAGAACCGGTGGACCGATTTCAACATGCATATCTCAGATATATTAATCAATTTTATCAGGTTTTATCCCCTTTCAATCTCATTGAATTTATTTTATTCAATCTTTTCTGTGCACATGGTGAGTCAGCTAATGGCACACAGACGGGGCATCAAGTTTATAAAAACAATGCCGGGTCATGAATGTTAATAAATCCAACAATTGCTTGCATTTTAACATTAATTATGCAGGATAAATGACTTGCTTTCATGATCTAATCATAATTAATAAAATGTTTGGATTATTTTGATATTTATGCACAGTTAAAATTTCATCCAACACAAATCGGCTGTGCTGTCAGCAATTGCTGATAAAAAGGTACAAGTAGGCAAAGATCAGGAAAAGGCGCAATCAGAAAAAGATTCCCACTCCAAAAACCGAGGTGGGAAAAAACCAAACTAACAATCAGGTACTTTATACAATGAAACATATTGTAAGCCGAATGAGCAGCTATTTTCCAAATAGGTGGCCACTCAGTTACCTTAAATTAACTAAAAAAATGAAAACATACATAAGACGCCAACAGCACAAAAAATTTTAAACACCAAGACATAAAACAAAAAGAACCACTACAGAAGTATCGACTTGGAACGATCAGTAACACAAAGTTACTGGCGGGCTTAAACCGGTTTTACAGGTACCTAACCTCACCCTCAGCTTCTTCAGTGGTTCATTACATTTAGTTAGTTATTTGGTCCTTGTGGTGAAAAACTTTTTATTTAGGTAGCAAAGTAAAGGTCCATATGTGCTAAGTTTAACACTTAGAGGCTTGAAATTTCAGGATTTTCACGTAGATTGAAAAAAAAAAAAAAAAAAAAAAAAAAAGGTATTCTCTTGATATAGCTCATTTATCTTTTAAATGAGCCGGGCTTCAGGGTTTACCGGGCTTCAGGGTTTACTACAAGGTCTCGCACAAACCGGCCTGCACAGTCATAGAAAATGGTTAGAGGCTTGAAAGTTTGGATTTAAGCAGAAGAGGAATTGTATTTTCCGTGTAGCGATCATATGTGCACTTACTGCACAGTCCGATCTGCATATCTTTGTTTTCGCATAGCAGAAATCCGGTTTTCTCATGACACGACTCAAATTATCATATTAAATTGTAAATACATGTACATGCATCTTTACACATTAAAAACGCATTTTCGGGTGAAACTTTGTGAGTTGTTTTGTAAGATAGATTGCCATGATTGTCTACATAGTATATGTTTTCAACTATAAAAAGGCAGGTTCTCTTATAATAGTTAAGACAGGAATTGAGAAAAGTTAACAAGTACAGGCATTTTGTGAGGAAAAGGGTTTGACACTTGAACTAGGGGTAATTTGGTGTGCTGAATCCAAAAACCAATGTTGGCAAGTTGAAAAATGACGTCTTCATGTCCTAATTTGCATATTTTCAAAATGGCCGCCAAAATATCTAGAATCTGTTATATTGATGAAACGTTTCATTGGTTTTTATGATCTGAGCCTAAAATCACTTAAAATATATTGTTAGATGACTGCTTGACTAAATTACATAAATTTAAATGCAAAGAATTTTAGCCCGCAAAGATAACTCCAATTACACTATGAAAATAACGCATGGTTTCCATGGCAACTATTAATGTGTTTCTTGAGGAGGGGTGTAGCTACAAAATTGATCATATCGCCACTGTTGCTCGTCCTATGCCGCTGAGCCTGGTCTCGTTGTTAAGCTGAGACATATCCCTTTTCTCCTGTGGTAAGTAATGCAATTTATCTAATTTGCATATTCATGAATTGTAATGAAAACATTAAAATGGTTTAAAATACATCAATAAACAATTTTCAGGCCCAAACCATCATATGACACTGTAATTGCACAAGTAATATATCATGTGACAAATATATTGATGTCATGGACCTATTTGAAAATTTTATCTCATTTGCATATTCATGAATATTAATTATAATGTTGAAAACTGGGGCCAACTGAAAACCAGGGGAAAACTATTGCCATTAAAGGTTTTGGTGGGTGATAAGATATTTCTTGCATTTTAGGACAAATTTTCATGGCTGCCAGTTTGGTCAGAGGGACCACTTAAATGCCTTAAGGATGTTCGCTGCCAATGAAAAAGTATTCAAACTTTTTTTCTAACCCCTCTTTTTTGATTCCAAAATACAACACAAGACATTTGATAACAAAATAAATATAGGGTAGTGTGCATTTTTTCAAGCTACATGCCTCTGAATGAGACCTCTGAGCACCATGTTTTAAATTTGGTAAAATTAATTTATTTTTTAATTCTTTGAAACATACCTGTCTTGAACAAACATATACATAGAATGCTTTCAAAAGTCATAGTATTTACGTAACGCAGACTATTTTGGACCAAAAGCAAAGAAAAATTTGCAACTTGAAGTGGATTACAAAATTTTACGATTCCTTTTCCAACCCTACCCCCATACTTGAAAAGTCGGAAAATAACAATATTTTGAAATGTGCCAAACCCATATTTGTTGATTCAAACTTTTTCTTGTATTTTCACACAACATAGAACTTGGTAATATTGTTCGAATAAAAGTAAGAAATATATAGGGTAGTGTGCATATAAGAGAGAACCAACAACTTGAAAATCGCCATTTTCAGCCTTTTTTCGGCTGTTTTGTTTCTTAAAGCCCATTTCATAAAACCACCTAAAATTTTATAACCAGCACACCAAAGACCCAAAGACTGACTTAGAAGACCATGTACACATATACTGCAGCTAAAATAAACATCGAACTAGTGCAATAAATTTGAAGATTTGTAATATTCAAGTTTAATCTACCCTACCCCCTAAATTTTACTGACAAATAAAATTTTCTGAAATGTTGCAGAAAATGGGGTGAAAAAATGAAGTTTCTTAGATTGACAATTTTCACTGCTCATTCAATGCATATCATCAATATGTATCCAAATATAAAATATTAGGAAAATATCTGCAACCGTTTACGAGATATTCAACAAAAGAAAAACCGGAAGTTCCGAAATGACAAATGTTAGCAGCGAACATCCTTAAAATATTGTCCTCAACAATGAACATATTTGCATAATGTAAAAATATTGTTTCCACGCCCAACCATTTGTGATGGTGCACTTACAAAAATACCCATATCCTACCAATATAATGCTCTAGAATACTATGATTGACCTGATAGTAGTGCTTGGACATAACGATTTAATGGTAATCCTAATATTCAAATCATTGAATTTGCATATTCATGAATATTAATGAAAATCGTAAGAAATGGAAGGACAATCATGGAAAAAATGTGGGGTGTACATACAAAATCGCTTGTACCTGGGCTGTAAATAAACACAGGACGCTGAAAATGGTATCAAATAAATGATAAGGTATTTTTTTATCTCTTTGAAGCGTGATAAAAGAAAAAATGATTTTCAATTTCATGTATATCAATGAAAACTTATGAAATTGAGAGAAAAAAAAATGGAAAAAGGTTAAACAGATACACCTTCAAATACACTTGTATCTTAGCAACCAAAAGCCCCAATGTGCTGAAAATGGAATCAACTGGTTGCTAGGGCAATATTATACCATCCATATTGCAATAGATAAGTTATTTGAGTTTCATTTTCATGAATATTAATAAAATCTTTAGGAATTGGGGTAAAATGCAGAAAAATTAGGAGGTTTACATTTAAACACATGTGCGTATCTTGGCTACTTAAGGACCTAAAGAGTCGAAGTTGAAATCAAATGACTGCTATGACAATGTCTTATAACCATATGATTTGATAAATAAGACATCTAGATATTTTTTGTTGTATGGATATTAATGAGATTTTTTAAATTAGAGAAATATCACCGAAAAGTAAAGGCAGTATACCAACAAAGTTGCTTATATCTCCACCGCTAATACCCTTAGAGGGATGAAAATGGTACCCATAGAATGTTAGGACAATGTAGTCTGATAGATAAACAGCATCTGATTAAAACCATGTAGTCTGATAGATAAACCATAGCCTATCAAAAGCCATGAATGCTATGAAAAATTGTAAAAAATACATACATAAAGTTGAAGGTTGTGCTCAAACAAAATCGTTTGTATAAATACATGTATGCTTTATAAATCTGAACATATGGCAATAATAAATTGTACGTGTACTAGCAATAATTTGATGCCACTTTGAACTCTCTAAGTCTATTTGCAGTCCAGATATAAGCAATTTTATTGGTAAACCCCCATCATTTTCTGGTCATTTTTCTATTATTTATAAAGATTTTATTAACATTCATACACAAATATTTCAGATAAAGCAAATAGCAGATCATACGGTTAAAGAACAATATTTAAGCAATTGTTTTATACCAATTTTAGCTCTCTAGGTCTACCGGTAAGCATGATATGCACGTTTTCACGTGTATACCGCCTTATGCTTTCAGCATTTTAACCCCAATTCCTAAAGATGTTATTAATATTAATGAAAATAAAAATCAAATGACTTATAAATTGTAATATAGGAAGGCATAATATTGCCTTAACAACCATTTGATCATCATTCAGCACTTTGGGGCTTTGGGTTGCCAAGATACAAGCCATTTCTTACATTTACCCCTTTATTTTTTCCATTTTTTATCGCACCTGCTTATAGCAGGGTCGATATAGGAGTCCAAATTTCCGTTCGTCCGTTCGTTCGTTCGTCCGTCCGTCCGTCCGTCAACATTTACGTCGAAGTTTGACATTTACGTCGAAGTTTTTGTTTTCTCTGCATTAGTGATAGCCGTGACTGTGAAACCTTGCATAGTAATTGTCCTTGACATACCCTTCAAGCAAGCACCTTGACCAAGTACCTTTGACCTATATTTCACGGTCCATTGACTTTGTTAATTTTTACGTCGAAGTTACGTCGAAGTTTGGTTTTCTCTGCATCAGTGATAGCCATGAGTGTAAAACCTTGCATAGTTATTGTCCTTGACATACCCTTCAAGCACACACCTTGACCCAGTGCCCTTGACCTATATTTCATGGTCCATTGACTTTGTTAATTTTTACGTCGATGTTTGGTTTTCTCCACATCATTCATAGCTTTCAAGCACGCACCTTGACCCAGTGCCCTTGACCTATATTTTGTGATCCATTGACTTTGCAGATTTTTACTTCAAAGTTACTTCGAAGTTTGGTTTTCTCCGCATCATTGATAGCTGCGAGTGTGAAACCTTGCATAGTAATTGTCATTGACATACTTTTCAAGCACGCACCTTGACCCGGTGCCTTTGACCTATATTTCACGTCCCATTGATCTTGCCCGATGCAGGTGCGATATCGACCTCCGCGGAGTTCTTGTTCTGTCATGTTTTTAAAGATTTCATTAATTAATATACATGAAATTATAAATCCGATTATTCTTATATTTCAGAGTTATAGTACATTGCCACAGCATTCATTTGATATCTCTTTCGGCATCCTAGGTTCATTAACAGCCTGGGTACAGGTGTTTTTGTACATATACCCCCTATCTTTTTCCACGATTTTTCTCCCATTATGAATTTTATTAATATTCATGAATATATGTAAATTCAATGATTTCAATATTAGTTCATCCCATTCTATAGAATCACACTAGGGGTGGTTGTGGAAACAAAACACGAATGTGTTCATTGTTGAAGACAACTTTTTATGGCATTTAATTGGCCCATCTGACCAAACTGGCAGCCATGAAAATTTGTCCTGAAATCCAAAAACGATCATATAACGCACCAAAAACATTTCAATGGCAATTGTTTTTCCCTGGGTTTTGCCCCTTTGTTTTGACATTTCAATTAATATTCATGAATATGCTAATGAGATGAGTTTCATATTGACCATTGGCATCAATATAATATGATATTACTGGTGCAATAACAAGTTGTCATAGATTTTTTCTGCCTTAAAATTGTTTACTTATGGATTTTTAAGCCGTTTTTAATATTTTCATTAAAATTCATGAATATGCAAATTCGATAATTTGCATTACACTTCAACCTCATCATAACGCGCCTCACTATAATGCGGTTTTCATTATAACACGGCCATGTCATGGATCCCAAATTGATTATTTTACTATATGTCTATAGTATGCAACCTCATTATAACACGGTTTCACTTATAACACGGTCTGCGTCTATGGACCCCAAAGATAGCATTATAATGAGGTTGTACTGTACTTACCAAATGATCAAAAGGCTATATCTATGCTTTACAGTGAGACCAGGTGCATTGATCTAGGACTTGTTACAGTGGAACTATGATCACTTTTGTAGGTACAAGAACAAAAGCCCACACCCCTGCCCCCTCCGCACCCCACCTGAGCCTTTTAACTTTTGAGATTTTTTTATTCATTGAAGACCTTCTTATCATTATAAAATGTTATTTTTATTATTTTGTAGCAGTTTGGAATCCTAAACATATACTTATTCGCAGCAATTGATGTTTTTCTTAATTTTGGCGGCCATCTTGGAAATATGCAAATTAGATGGTGAAGGAGCCATTTTTCAGCTTGCTAACATTGGTTTTTGGATTCAGCATACCCGAATACCCCTAACAATGATCTCAAACCCTTTTCCTCACAAAATGCCTGTACCTTCATAACGAAGCGTCTTTTCTCATTTTCTGTCTTAACTATAATGCTGCTGACATTGCATTGATGTCTAAATTATGCTTCAGAAACCCCATACTAATATATACATATGTATCTTTTAGATGCATTGACTATTGATAGCTACACAATTGTGTGATTTATAAAAATGTCCCAATATACATACATGTTATTTTTTGTCCCACGATGTCTCAGAGAAGAAATAATTCATGATTGTTTACTGATAACAGAATATTTCCCTTTCCTTCTGCAACACCTTTGGACAATTAGATAACTGGGGCCTCAACAGTTGGAGGTCAGTGCCTACTGTGATAATATACTGCGTGGCCAATTATTCATTTAATCTGAAGGAGGACCAAAAAAATGGTCCTGGTTTTGGAATCTGTGCGGCATAGTGTGTTGTGGTTCTAATTGTTTTGTGTTTTGGAGTCGAATTTTTGTGTTGTTTGAGTCTTATGTACGTTTCCATATTTCTAGTTCAGTTCGGGTAACTGAGGGGGTGCCTATAGGGGAATAGCTGCTCACTAGGCTTAAGACATGTTTTCTTGGTATAAGTACCTAAGTGTCATTTTAGTTTTTTCCCCACCTCTCGGTTTATGGAGTGGGAATTTCTTTCTGATTGTGCCATTTCCTTATCATTGCCTACTTGTACCTTCTTATACTTTGTTTCAGGTATAAATCATTCAAGTTATCCTGGTGCGAGATCTTTCCCTCGGAATTCATCAACGCAATGTCAGTTTTGTAGTCGGATATTCAAGAAAAAATCACATTTGACGGATCACTTGAAAATTCATACCGGAGAGAGACCTTACAGTTGTGAGATCTGTGGGAAAAGGTTTTCGCGGATGTCAAGTTTACGAAGACATGGTTTGGTGCATTTTGAAGGCAGTAGTGACTCAATGGTGTGAAATTGGATGCAATATAAAATTGCTGATGCAAAACATTTCAGTTAATAGCAATGATAAAGACCTTTAAACAGGTGTTGCTTTCGAAATATTTACGAATGAGAACCTTTTTAGAATGTTGAAGATTCTATAATGGCAACATCAAACGTAATTGCCAGAGAATCCAACCATTGAAGTATGACTTCCTGTTTTGCGGATATTGGTCATAACGTATGTGTTGATTTATCAGCCGATGTTCAGTAAAACTACAAGTTAGTTTCAGACCCCGTTGAAGAAAAATAAAATCAGTTCGTTGTCGTCTTGCTGAATTTTCTCATTACTTCAACTATTAAAGTGCTTATAGCTACCAGATAGAAACCTACAAATGTGTTCAACTACACGAAAATACATGCAAACAAAATTGCAAGTAAGACAATGCATGTTATGATGTATATTTGTTTCGTGCCAATTAACCATTTTCAGCCATGAACGGAGCAGCAGCTTCCTGGGTGACCAATACTATGCGAGTAAATGCGTGTTGCGCAAGGACACAACCCGGTGATAGTGTGGTTCGAACCCAGAACCTCTTGATCTGAAGTTCAACGCTTTACCACTAGGCCATCGCACTCAATCTCAAGTAAGAATATACGTTTAGGGATTGATACAATTAGATTTAACAACCCAGACACCAGGCTTGACAGAAAGGGCAATACAAAAACCAGAGGACCAATGGTCCTGTAAACGCTCACCTGAGACCTGGGATACCAATTAACTTGTTTGACTAGAATGGTTATATGCATGTATATAACCTCAAGGCAGGGTCAGAATGACCCCTGGTGTCAATGTCTTTTTCAAATCATCAAAATTCAACCAATTTGCCAATTTACTGCAAGTTTTGCCCTTCAAATGACATTTTACCAATTTTTCCCCTAAGCTGACCCTGCCGTAAAATAGGTCAAAGTCATCCCAGGGTCATGATTTATGCAAATTTTGTAGACCTCCATTCCTTGATGCTTCATGCCAAGTTTCAAAATCATAGGCCTTCTGGTTCTGAAGAAGAATATTTTTAAAGGTTTTTGCTATTTATAGCCATGGCGGCCATCCTGATCATGTGACCTTGACCATTTATACAAACTTTCATTCACTCTTCCTAAGAATGTTCCACATAAAGTTTGGCTTTGATTGGCCAAGCGGTTTCAGAGAAGAAGATGTTTGAATATTATGGTCATACACATGTATATAGCCCAGGGGCAGGGGCAGACAACCCTCTGGGCCCAAAATATTTTCGTAAACATAAATCCTCTGACCATTTGCTTTTTCCTAGGGAGCGTTTTGCCATTAAATGACATTTTAATATTTTTTCCCATTCAAATGCATGGGCAGCCTAAGTTGACCTTGCTGTAAAAAGGTCAAGGTCATCCCAGGGTCATGATTTATATAAACTTTGTAGAGTTTTATTGCCTGATGCTTCATGCCAAGTTTCAAAATCATAGGCCTTCTGGTACTGGAGAAGAAGATTTTTAAAGGTTTTTGCTATTCATAGCCATTGTGGCCATCTTGGTCATGTGAACTTGACCATTTATACAATTTTTCATTCAATCTTCCTAAGAATGCCTCACATAAATTTTGGCTTTGATTGGCTAAGCGGTTTCAGAGAAGAAGATGTTTGATTATAATGGTCATACACATGTATATAGCCCCGGGGCAGGGGCAGACAACCATCTGGGTCCAAAATATTTTCATAAACATGAATATTATGTCCATTTGCTCATTCCTAGCATGTTTTTTGCCATTAAATGACATTTTCCTATTTTTCCCCATTCAAATGCATTGGCGGCCTAAGTTGACATTGCCGTAAAAAGGTCAAGGTCATCCCAGGGTCATGATTTATATAAACTTTGTAGTGCCTGATGCTTCATGCCAAATTTCAAAATCATAGGCCTTCTGGTTTTGGAGAAGAAGATTTTTAAAGGTTTTTGCTATTTATAGCCATGGCGGCCATCTTGGTCATGTGATCTGGACCATTTATACAAACTTTCGTTCCCACTTCCTAAGGATGCTCCACATGAAGTTTGGCTTTGATTGGCCTAGCGGTTTCAGAGAAGAAGATCTTTGAAATTGTGGACGACGGACGCCGGAGCATGGATATACTATAAGCTCACCTGTGAGCCTTCGGCTCAGGTGAGCTAATAATACCAGCAAGTATGAAGACCAAGGTGAATATCGATAGTCATCTGGCTAACATAAACCAAATCAAAGGGGTGTGCACAACAGAGAGGCAGACAGGGTAAACAGACAGCGTGAAGATAAATCACAGCAGAAATTCATAGGGAGGTTGAAGTGAAAATAGAGGCCTTACGTCGACTTTAAAGGGCCCTAATCTCAAATAAGTCGGCCGTGATTGTAGCCCCTTTCACTCGAGTTTGCCGTTTGAGCATGTAGATCAATCAAGATTGTTCACTCGAGTTTGCCGTTTGAGCACTTAGGTCAATCAAGTTTGTGTACAAATCAGGTATTTTTTTTCTATTTTAGAACTGAAACATTGTCCCAGATGCCAGGTGTTCTTAAAATCTATTCAGCATTCACCTTTAGCTAATATTGTCACCTCTCTTCTGATAAAAAACACCTCTTCTGATAAAAAAAAAAAAAAAAAAAAAAAAAAAAAAAAAATTGAAATTGTTTGATTAAAACACATTTTCATTTCAAAATTCTTTACATAACATATACAATGCATATTAAGAACAAACATATGAAAAAGTATAGAGAAATACATGTAAAACGGTTAAACATAAATATCAGAGCATGTCAAATACTTCAAATTTAGATGGTTTTTAAATTTCAATAGCATAAAATGTACTTGAATGCCTGAAGACACCTTTTATCAGATCCGCGCTCATATGTTTCTGGTATTGAAGCACTAAATAAAATATCGATTCGAAATAAACCAACGAAAGAGTTAAAACTCGAATAGTTCGCTTGCCATTACAAAGATCCGATGATGTCAGTCTATCAAAATGTGGTAGTGTCCATGCAAAACGGCGATAAACAAATATTGGAAACATTGTTTTTAATATTTTGCTACACACTATAGTAATTAAATAATTGGGAAGTCGGGCAATGTAGTTCCGTATGTATATTTCTAAGCTTTCTCTGTCATAGAGCCAAAACTTTAACCTAAACGTAAAATTGAGCCGCAGCAGGAGAAACCAACAACGTGCATAGACGAAAACAAAGGCGCAGATAAGCTGTGCAGTAACGATCACCGACTCTGTTTTCGATACACAGATAGGACAATTCCTCTTCTTCTAGCCTGTGTCTGTGATTGTACAGACCGGTTTGCGACAGATAAGACTTGGTTGGCAGATAATCTTTAAACTGAAGTTTACAAGATATTGTATCTCAATGTAGCTTTTTATTTCAAATGCAAAACTTGGTGCGACTTCATGTGCCCTTTTTCTGAGAACGATCTTCCACAGATCTCACAACTGTAAGGTTTCTCTCCAGTATGGGTTCTCTCATGTCTTGTTACATGTGACGGCCGATCAAACGTCTTGTAGCAGTACCGGCAGTTGTAGGACTTTTGTTGTCGTTGTGGACGGATACTTATGCCTGAGAGAAATAAAAGAACATTTAAACCACGGGAAGTATGACAAATCTCTTTGGTTTTGCAACACCAAAACATGTCCGTGTGATGTACATCCCTTTTTATAGCAAAACTGGGGTATGCAGAATTATACATATTTTTCTAATTCTATCTAAAACATAGATTCTGTGTACTCGTTAGAACCGCCTCGCCGAAACGCCACAGTCTAAAGGAACGGTCAGTACAGACATTGCTGAATCGATTTTGCGGGATCTAAACCCAAAATATATGGAGTTTTTATCATAGTATACTGCCTTTGCTTTAACTTACGTGGCTTGTCCCAAAAGTCCAGTTACACATACATTTTGTTCTGAACACATAACAGGAACCAACCAAAGATACTCATGCAGAATAATTGGCCATATTGGAACTTATTTTACTGAACAAGATGGCGCTCTTTTCAATGGCCCCACTGCAACAGTTACCTTGGTAACCACGAGTAGGCATGGTCAAATTATGCAAAATGTTTTCGAAACTTTCATTTTTCGCAATCTGCTAAATCAACATAAGTATAATGTGATCATTTGAAAAAATATACCAGCATAACAACCATTCTATGAGCATCATTTAGTGATAATGTTATGAAATTTGAGAACGAGTTGATGGTTTGAGAGAAAAAATGAAGAAGCTCTTCTATCAAAGTTAAAAGAAAAGTATGACGTCGGCAAAACACGCGGAGCAAAAATACAGGTTCGTTGTATTCAAACATCTAAGATATATTTTTTTTTCAGTGGAAACCAAGCAATTATATAGCTTCATATTAGTTGGGGAATTCAATACTATTACACAACACCTATTTTTGACAAGATATTTCAGCTAACCATGGGCAGTGGGTAACAGAGGATAGCATTTAGTAAATTAGTTTTATTTTGCATGACTGGTCTTTATAGCATTAGTTTGACGATTTGTTAATAGACATTTAACTTAGATTCCCAAATATGCTACAGTAACATTTACCTAAATATAAAGTCTAATTTTGCTTGTAGCGTATTTATCCAAACGGCAAAATATTCAGAAAAACTTCACGATCAATGGCAACGTCATTAGACGTGCTCCGCTGCAGTAGGGTACAAGGATTCAAGCCTCCACTGCGTTTTAACAAATGCACGTAGCCATACGAAAATTTACTCCCAAAGTCCTAAGATATTATACTTGGGGACCATAAGTGTTGTAAGCGCTGACTTGCTGTTATTGTGGCAAAACAGTGAGTGTAATGATACTTTTGGGACCACCCTCGTACATAACTGTATTCAATTTCGTTGAAAAGCCAAGATATTAGAGAGGTTGAGAAAATGAACTTGTAACTTGTACGTGTACGTGTAGAACAGCTTTTACCCCAAACTTCGTCATTTATTACAAGTTCAAAATACTCGCTACACGTTGAGAATCAGTTAGGCTGTGAATGAAATAAATTTGCGACTTGTAACTTGCTTTAGATTGCTCTTCCGTGTAGGTGTCTAGGTCGAAACCCTTTTCAAAAGAGGGCACATCGGAGCCGGAACAAACTTGTGACAATAAAATTAACTCATCATCGTTGTCTAAAAGTCCGGCTAACAATAAATCATCCATATTTACTTTCATATATCAACACATGTATAAACAATAAAAAAATTCAGCTGTATATACTTTATGAAATCTACACGTACACGTTCGATTTTCTCAAACGATTTTACACTCAAAGCGATCGTGTACGGGTAAATAAAGCTACAAGTACACCTACACGTTACAAGTTTATTTTCTCAACCTCTCTATTGACTGCTTATTTCGACTGTATTTTGTTTTCCTTCTTATGCTTAAGTGTAGATTATAGGTTTAAGCAGTATTTAAGATTGAATAGCTGTCGTCTTCGCTTTGGGAAATACACCCGGATTTCATCTAATTAGAGCCAAAGTGCGTAGCGTTTTTAAATTGAAATTTGCACTCAACATACCGTATTATGTTTATTTATTCCTTGAGACTCGACACACAATATCCAGATGTCACATTGCAACGCATTTTGACCTTAAAGCATGTCCAAGCACATGTTTGAATTTATTTGTGGTCACAAAATGTTTGAAACACACCCTAGGATACCACGACACAGAAAATACCATATATATGCATCAACAAACACAGAAGGCAAACATGGCAAAGGAAGTTTTTATTTGACTTCATGCTTAACGTCCCAATCAAAAGCAAAGGTCATGTCGGGACATTGCCTCCATTTTATGGGACTTTTACCCAAAGTGAGGATGTCATGACATTCAACAAGTGCTTCAAATATAACCATCCAACTAAGCCACAAAGGCTTATATGTATGGATGGTTTGATTTGAACCACTTTTCCTGGGCTGGCTCAAACCAGAGCGGTATACCAGTAATCAGCTGGTCAGTCAGAAGCGTGTAAGCTTTGCCTGGAAGCACAAACAGCCCATCTATTTCTTTAGGCCCCATGCACTAATTGGTTGTCATTTTGAGCCATGTGAGGAGACTGTAGCAGCATATGATGGCTTTGCGCAAATGCAACGCGCTACAAATGTGATATTTGGTGAATGATAAAAACCTGAAGTACAAAAATGCATGTTCATTGAGTGTGTTTAATGTTTAATATTGAAGAGTATACAATTAGTTGATTTTGGGTGAAATGATCTTCAAATATTGTTAAAATACAATGTACAGTCGAGTTTCCGGTTACGCAAAGTTCCCGACTCCGGAAATCCTTATTAAAAACATGGTTAAACATGTATTACCAGTACCTTCAAAACAAATAATCAGTTTTTGTTCTCTTGGCAATTTTCTAAACATTGCATTATCCAATAAATATCTGTGAATGAGTTCACTCACACCAATCTTTTATCTTTAGTAGCTTTTTGCATGTCAAATTTTATGACATCTGATGTCACACTGTTACATACCGAGAGCAAAGAAACATCGATTATGCATGGAAACAACCATGTACATTACGTACATGAAGGATCTCATAAAATTATATAGAAAACTGTAAATACTGTTACATTATATTTAATGGCAAACACAGGCCAGAACCCAATACTTCAAACTTACGTGGGATGACACATTGCCGGGGCTAAAAAATCAGCAAGAATGTACAATTTCTTTTGAAATAGTCGCTTCTATGAGGTAACGGCTTCAAGAAACGAAAAATTTGGTCATTAAAATCTTTCCTGCAAAGTAAAGGATATGACTTTGTCTACATCTTGTCGGGTATAGTTTAGCAGTAATTAAAATTCTATTCTTCTGATGGCAATGATTTATCATTGACAAGAACATTTTGCGAAACCAAGTACTTGACTGTAATGGAAATTTGATTTTATGACAGTTACTAAATTTATTCACCCAAGAAACACAAAAGAAAAAGCGGCTCTCTTAGCAAAACGTGGGGAGCCTGGTTTGCTAACAGAGAACCGGACTAACAACTGAGAGGTCATGATTCGGTCCGATACCCGCCTCCGCCATGAAGTGTCTCTGAGCAAGACACTTCAAGCTCCGGGCGGCCCCCGTGGCCGAATGGTTAAGGTCGCTGACTTCAGTGCTCTTGATCATTCGATCATCTCACCTCTGTGGGTTCGCACCTCGCACGGGGCATGAGTCACATGTGGGACAAGCATAGTTCTGCTTGCGGGTGTGTCAGGTCGTTTTTCCCCGGGTACTCCGGTTTTCGCCACACCTACCGATTGATTTGTCTTGATATGAGTAAAGAAGCTTGAAAGGGATGCAAAATTGGAAAAAAAAAAAAAAAAAAAAAAAAAAAAAAAAAAAAAAAACTTCAAGCTCCACAAAGTACCGGTTACGTACCCAGAAAGGGATGGCTTTGTCTCGCAATGACTAAATAATAGTTGTGAAATACATTACGGCCAAAACACAAAAGAAAGCGAGAAAAAAAAAATAATGACTTGACACAACCATCCTATGAGTCAGTATTTACGTTGTGTATATGCATTAGACCCAAGGTTGCAAATAACATGTCTAGGCAAAACAGTTAAATTTTGCTTCAATGGCTTGTTTGGTAATGTTTTTACGTCCCACTTAATACTGTAGCTAAGGTCATGCGGATAAACTAGCTCATTTTAAATTTTAACCGGAAAGGCTGAAGAACCCTTGGATCAATACCACTCTGGAAACAGTTCAATAGGCCCAGAGCTATGTATACATGTACATGTATGTCGATATTGTACCAGGTTGACCAATGTTTTGCTTGACCGACTTTGTCCAAGGACTATCCTATAAGGGGGTACAAGATAGACAAGTTTCAGTGGTCATTTTTTTTCATATATATATAATTTTTTTTTGCTTTGCTGTTGGTATGGGTAACCATAAGTGTTGTAATAAAAATAATAATAATAAATAAATAAATAAATTTTATATTTTAGGAGGACAACAAATTTAGCACAATTGACAATCTCCCATATGATCCTCCAGTGAATACAGACAGTGATCAGTATCAGACCTTTTTTATTATTTCAGTCATTTTCATATATTTTCGAGATGTAAGTAATGCTATATTTTGAAAGAAGAGAATCCAGTGCTTGCCTTATAATGCTGAGCGCCAAGCAAAGTAGCCACTGATACCATTTAAACGGTCTTATTTATGATGCGGCTCTGGATCTAACCTACGACACTCTAACCATTACACAATGAGCAAGCACGATTTGGGGAAAATGTCCGTAGGCTGTCAGCAGTTAATTTGGTTGTTTGTATGGAGGCTTAACATTCCAGTCAACAATTTTTTAGTCATGTCGGGGCGGAGCCAACGCTTGTGGGGCTGTCAGAAGTTTAGCAGTGTAGCATTGAAGTGAAGTCCCAAATCACGTACTTTGTAATATATATCAGCAGTAAGACGAATAGCAACTATTTAAGAAAAATCTGAAACTTAGACCACTGAATCATATTCTTGTTGTAGTGTCAGCGTTTTATGCCCTACTTACATCGCAAGTCATACTGAAACAGGGGCCCCTACCCATTGGGGCCCCAGAAGGAAATAGATGGGCTGATTATGCCTCCAGTGAAAGCCTGTACGATGCTGACTGGCTATCTGATTACTGGTTAACCGCTCGGGTCTGAGCCTGCCCAGGAAAAGAGGTTCCGAGTCTAACCATCCGCACATTATAATATGAGCCGCATCGTGAGAAAACCGGAATTTTGCATATGCGAAAAACAAAGGCGCAGATCAGATTCGCAGTAACTGCGAAGCTGATCAGCGCCTTTGGTTTCACCACTCGGATAGTAAAATTTCTCTTCTTCCTAAATCCGAAATTTCAAGCTTTTGACCATTTTCTGAGACTGCACAGACCCGTTTATGTCGGACCTGGTAGGAAACCGTGAAGACCGGTTTTCTCGCATCAAGGCTCATATATCATAACCCCTTTTGGCTTTGTCCGGTTATATTTGAAGCACATGTTGGATGTCAAAGACTCATGACATCTTCATTTTGGGCAAGAGTCCCATAAAATGGAGGCAATGTCCCAACATGACTTTAGCTGTTGACTGGGACGTCTTCATTTTGGGCAAGAGCCCCATAAAGTGGAGGCAACGTCCCGACATGACCTTAGCTGTTGACTGGGATGTAAAGCATCAATTCGAACGAATTCAAACTGAGACAGGGCATATTTGAAATTTCATCTGGAATGAATATGCCGGAGAAGCCCTAGAGCGATTTCCCAACCACTTATTACATAGCAGATAGTTTTACCACACCACGGATGCTCTAGACTTCAGTTGTATCCGAAGGATGCAACTAACATGGACTGACCTCCACCCCCGATCCCCACCCATTCGCACCCTTGTAACTATAAAAATGTGTTTAAACTGCACATACGCAACAAACGTGAACTGCATGAAAGGGACATTTGGCATACTGGACTTTGTCATGTATATTTCAATATACAAAAATGGAACACAATGCATTTTCATTTATTCAATAAATGAAAACTAATAGGGTGACAGGACTTTTGAGGAAGAGTATATTGCACCCCGTGTTCAGGACTTTCTCAAAACTGTTGTGTAATATTAAAACATGTACACAAGGAAAATTATATACTACATTTTCCGCGTACATTGCTCTACATGAACCATAACTAATTTTCTCAAAACAAATGTGTTTTTGGATAGTTAAATATCTTGTTTAATGCAGTCGGAATTTGTGATGTGCAGAAAAAATCTGCCATTCGCGTGCAAAAGGATTACCTAAGCTATTCATGGTGGTAAGTTTATCGAAAATGCTTGTTTTGGTCACTTTTCATATCCCTTGTAACGCCATACTGGTGCTTTGCATGATTAAAATTGTGATGTTTGGCAATAAAGAATAACTATTCATAATAGAGTCGGACAAACTTTTCGCAAAATACATTCTTGTTTTCTCTCCAATCAGATGGTCAAAACTGGCCGAACATGTTCGAAGCAGCCAAAATATGCCAGTGTAAATTGAGTCAATGTCAAAATTCGTCAAAATTCTTGTCTTCTCAATATTTTATGAAAACCACTTACCAGATCGTGATTTGAATTTTTTCATATGATACTACTAATCATGCTTAATAATAGTAAATGATAAAACAGTATTTGCTTGGTGTAGAAATACCCTTTTTCCAGATTTAAAACCTCATTTTTCATCATTTTTGCCTGTCCCTCGAAAAAAACTGAAGATTCAGCACAACTTTTGCAAGTCGCTGTAAATATTTGGGTAGTTTTGACTGGTTGTATCAAAAAGAACATTATTAAGGTAAATATAAGAGGTTTCAAAATGGGATATTTCATTTTATTTTTCATATTTTTTGGCAATAATAAATCCGTCCCTGGATTTATGTCCTTACCGTAACGCAGTGATAAATCGACAAAATAATATAGGATCCCGTATGTTGGCAAATCTGGTTATCTGTAATGCTCACTGGGCACTTTCTATTTACAAGCACTGCATGTGTTTTGAAATGCTGCTACTGAACTGCTCAAGGAAAATACTGTTTCAGTGAGTAAGCCCAGAAGAGTATATTTTTTGTGTGTCCACTGACCGTAACGAGATATAAGCACAGTGAATACTTTAAAAAAGGTCTGATTTTGACATATTGATCCAATTACATTTCTCAGTAGCAAACCACTTTTGCTACCATGTTTTAATGCATTACTATTATTTAAGATAGAAATTACTTAAAATATGTCCTTACCGTAACAGTCCTTACCGTAACAAAATAAAATGTTATGGTAAGGACTCGTATTGTTACGGTATGGACATCAACTGATAAACAGCAAAATAAATTAACCTGTGTGTTATTTATGTAGATATATTTGCTATGAGAAACTGTAACTTGTTTCAATTAGAGTAATAGGATTATTAAAACCCAATTTTATAAATGAAATTATAGACAAATACGTTCATAGGAATTATTCCGTTACGGTAAAGACATTTTGGTGAAATACCATGCCTTTTTGGAAAATCATTTGGAAATCGAAACTAGAAGCAATACAATTGTATGTCATGTAAAATATATTATTTTATTGAAAAAGAAAGCTATCAGGATTATGATTGAGAACAATTATTTCCTACAAAATGTGTTATGTCCATACCGTAACATGCTGGTCCATACCGTAACGATATCTCAGAATGTTTAACTGTACCAGAAAACTAACAAAACTTATTAGACTTAAATCACCATAGAAGATACCAAAAGATTAAATACGTGTTATATCATTCAATCATACTTGCCTGTATTGCTGTCAAAAAGGCAAGCATTGATATTTATTCTAAAAATGTCCATACCGTAACGATTTTATCAATATAAGATCTTGTCCATACCGTAACAGAGAATGTCCATACCGTAACAACATAAGAAAAGAATATACTGTGTAACATTTTATTAGTTGCTTTTTTATGTTTACATTCTTTTGCATTCACTCTAAGAGGATTTATCTTTGAAAATAAATAAACATCTTTCTTAATCACTGTCTTCATTTAGCAACATATTAGTGCCCAAAGTCAAAAATGTCCATACCGTAACATGCATCTTGTCCAGTACCGTAACGGTAATAAATTTCTGAAAATAAGTTCTTATAAAGACTTCATGTGGATCATTACCACAAAATCAATATTATCAAGATGAATAAATTGTCTGCAGTATTGTTGTTGTATAGCAACATGCTTTTTAAAAATGTTATTTAAAGCGGAAAACATCTAAAATCTGTAAAAAGTCGTTTTTGCTTGTATGATCACTGTTTTTTTCTACTATCATTACAGCTGTAGATTTTTTTTTCTTCAGTACATGTGTAGAAACAATCTGTTTATTAGATTGCATACATCAGAAATAAAAAGTTGTTGCATATTTAAAAGAAAAACACAATTTAAAATTTGTTACGGTATGGACATTTTTCCTGGTCATGTGACTTTTGACGATCTATTTAAGCAATGTGATTGGTTGTTAAGATTACCTTTAGTTTGTTTTGATTACTTTAGGATTAGCTTGTTACTTTCACACAAAAAAAATTTTAACTTTCTTTCAGGTGCTTTTTATTTTTTCCCACATTCAAAATTTGACGAATTTTGACATTGACTCGTTTAGAACAATGACCTTAATATGACACGGACTATGTATTCCAGATATATACATGTACTTGTACAGTTACAGCAATCACAATTAATATATGAAGGACCTCTGACGGTGGTAATGGGAGCCATAATGTATAGCTGCCTCAGATTTTGAGAAAAATAAATGTTGATCAAATGCTTCTGTTTTTGTATACATGTTTGCTGGTAGTCCATAGTTTATGATATTGGATTGAGGTTTTTGTTTCAAAAGATGTACTGCTTAATTTTTTGGTTAAAATTGGCATATTTTGTATTAAACATATAGAAAAATAGAAAAGTATTTATTTAACATTGTCCCCCCCACCGAGTCCCAAGAAATCCTTTTGCATATGAATGTATTGTCATATTATACATGATATATGTGAATGGCGTTCTGGGACTCGGGGGGGGGGGGGGGGAACACTACCCTACATCCCAAAATGTTATCTCAGTACTAGAGCCCAAGTATGTGAAATTTTTTAACTTAAAATTAAAAGAAAACAAAAGAGCAGTTAAGTTGTAAGCCATATATAAAGTACAAAAGATGGATATATACATTTGTTTCCAAAATTAACCCAAATCTGCATGATTTATAACCACCTTTTATGTTCCATTCCCCATTTCAGTGGCATTATGCATGTTTATCGCACTTAATACAGTGTTGCATGCACCAAATATGATACAGTAATGGAATTAAAGGACTACAAGCAAGGAAAAGCGAAAATATTAAATTTCCTCACATATGAAATTTGAACCCCACCCCCGCTAAAATCGCCCTTTTTTTACATTAAATGGAGGAAATAGTCAAAACTTTTAATAGTAATAGGTTCAGAATACATTGGTCTTTTGACCTTATCATGAAATGCCACCACCAGAACCTTTGAGACATTGTTATGGTCTTTTGAAAACGAGGCATTAAACCCCCCCCCCCCCCCCCCCCAAAAAAAAAAAAAAAAAAAAAAAACGTCACAGATTCTTAGAGTACTCTACTTTTATTGAATAAAATATAATTGTTAGATCCTTTGGAATCAGTAAAAACATTGAAAATGAAAAGGTGGGCCATATTGTACGATTTCGGGTAATGGACCTTCATCAGTGACCCTTTATAAAACTGGCAGCGAAAGCCAGATATTATTGCTGCAATATCAAGAATTTACACCAGTGTAGTCTTAATCAAAGACTCATATTCCCAAAAAGGGCAAAATAATCAAAATACTGTTAAGAAGATGATTCTAAATGTACAAAAAAATTTAAATACTTCAAATATTCCCACTGATCCCAAAGGATCAAAAGAAAAATAAAATATGCACTATGGATGATGTACGGGGAGACTTTTTAGGGCCGCCACACGGCACAACACCAGCTGCAGTAATAGCAAATAAATTATAATTGTTAGGTCCTTTGGAATCAGTAAAAACATTGAAAGTGAAAAGGTGGGCCATATTGTACGATTTCGGGTAATGAACCTTCATCAGTGACCCTTTATAAAACTGGCAGCGAAAGCCAGATATTATTGCTGCAAAATCAAGAATTTACACCAGTGTAGTCTTAATCAAAGACTCATATTCCCAAAAGGGCCTAATAAAATGAAACCCTTTTATTTCTACAGACACAAATGCTAAGCTACAACGCTTCACTTTTGTTAATACAATATATGAGCTTTAATAAAGCTATTCATTAACGCTGGGAACATTTTTACAAAAAAAAAAAAAAAAAAAAAAAAAAAATGCTGAAAATATAGTTTCGTCAATATTAATGAGGTACAAGAGGAAAACAACTATAAAACAGCAGTCACACATTAGCGTATAAGTGAAACGCGTGCCGGGCGTGTAGAAAAATTGCAAAATTCCACATACGCCAGACACACGTCGGAGACACGTTCGAAACTCGTTACGAGTACGTTGTGTACGATTGGTGTACGGCCGGCGCGCGTCGCTGTATGTCGCTAAAAATCATTGCGCGTTTCGTGCGCGTTTGGGATAAAAAAAAATTAACATGCTTAAAACTTTCTAGAAGCTCGGCGTGTTCCGGGCGTGTGACTTATACGTTTCGAATAAGTTCCACTCGCGCTACAGGCGCGTTGAATACGCTTCGAACGCGTTTGGCGCACGTTTGAGGCACGTCAGTGTACGCTCCACGCGCGTTCCGATTTTATGAGATATTGCTTCAGTAGCGTGCCCCAAGCGTGTGTGAGGCGCGCGTTGAACGTTCGCTGCGTGTCCATAGCGTGTGCTTAGCGTGTCTCGGACGTAAGACAAACGTATACGTCCGGCACACGCCTCAGTCGCGCGCTAATGTGTGACTGCTAAAGCGAGTGAAAGGTACAAATTAATTTTTATACGTCCAAAATCTTCAGCGTGTTGACATTTTTCATACGCCCGGCGCGCGTTTGGGTTATACGCTAAAGTGTGACTGCTGTTTAAAACACACGAACGTAGGTGATAGCTAACACACAAAAGTGTAAGTGTCACAGTGAATATTTAAGCACTTGAACGTGATTTTCAATGATGCGAATTTCAGAATGTTCACGTAAAAGTCTGTGGTCTGTAATTCTAACCATGCTACCACACTTCCTGAGAATGTTTGTCCAATGGCAGATCATAAGAAGGCCTGCTTAGTACTACAGTGGTATTCATATCGCTTTAAACTGGTCTTCTTCAATCGGACGAGGTGATAATATTAAATCACACGACACCACAAATATAATCAGTGGTCGACGTCATAAAAGAAAAAAAAGCCAAATTCCCATCGCATGTGAATTGAAATTATTTCTGATAAAAAGATTTGACACTGATATATCAACTTCAATGTAACACAAGAGAAACTCGTGTTTACCTTAATCTGCGTGAAAAATTATAATTGGGCCGCCACATGGGAAAACCAACAATCTGCACAGGCGAAAACAAAGTTTCGCTACATGGATAGTACTATTCCTCTACTTTCTAAATCCAAAATTTCCAGCCTCTAACCATCTTCTGTGACTGTACAGCCCGGTTTGTGTCAGACCTGGTCGGAACCCAAATTGTTGGTTTTCTCATGCACAGGCTCATACTAGTACTCATCATCTCATGTGAATCAGCATATGTGACTTGAGACTTGATTTTTGAGAAAAAGCGCGGGAACAGATCTGACACTGATAAGGTTTAGAACCCGTATGTACTCTCTGGTGCTGGTCCAGATGAGACTTGTAATAACACGTGTAATCACAATAGCTACACGTGAGTTTCTTCGATGTAGGTCGCGCTCCTCCGCTAAAAGATGTTAGCGGGTCTAGACCCGTTGTTGGTTGACCAGGAATCGCTCTTTGATCTGAAAGAAAGGAGGTTTGGTTTGAATGTCGTTTCTCGATCCAGTTAAAAGTCGTGTCGATATTGGGCCACCGTTTTCTGGGTATTATACAGTACTCAGCAGAACATTAGTGTCTTGTTTTACACGGATATAGTACTACACAATGGATGGAGGTTTCGAACCCTGGACCTGTTGCTCTAAAGTCATGTACCAGTCTACCATCTAGGACTGGGTCATGTGGACCCCCCCCCCCCCCCTGCTTTTTGTGCATGGTCAAATGGTTGCTCACCCACAGGAGTACTGACTGAGACCGATTAGATAATCAAATCTGTCGAGGCGACGGTTCTAAAATGCCCATAATTGACGTTCAAAAACATTATTAGGCGTAAAATAAAAATTGCCGTGTTGCCACTAGCATGCCGAAGACGGGCGAGGGTTGGTAGTTTGGAAAAATCTTTCATTTTTCAATCAGTTTTTCTTTCTTGCAAGATGGGTATAAAAGGTAAAATCGCACTAAACTTAGATAGATGCCCGAAACAGACATGCAATGACGTTAAAACGATTTGGAAGCTACAGAGAGTGAGTTTAAATATTGTTAGTTACGGGTAGTTTTAGAGGCTGTACGTCTTACTCCTTTGAAAAACAAAATAGTGAAAAATATTATGGGTCGGAGATAGCTTGATTTGAATTCATTAGTTCCACTATGACGTCATAGAACATAGAATATTTGGGTTTTGTTTTCAGTAAACGAGAACAAATGCATGGATCAGCAGACAAAGAATTAAAAAGACCTAGAAGAACTTCTATACGCTCCCTTTAACAATGTTTCATTAATAAGAAACTATAAAAAGCTCGGCCACGTGATTATTTGACATCGAAACTTCGAAAGAATTAACGGTCAGATGTGAAAGCTGTGACCATGTCGTGTTTTGTCGCACCCGGTTTTCCGGGCCAGTATTATAGTTTCGTCTACATTTTTAAAGTTTGGATATAGCTTATTAATAATCCATGCATAGAAAAAGGATATTCTCATTTGTTAATACACATAAAACATTGTCAAAATGCTCTATTTCACGAAACATGCATGTACAATAAGGTGTAAAACACGACTAGGACTACGGATCACTACCGTACGGCTATGACATTTTCTACAGTAAAAAGATCCAGTCAGGGTGGTTTTATAGAGTTTGAATTCATAATTATGGTATCAACTATCTTACGATTACTAGTATTTTGATCAATTTGCCGTGATGGAAGTCAATTCCTTGTCCGGTAGGCAAGGGCACGACAGGAACGGCACGGCCAAAGCTTTCATTACTGACCAACACGGAGTCACACGAATAGAACAATCCTCGCCAAAAGTAGAGGAAGTTATGCTAAATATAGAATAATTAATGTTACGTAGCAAAAAAAATGAAATGCCCTCCCTGAAACTATTAAACCAAGCTAAAACTGATATTCACACTGAACGCAACTTTTGGGAACTTCATTCTTTTATCGATTACAGTAAATATCTGCAATTATAGTTGATTTTTCTGGAGTTCAGAAAAATCCAAACAGTTAGCAGTTCAGCCCTTGAAACCATTGACTGCTTTCCTCTTAAAATGTTGAGAGCCGGTCAGCAAGAAGATATTTATATTTTTTAATGGCATTTAAAACTCGTTACTGCTATGTAGGCGCGAAAAGTCAGAGTCGGTCGGGTTAGTGGAAACACAGCTTTTTTATTTACACCTTTGTAAAAAAAGAAGGAATGAAATAACAAACCAAACGCATTTTTGTTAAAGTACAACGGTAACACTATTTTTCTTACAATTTTATTCACAATAACTTGCAGCTATGATGTGGTTTTCCCTCTTGTAATTTGTTTAATATAGCCATTACTCAGTAAAGTGGTGAACCCCGATATAGGCTCCATTTGAAATCTCACAAGTTTGCCATCTCTCTGATATGTATAATCCGATGTCTCTGGCGTGCCGAATGATCACTAAAAGATCTCCCACAGATCTCACAACTGTAAGGTTTCTCTCCAGTATGGATTCTAAGGTGTCTATATAAATTTGACGGCGTAACAAATTGTTTTCCACAATATTTACATTGAGTCTCTGACAACCATCTGTTACCTGCAAAAAGTATATGCTATAAATAGAAATATTTCAAATGAAATGCCACCATACTCCCATTCAGCGAAACGTATTATCAGTAATTTGCAAAGGTATCCTATATTAAAAACAAAAACAAGACAACTAATTCATGTAATTTTATTTACACGATTTCCTTGTTAATAAAACAACCTTCCCGAATGTGGAAAATACTTATGATAAAGTCAATGCAGCATTGAGCTGAACAGACTGGTTTTGATCCCTACCCAGTCGAATACTGAAAAGCATGCTGCCTTTAACCAAAGGATTCAAACATGGAACTTGAAATGTGTTCTATACACAATCTTATGTCAATTGTTCCGCACTGTTTCGGATCTGGGTAAGTTAGAAACGATAGTGTCGATTCTCTCCACAGCACAGCTGCATAAATATACAAAAGCCACAGCTCCTCTCTGGTATGAATTTTCTCATTATTTCCATTGTGTATATATGCTAGACGAAACGACTCTTGTTATATATGAGAGGTCACTGAGAACACCTGATTTATTATCTAAACGTTTGTGTTCATGTTTTTAAAAGGGTGTTCGAACGATACGTCACCAGATGATATTTCAGTCCTTTGTTATAAACGTTTTCCAGATCCGTCACACAAGAGTCACTCCTTCTACCTTATCAAACTCTTATAGTATTTCTAGCTGATCAATATTCACGTTTTCTGATGAAAACAGGAATAGCATATTTTGTTATCTTACAATTGGATTCTTGTGGATTTACGTTACTTAGGCATGTTAGAATGGTGTTATTTCAGTCCTTCTTTCTGCTTGTAACGTTTCCCACATCTTTGACATAACCATGGTTTCTCTCCAGTATGTGTGATCACGTGTCTGATCATGTGATATTTACGTTCTGTCATTTTCCCACAGTAGCTACAGCAAAAAACAGCACATGTAACTCCATTTATCTTGGTCGTCATCGCAGCTAAAATATACGGACATGCTGAAATGAGCCGCCTCGTGGGAAAACCAACAATGTAGAGGAAAGGTACTATCCGTGTAGAGAAAACAAAGGCGATGATCAGCTTCGCAGTAAGCTGATCTGCGCCTTTGTTTTCGCCTATGCAGATTGTTGGATTTCCCATGCGGCGGCTCAAATGTTAGCAGAGCAATAAAATCAGTATGGTATAAAATATCAACAAAATCTTCGACAATTAATATGTAACATTTTGTCACGTAGTATACTTGAAAATCAATAATGAGGTCCTTGTAAGGAAGACAAATGACTTTTCTCCCCATATCCCTAAAATGTTTTTTCTCAGATCTCTTCTTAATGAACCCCATAAAAGTACACTTGCTCCCCACATCACTAAAAATAAATTGCCCTTCTCCCCAGACATCCCTAAAAGCCCTGTTAGGGCCCGAAATATCTACGCTATTAACAAGACATCATTTAAATAGTAAACACAGAACTGCTTTTAAACATTATTGTTTTTGTTGTTAAAGCATCATCAGGGAGACGATAGTGAACAGGATCTACGACTAAAAGGTAAACAATCTGGAAATAGTCTAATCAGGATAACATGTCCAGCTGTCTAAGTAATGGTGCTCAGGTTAAGTCGTGTAGAATCCTTGACATATCACAGTATGGATGAAGGTACACGACTAAACTGCAGCACCTTTACTCAGCCGTCTACTGTGATGTGACAAGGTTTCTACACGGCTAAATCTTAGCACCTTTACCAAGACGTCTTAAAACATTCCTCATACTGTGATAAGAAGGATTCTACACGACTAAACTGCAACACCTTTACTATATACTTCTACAAACATTCATCATACTATGATATATTAAGGGTTCTACACGACTACATTGAAGCACCTTTACTCAGACGTCTCTAAACATTCCTTATACTGTGATATGTCAATGATACTACACGACTAAACCGCAACACCTTTACTCAGACGTCTCTAAACATTCTTTATCCTGTTATATGTCAATGATACTAAACCGTAACACCTTTACGCAGATGTCTACAAACATTCCTCATATTGTGATAAGTCAAGGATTCCACACGACTTAACCGCAACACCTTTGCACAGTCAAGGATTCTACACAATTAAACAGCAACACCTTTATACAGACGTCTACAAACATTCCTCATACTGTGATAAGTCAAGGATTCTACACGACTAAACCTCTTCCCACAGCGGGTACACGCCCAGGGTCTCTCTCCAGTATGAATTCTTATGTGTCTGATCACGTGTTCTTTGCGTTCGAAAACCCTTTCACAGAATGTGCATCTGAATACGGTAAATGCAATACCGTCTCTTTCACCAGATATAATATCTGAAATAAAAAGAATAAATCATCAAATCGACACTGAGACCAGTTAATGATAATACTAGTAAGAAATATATAACCTTTTTAGTTGTGGAATATGTTCCCATTATGCACTTAAACTCACATCACGAAAACTTGCCCATGGAATATACAAAGATTTTCAAAGTTGTAAAAAAAGAAAACGAATCTTTGCTCAAAACAGATTGTGGGCACACGTTAGAACCGCCTCTCCGGCCGAGGGTATAAGGGAATATATATTTTCACGGACATGTTTTCCTGGTGACAACGCGGGCTTAGGGAAACAATAGCCTTAATAAGTAGAAATAGAAGGTCAAAGAATTTAGATTCCACAATCTTATTCATCAACGACTACAAAAGAAGAAGAACACATCATGTATATCTTTATAATAAAGAAGTTTTCTTGTACAAGTGATATTTGATTAACGCGTGTCCTGCCACTGTATCGTATCCTGCCACAGTAACCCAGAAGTCTTGTCTTTATCAAACTGCTTTATCCTTATATTCGTACCCACATCTAAGCAGGTTTTAACAGGCTTTACACTGTTCAACTTAAAGTATATATTGGTTAACAGAACATCCGTATTGATGAATTCATCGCATATTTTGCAAAGCAAGAATCTCTTAGGGAGATGGAGAGTTGTTGTGTCTCACTGATATTTATCTTTGAAATGGGTCATCCGATGGATTTTCAAATTATCTTTTCTAGCAAATCCACGAAAACAAATATCACAACTGTAAGGTTTCTCTCCAGTATGGGTTCTCTCATGTCTCGCTAACAGTGATGGCGCCGCAAATATTTGAGTACAATAGCGACACTTGTGAGTCCCGGGACAGTCAATGGCAGAAAGCAGGTTAGTGGGCAGATCTGAAAAACACAAAAAGAGATACTGTTACCAAGATATAATGTGGATGAAATTACAAAATTAAATATGGAAGCCAATATCACTTTAAATCATATACTCGTAGATATGTTCGGCGCAAAGTAGGAATCGGTTCATTGCTGGAATTGCACCTGCGCATAGTAGGAATTCTTACTGTGTCCGCCAATTCTAGAATTGTATCGGACAATTCTAGAATTGAAAAAGGGATTATATGATTATTAATTTTAAGGGATTATATGAGTTGATATAGCCTGTGCGCAAAGTAGGAATCGATTTGGACAAAGTAGGAAATTTTAGAATTGAACCGATGAAAGCTGGACAATTTCGGAATTGAAAAGATTCTATGTTGGCGATCAGTTGCGTAACCGACGTCTAGCCGTTCTTTGAATTTATGTAGTTGACTGTACGCTGAATTTTTATATTACTTGACGCTATTCATGCTGGTTATTTAGCTACATAACCGAGGCAAACATTTTTCTTTCAGTTCATATTTCATATTTTAATATCCTGCACACCTGGGTTCTGTTTATAAGCCAACATCAATGTGTATTATTGAACTTTTTATTAACGTCATGCGGACCTTGCGCTTTTAGGGCAGTGTGACATTTCCGCTAGATTCACGAATAACTTGCCGAAAAGCGCATAACCGTTATAACTCTTTTCCGTGCATTTTATACCATTGGCAGATTGATGAACTTCACATACTTATAATTTTCAAATGAATTTCTGAAGGTTATCGGGCCTCATTTAGTGATTCAAGTTTTTGCAAATTTTACATTTACGCGTGTTTTGCGCGTTGTGACATCGTCGCTAGATTTCGCACTGCAATAAAAATAGTATACTTATTCAAACCTCAACAAAGCTTTTTACTATCGATTTCGATAACCAGACTGTGATTTTATTCAACATGAGAAGGATCAAGAATAGGAAAACAACTGTCACGGAAGAATACCAATGGCCAAATGATAAATAAAATAAATAAACAATTAAATCAAAATGCAAACGATAATAAAATATATGGAAATATCAGGGATCAAGCTTGATTTTCCTTTCTCCATTATTCGCTAAGTCCCGATGGGAATGTTGAAAATTGACGACATAGTCCGAGGTTTGCAGCACTCCCAAAGAGATCTTCGTTACGGTTTATTTAACCGCGATTTGATATTTAAAGAAATAGATCATTTGGCAACTTTTTTCTTTCAGTTTAGTTTTATTCTCAACACTTGTAGACGTATATGTATTTGTTCGTCAGAGCTTTTTAAATTGACTCGAAATTCGCCGTTGAGATGTCCTCATGCCAATGTTTATCGAGGCAAGCCTGCAGATAAATTCAACCTGGTTTAAAAACACACACACAACATCTGAGATGTTTGAAATATCGCGGTATAATATTGCCCAGTACAATACAGTTATAATCAGGGGTACGGGTAAAATAATAAGTGAAAGCTTTCATTAGTATATATTTAGCCTTTGTTTGTAAAATATCACACTAGTTTCAATACAAGACACACTAGCATATGCTACGAAAATGAATCAGTGAATATGTTTTCCTAACAGGGGGACAGGTGTTGGTAAATCAGGCCCGAGGTTATAAATCTTTTTGCATGCTCAGCATAGCCGACAAAATTTATCCTGCCCATAAATGTTAAAATGCCTACAATTGTTTGCATTTCAACATTTTATGAGCAGGATAAATTATAGGATTTGGAGTTGTAAACCTTTCATTTCAATTATATTTTGGCTATTTCAGTATTTATAAGGATTTGAAATTTCAAGTTCAATTGAGTTGAGCATGAAAAAAGTTTTAAATCCTCGGGACCTGTAGTCATTCGAGAAACAACAGCAGGACTTTTCTGTCTCCTCATATGCCAAATGAAGTTCTAGTAAAATTGGAATAATTTTACTTCACCGTTCATTTCTCTTTATTGAAATGTATTCTATGGTGACTTTGCAGGTTATCTTTTCTAGCAAATCGACGCAAATTGGAATAATTTTAATTCACCGTTTATTTATCTTTATTGAAATGTACTTTATGGTGACTTTGCAGGTTATCTTTTCTAGCAAATCACGAAAACATATTTCACAACTGTAAGGCCTCTCTCCAGTATGAATTCTCTCATGCCTCATAACCAGATATGGGGTAGAGAACGTTTGAGGACAGTAGCGGCATTTCCGATATCCAAGAGGGCCAATGGCAGTCTGCAGGGTGTAAGGGGGAAATTCTGAAAATATAGAAATGGAAGCACTGTTAGAAAAGAAAACTCTGTAGAAAAATCTAAAATACTGTAGAAAATCTATAATACTGTAAATATCAGTTAATTTATCTCATGTACTTTGTTTCCGAATTTAAAATTCATAAATCGTTTTTATTATAGTTAGATTTTACAAACCAAGTGGCTCCAGATTGAGCTCAGCATAGAATAAGTAAATCCATGCAAATAACACAAGACTTCGGTAAAGGGTGATACGATACCAATGACCAAATAAAACTTGAAGCATATATGCCGGAGTGATTTGGCAGCATATCTTGTAAGTTGTCGGCAATCGGTTTGAGCTTCCACAATCTTTCGGACGTAACTTCGAACCGAGGCTCTGTCTTCGTGGCCTTAGTCGTTGAGTGGGTAGCAAAACACGAAATCAATAAACAAACCAAATATTAATTAATAAAAATTAAAACTGAGATCCTTTAAGAGCAGTGAACACATTAATGAGAAAGGGGATGAGCCATACCGCGGTTTCGACTATTAAAGTCTCATCAGTGACCCTTTAGGTTTGGCAACATGGAGCCAAAGAGAATTACTGAAATTTTGCATTTTTAACAGGATAGTCGATACAAAGACTAGTATTATCTAAATGGGACCAAATATGTTAAATATTGGTTAGAAAATCTTAACCGATAATAAAATTCTGATTTCTCAGAATATCCTCGCTGACCTCAAAGGACCGTAAAGAAAATATAACCCGCACTATGGATGATGTACGGGGAGACTTTTTAGGGCCGCCACACGGACTTTTAAGGGCCGCCACACATAGCAAATAAAAATTAAAACTGAGATCCTTTAAGAGCAGTGAACACATTGAGAAAGGGGATGAAACCCACTTTATTATATTTTATTTACTTTTATACATGAACATGCACGTATAAAAATGAAACTGAAGAAATACTGATTATCAAGTTCATTTTTCAAGTTCATTATTATCTTGCTTCGAGGCACAGAATAGACAAAAGTTAGAACAGGCACTTAACTTGATACCATTTGCACTTGGTTGGCAACACTTGTGCTTATACAATGCACCTTGTGTTTCTGTTTCGCATGCATGTCAGATGCTATTTCAGTGATGGTGCTAGAATTTAGTTGAATGTTTTATTTATCCTTATTGAAAAGCGTCATTTGATGAATTCTCAAGCCGTCCTTTCTAGCTAACAGATGTCACATTTGTAAGGTTTCTCTTCAGTATAAATTCTCCCATGAATTGAGTCGCAAATATTTGAGGACAGAAGCGACACTTGCGAATCCCATGATGTGTGTCAGTAGCAGTAACCTGCTGGTCTGAAAACATAAAACATACTGTGAGAATATTGTTATGTAGTTTTCAGCATTAAAAATTATAATAATGAAAAAGATTATTATCAATGATAAATCCATGTATAAGTATTCTAATAAGAAATTCGCATCATAATGAGGTAGGTTTCAGGTTCTATTGGTTCAGATACAGTTTTTGATTGAATTTGGATGGAAATAGAAAAATAAAAATAGGCAATGATCAGGAAATGAGAAAGATAAAAATATGCAATGATCAGGAAATGGCACAATCAGATTGTAAGGGAACTGCCTGAAAAATATAAATCATATCTGTGAGTATTCTCGGATATAACATACAGTTTATATGTTTCCGAGGAGGATCTTAATAAACAGATGGGCTGTGAGAAACAGATGGACTGCATTTGACTTAAGACAATGTTGCTCTCGACATGATTGACAAACTGAGTACTAATTGATAGCCAACTCTTGGATAGAATTTCTGCAAGATGGAGGCAACCACCCGACATGAGCATAGCTTTTGATTGGGACGTTCAGCAACAAGACTGACTAAGAAACAATTAAATAATAATTTATTTATTTACCTCTGATCTATTTTGCCACACGACCTGCAAACTTTATTTTTACGTAATTTGTAAACAAACAAATGCCATTTTACCATCCATAAATATATACACAAAACGGGGAACTTTTATGTAAATAAAAATAATTGTTAGATCCTTTGGAAGCAGTAAAACATTCAAAGCGAGAAGATGGGCCATTAAGCCAGCAATACTTGTAATAAATTCACTTTGCAAGATTTAAGGGTGCAATTTTTAAAACGGACCTGTACTTAGTCTAGGAACGTAAGGTTATTGGTCTGAAGTCGATAGATCCGATCCAGATCTTTGATCGCGTGCATTCCAAGCTCATTTTATCTGTACAAATGATTTTCCACTTTATGAGGTTTCTCTTCAACATGTAATTTCAAATGTCTTTTGAGCATTTGTTTGGCCTGAAAATACTTTCCACAAAGGCCACAGCAGTAAGTTTTATCTTCGTCTTCGATGTTTACTTTGAGAGTCTCTACACTGTATGCATGCACTTTGAGATGTCTGTTTAAATTAGATCGACGGGTATATGATTTCCCGCAATTCTCACAAATATAAGGGTTTTCTCCTTTATGTACTCTAGTATGACGATCAAGATCAGTTTTACTGCTATACATTCTGCCACAGATATCACACCAGTAAGGTTTTTCTCCAGTATGGTTCATGAAATGTAGGTCACGTGTTGATTTCTGGTTGAATGACTTCCCACAAGTCTCACAGCTGTACGGTTTCTCTTTAGCCGGTTCATCATCATCTGAAAAATTACATGGCCCGGAATAAAGAGGTTAATTCATTGTGTAAATAAAGTCCAGTGTCCTTAATATTAAAGCATTCGCCCCACTAATGTTTCGTCCCTCATTTTTGGGAATATGGTTGCGAAAATTAAAAAATCTTCTCACATAAACATTAACTTCTAATACAAAATCCTGATTTGTATTAGAAGTATATGCTTATGTGAAGAGATTTTTAATGTTTGCCATCGGTGACACAATCGGAACAAAAAAAAACTCATATTGATAAAATTGTTATTAAAGATAAACACAATTTCTGCATTCCAGTCAGATTTGAGCCATGGCATCAGGAAAACATGTCCATACAGTATATACCCCCTTATACCCCACTTTTATATACCAAAACTGGGGTATACAGGAGTATACCTATTTTGTTCCAAAACATAGATTGTGGATACTCTTTAGAACCGCCTGCTGAAAAAGTGTCTGTATATTGCATGGGCAAGTTTTCTTAATGTCACTAAGGCAATTTTTTTTATTTTTCATAGGTGTATAACAATACGGGAAACTACTTATTGGCGATATTTGGTTTAAACGATTTTTATTCATACGCAATTCTACACATAAAATATAATAATAATCTTTATTTCAAGTCGCATCATATTTCAACAACCAAAACAAGCTCTGTAGAGCTTTTAGGAAAACATGTCCGTGAAATGTATACCCCCTCAACACCCCACATTTATATAGCAAAAAAGGGGTATGCAAGGGTTTACCTAGTTTTCTTATTTTTGTTCCAAAACATAGGTTGTGGGTACTCGTAAGAACTGCCTCGCCGAGGCGGTTCTAACGTGTACCCACAATCTATGTTTTGAGCAAAAATAAGAAAAATATATAAAAAATTCAAAAACAATTTTTATTTTTTTTACAGCTGAAAAACTAATCTGTATATTGCATGGGCAAGTTTTCGTAATGAATGTCTCCGTTTAACGTGTCTGAGTCTATTTAACTAGAATACACTGTCCCTCATAACTTGAGCTCATGTGTAACTCTATGTCTCTCAAGATGATGTTTCAATTTAAACGTTTTCCCACAGGTCTCACATCTGTAAGGTCTCTCTCCAGTATGTACCCTCTCATGACAAATCAAAACGGAGGGCTTGAGGAAAACCCTTGCACAAAGCTGACAAGAATAAAGTTTCCTTCCATATTGATCAATGTAAGGTGTTCTACCTGAAAAAAAAAAAAAAAAAAAAAAAAAACAACAACATGTACGGTAACTAAGTGAATAGAGGAAGGCACAAGTACGATGTAGGCAATGATCAGGAAATAGCGCAATCAGAATAAAATATCCACTCCATCATCATGGAAACATCTCTGTGTGGAATATAACCCCTTCAAACCTATACGTATATAGTAAAATTGAGGTTTGACGGGGTCAAGAGAAAAAAAAGCAATAATTGATGTAATTATGTAATGCTAAATTCTAACAAAAATCAATATAATAAAGCATTATTTTATGATAGGCGAGGTAAATACTTGTAAAATTACAATTTAGTTCATAAATAGATATTTAATATGTAATTAAAATAGATTCCCAAGTAATCATGGAGAAGTTTCCGTAATGATAAACAGAGGTGGGAAAAAACTAAATTGACACTTAGAAAGCGTATCGTCAGGAATAAATAAAGATGAAGAACAAATGTCATTCTTGAATGTTCTAAAAAATGAGCATGGCTATTGGAGTGAAATAAAAGAAATATTCCAACAACACATATAAACCACGATTGCATTTACATGTTATAATACAAAAAATACAAATAAATCTGATGCATTCCTCTGATGAATTATAGATTTGTGTGTACAAGATTGCAGTTCATGGAGGTGAATTTTGATCAAGTTACGTACCATTCGTTTTAATATAAATATGTGTAATATTTGAAGCAACGCTGTTTATAACAAACGCTACATCAAAGATCAAGTTCTACACGTATGATAAGTGTATCTAAACGAGCCTTTAAGTTTATTTTTACTGCAGGGCTGTATATAAATAGAGGATCTTACACGATTGGTCATTTCATATGAAATTTGGTAAACAAACCTTTGGCGAGTTTAATAAATTTCATATGAAATTACCACGAGTGTAAGATTCGTTTCATCATATGATTTCTTAAATACGATTTTATCGCCTTTAAAGTAGACATATTTCCAATGTTACGGACGTCATCCATGACGTTACGTTATCCAGCAAAAGTCTTTTAAGATACACGTGTGGTCATAACACTTTCATTACATGACGTTATCCACTTGAAAACAGCGACGTCATATGATAAAAGTTATTTTCTCACAAATAAGTAGAGGGTGAGATTAGGTACCTGTAAAACCGGTTTAAGCCCGCCAGTAATTTTATATTACTGATCGTTCCAAGGCGATACTTCTGTGGTGGTTCTTATTGTTTTATGTCTTGGTGTTTAAATATTTTTGTGCTGTTGGCGCCTTGTGTATGTTATCATAGTTTAGTTAAGTTTAGGTAACTGAGTGGCCACCTATTGGGAAAATAGCTGCACATTCGGCTTACGAAATGTTTTCATGGTATAAGTACCTTATTGTTAGTTTGTTTTTTCCCCACCTCGGTTTTTGGAGTGGGAATCTTTTTCTGATTGTGCCTTTTCCTCATCGTTGCCTAACTGTACCTTCTCACACGAGTGGTCATTTCATATGAAATTTATTAAACGAGCCTTTGGCGAGTTTAATAAATTTCATATGAAATGACCACGAGTGTAAGATTCGTTTTATCATATGACTTTTAAAATAGGATTTAATCCTCTTCGAAGTGGACATATTTTCAATAAGAATTTACATTGTTGTTACGGACGTCGTCAATGGCGTTACATATTCTCGCTAAAGAGTTAATACACGTGCGGTCATACGGTTTTTATGACATGTCGTTATCCATTGGAAAACAGCGACATCATATGATAAAGCCAATTATGTCTTACAAATAAATATTATTGCATCTCACAGCAAAACATTCAAGTATGCCCGAACGCAGCTTGATTAAAAATAACTGCAATAATGACTACAAATCTTACAGAAGAAATTTTATAACATTGTTTTGTCAACTTTCACGTCATATCTGTCGTTAAAACAAGTGTTGATATGATTTAAGCCGCGTCATGAGAAAACCGGATTTTTGCCTATGCCAAAAACAGAAGCGCAGATCAGCTTCGCAGTAACTGCGAAGCTGATCAGCGCCTTTGTTATCGCTACTTGGATAGTACATTTTCTATTAGTTCAAGCTTCTAGCCATCTATTGTGACTTCAAAGGCCGGTTTGGTTCAGACTTGGTCGGAAACCCCGAAGACCGGTTTTCTCACGTCGCGGCTCAATCTTAAGAGTCATATTGCTTCCTGTTGTAACATTTTGCTTTGTTTCAATTGCCAGCATTAAGATGTGTCAGTTGATGAGAGGTCAAGTTTCCTTTGGTTCTAAAATTCTTTCCACATGTGTCACACTTGAAAGGCTTCTCTCCAGTATGGACTCTCACATGCTGAATCATATTTCCTTTTTCGGAAAATGATTTGCCACATATCTCACAACTGTAAGGTTTCTCTCCAGTATGACGTCTAATATGGCGAATAAGATCCGATGGAGACCCAACTTTCCTTGGACAATGAGGACACAGATGACCTAAACTTCTGGATGGTGTCTTGGAAGCATGCGAGTCTAAAATATACAAGATCAAAAAATCAGAGAAAGATTAAAAGGAATTTTGCCCATGCAATAAAGGGAGATTTTTTTAGCTTTCAAAAATGATATTTTTTTTTTAGTTAAAATTTGATATTTTTCTTATTTTGCTAAAAACATAGATAGTGGGTTCACGTTAGAACCGCCTCGGTGCCACAATCTATGTTTTGGTTAAAAAATAATAACAAATATGTATTCCTGTATAACAGTTTTACTATACTCAAAGCCAAAAGTAACTTTACACTGTTTTTGTAGATAGCTTTTTCGAGTAAAGATGTGTAATATTTATAAAATGTTTGGTATGTATTGAAGTCCGATCAATAACACATTAGGCAGGCAGAGTTTTAAGGATTTTTAATGACAAAATGATGCCACACGCCCCTAGAAAACATGTAAGGGGTCAAAATAAAGTTTTTCCAAATCACATCACTTTTTATGTGTTACTGTAGTTTTATCAATTAACAATTGTAAAGTTTGAAGACAGAATCTTTAAAAGATGTTATTGTATTGCTTATATAAGTTCAAATTAACTAGAATATTCCTGATCGAACAACAAACTAGAGTGATGTTTTAAGGTCCAAGGCCCAATTTGCGACATTAACAATGGTTTCAATGAAAAATTCCATTACAAATTGTTTGTCTGTTTTCTTTCGAACCGATGGGATTTGTTTCACCAGCCAATGTTGCCACACATTTCAATTGAGGCCCAAACGATTTTCAATACAAACACGCTCGATACGATTAAAGGAAACACTTTCAGAAATGGTTAAAGTTTACTATTGGTTTATTTCAAAGGGAGTTAATTTCGTTGCAAAGCAATTTTAACAGCCTGCAAAAACCTAACCAAATGTCGGGCAGTATTTTTGTAGGACAATAAGTCTTCCTTGGCACTGTGTGTTCTTATCTTCTGTATACCTTTGATTTGGTGGGAAAATGCCAATTTTGTGCTTTTAATAAAAGCACATATAACTTGCACGTGGATGAAGTTACATCGACCGCTTTACGTGCATTATGCTCGGACACGTGGTGGAAATTCACTCCAATAGATGCTTTGTTACAATCAAAAACGAATAAAAATATATTTAGAATAGAAAAGTGTAAAGTTACTTTTTGTGTTGAGTATATATAAAATTGTGGTTCAAGGGGGTACACTTTTCATGGACATGTTTTCCTGGTGATTTTGAACTGAAAGTATGCGAGTTTGAAATAAACAAGATTATGTGAGTTTGAAATAAACAAGATCATGTGAGTTTGAAATAAACAAGATTATGTGAGTTTGAAATAAACAAGATTAAAGTTTGAAATAAACAAGATTAAAAATCACATCTTTTAGTTAAAATTTGATATTTTTCTTATTTTTCTTATTTTTGCTCAAAACATAGATTGTGAGTTTGAAATAAACAAGATTATGTGAGTTTGAAATAAACAAGATTAAAGTTTGAAATAAACAAGATTAAAAATCACATCTTTTAGTTAAAATTTGATATTTTTCTTATTTTTGCTCAAAACATAGATTGTGGGTTCACGTTAGGACCGCATCGGCGCCACAATCTATGTTTTGGATAAAAAATAAGAAGAAATATGTATTCCTGTATAACAGTTTTACTATATAAAATTGGGGTTCAAGGGGGTATACGTTTCATGGACATGTTTTCCTGGTGATTTTGAACTGAAAGTATGCGAGTTTGAAATAAACAAGATTATGTGAGTTTGAAATAAACAAGATTATGTGAGTTTGAAATAAACAAGATTAAAGTTTGAAATAAACAAGATTAAAAATCTCATCTTTTAGTTAAAATTTGATATTTTTCTTATTTTTCTTATTTTTGCTCAAAACATAGATTGTGAGTTTGAAATAAACAAGATTATGTGAGTTTGAAATAAACAAGATTAAAGTTTGAAATAAACAAGATTAAAAATCACATCTTTTAGTTAAAATTTGATATTTTTCTTATTTTTGCTCAAAACATAGATTGTGGGTTCACGTTAGGACCGCATCGGCGCCACAATCTATGTTTTGGATAAAAAATAAGAAGAAATATGTATTCCTGTATAACAGTTTTACTATATAAAATTGGGGTTCAAGGGGGTATACGTTTCATGGACATGTTTTCCTGGTGATTTGGAACTGAAAGTATATGAGTTTGATATAAACAAGATTAAAAATCACACCAAAATCAAAAGGGTCCATAACTCAAAACCTCGCTCTCTCGTGGCAAATGCAAAGATAAAGTTTCATCACGAAAACATGTCCGTGTAATGTACACCCCCTTGAACCCCACTTTTATATAGCAAAACTGGGGTATGCAAGGGTATACCTATTTTTCTTATTTTTGTTCCAAAACATAGATTGTGGGTACTCGTTAGAACCGCCTCGCCGAGGCGGTTCTAACGTGTACCCACAATCTATGTTTTGAGCAAAAATAAGAAAAATATCAAAAATTTTCAGCTGAAAATTTCCAATTTTTAAAGCTCATAAAATCTCTGTTTATTGTATGGGCAAGTTTTCGTAATGGCTGAAAAACTTTCAAATAAAAGGAAGAAGCGGCATGTTTCCTTTCTATATTAATCAATTTTAGCAGCCCTGTCTGAGATAAAAAAAAAAAAAAAGATCAAATCTAGTTCATGAAGTTATCAATCGATGATAAATTCCATTTACTAAAAAGATGAGTGATATTAACTGAACAAGATGAATTTATGATGCACATGCAGATGTTTACAAAGATTAAATAAAGAATCCAACAATTACATCAGGACAACATGACCGTGAAATGTGTACCCCATCATGTGGTTTACAGGGGTATGTCTATTTTTCTTATTTTTGATCCAAAACATTGTGGGAACTCGTTAGAACAGCCTTGCTGAGGCGGTTTTAACGTGTACCCACAATCAATGTTTTGAGCAAATATATTAAAATATCATTTTTTTTCAGACGAGATTTACAAGCTTTACAGCTGAAAAAAAACCCATATATTGCAAGGGCAAGTTTTCGTAATGAAACGTAAGACAAAGTGGCAAATAATAATACACACGAGCAAGTCGGATTAAATACTTTTTCTGATGACATTAAGATGATTGCGAGTCAAAAATATAATATCTCTTGAACTTTAAAGAGATGTTTTCGCTTATTATTTTCTTCATGAGGTGAATTGTCTTTATAGACGTGTCTTTAATATGACATGTAAGACAACAACAGTCAATGATATTAACTTCAGGTTAGTATTTACTGCAATTATCTCTTATAACAAATTAGAACGTTTTGAGTTTTATTGATTAACTTTACCAAATGGGTTCAATGTTTGTGTAAGCGCACAATTTTTCACAACCAATTTAAAATCAAATCATTGATAAGTGTCACTTCAAAGACTTATTGTGGTACAGAAATTGACGTTCAACGTGCAACTATTAACATGTACATATATAACTTGATGAACCTTCCGAATTTCAATTTTATTATTATTGTTATTGCAAAAGATTTCACACGTGAACATCTAAAGAGAACCAAATTCGTTATGACAATATTCAAGTCAATTACTATGTAAATGTTTGTATATTTCCACATTTTACTGAGTCATAAAGTACCAATTAACATTATAATATCCATGTTTCCCATGTCTCATTTTTGGTTCACAGCACAATTAGTAGATGAGCCCATTTTAACAGTCAACACAACAGAACTGTTACGTTAAAATGGGCCGCGACGAGAGAAAACCGGTCTTCGGAGTTTCCGACCCGGTCCAACACAAACCGGCCTGTACAGTCACAGAAAATACTAGAAGCTTAAAATTTTGGATTTAAGAAGAAGAATGATTGTACTATCTATGTAGGGAAAACAAAGGCGCTGATCAGCTGGGCAGTTACTGCACGGCTGATCTGCGTCTTTGTTTTCGCATATGCAGATTGTTTGTTTTCTCACACGAAGTCTCAAATAAGGTATTCATTCTTTAGTATTTGTATGCGTATTCACTGGTTCATTTTGAATTCCATTTGTAGGATTAACTTGTTTCCACAATATAACCAACAAAGTAAAACAACACAGATTACAACTAAACCTTCAAACATGCACGTCCATATCCCTGTTGATGCTTTTGAATCCATATATGTAAAATGTTACTTCTTTAACACTTTTTGTGCACTGTCATTTTTCAACTCTTTTATTTTATACAGATTGAATTTCATAGCATATATTCTCATAATTTGACGAATGAGTTTGCTTTTCATCATAGCATTAATTAGTAGAAATTGTCATTTGCCCGTTCTCATATGTGTAAGTTGATGAGAAGTCAAGTTCCCTTTGGTTCTAAACGACTTTCCACAAGTCAAACAACTGTACGGTTTCTCCCCAGTATGAATTCTCTCATGACAGACCAAAGCAAAGCGCTGAGGAAATATCTTCTGGCAAAACCGACACGCGTGTACTCTTCCCTTTGTCTGATAAGTCCTCACTTTGCCTGGAGAAACAAAAGGAAATAAAATGAAGATTGTTTTCTTGTAATCATATGAACATGTCTAAGAAAATCAAAATTAATGGCCAACATATGCCGTCGAACCATTTTTATTCCTTTGCACATCTTATGGTATGCAGCGCAATTGAATTTAGCCGTAGGGCTGCGAAATGATTATCTATAATACATCATATTTTAATCATATTTTTACACGCATCCGTTATAGCATTATTCATAATTCAATTACTATATATATTTCCATATTTGTAATGAGCTATAAAGACGACATAATGTTATAATATCCATGTTTATCACGCCTTTTTCACAGCACAGTAAAGAGCTGAGTCGATGCTAACAGTCAACAAAAAATATAACAGCTCAAAGTCTTAAAAGTATCAATACAAGGTATTCATTTTTAGTTATTTCTATGCGTATTCACCGGTTCGTCTTACATTTCCTTTTGTAGCAAAAAAAAAAAAAAAAGGTTATTTCAAGAGAAAACAACAAGGTAAGGCATGCATTACTTATTAAGCTTCAAACAAGTATGCCATTGTCCCTAACAGTGTTTAATGATCCACATAGTTTATTATGTAAACTTTTACTTAATATTACTTGTCTGAACTGTTGCTTTTTGAACCCGTTTAAGTAAACTAGTGCTTTTTCAGATTTCATTTCGTAAGTTAAATTATCTATTTTACTTCAGTTACACAGAAAGATCATGGAGCTTATATATGCGTTCACTTCCCTGTCTGAAACACTGACCCGGGTCTGAAACGGGACCGCAGAGGTGACAAGCAAGTGCGTAATCCACTGCAATATCCAGGTCCAATTCACTTATAGCAAATCGTTATTATCCTTCTATGGTTTGACGAATTGTTGTTCTTTACGTCGTAGCAATAGTCAGAAACAATTGTCATATGCCAGTTTTACGATGCGTAAGTTGATGCGAAGTCAAGTTCCCTTTGGTTCTAAACGATTTCCAACATATCTCACATCTGTAGGGTTTCTCTCCAGTATGTGTCCTCTCATGTCTGGCCAATAGTGATGGTGCTGAGAATACCTTCTGACAGTAGCGGCACGTGCAGCACTTCATTCTAAATTGACTCGGGATATCTGAAAATGGAAGAACAATCGGACTGGGTATAACATATTTTGATATTTTAAAGGAAGGGATTGGGCATATTGATTAATGTGCTATTTAGGGATATGAACCCTCATTAGTGACTGTCCAATGCCAGATTATTATGCTGTAATTTCTAGAACGTATATCAGGGAGTCTAACTCAAGGGCTTCTTAGGTCGAACAGGATAAAACAAGCAAAACACTATTTTGAATATGATACCCAACATATAATCTATGACGCGTACCACTGAATCATGCAAACACCACATACAATCTGTATTTGTCATAATTTATGAGTGCGTCCATCAGGAAAACATATCCGTAAAATGTATATATCCTTAAACCCCACTTTTATATAGAAAAGCTGGGGCTTGAATGGGTATTACAGTTTTTTTCTTATTTTGATCCAAAACATACATTGTAGGTACTCGATAGAAACGCCTCGGTGAGGTTCTAACGTGTCCCAGAATGTATGATTTGAGCGGAATGTTTAACATATTAAATGTTTTCTTATAAAAATGTTTAATTTTCAAAGCTCTACAAATCTCTGTATATTGCTTGGGCGGTAAGATAGAACGCAAGCTGAACTTGCACATGATTTTAGGATTTTGCTTTTTCATGATACGTAAGCGTGATGAATGTCAACGGAATTTAGCTCTAACATCCTTATGAGTAAACTGTAGTTTCTTTTTTATTTCCTTTTGCCGCAAATGTTCACCAACAAATCTCAAAACTATGAGGTTTCTCTCAAATAGTGTTGCTATCATGCCTATTCAATAGTGATGGTGCTGCAAACATCTTTTGACAGTAACTGCACGTACTGCACTTCATTCGAAACTGAGAAGTGGTGTCTCAAACTTACCCCTCTCAAATATACTACTTATGAACCGCGACGCAAGAAGACCAGTCATCGGGGCTTCCGTCCAGGTCTGACAAAAACCGGCCAGTATAGTCACAGAAGTAGGCTAGAAGCTCGAAATGTCGGATTTAAATAGAAGTATGATCATGCTAACCAAGTAGTGAATACAAAGGCGCTGATCAGCTGTGCAGTTACAGGACAGCTAATATACGCTTTTGTTTTCACATAGGCAAAATTCTGCTTTACTAATGATGCGGCTTACGGTAAAGGTAAACTTCAAAGACTTTCAAATAAGTATATCCATTTTGCCAAGTGGTACAAGTTACTTTTTTGTGTGAAGGTTGTGTCAACTTTGAACAGCTAGGTACACACACTAATGGTTAAATCATAGTTGAAGCTGAAGTTATTTTGGCACCAGCGCAATATTAATATAAATTCTACTTCACAAAATGTTAGTTTACATGTACGTACAGTTAAGCTAAGGGAAAGGTAACATTAAGCGCGCTCCTGATGCACAAGGGTGTTACCTTTCGTCTTAGCACTATTGTATGCATTAATCTGAAATGTTTAGAATCACTTTTAAAGAAGTATTCACACAATTAACTCCTATGTTTATACAAACGAAATGTAACAATACAGTTTTAAAACTCCAACTATGTACATCCAAATGTTTAAACTTGTGATTTTGTAAACAATATACGTAAGCATTTGTTTTTTATCCGCATGTGTGAACTATTACTGGTTAATATTTATGTGTAATCTGATGCTTTTTCATGTTTCCTTTCTCTGCAAATGATTTTCCACAGGTATCACAACTATAAGGTTTCTCTCCAGTATGCATTCTCTCATGCCTGGCTAAGAGTGATGGTGCTGAGAATATCTTCTGACAAAATCTACACGTGCTGCACTTCATTTGAAATTGACCAGGGATGTTGTCTGAAATAAAAAAAATATGTTAATCAGATTGTTTTTATTTTAACTTTTAACACAGTGTGGCATGTAAACAACGTTTTAACCAGTGTCTAAAATCAAAGTTCGGTTTTGTGTGCATGTATACGTAATATGACACGAGAGCATGTTTCAACTGCACACAATTTCAAACATTGCTATCTTCATGTTATAGCAGATTTTATGCAGAGCTGGTGTTATGTCATGCGACAGCCCTCATTATGTAGGTCATTTTTCAGCAATATGTGGTTTCTTAAAGCGACCTCACGACCTTGAAGTTCCCGGAGAGATTTCTGGAAGACTACTGAAATATGAGCCTTCGCAGGAGAAAACAAATTGGTATTCCGTCAAGGTTTGACACAAACCAGCCTATACACTCACAAAAGCAGGCTAGAAGCTTGAAATTTCGAAATTAAGTAGTAAAGGAATTGTACTACCTGTGCAGTGAAAACAAAGGCACTGATCAGCTTTGGAGTACTGCACAGCTGATCTGCGCTTTTGGTTTCGCATACATGTATGCAGATTGTTGGTTTTCTGATGAACCGGCTCAATTGTGTTAACATTTTTATGATAAATGATCCGGATATTGTTAACATCAATAAAAAGACATATTCAAATATTTGGTCTTTTGCTGTTCTTCGTTATACAAAGAAATATTTAGTAGCATTATTATTATTCCTTAATGTGATAACGTTCATTGGTAAATATTATTTACACAAACAAGAAGCTGAAGCAATTAAGATTAACACACAAGATACAATCAGATGAGTTTTCATTAGTTTTCAAATATATACATTACGAAAACACGCCCATGCAATACACAGAAATTTTAGAGCTGTAAGAAATCATTGGGAAAACAATGTATTTTTAATAATTTTGCATAAACATGTTAGAAGTGCCTCAGCGAGGCGCTTCTAACGAGTACCCACAATGTAAGTTTTGGAGCAAAAATAAGGAAAATAGATTAACCCCTGTAAACCCCAATTTTACTATATAAAAGTGGGGTATAAGGGAGTATACATTTCACGGATATGTTTTCTTGATGGAAGTTGCACTAGGAAGTACAAAACTCCTATCATTGTTGAAGTGTATCAGCAAAGTAATGTATCCTTCAAAGGTTTGAATGTCTGGATTTATCTCTTTCAATATGAGAGCCAGTTATTCGGCAGTTTCGACCTTAATTATCTGTTCTTCAATCTCCTTATTTCTAATCTCATTTCCACTTATTGCGGCTTGAATTGTCACTGTCTGGCGAGCTTCACGTTTTCTCTGATAAAATCTTCTCAGTTTCTCTCTGTTTAATTCATTTCTATGCTTTTTATCACATTCTGACAATAGAGCAGTTGGGACATAATCTCGCCGCCTCCGCTCGCGTTCCTTCTTTAAATATGCCTCATTATCCTTTGCCTTTAAACGCTGTCGGTACGCCCGTTGTATATCAGCACGGCTTTTCCTCACTTCTGAAACACATACAACCTACGTTACCTTTTTATAATGCATACCATACATTATGATATCCGAGAAATATGTAAAAAAATCGAAACCCACATTTTGTTTAATTAAGAAAGCATTTACTTAAAAGTAAACCAACGGTTACCTTTCGTCCAAACTGTACTTGAAAATGCATAATAAATCATCTATCATGTTTTCATAGTGCTTAAAAACTCATTCAACAAAAACTGTTGATCAAAACATTATTTATGCCAAAGATGGGTCGGGGCTGTAAAACAAAACAATATGTCCTTGTTTATATTATGCCATATTATTTCCAGTGTGATAGTCTTCAACAGAATACCAACTTCAATTTGTACAAAAATAATAGTGCAACCGCAAGGGAAAACCAACAATCTGCATAAGCGAAAACAAAGTTTTTATTGCTAATCCTTACGATTTTGTGCTTTCCCAACGCGACTATAGTGCAAATCAATTCGGTTTCATCCGTTTTTTTAACCGCGTGGAACAACGGGATTATCTTTACATTGTACAGTATTGGAATATTTTTCTTCACAAAACAATTATCTACTTTATTCCGACCTTTGGAGCGATCTCGAAATTGCCATTGGAATAAAATTTCACAACCACTTTTTGGAGCAAGTTCCCATGTTTACCACTCGTGTAATTGACAAACAATATAAAAGTGTTACAATACAATACAGTTACTGCGAAGTTGATCAGAGCCGCCTTTGTATTTCGCTACACGGATAGTACAATCCAACTTGTTCTTAAATCCGACATTTCAAACTTCTGGCCTTCTTGTGCTTGTACTGCCTGATTTGTGTCAGGCCTGTTCGGACAACAAATTGTTGGTTTTCTCAAAGGCTCAATGACACTGTATAATATCAGGCATATCAGGTATTAACCCTAGTCACATCTATATGGTTCATAGTTTACAACTTAGTTAGAAACAGTGTACAGTGTGCATCTGTAAAAAGTTACACACAATCATGTTACTTGACACAAAAAATTTCAAAATAAAAATTGATGACCCAGTCAATTACTGCAGACATCTGTGTAAAAAGCACGTCTTAAAGCGCTATGCAACAAAATACGAGTACGTACAAGGTGAGTATTCTTCTTTATCGTTTCCTAGTTCACCATTCAAGTTCACTGACAGAAGGTCGTGTACACAATTTGTACATTTACACAGAGAAACCATTGATCTATCAATTGTAGTGTAAAATGACACTTTTTCTCACAATCATAATGTACCACAAGCATAAAACTATTTGTTTGTGTGAATTAACAGGTGCGCTTTCTGATTCCCTTTGGTAGCAAAAGATTTCCCACATATCTCACAACTGTAAGGTTTCTCTCCAGTATGAATTCTCTCGTGTCTGGCCAAAAGTGACGGTGCTGCAAATATCTTTTGACAGTAACGACATGGTATACACTTCAGTGTTGAGCTACGTTGATGGGATAGGATGGCTGAAAGTAGACAAACATAAATCAGCTTACCAAAGAATAAAACAAAAAAGTAGGGCTTTTTAGTCTATTTTGATACCTGTGTAGCGAGCTTCTCATATTAAATGTTAGACTATTCTTCAAACATTGATTAAAGACATTAAAATTGGGCCTAAATTTCTTCATATTTGTTGTAAGCTGTACGGTTTCAGATTGATAAATACTTCTTGAAGCAAAAGCTATATCACTGTCAGTCCTTGGTCTCTTTTGGGTATTTTAGTGAGATGGCTACCAGGACCAGCCAATAACAGGAGTCCTTAACTTAACCTCTATGTCACTGTTCCCCTTTAGGTGGAATTGTCCATAATTTACGGGAACCACAAACGAGCGCGCTTTTCATGTAAATGTTATGAGTTATTGAACAAGAAAAGCATTTTAGTCGCGTCATGGGAAAACCGGATTTTTTGTTTTCGCATATGCGAAAACAAAGACGCAGATCAGCTGTGCAGTAACTGCACAGCTGATCAGCGCCTTTGTTTTCGCTACATGGATAGTACATTTCGCCTTCTTTAATCTGAAATGATAAGCTTCTAGCCATCTTCTGTGGCTGCATAGACCGGTTTGTGTCGGACCTGGTATGAAACCCCGAAGACCTGTTTTCTCGCGTACCAGCTCATTCATCGCTGTCATCGTCCTCTTATCACATGAGAGCCGCGACGCGAGAAAACTAGTCTTATTTGGGATTTCCGACCAGGTCCGACACAAACCGGCCTGAAAAGTCTCAGGCTAGATGATAGAATGGTCGAATTTTGATAGAAGAAGGAATAACTATCCAAGTAGCGAAAACAAAGGCGCTGATTAGCTGTGCAGTTATAGGCAAAAAAATCCGGTTTTCTTATGATGCGCCTCTTGCCATTCGAAAACGCATTTATTTCTGAACGTTCTGCAAAAGTTCGGATCTCCATTTTTATAATCTTATAAAAGATATCAACAATATGTAAGAAAAATAAGCATATAAAACGAACTTTACCTGCTTTTGCAAGACATTAATGATTAGACTATACCAGTCTATCATGTTTGGGTCATGTACAAGTCAACAACTAGGAGTGGCCTGGTTGCTGTTTGAATTGTGCAAACTTAACATTTTCGATTAAATATGCACTATATCTTAAAAGAAAACGAGTATCTACATTGTAACCGATTAGCATGTGATATTGTTTATCGAAAAAACGTTCACACAGTACAACACAAACTGTCCTCCAAAATTCCTTTTATAAATATACACTACATATTAATCACTTAAAATGCCTCCCGCATGAATAATACTTAACCTTACAGATTTCTAAACTTATAACTGCACAACAACAAAACACATAAATATATCAGTGGTCAACTGCCATTTCTATTCGAGTATGAATTACGTACATTGGTTGTCTTAATAATGTTAAAAGAAAAATCAAAACATAAGCCTGCTCATATGGGTGACCTGATGCGACTTCATGCCGTCTTTTGTGGCAAAAGATTTCCCACATATCTCACAACTGTAAGGTTTCTCTCCAGTATGTATTCTCTCATGGCGCACAAGATCTGACGGATATCCAAATGTCTTTGGACAATAATGACAAGCATGTATTGTTTTTCCACGCTGGGTCTTGGAAACAAGAGCTTCTGAAACAAAAATGAATTAAACAAAATCAGCTTAATCAATTGTGTCCCGATTCCATGACCAAAAACACCATATACGTCGTACATCGGTTTTTGGAGTGAGAACTTCTTTCTGATTGCGCCATTTCCTGATCATTGCCTACTTTTACCTTTTTCGTAGAGATTGACCAGCTCTTATCCTGAGGTTATGAAAGTAAATTCATGCTCAGCTCAGCTGAGACTAAAATAAATCCTGCTCATAAATACTTTAATATCCCAAATAAATTGAAACTTCAGGTTTAGATCACCAAAGCCTGTAATTTATCCTGCTGAAAACTGTTAAAATGCCAACAATTGTTTATGAGCAGGATATATTTTAGTCTCAGCTGAGCTGAGGATGAAAAAGAGGCATTATCTAGGCAATTACATGGTATAAATTTAGGTAAATACTTTGTCGCAGTCAACAACATTACAGTGATTTTATGACAGAGCAATTGCTTCTGAGAGTTTGGTCCATCGTGAGGCGGTAAGCTTTTGAGACAAAACGTTCTTAAATGATTGTTTCAGTTTTGTGCAAATGCCTTAAAAAATAAATAATGAGCCCCGTGTTAGACAAACTCTTTTTTCTGTATTATAAAACATAATATTTTAAAGACTATGTACATCACATTCATCGGAAAAACTTGTCCGTGCAATGAATAACTCCTTAACCCCCATCTTTATATAGCAAAACTGGGGTATACAGGGATATGCCGATTTTTCTTACTTTTGCTCCTAGATTGTGGGTATTTGTTAGAACCGCCTCGGCTAAAATTAATCTCTTTATCATATGACGTCGCTGTTTTCCAATGGATAACGTCATGTCATAAACATCGTATGACCACACGTGTATTAATTGATTGTGGGTACATGTTAGAACCGCCTCGCCGAGAGGGTTCTAACGAGTACCCACAATCTATGTTTTGGATCAAAAATAACAACCAGAGGACCAATGGTCCTGTAAACGCTCACCTGAGATCTGCTGCATATACTGGTCAATAAACGTATGAATATTATGGTATTTAATTCAAGTGCAGGGGCAGATGAAGCCCTTGGGCCATTTTCTTTTTTCTGAATCTTCAATATTCTGTCCATTTGCCAATTTCCTGCTGGCTTTTCCCTTCAAATGACATTTTAACAGTTTTCCCAATTCAAATGCATAGGCAATCCATGATGACCTTGCCATAAACTTGGTCAAGGTCATCACAGGGTCATGATTTATATATACATTAAAGTACTTTAGCCATCGATACTTCACGCCAAGTTTCCTTGAAATTAGTCTATTGGTTTCAGAGAAGAAGATTTTTGATGGGTTTTTACCATATATGGGCATGGCGGCCATCTTTGTCATGTGACCTAGATAATTTACATACACATTGATTCCCCCATTCTATAGATGCTTCACATAAAATTTGGCTTTGATTGGCCATGCGGTTTCACAGGACAAGATGTTTGAATATTATGGAAATATACATGTATATTGCCCCGGGATGGGGGCACATGAGCCCCTGGGGTCCAATTTTTTTCAGAATCATTAATATTCAGTCCTACTTCCCATTTCCTGCAAGACTTTCACTTTAAATTACATTTTAAAAGTTTTCCCCATTCAAATGCATTGGTGACCTATGTTGACCTTGCCGTAAAATAGGTCAAGGTCATCACAGGGTCATGATTTGTACACACATTGTAGTGCTTGAGCCATCAATGCTTCATGCCAAGTTTTGTTGAAATCGGTCCACCGGTTCTGGAGAAGAAGATTTTTGAAGGGTTTTTACCATATATGGGCATGGCGGCCATCTTGGTCATGTGACCTGGATTTTTAATATACATGTTTGTTACCCCTTCCTATTGATGCTTCACATAAAATTTGGCTTTGATTGGCCAAGTGGTTTCAGAGGAGAAGACGTTTGAATATTATGGAGATATACATGTATATTGCCCCGGAGTGGGGGCACATGAGCCCCTGGGGTCCAATTTTTTTCAGAATCATTAATATTCAGTCCTACTGCCCATTTCCTGCAAGACTTTCACTTCAAATGACATTTTAAAAGTTTTCCCCATTCAAATGCATTGGCGACCTATGTTGACCTTGCCGTAAAATAGGTCAAGGTCATCACAGGGTCATGACTTATATATACATTGTAGTGCTTGAGCCATTAATGCTTCATGCCAAGTTTCGTTGAAATCGGTCCACCGGTTCTGGAGAAGAAGATTTTTGAAGGGTTTTTACCATATATGGGCATGGCGGCCATCTTGGTCATGTGACCTGAATTTCTTATATACACGTTGGTTCCCCCTTCCTATTGATGCTTCACATAAAATTTGGCTTTAATTGGCCAAGTGGTTTCAGAGGAGAAGACGTTTGAATATTATGGAGATATACATGTATATTGCCCCGGGGTGGGGGCACATGAGCCCCTGGGGTCCAATTTTTTTCAGAATCATTAATATTCAGTCCTACTGCCCATTTCCTGCAAGACATTCACTTCAAATGACATTTTAAAAGTTTTCCCCATTCAAATGCACTGGCGACCTATGTTGACCTTGCCGTAAAATAGGTCAAGGTCATCACAGGGTCATGACTTATATATACATTGTAGTGCTTGAGCCATTAATGCTTCATGCCAAGTTTCGTTGAAATCGGTCCACCGGTTCTGGAGAAGAAGATTTTTGAAGGGTTTTTACCATATATGGGCATGGCGGCCATCTTGGTCATGTGACCTGGATTTCTTATATATACATTGGTTCCCCCTTCCTATTGATGCTTCATATAAAATTTGGCTTTGATTGGCCAAGCGGTTTCAGAGGAGAAGATCTTTGAAATTGTGGACAGACGGACGGACGGACGGACGACGGACGGACGCCGGATCATGGCCATCCTATAAGCTCACCTTGTGAGCCTAACGGCTCAGGTGAGCTAAAAATAGGTATACCCCTGTATACCCCAATTTTGCCATATAGCAGTCGAGTATAAGGGGTATATATTACACGGACATGTGTAATATATACCCCTTATACCCGACTGTTATCTCAATTATGAATTGTCATATTTCCTGATGAATGGGGCTTATTTTGAGAAAACAAAAACGTTATGACATCTCATTGGAAATTACACACCAAACGAAAATGATAATGTTTAACAAGTATGTTCCTATATTATCTGATAATTATTAACACTATCTAGCAGTCAAAATCCAAGATGTGTAAGAATATGCTTATTCATGTCGTGCGGTAGAGTAAATGCTTTCCCACAAATATGACATTTATAAGGTTTCTCTCTAGTATGTTTTCTTTGAAGATGCTCTTTCAAACACTTCTTTTCGTTAAAAGTTCTTCCACAGATCTCACAACTGTACGGTCTCTCTCCAGTATGGATTCTGATATGGGGAACAAGATGTGCATGGCGCACAAATTTCTTTGGGCAGTGAGGACATGCATGGACTGGCTTTCTGTGTAGATTTTTAGTCGACAACGTATCTGAAACAAATAATAGCCATCAGGAAAACATGTGCGTGCAATGAATACCTCCTTAAACCCCACTTTTATATAGCAAAACTGGGGTATGCAGGGGTATATCTATTTTTCTTATTTTTGCTCCAAAACATAGATTGTGGGTACTCAATAGAATCGCCTCGGCGAGGCTGAAAATTTTCAATTTTTCTCTGTTTATTGCACGGGCTGTTTTCGAAAGGCGAACTCCCGAGATCCTAGTATCTGGGTACAGAACCTGAATTAGCATTAACGAATGGACATTTATGACACCTAGAACAATATCAACTTAAACACGCCCCAGGTTTGAATCATAAAATACAGTAAAATATGAGGTGGGGGAGAATCTATGGTTGAATTAAAATAAAAATGAAATTTCAACAAAATATTGGAAAGGCTACAAATACGAACCGTGTCAGGAATCAACAATGAACAAAACAGTGTAAAATTGAATGGCCAATTTGCTTCATTTAAAACATGTTTGAGAAATGTACGGATGATGGACGAAGAGCATGAGTATAATATTTGTACCTCGATGAGTCTTACGGAAATCAAGGATATCTTAAAATGTTTGTAATCCTCTTCGTAAATGAAAAAATGTGTGGCCATTTTTGGCCATCAATTTTTAAAGAGATTTTCAGGTTTTAAGTGAAAATTAACCACAGTGACATCACATCTGTATTTTCCAGATAGCCGTTTAGAGCACGGTTAGCAAAAGAACATTTCTTAAGATACTGTTAAATGAGAGATGTTCGTTATTGATCCTTTAAGTACCTTTTGTTGATCCTGTATAGATTAAGAGACAACCGCTAAATAAAATGTTTACAATTTATAAGTAGTAAAAATCAAATAACATTATTTACCACGGGTTTTCAATTCAGTCCTATTTACAACACATGGGGATGATGTATTTATTGATGATTCATAAGCTGGCTTGAAAAACAATTTATGATATGTTAACATGTGCGACATCTTGTCACAATTTTTAGTAAATGTTCAAGTTCAATAATGCAAAGTTAACATCACCATGGAGGGTGGCTGTCTCTAGCATGAATTCTCGACGCATCCTTCCCATCAAATGAAATGATTTCTTACAGATCTCACAAGTGTAAGCATTCCCAGCAGCATGTATTCTCAAATGATATTGCAACAATGAATGAGATAACATTAGCGTAGCAATATATGTACAAAGTATAAAACAACACTGCACCATTGATCAGACCTGCTGATAACAGTGTTAGTAATAATTATGAATGATTCTTATATAAACACTATTCATTGAATGATGGAATTTGAAACTGCACATAGCTTGAATAAAATTACTGTTGAACCAAAATCATGTTCTTTACAACGAAGTTGAGAAGCTTTATGTCTGTGTATTAATCAATAAATTATAAAGATTTGATCCTTTGGAAGCAGTTAAAACATTCAAATGGAGATAGTATGGACTACAATGCGCAATCGGGTAATGAACTTCATCAGTAGCCCTTTTTATACCGGCAACAAAAGCCAGACTATTGTACCGTAATTTCGAAAATTTACACAAAAAGTCCAAACCAAAGACACATTCCAGTACAGATTATATTTTTATTTAGGTCCTTTGAGATCAGTAAAGATATTCAGAGTGTTAAAAACACTCACATTTAGAAACATACTTCTGTTTAAATTATTTGACCCCGTTTAGGAATGTGTCTTTGATTAAGACATCTCGTGAAAATTTTCAAAGTTGCAGTACAATAGTCTGGCTTTCGTTGCCGGTTTGAAAAGGGCTACTGATGAAGGTTCGTTACCCGAAATTGCGCAATATAGTCAATACTATCTCCCTTTGAATGTTTTGACTGCTTCCAAAGGATCGAACCTTTATATTATATTTCCTAAACGGGGTCAAATAATTTAAAGATTGCTTAGAAGTACGTTTCTAAACGTGAGTGTTTTGAACACTCTGAATATCTTTACCGATCTCAAAGGACCTAAATAAAAATATTATCTGCACTATGGGTAGTATGGGGAGAATTTTTAGGGCCGTCACACGGCACAACACCAACTGAGTAATAGCAAATAAGATATGAGCCGCCTCATGGGAAAACCAACAATCTGCATAGGCGAAAACAAAGACGCAGATCAGCTTCGCGGTAACCGCGAAGCTGATCAGTGCCTTTGTTTTCACTACTCGGATAGGACAATTCCTCCTCTACTTAACTCCAAAATTTCAAGCTTCTAGCCTGCTTCTGTAGCTGTACAGGCAGGTTTGTGTCAGACCTGTTCGGAAACCACATTGTTGGTTTTCCCACGAGGTGGCTCATTTGATCCTTTAGAAGCAGTAAAAACAAAGGGAGGGTATGGACTATACTGCGCAATTTAATGTAACGAACCCTCACTCTGTGTCTGTTCACTCTGTTTTTGTACAGTTAAAGCAAGTGCCCTGAAAAGTTTCCAGGTGATCTTCGATTTATTGATGTAACAAACTGTAGTCAGATAGCCGAGGCAGCATCCATAGCCGAGGCAGCATCCATTATGAAAACTTGCACATGCAATAAACATAGATTTTTTTTCAGAATCAAAATTGAAAAAAAAAAAAAAAAAAAAAATCATCGGAACAATTTTGATGTTTTTAACATTTAACTCAAACATTAATTGTGGGTACACTTCAGAACTGCCACGTCGATGCGGTTCTAACGACTACCAACAATCTATGTTTGGGATGTAAAGCGAAAAATACGAGGTATACTCGCAGGTGTACCCCTGCAACACCCAGTTTTTCTTTATACAATTGTGGTGTTTAAGGCGGTATACTTTTCATGGGGATGCTTTCCTGGCCAATTCAATGCCATAATAAAATAGAAGTATATCAAATAAAATAATTTTGATATGTACGTACAGACTTTAACGACGTTTTCCTCTAATCAGAGATGGTTTGAATATGTGTGACCATATGGACCCTCATGACGCCTTTCTGTGTGAATGATTTTCCACAGATCTATAATGATTTTGATATGCACACACAAACTTCAATATAGATCAGCTGGCTAACTGTCACTCCGCTCTACTTCGGTACCTCGCTCCACTTGCCTGGTATGGAGAGGTTTAACGGAATACCAATGGAAATATTCCGTCTAACTTCAATAGCATTTTGCTCCAACAGGATAACACATCCGTGCATTATATACCACATTAAACCCCACTTTCACATAGCAAAACTGGGGTTTACTGAAATACATATATTTTTCTTATTTTTGTTTGTTTTTTTTGGATGGATGCTTAACGTCCCAGTCAACAGCAAGGGTCATGTCGGGACGTTGCCTCCATTTTATGGGACTTTCACCCAACATGAGGATGTTATGACACTCAAAATGTGCTTCATTAATATAACCACCCAATTACAGCCCCTTTGACTCGAGTTTGCCGTTTGAGCATTTGCATTATACAAAACAATAGCTCTGTGCACTTCGTGCAGGCGAGCTAATGACCATGTGTTCTGAAGGTCTGAGTTTCTTTTCATGTTGTACACAAAGACACCTCTTGATCTGCTGATCTGAGTGACAGCTTCAAACTAAATGACATTTAAAACGGCAAACTCAAGTGAAATTTTTATCTTACTATATGGAATTTTGGCCATGTAGATACCGATCAGATAACTGCTAAAATTGATAAAATTCTGCTTTTGTCCCTATCCTATTTCAAATGTGTGATCTTAATATGCATAGTATTTATTGTGCAAAGAATTATGAAACGAAATAAAAATGTGTTTTAACAAAACAATTACAATGTTTTTACCATTACCTAAAAATAAATGCTGAATAGATTTTAAGAACACCTGGCACCTGGGACACTGTTTCAGTTCTAAAATCAATAGCGGATTTAGAGGGGGTTCGGGAGGTTCACTCGAAACTTGAACCCCCCTCTGGGACCAAATTGCTTTATTTTCATGGGGGAATTTAAGATAATGTAGGTGAAAGTGGGTAAACGAACCCCCCTTTGTAAATTTGAACCCCCCTTTCAAAAATCCTGGATCCACCCCTGAAAATAGAATTAAAATTCACCTGATTTACACACGAACTTGATTGACCTAAATGCTCACACGGCAAACTCGAGTGAAAGTGGCTGTAAGACAATAGTTTTTTTTTTATTTTTGATCCAAAACATAGACTGTGGGTACTTCGTTAGAACCGCCTTCTAGCGTGTATCCACAGTCAAAGTTTGGAGCTAAAATAAAACATATCAAAATTTGCCAATAAAATTTTCAATTTTGGTTTCCGAAAAAATATCTATACTTGAAGCCAGTAAAAACGCAACTTTCAGCATATAACCTATCCAACGATTCTTGGATATTTTCACAATGTTATTATATAAAATCATGAAATTGTCGTCCCGATATGAAGGCCATATTCGTCTTGTGCTAAATTAGCAAGTGAAGTAAAGCGATCTGCGTTTGTCGATTAAGGGACACAACTCAAACATGGACAAAACAAAAGCAAATGCACCTTATCAATCCAGCTATACGTTAACCTTTATGACTAGCTCTTTTGTGTTCAAACTTTCGGTCAATGCCTATATTGCTCTAAAGTCTATGTAAACCATTCCGTAGATTGTTTTTTTATTCAAGTTTTGATCTTATAAAAGGCCGTCAAAGTCAGTACCTGAAAACCGGAAGTGAATTCAAGAATGCCATTTTTGAAAATTAAAACTGTCATAAAATGGACCCATATGCTAGAACGTAACATCTCCTGTGTCCAAACTATGGAATGATTCTGTTTTATTGAAGTTTCGGTGGATTCTCAAAATCTGTGGTATTTTTTCGAAAATTTGAACATTTGGAAATTGATCTTGGTCGTTCCATCAGGTGGAATTGTCGGTATTACACCGTTTTTTTGTTGCTGGTATTCGGCCGCATACTTCCGCATTGAAATTGGGTTGCTATGCAAGGTTGAATGGGTTTAAAATAAAATTTTAATGATTTTGTCATTTTTCACCCAAAAATCAACCAGAAGTGCTAAATTGAGTTCGGTTTTCGCTGAACGATTCTCGGGCGAGGGGCAAGCTGACTTCGCTATAAACAAAGCGCACAAGGTGTCCCTGAAAGGTAGAAATAACCTGTATATCAGTTGCGTTTTTAATGGTTTTAAGTATATATACGTATTGTATGAGCAAGTTTTCGTACTGCTGACTGATGATCGGAGATCACACTCCACCAAAGCTTTGCATATGAGTGACCATATGGACTTTCAATGCGCCTTTTTGGGCGAATGATTTCCCACAGATTTCACAACTGTAAGGCTTCTCTCCAGTATGAACTCTGATATGACGAACAAGATCTTTGGGAGATCCTAGTGTCTTTGGACAATAAGGACAGGGGTGGTCTGGTCGTCTTCTTTTGGTCTTGGTAAAATGCTTACCTGAAGCAGACAAGAAAACTATCAGAACAAATGTAAGATACTGCCAAATTAATCATTTATTAACCGATTATATATATACCGGTTATTGGTTATTTTTGCCGCTGTATATAACATTATCGGCAAAAATAATTTAACAAATCAGCTGACCAGAAGAGAAAAGCAGTCCTAATTGGAAGTGGCCTATTAAGTGAGACATTCAAACATCAAAGAGACCAAGTTAGATGATTGGCATGTCCTTAAGACAAAATTGTAAATGTAGTACTTGATCTTACCATATATATTTCAATGCAAGTATTGATTTTAAGTAGAAATATTCATTTACTAGGTAAATAATATTAAAATATGTTGTGAAAACCATGATGTTTTTGTCAACAAAGATACATCAATTTAAACTTTCTCATAAATAAAAATAAGGATTTATTATCCTCTTCACAACCCAGTTTATGCCAGATCTAGTCAGGAACCCGGAAGACTCAAACACTTTTTCTAATTTAGGTCATAAGGAAAACACAAAAATGTGTGTTTAGCAGATCAACTGTTTCTCGTTTTAAACAAGGGTCACTGCGAAGCTGATCAGCGCCTTTGTTTTCGCTACATGGGTAGTAGAATCCCTCTTCTACTAAAATCCAAAATTTCAAGCTTCCAGCTTTTCTCTGTGACTGTACAGGTCGGTTTGTGTCGGACCTGGTCGGAAACCACATTGTTGGTTTTCCCACGAGACGGCTCATTTAAATGTGATAATAATAACAAATAGACGCAACGTATATACAAACTACCAAACAACCATTCACTATGGAATTGGGTGTAACTTGTTAAATATACAAATATAACATACCAACAGATAATATAAAACATGTTCTATAAACACTATTAATTGTGTGATGAAAAGATGTACCTGTTTAGATCCAAAAGCTCACCATTTATATAGTTTTCAGGTGTCATACTTGCAATCTTTATTAGTATCATATATAGTGCAAATACTTTGACCCTGTCGCTTAACCTTTGACATAGAATGCATTTGAAATAACTATGTGTTCTCAATAAGGCGACTCTATGATGGTAAACAATATATGACAACGTGCTTCACATGGCACTGGAAAACTGCGTAAAACAAATAGGTGCCTCTTTTCTAGTGTTTACAAAACTTCGTCACGTAAGGTCAAGCGGCACGGTCAAAGTACTTGCAATATACACCTGGAGTGTCATTTTGGTGCTATATGTATGCATGCAGGTTGTTTCAGTCTGTGTATAATTCTTTCAAGCACAACTAAGTCATATGTTTTATTCCTTAGGGCTTTTTGAACAGTAAAACATCATAAGAAAATGATATGTAGCAAATTTCAATATGTACAAATGAACTTCACTGATGTTTTGTTCTTAATGTTGTGCGAATGTCAATTTCCACCAAACCCTTGCATATGAGTGACCATATGTACTTTCATGGCGCCTTTTTGTGTGAATGATTTCCCACATATCTTACAACTGTAAGGTTTCTCTCCTGTGTGGATTCTTATATGGCGAACAAGATCGGCTGGCGATCCGAGTATCTTTGGACAATGGGGGCAGGGATGGGCTGGTCGTCTTCGTTTGGGTTTGGAAGGATATGTACCTGAAACAAAATAGTATAAAATCAGAACAAAGGCAAGATGACCGGAAGGAAACCCATACACCAGGATAACATGTCAGTATAATAAATACACCCTTATACCCAACTTTCATATGGTAAAACTGGGGTATGCAGGGGTATACCTATTTTTTCTTATTCTTGATTCAAAACATAGATTGTGTGTACTCGTTAGAATCGCTTCGGTAAGGCGGCATTAACGTGTACCCACAACGTATGTTTTGAGCAAAAATATTTTAAATATCAATTTTTTTCTGGGGTAATTTTCAAACTTTACAGTTGAAAAAAAATCTCTGTATATTGCACAGGCAAGTTTCCGTATATACCACGCAGTACATCTGATTTTACATCTTAGTGTTACTAGAAAAAAAAAACAATCTTTTTGTTGTCATTATACTGACATCAGTAAGATACGTTGGAAAGAACAAATCAAAATGTCTGACATGTCATCAGTAAAACATTTCCACGTAATATATAACACGGCTGTATACGTGCTAACAAAATGTATTGCATACACTGGGTGTGAAGTACACAAAACATGCACTTGATACAAGGAAATGTGTAACGCAGCATTTAATGTAAACACAATCAATGCAACTTTGTATTGTGAACCATAATCTTTTAAGGAAGCAGGACAATATGATGAACGCTTGGTATTGTAAACAAAACAATTTTGTGTTTGAGACAGTACTTTTCACACTAATAAGCTAGTACAAATTCTATGATCTGATTATGTCATGTCCATATCCTATTATTACACATACTACCCAAACACTGTTTAGGTGCCCTTATAAAACAGATAATAATGAAGTCAACTACCCTACCAATATGCTCATTTTTAAACTTAAGTCGATGGCTGACGCTCATCGGACATCTATTGCTGACTAAAAGTCCTGAAGATTTGTTTTATGTGTATCTCTAGCATATGTTATCCCTATCAATATTTTCTGTCTATTTCTAGCATGTGTTCTCCTATGTAGAATGTAAAATAATTTTCATCTTGAAATAGTTTTCCATAGGTCTCACATTTACATGTTTGAGGTATACAGTTCCCTTGTATGTGTTCTATAATGTACTTTCAATTATTTATGTTTTATGACACAGATTTACCACACATATTTTACAATGGTAATGTTTCGCTCACAAGTTTCTTCTGGTGATTTAGATTAAAAAAAGTTCCATTGTATAGGAGTTTTCACAGTCTCGCATTTGAAGGATTTTTCCTGTATACATTCCCTTGTGTACCTCTAAATAATATGGAATTCGCTCAACATGTCCCACCAGTATGGATTCTCTTACGAGTACGTTTTGCCAAAATCTCAGATTTGAAAGGGTATCTCAATTATGAATTCTCAAATGATCATGGTGTGCTTTACCACAATTTTCACAAATGTGGGATTGCTCTCCAGTATGTATTCTTTGGTGCACATTTAAATTTGTAAGGCTGTTATCAAGTATGATTTCGTTTGTGATTTTCTTTCACTGTATAAATTTCCCACAGGATTTACTTTTATAAGGTTTCTCTCCTGTATGGATTATTTTATTTCTACTTAAAGTACTTATTTGATTAAACGTTTTCCCGCAGGAAGAGTTTCTCTTCAGTATGGATTATCTTATGCCTACGTAAAGTACTTTTTCTACTAGCCGCTTTCCCACAAACCTCACATTCATAAGGTTGTTCATCAGTATGGATTCTCTTATGGTTCGCAATGCACTTTTTGGCTAAAACGATTTCCAACAAGTCTCTCATTTATAAGGTGTATCTCCAGTATGAATTCAGAAATGCTCATTTAAATTGCATTTTGTCTGAAATGACTGACCACACATTTCATAACTGTAAGGTCTCTTTATTACGCATGTGTAGATTCAAATTTTAAGATGTGTGTTCATATGTGTCTTCACGCCACCTTTAGTATTAAACATTTTTCCACAGATCTCACAACTGTAAGGTTTCTCTCCAGTATGGACTCTGAGATGGCGAGCAAGATCTGATGGGGCCCCGAATTTCTTTGGACAAAATAGACAGGCATGTACTCGCTTTCTGCATAGCTTCTTTCCCACAAAAGTATCTGAAACATACACATATAGATAATAAGATCAAGAGAAGTCATCTGAAAGACACAAAACAGCACTCCACACACCCCTAATGAAACCTTGCAGGGGTATCTAGGTACTAAAACATGTGTAAGCTCTATAAATACAGGCCAAGTATGGCTACAAACACTGATTGAAGATTAAAATATTGGTCTATAATAAATATAATATAAAGTACTGTTCCCGTCTTATGCTAGGGGATTTTAAGAGTGGTTTAAGAGCAGCGATTTTATTACCGAGTTGAATCACTCGATTCGATAATCTCACCTGGCCACTGCACATGGCATGGGTTTAAATCCTGTGATAACCGCAGAACATTAGAAAGCTATATTGTAATATACTCGTCAAAAAAATTAGGAATATTATTTGTTATAAAAATTTTGAGAATGCATTTTTGGGTCCATCGATAATTAATCAAGTTTTGAATTATAAGATGCATTTTATTGTTCTTTTATATGCCACCAATTTTGAAATTATGCATCATGTGACTTAAGCACAGTTGATCTTTAAACCATCTTACCATAACATTCAAATTTAAAGAATAAAAGGTCCATAAGAACACATTCCACAAAATTTTCAAGTTTGCCAAATCATGAAAACTGCAAGTCAGTCATCAAGGTACTCATTTCTAAGTTCAGCCAGCCAACCAGGATTGGAAATTTCTATACATTTTATAAGTTTTGCACGAGCAAACTAACACACTATCAATTCGCTATGGAAAATTCTTACAACTTTCATTTTAAGGATAGTCTGACTTAAAGCATTGTCTTGTTGTCGACGAAGACAACAGATTTGATCTCCAAGCGTGCAAAGCTTACAAATGATAAAAATGTGTAACTGTTATTGTAACAGCAGTTCCATATTGTCTAGAAATTGCAAGGTAAATATTTTGCCCCTTACTTTACTTGTCCAGTATACATAACTTACACTGGACACTTGGAACAGTAATACACAACATTTAATTAACGCAAGATAAATAAATAAATAAAAAAAAAACAATGGAATATTCGTACTGTAAAACACAATTTTCGAATTACTTGTATGTAAAAGAGTACAATAACCACTTGGTATCGTAATAAAATATCCAAGAATGTATAGTGCTAGTACAATTTTAATGATCTGATTCAGTGTAGTCCATAACATTTTATTACACACCATACCCAAAAAAACTGTTTTAGTGCTCTTATTAAACAGAAAAATAAATTAAGTGGACTACCAAGATGTTCCTTTTTAAACTTGATGTCTGACGCTTTAGACTTGAGTTGATGTCTGACGTTCATCGTACATCTACTGCTGAATAAAACGGCAGTCACACTGTAGCGTATAACCCAAACGCGTGCCGGGCGTATGAAAAAATCTCAACAAGCTGAAGATTTTGGACGTATAAAATTGATTTGTTCCTTTAACTCGCTTTAGCAGTCACATACTAGCGCGTGACTGAGGCGTGTGCCGGACGTATAAAAGTTTTAAGAACATTTGTTTTACGTCCCAAACACGCTATGCACGCGCTACAGGCGCGCAGCAAACGTTCAAGGCGCGTCTCACACACGCTTGGGACATACTATTTGAGCAATATCTCATAAAATCGAAACGCACATGTAGCGAACGCTTGCGTGCCTAAAACGTGCGCCGAGCGCGTTCGAAGCGCCTGTAGCGCGCGTGGAACGTATTTTTTTCATAAATCATGTCACAACCATCAAAACTAGAGGACCATTGGTCCTGTAGCGCACCTGAGAGATTATCACATTGTAAGCTCATGAGATTTAAATTAATTGAGAATCGACCAATGAAAGTCTATGCATGGACACTATTGACCCCCGGGGCATGGCCAAATTTGACCCAGGGGCATGACTGGCACAATTTATAATGGGGACTACCAAACATTGCTACATACAAAATATAGACGCTCTGGGCCTTTTGGTTTCAGAGAAGAAGATTTTTGTTAGTTTTTCCCATTGTAGGTCTATGGAGACTATCTACCCCCGGGGCGTGGCCAAATTTGACCCCAGGGGCATGGCTGGCACAATTTATGTAGAGGACCATTAGCCATTGCCACATACAAAATATCAAAGCTGTGTGCCCTGTGGTTTCAGAGAAGAAGATTTTTGAATTTTTTTCCCATAGCAAGTCTATTGAGACTATCAACCTCCGGGGCCTGGCCAAATTTGACCCCAGGGGCATGAATGGCACAATTTATGTAGAGGACCATTAGCCATTGCTACATACCAAATATCAAAGCTGTGGGCCTAGTGGTTTCAGAGAAGAAGATTTTTTTTAGTTTTTCCTATTGTAGGTCTATGGAGACTATCTCCCCCCGGGGCGTAGCCAAATTTGACCCCGGGGACATGATTGGCACAATTTATGTAGAGGACCATTAGCCATTGCCACATACAAAATATCAAAGCTGTGGGCCCTGTGGTTTCAGAGAAGAAGTTTTTTTAATTTTTTTCCCAAAGTAAGTCTATGGAGACTATCAACCCCCGGGGCGTGGCCAAATTTGACACCAGGGGCATGAATGGCACAATTTATGTAGAGGACCATTAGCCATTGCTACATACCAAATATCAAAGCTGTGGGCCTAGTGGTTTCAGAGAAGAAGATTTTTTTTAGTTTTTCCTATTGTAGGTCTATGGAGACTATCTCCCCCCGGGGCGTAGCCAAATTTGACCCCGGGGACATGATTGGCACAATTTATGTAGAGGACCATTAGCCATTGCCACATACAAAATATCAAAGCTGTGGGCCCTGTGGTTTCAGAGAAGAAGTTTTTTTAATTTTTTTCCCAAAGTAAGTCTATGGAGACTATCAACCCCCGGGGCGTGGCCAAATTTGACCCCAGGGGCATGAATGGCACAATTTATGTAGAGGACCATTAGCCATTGCTACATACCAAATATCAAAACTGTTGGCCTAGTGGTTTCAGAGAAGAAGATTTTTTTAGTTTTTTTTTCCTATTGTATGTCTATGGAGACTATCGACCCCCGGGGCGTGGCCAAATTTGACCCCAGGGGCATGATTGGCACAATTTATGTAGAGGACCATTAGCCATTGCCACCTACAAAATATCAAAGCTGTGGGCCTAGTGGTTTCAGAGAAGAAGATTTTTTAAATTTTTTTCCCATAGTAAGTCTATGGAGACTATCAACCCCCGGGGCGTGGCCAAATTTGACCCCAGGGGCATGAATGGCATAATTTATGTAGAGGACCATTAGCCATTGCTACATACCAAATATCAAAGCTGTGGGCCTAGTGGTTTCAGAGAAGAAGATTTTTCTAGTTTTTCCAATTGTAAGTCTATGGAAACTATCCACCCCCGGGGCGTGGCCAAATTTGACCCCAGGGGCATGGCTGGCATAATTTATGTAGAGGACCATTAGCCATTGCCACATACCAAATATCAAAGCTGTGGGCCCTGTGGTTTCAGAGAAGAAGATTTTTTAAATTTTTTTCCCATAGTAAGTCTATGGAGACTATCGACCCCCCGGGGCGTGGCCAAATTTGACCCCAGGGGCATGGCTGGCATAATTTATGTAGAGGACCATTAGCCATTGCCACATACCAAATATCAAAGCTGTGGGCCCTGTGGTTTCAGAGAAGAAGATTTTTTAAATTTTTTTCCCATAGTAAGTCTATGGAGACTATCGACCCCCTGGGGCGTGGCCAAATTTGACCCCAGGGGCATGAATGGCACAATTTATGTAGAGGACCATTAGCCATTGCTACATACCAAATATCAAAGCTGTGGGCCTAGTGGTTTCAGAGAAGAAGATTGTTTTAGTTTTTCCCATTGTAAGTCTATGGGACCTATCTGTTGCCATGGAAACCACAATTTTGATACAATCTGCTCCAAAACCTAATGCCATCAATCCCCCAACCCAATTATGGTTCACATTAAATTTGATCAAGATCGGCCTACTAGCTTCAGAAATATTCTTCTTTGAAATTGTGGACGGACGACGGACGACGACGACGGATGCCTGCCTATCCTATAAGCTCACCTGTGAGCCTTCGGCTCAGGTGAGCTAATAAAAGGGAAATTATGGATACAGACAATCTAAGGTTGTAAATGATGTATTTTTATTCAAACCCTGTATTGGGTAAATTTGTTCATCCTATACATTAAGATAGCGGAGCTGCTTAGTGAGTTGAAATACTTCACTTGGTAATACAAGCTTGAAATTTACACCATGTATTATTCATATATAGTAACCAGGAATCGTATTTGAATGTGTTTCATGTAAAAGAGTAAAGAACACCGACATATATATGGTGGATATTTCATGCTTGTATCATAAAAATGACGTATTGGCTTACTAAGCAGCTCCACAAAGACCCATTTTTCTTTAAAAAAGAAAAAAAAAAAAACATAAAAAAAAAAATCATAAAAAGAAACTGAATAATATGATCATCAAGCACATCAGCAATCAATACAATTTCGTTTCAGCCCAATTATATTATATAAAACATCAAACAGACATGATATATTTTAATAACTATTTTATAAAACATGTTTGTCTGTAGTGAACAATGCCTTGTTGTGATGTACAGTTACATTCCATGGTGTGTGAACATATGCGTATTCAAATAGTATTTCGTAGTAAATGAATTTCCACAAGTTTCACATTTGTAAGCTTTCTCTCCAGTATGTGTGTTTTGATGCACTTTCAAATTACTCTTTAAAGTAAAAGATTTTCCACAGATCTCACAACTGTAAGGTTTCTCTCCAGTGTGGATTCTGATATGGCGAACAAGATCTGACGGAGCCCAGAATCTCTTTGAACAAAACTGACAGGCAAGAACACGCTTTCTATGTGGCGTTTTAGTCGCAGATGTATCTGAAACAAACGTATATGATAATTAGAACAAGTAAAAGGGATACGAAAGTCACCAAACTCTGCTACACACACCCCTGGTTATCATTACATGGAAATCTGGAGAAAAAAGTTTGTCTTCACTTGCAACTTGGGTTGAATATACCTGGTTAAACAATTTTTAAACATTGGTCTCTCTTCAAAAAATCATTTTAGCCTTAACAAAAAATCAAAAAGGAATTTTATGAAATTTATGCTGTATGAAGAAATCAGGATGGTAATCGTGAAAACGATGTCCTAAGCGTCAAGGTAACGGTTAAATAGTTTATGCCTTTAATTTGTTCTTCCTAAATGAACTAAATAAAAATAAAAACTCAGATCCTTTAAAAGCAGTGAACACATTAATGAGAAAGGGGATGGGCCATACCGCAGTTTCGACTATTAAAGTCTCGTCAGTGACCCTTTAAATTTGGCAACATAGAGCCAAAGAGAATTACTGAAATTTTGCAACTTTCAACAGGGTAGTCGATATAAAGACTACTGTTATCTAAATGGGACCAAATATGTTAAATATTGGTTAGAAAATGAATCTTAACCGATAATAAATTTCTGATTTCTCAGAATATCCTCGCTGATCTCAAAGGTCCAAAAAGAAAATATAACGTGCACTATGGATGGTGTATCTAACAAAAATTAAAACTGAGATCCTTTAAGAGCAGTGAACATATAAAAGACGTCTTTTTCTAAATGACTGAATAAATTAGTAGGTTCAGTCAACTAACAAATCAGCAATCATCCCATTTTATTTCAGTTCTATTATATATCTAAAAGAAATGATACAATTTAACAACTATTTCATAGCAGTTAAACACAATGATGTGTGAATACATTCGAATTCAAGTGATATTTCGTAGTAAATGGATTCCCTTAAGTTTCACCTTTGTAAGGTTTCTCTCCAGTATGTGCGTTTTGATGCACTTTCAAATTACTAAAGATTTCCCAAAGATTTCACACTCATTAGGGTTGTCTCCAGTATGTTTTCTGATATGACGAACAAGATCCGAATTCTACGTTCCCTGGTACAATATGGACATGGATGGATAGTGATTATTCTTTGGCTTGTTTGAGGACATAAGTCTTATAAATCAAACCAACATTAAAAATGTGTTTGTTTTGTTGTATTATGTATACATCCCTATCAAGAATTTATTTTCTTTGATGTTTCTCAGTTACAAATTCTCACATGATTATCAAAATTGCATGTTTATATAATTTAATACAAAGCTCACATGTTAACTTTCTCGTCAGTATGTTTTCTTTGATACTGTTTTAAGTCACTTTTTGTTGTAAACGAATTCTTACATGTCACAAATTTGTAAGATTTCTCTCAAGTAAGATTCCTAATAAGATAATTCAGATTTTCTTTCGATGTAAACAATTACCCCGAGCACTCACATTTATAAGGTTTCTCCCCAGAATGGATTATCTTATGAGTACATAAATTACTTTTTTGCGTTAACGCTTTCCTACATCCCTCACATTTGCAAAGTGTATCTCCAGTATGAATTCTGATATGATTATCTAAGCAACACTGTGATCTACCACACATGTTTCAAATTTAAGATTTTTCTCCAGTATGTTTTCTTTGATGCACAGTTAAGTTTGAATTAAACCGAAAACATTTTCCACAAATCTCACATCTAAAAGGTTTTTCTCCAGTATGAATTCTTTTATGACAACGTAACGTACTTCTTTGTTTAAACTTTTCCCCACATATTTCACATTTAAACGGTGTCTCTCCAGTATGAACTCTCATATGTTCGTCTAAGATAAATTTTCTTTTAAATGATTTACCACACAGCTTACAATTATAAGGTGCCTCACCAGTATGACTTCTATGATGATATTTATAGTTTCCACTTACTGAAAAAGATTTCCCACAAATCTCACATGTGTAAGGTTTCTCTCCAGTGTCATAATGGAGTCTCTTATGTTTATATAAAGTATTTTTTGATTTATATGCTTTCCCACAAGTCTCACATTGGTAAGGTGTATCTCCAGTATGAATTCGCTCATGATCATTTAATCTGCGTTTAGTTTTATATGGTTTTCCACAAATTTCACAACTGTAAGGTTTCTCACCAGTATGTTTTCTTTGGTGTACTTTTAAGCTTGAATTAAATTGAAAAGATTTTCCGCACATCTCACAACTGTAAGGTTTCTCTCCAGTATGGACTCTGATATGGCGATCGATATCTGACGGAGTCCAGAATCTCTTTGGACAAAATGGACAGGTATGATCTCTCTTTCTGCCTTGCTTTTTAGTATCAGATGTATCTGAAACAAACATGTATATCGTTCCTGAGAACAAGAAAAGTGAGACAGTGATTATTCTTTGGGTTGCTGAAAGATAAAAGTCTGCAAGAAACAAAACATATAAATCGGTTCACGATTAAAAGTTTAATTTGTTTATCAAGTTTTGTGTCCCTGTTGATCGATTTCTGTCATCTTGGGATAAAACAAATGATTCCTGGGTATTAACTAGCCAGTATGTATGTTTTTTAAACTATTCAATTTCAAGTTTAGCCAGACTTACAGTTTTAATGCGTCAAATATCTTTTTAGCTAAACAAATCCTTTACTTGTTACAAAAAGTAATAAACACTTTGAAAACAAGCAAGCTTAGTACAAATGCTCTACCAACTGGAAACAAAATTACAAAATCACCGTGTAATAGCATATATATAAGCCTTCGCATTAAAAAACCAACAAATTGGGATTTTGACTAGCTGGACATTACAGTCACAGAAGCAAGTTAGAAGCTTGAAATTTTGTTTGTTTGTTTGTTCAGGTTTAACGTCGCTTTCAACATTATCTGTCGGTAGCTCAGTAGGTAGAGTGTCCGCTGCGAGATCGGGAGGTACCGGGTTCGGTCCCGGTCCACGACATACTAAAGTCGTTAACAATGGTACTAGTTGCTCCCCGCTTGGCACTCGGATTTTCGGGGTAGGGCTAAGACTGGTAGCTCCGGTGTCAGTATAATGTGACTGGAGGTGGTATCAGGTAAAAGTGTCTGGGATCTGATACCACAGTGAGGCAGCACTATAAAAGTAAGCATTGAGCTTGAAATTTTGGATTGTTGGTGCTTGTAAAAGCCGCCTCGCCGAGGCGATTCTAACATGTACCCACAATCTATGTTTTGAGCAAATATAAGAAAAATATCAAAATCTCTCAAATTAAAATTTTCAGTTCTAAAAATCTTTGTATATTCTGTGAGAATGTTTTCATTATAAAGTTTCCTATTCACCAATTTTGCATTATCCGCTGGTTCCCAGCTTAGAAAAAATCAATATTGGAAATACAGGTAACCAGAAACCCCCCTGAGGGGGGTTTCTGGTTACCTGTGTTTCCAATATTGATTTTTTGTCAGCAGGAAACCAGCCGATAATGCAAAATTGGTGAATGCTTCAGCTCACAGAACTTCTTATTCTGGAGAAGATTTTAAAAGTGTTTACCAGGCATAGCGGCCATCTTTGTCATGTGACCATTACTGTTCCAACAATTGTGTCCCACCTTCCTACGGACGGCAGTGACGGCACACGTATGGCTTTGATTAAAACAGTGGTACAGAAGACTTTCTAAATTGTTGAGTTGGGTGCTGAATGACAGACCATGGGTATGCTATTAGGCCCATCTTGTGAGCATTGCTGCACATACACAGGTCAGCTTAAATAATAATCAGTAAAGCAACAGTCTTCATTCTTCATGTCTTAATTTTGGATATCATCAGCAGTTTTAAAAACACCATTCTGTAATACAGCCAGAAAACTTCAATTTTCCATTGATCTTATTGAAACAAACTCTTGTTGCTTCTTTCAAATATGCATTAAAACCATCATTTAGGGCCTCAGGGAAGATTGGTCATACCAACTGAGTCACCCTTATAAATAAAGTCATTACTTACTAACTTACATTTATCCATTGGCCTCTTCTTAGACAACCATTTTAACACAAATGAGCCGCATCAGGACAAAACCAGCATTATGCATGTGAAAACAAATACAAAGATCAGCTTTGCAGTAACCCTGATCAGCACCTTTGTTTTCGCTACATTGCTAATACAATTCCTCTTCTCTCTAAACCTAAACCGTACAGCGTCTAGACATCTTCAGTACTTGCACACCTCGGTTTGTGTTTGACCTGTTCAGAACCCACATTGTTGGTTTTCTCATGACATGGCTCAAATGTCAATCACCAAAGCACATTTCAAAGTCTGGATTGGCTGCATATTTATTACAGGGGGATGAATTCACCCATGTTTGAGAAAAACATCACTAATAATCTTGGAATGGTCTTATGTTACAAAATCCCCATATATGAGCCATGACACAAGAAAACAGGTCTTCTGGGTTTCTGACCAGGTGCGACACAAACCGGGATGTACAGTCACAAAATATGGTTAAAGTCTGGAAATTTTGGATTTAGAAAGTAGAGCTAATGTACTATCCGTGTAGTGAAAACAACGGTGCAGTTACTGCGAAGCTGATCTGTGCCTTTGTAATCACATATGCAAAAATCTGGTTTTCTCATGACGGGGCTCTTATGTCATATATATATTTGACTTCCACCAAGAATAGAATTTCTATTACATGTATCTGTTCAATTAACCTATACGTGTTAACAATTCTACAGCTGTTTTCCAATCCATATTTGAGCCACTGCATGAGAAAACAACAATTTGCCTAGGCGAAAACAAAGCCGCAGGTCAGCTGTGCAGTAACTGTGCAGCTGATCAGCGCCTTTTTTTTCGCTGCACGGATAGTACAATCCTTTTTCTTCTTAAATAAGAAATTTCAAGCTTCTAGCCTGCTTCATTGTCTGTACAGGCCCGATTCTGTCTGACCTGGTCGGAAACCCAAATTGTTGATTTTCTCATGCAAAGGCTCATTTACAAAACGTTGCAACTGCAACTTGTCTTCCCACAATGCATTCTGTCTGGTATTGACGTTTGTTTAGACAAATGAGCCGCCTCATGGGAAAACCAACGATCTGCATATGCGAAAACAAAGGCGCAGACCAGCTTCGCGGTAAACGCGAAGCTGATCAGCGCCTTTGTTTTCGCTACTCGGATATTTCATGCTTCTAGCTGTCTACTGTGGCTGTACAGGCCAGTTTGTGTCGGACCTGTTAGGAAACCACATTGCTGGTTTTCCCACGAGGCGGCTCAAATGTAAACCAAACATGTAAATCAGTTTGCCAATTTACACATTATAAATAACATTTGAGCCACGTCATGAGAAAACCAACAATTTGCATATGGAAAACAAAGGGAGCAGATCCGCTTCGCAGTAACGGCAAAGCTGATCAGCGCCTTTGTTTTAACTTCAACGAATAGTACCATTCCTTTTTCTTTCTAAATATGAATTTTCCAGCCCGTAGCCATCTTCTGCACTTGTACAGCTCGGTTTGTGTCGAACCTGTTTGGAAACCACACTATTGGTTTTTACTAATTTCCTCCAATGAATTATCTGGTGTGTCTTCGTGTTTCTCTTTGTGCTATAAAGAATTCCCCCAGTCACTACTGTAAGGCTTCTCTCCAATATAAATTCTTGTATGCTGATTCAAGTTTCCATTTTCAGCAGTTGTAGATCTAACAACAGATCTAACAACTGTATGGTTTCTCTCCAGTATGACACCTGATATGGTTAGATAGAGCTCACAACTATCAGGTTTCTCTCCAGTATTCATTCTCTCGTGTTCTGGACAGCCTCCAAGAATTTATGAATCCGTCCCTGCACTTTACACTGATTAAATCACATGAATTACTTTCTCAAATGAATAACCTTGTGTGCCTTCATGTTTCTCTTTAAGCTAAATGATTTCCCACAGATATCACAGGTATAAGGTTTCTCTCCCGTATGTACTCGCTCATGCTCAAGCCTCCAAGATGGAGCTTTGAACGGCTTATTACAGAAACGACAATTGTATAGTCCTGGTCTGTCTTCAGTATTGTATGATGACCACGCTATAACTGAAATGAAATGAGTCGCTGCATGAGAAAACAAACACTTTATTGGGTTACAACCAGGTCCGACAACAAACCAGTATGTACAGTGATTGAAGATAGCTAGAACCTTGAAATTTCGGATTTAGGAAGAAGAGTGATTGTACTCTCCGAGTAATGAAAACAAAGGCGCTGATCAGCTGTACAGTGACTGCATCTGCACCTTTGTTTTCGCAAGTGCATGTTGCTGGTTTTCTTATTACTCAATGAGGGGAGCATAGTTGTTGTTTGGTAAAGGGTCCTACACAGTTCACAGTTATTGTATGAGCCGCGACGCGAGAAAACCGGTCTTCGGAAGATCCGACCAGGTCCGACACAAACCGGCCTGTACAAGCTCAGAAAAGAGCTAGAAGCTTGAAATTTTGGATTTAGAAAGAAGAGGAATTGTACTATCCGAGTAGCGAAAACAAAGGCGCTGATCAGCTTCGCGGTTACCGCGAAGCTGATCTGCGCCTTTGTTTTCGCCTAGGCAAAAATCCGGTTTTCTCATGACGCAGCTCAATTTAAGGGTCCTACACAGTTCACAGTTATTGTATTGTATTGTAACAATTTTACATTGCTTGTCAATTACAAAATAATCAATAAGGATCAAACAAACTATTAAACTCTAATCTCGTATTATTTGAGCCGACTCATGAGAAAACCAACAATCTGCATACGCAAAATCAAAGGCGCAGATCAGCTTCTTGGTAACCGCGAAGCTGATCAGCGCCTTTGTTTTCGCTTCACAGATAGTACAATCCCTCTTCTTCTTAAATCTGACATTTCAAGTTTCTAGCCTGCTTCTGTGACTGTACAGGCCGTTTTGTGTTGGACATGGTTGGAAACCCCAATTGTTCGTTTTGTCTCACGAAGGCTCGTATGTCACTTGTGTGTTGTTTGTTAATTACAAGAAAGCAATCTGGAACATTTATATTATTTGTAAATAACACAAATTGCAATCTTTGTACCGTGAACGTTTATTTTGTTTGTCTCTTGTATGTATTGCAATGTGACACTTTTATATTGTTTATCAATTACATGTACTGTAATGTGACACTTCTATGTTTGTCAGTTATATGTATTGCAATGTTACATTTTTATATTGTTTATCAGGTACATGTATTGCAAAGTGACACTTTTACATTTGTAGGTTACACGAGTTGCATAGTGAATCTACTCTATTCCTGTGTGCATTCAGATTTTCCTTTCTATTAAATGATTTTCCACATATCTCACAACTGTAAGGTTTCTCTCCAGTATGTATTCTCTCATGTTTCGATAACCACGATTTATAGAGGAACATTCTTGGACAGTATCTGCAGGACTGCAGTACCTGTTGACTCAGATCAGAACTTGATGACATTATATCTGAAAAAAAAATAATGTTTGTTAGGTTTTGATGATGATTTGTTTCCATTTATCAACAGCTAAGGTCAAGACAGAACATAACCCAGTCCTAGTCAGATCAGTCAGTATTTTTTTTTGTGTGTGTCTTCTCAAGAATGAATTTTCTCATTAGCCAGGGTTCATGAAGATCATTATTTATTAGTTAAAGGGTGATGATTTTATCCAAGTTAGACGGATAAGGTTATGCCAGACCAGTCAATTCTTTCTTTCTTTGGTGTTTGCATATTTTTCGCCCATATAAATGACTCAACTACAGGTTGGCCTCCAAATTTGTGTTTTTGTGGGACACGTGTGATTGTAGAGTCAACACTCTTACCTGATAATTACAATAAAAGAATACTTATCAACATTAACATTTGATAAGGCCCACAGTAACATCCAATAACATTTTTTTTTCAAATCTAATTTATTTGTTCTACACTTGCATGTATTTGTTTCTTACATAATTGAATATCCTCGAAATGCAACTTTATTCCAAGTATAGAATGAAAACCTAATTAGCGAGTTTTCAACATCATAGAACAAGAAATGTCTAAAATCAAGGAAAAGGGAAAATTACTGCTTTCAACGCTTGTTAACGGCAACTATTGCACAGTCAACTTTATTCTGGTGTACTCTCAGATTTTCCTTTCTATTAAATGATTTTCCACAGATCTCACAACTGTAAGGTTTCTCTCCAGCGTGAATTCTCTCATGTTTAACCAGTTTTGATTTGTGGATAAACAACCTTGGGCAGTATTTGCAGGAGTAAAGTCTCTTTAGACTGATGTCAGTAGCATGAGGCATTACTGAAACGAAGAAGACAATGGCAAATCAATACTATTTTGAAATAATATAATAATACAGCATGCACACTACATGTAATATATCGAAAAAGTGCAGAGTTGGAAGAAGAAGAAGAAGAAGAAGAAGAAGAAGAAGAAGAGGAAGAACGAACAATGACACACACATTATTACATATCTATTTTGGAGATATATATAATCCCTTTTTGTTTAAGAATACTGTCCATACAAATAAACTGAGTATTTCCTGTAAATCTAACATATGCATGAATCTCTTTTTTTTCGGAACTACACTATATCTATACCAAAAAACTCTAAGCCAAATAAAGAACTGCTTTATCTGTTTCAATTATTCTCAATTTGGAAAAACGATATACCAAATAAAAATTACATTATCTGTTGTATTATTCTCAGTTTTTGGAAAAGATTGTTGTTGGATAAGTAAGTTTTGAATAAAACTAGGAAAAAAAAAGAATATCTGTGTTAATTTTGAATGAGACAAATAAGATTTTCCATCACGTTAAGACAGAAACAAATAAGCATTACTTTCTAATCTTTGAGGTAGCCCAAAAAATGAAAGGAGAATATAAGCCATGACTACCAGCTGATTCACTGCAGATTTGATGAAGCTTGAGAAAAAATAAGAACCGTAGCATATAGACATATTATACATTGTCTATCGAATCCAAAGTCATAACAACGCACAACAGACTTTGAAATGGGAGAAATAAATAAATATAAAGTTCAAAGTCTGCTTCTGATGAATGCTAAAAATGTGAAGCATTGTTCAGCTAGGTACATGTAGCAATCAAAACATTCTGGTAGTTAACAAATGTTTGTTATTTACCAGGTACTACGGGAGAAATAATTTGATATTAACCAGGAACTACGAGAGTAATAATTTGGTATTAACCATGTACTACGGGAGTAATAATATGAGCCGTGTCATGAGAAAACCAGATTTTTCGATACGCGAAAAAAACAACGTAGATCAGTTTTGCAGTAACAGCACAGCTAATCAGCATCTTTATTTTCGTTTCATGGATAAATAAATCGCTCTTCTTCTTATATCCGAAATTTCATGCTTCCTGCCTTTTTCTGAGACTGTACAGGCAGTTTTGTGTCTGACCTCATCGGAAACCATGAAGACCGGATTTCTCGTGACGCAGTTCAATAAATTATATACACAAGCGCTGAAAAAGGTTTGTCTTATTACACTGCTAAATCATCAGTATTGACTTAGTTCTTCCAATGAACTTTCTGGTGTGTCTTCATATTTCTTTCCCTGCTGAAAGTTTTCCCACAGATCTCACAACTGTAAGGTTTCTCTCCAGTATGAATCATCTCATGTTCCACCACCGCTGACGGGTAAGGCAGCACCTTGTTACAGTGTCTACACGAGTATACTTTCAAATTATGTTGAATATCTCTTGGCATCAAATCTGGAAAAGATTAGTAACATGTGTTAATATTAAGAAAAAAGAATAAATAAAAACAGAAAGGTCATCATGACTATAATGAAGGCTTATTCTCCATACTCCCGGTCCCGAATATCTACACAATGTGTAGACACGGAGTATGAAGTACCTGTCATTATAAAGGGATCACACATATCATCCTAGAGTTCTCAATACTTTCAAATGAGTCTTTAAACCGAGGTTTATTTTCTGTATGACCTTGGTCATATGCTCAGGATGTATTGTCCTGTTTGTGTTAGACATTGTCGGAAACCTTGAAAATAAATTACCATATATTCTGAATTTTAGTAGACTGGAAAGTCTCCAGTTGGCGTCTGACCAGGTTAGGCCCCTTCAAGCTGTGTCTTATGACGTGCTGAATGAGATATTCTTTCCACCCCAGCTTTAACTCTATTAAATTAACGTATGCACTTTCTTCATAAATTTGAGCAATATTCAGTTTTCAATTGTCTGATTCGCGCTGTTTGCTTTTGTAGTTGTTTTCCCTCTATCAGTGCCCAAACATAAATGGAACAACTACCAACAAACTATCATTTTAGCCAAAATAAAATAAATATTCCATTTTATATTTTTCAAATTTCAATATACGTACGAAGTAAATGTATCACATAAAACAGGTGTTTACAGAATGTTAAAATCCAATGAGCTGTGAAAATCCTATGGGCTATTTCTTCAAGTGTTGAAGTGTTTTCCGAATGTCCATTGACAATCTGAATCACACAGAGGCTCTGTAAAAGTGTTAGGCACACACACATTCAATTTGGCAAATAAACATATCAGTTTCTTTATGTTTTGATTTCAGTCATGTTTGTACAGAGCCACCGATTTCTAGATATTAACAAATACATGCATCTTAAGGACACAACCCTGCACAGGTTGCATTCAGAGCATAGCCTCTTCAGTCGGTGTGTATATTGCATTAACCACTATTTCATCGCGATCACATCAAATGTAAATGAACAGTTAGGTAATGTTAGAATCCCTTCAGTACATTGAGATGGTCAAAATCAGTCGAAATTTATTTCTAGTACGTGTTCCTTAAGGTGTGTCTTTAATCTTCTCTCCCTGTTGAACGATTTTCCGCAAGTCTCACAAATGTAAGGTTTCTCTCCAGTATGAGCTCGTTCATGTTCGATCAGATAAGATTGGAAAGAGAACACCTTCTGGCAGAATCTACACACGTGATGTTTCTTCTGGGAAGGTTTTGACACAATATCTGTAAGAATAAACATACATAATTGTCAATGAAAATAAAAATATAACATACCTGACCGTTAGGAAAATAAAACTACATCGGTTTTAAAGATAGCACCCATGAAATTTTCACAGGCATTTAACATTGAACATACGTAAAAAAATTGCTGGACTGGGGTTCACATACATGTCCATGTATATATATCGGGTTTGCAAACATGAACTGTTCCGAATAGTCATAAGAAAAATGGTCATTGTAGCAAGCACTTGTGTGTATTTTGTGCCAGTGATATTGTGAGAGGAATAGAAAACATAAACCAGTTTTGCTTTTTAAGCTTCTTAAGAACCATATTCTAGATATACTAGAAGTGAAACAGAATAGAAGAAGCCCATTTTCTACTGTTTTGGCACCGCTAATGACCAAACGTTCAATGAAGACAGGTGTACGTTAGTTTAGATGACATATTCAACTTAGAAATGTTACAAACAATGCGAAAGTATTTTTTATTGTCTATTACTGCAGCTGGTGTTGTGCCGTGTTTCGGCCCTAAAAAGTCTCCCCGTGCTGATTATATTTTCTTTTTGATCCTTTGAGATCAGCGATGATATTCTGAGAAATCAGAAATTACAATCGGTTGAGATTCACTTTCTAACCAACGTTTAATATGTGTGGCTGGATCATACTGTCTTTCTGTCGACTATCCTGTTGAAATTGATAAAATTACAGTATTTCACTTTTTGCTAAATCTAAACGGTCAATGACGAGGCTTAAATAGCAGAAACCAAGGGCCACCCCTTTTCTTATTTATATGCTTACTGCTCTTATAGTGAAGTGGAGTGAATTGAAGTGAAAGTCTTAATTTAACAAGGGTAGCTCATTTGGCAGTGTCAGTCTTCCACGAGGCCCTCTATAACAACATGTTAAAACAAATTATTTATACATACAGACATACATGTTTATTATTCATTATAAATCAGCTAGCTAGTCCGCACTCCGTTTCACTTGGTGACCTCGCTCCACTTCAGTATGGAGAGATATCATAGAACATCGACGGGGATATCCTGTCTATATTCCTTAGTTTTAAGTTGAAAATACCAAAATTGATGTTAAAATAGTATATACACATATAAAACGTTGGTATGCTTACTCATGTTAGCTTTCAATTTGAAAGTTACTGCTCTTTTTAGCATAATGATGCACTGAAATGATTATCTTTATCCTAAATGTTATACAGCCAATGCAAATTTCGCTGTAATTTCTATGGCTGTAAGTAAAATTTTAAAACCTATTGCAGAAAATATGCCTACTTATATCAAGAACAGACGGTATACACATTCGAACATTCTGTTTTCACAAATATATACAGGACAGTTACTTTTTAAAACGAATATAAAATACACTGTAGCGAGCATTTTGAAAAAAAATCAGAGATGTTATTTACTTGGTATTTACATGTACCGAAATAATAGTGATTTTTTTTTTCTTTTTAATATATACAACGTATGAACATTTTCCCATGGAAGAGGTAGGCTGTGAAATTGAAAAATGCAAAATAAATAAATAAATAAAATGAAAACAAACAATTTTGAAACCACAATTCTTTGAAACCACATTGTTCCTTACGTTCTAACAATGATGGATACCTATACGTTTCATTCAAGTGAATGGAAACATCAGAGGTGATCCAAAATCTAGGGATGATATCAACCACTGGTGAAAATACCGATATCAATTCTATGGTGAAAGTATCACTTTTATCTATTTGGATAAAATTGATTTCACTGTTAAGTATGAAAGAAAGTATACTGTATGCATAAAACAAACACTAAATTGAGCAGACATTTTTACACTGACCACTGTTTTCACATCTCATCTGTTACATGTTGTTACATGTTGTTGGGTCATACCTTTTGGTCTATTTAAACAATTTAAGATCTATAAATATAAAATACATCATTGTTGCGAATTTAAAGATTCAAAGTATTTTCATTATATTATGAACTGTCGCCATGTGCGTTGTCACATTTCTTTTCCTTTTAAAAGTTTTTCCACAGATCTCACAGCTGTAAGGTTTCTCTCCAGTATGTACTCTCTCATGCTCTTCAAGCTGTGACGGGTAGAAGAACACCTTTTTGCAGAAACGGCATAGGTATCTTTTGAAACTCTGCTGAGGAACTGTTGACTTGTGACCTGAAAATCAAAATGCACACATAAGTCAGATATGACAAGTAATATATGTCGAATCCTTTCAGGACTAGCTCAGATGGCAATGCATTAGCTTCACATGCAGGGATCATGATTAAGTCAACTAGTAATCTAGTAAGTTACTTTCTTTTATTAGCCCTTTGAAACCTTAATTCATTTAAACTTCAACACTAGCTCCCACTTAATATCATAAATGACTTTCACAAGTTCAATAATGTTTCCCCTGTTTGAAACAGAGGTCTGAAACTGCAAACATATTTTTTCAGTGTCTTTATTGGTGTGATTTCTCTTTCTTGAAACGAGTATCATAAATGGACAGCTGATTTACACTTTTGTTTTCATTACACAATCCTTCCTCTTCATATATGCTAACTTTCAAGCCTCTACCCTTATTCGCTAGCTGAACAATTCGCATAGGAATGTCTATCCCTTTTTATTATACATCTTAATTACTGTGGGATCTTGTCCTTATCTCTGGCCCTATCATATGATTAAATTTTGCAAGTGTAAGATTTGGTGCCGCTTCAGATTACTATTTTTCACAGACGATTTGTCCAAAACGTTAACAACTATAAGGTCTCTCTCCAGTATGTAACAAATAGTGAATTTTCAATGACCTTTCTGGGTAAATGATTTCCAACAGATCTCACAACTATAAGGTTTCTCTCCAGTATGAATCATTTCATGTTCTGCCAACTTTGATCCTTCTCACAATATTTACAGAAGCGCTTCTTGAGTGTCAGCTGAAGATCTGTTGACCTTTGACATACAATAGAAACGCACAAACATGTTAGACATATGTCATATAAGTGTAATTAACTCTGAACCACTTTAACCGCAAAATTTGGTAGCTCGACAATCCGAAATTCCACCCATGCAATGTATAATACTTTCTGATGCTGTAAAAAATGAAAACCTTCAGTTGTATTTTTTTTTTTTATATTTTGCTCAACAAGTTGATTCTGGGTATACAATATTTGTTTTGGATCTAAAATGAGAAACATTCTGTAACAATCTTTGTTTTGGATCTAAAATGAGAAACATTCTGAGAGGGTATTCTGAGAAATCAGAAATTCATTATCGGTTTGGATTCATTTTCTTACCAACGTTTTATATATTTGGCTCCCTTTGGATAATATTAGTCTTTGTATCGACTATCCTGTTGAAAGTTGCAAAATTACAATATTTCTCTTTGGCTCAATTTTGCCAAATCTAAAGGGTCACTGAAGAGGCTTAAGTAGCTGAAAACGCGGTATGGCCCATCCCCTTTTCTCTATAATATGCTCACTGCTCTTAAAGGATCTGTTTTATTTTTATATTGTATAGCCATGTATACTCCAATTCTGCTATATAAATGGGGTTCAAGGGGGTATACTTTCATGGACATGATATCCTAATGTGTGTACAGCATACACTTCATGAGTGGAGATTACAGGTTGGAATCTCTGGTGCTAATACAATAACTATCACCAAAGGCTTTGAAAATAGTAGCAGATACTTCCGTACTTGGTGCTTTACATTATATTGCTACAACTCAACCTCACAGTAATGTATCTCACTATGTACAATGCGATTTTCAAAAGAACACTCTCATGTCACTCCGAAATGGATTATTTTGACACAAAACGCAAAACCTTAATACTCAAATGCACAACTAAAGCATATAAGTACCATAAAGATGAATGCATATATGCGTACAAGTATACTGTATGGAGGTTTTCAATCAATGTCTTTGTCAATGCGACCAGTGACGCTTTATTACAGATTATTTCTGATGTAGAAGAGAGCATTTAGACAATGATGAAAAACTGTTCTTAAGAATAACCCTTAAAATATGCTATGGACATGTTTTCCTGACAGCATTGAGACACAGGAAGTCCGGCAATTTCTAATAGTCCCAGTTTAGTTTGAAATGTGATTGATCTGGTTGCCATGAGACTCGACGCATTACGAAAACTGGCCCATGCAATAAACAGATTTTTTAGCTTTGAATATTTTTTTTTTATTATTATTCTTATATTTGCATAAAACATTGATTGTTAGTAAATGTTAGAACCGTCTCACCATTGCAATTTTAACGAGTACCCACAATCTATGTTAAGGAGCAAACACAAGAAAAATTTGTATACACCTGCATACCCCAGTTTTGCTGTATAAAAGGCATACATTACACGGACATGTTTTCGTGTTGGACTGGACATGCCTCTTACTCCTTAAGATATGTCATTGGGCTCATTTCAAGTGAATTACTTGGTGTCTCTTCAAATTGCTTTTTCTTGAAAATAATTTTCCACAAGCCTCAAAAGTATAAGGTTTGTCTTCAGTATGGTACCTCTCATGCTCAACAAGTCTTGATAGGTAGGTGAAGACTTTCCCACAATAACTACATATTAATTTTTTGAGATTCTGCCCAGAAATTGTTGACTTATTATCTGAAAAGAAACAAAATTGAACGTCAGTACACAAGCAATCGACGAGGCCACGTTTTGTTTTGGATTTATGCCAACTTCCTGCTGTGTATGGCATGAATATATTCATATGCTGCAAAATTTTAAACACATGTTTCAACATAGTGCAGATTATAATTTTCTTTTGATCCTTCGAGATCAGTGAAGATATTTGGAGTATTTTAAATATTTTGTACGTTAAGAATCATCATCTTAACAAAATTTTGAATATTTGGCCCCTTTGGGAATATTAGTCTTATTAGACCATACTGGTGAAAATTCTTGAAATTGCAGCAATCATGAATGTCTGGCTGTCGCTGCCAGTTTTATAAAGGGTCACTGATGAAGGTTCATTGCCCGAAATTGTACAATATGGCCCACCTCTCTTTGAATGTTTTTACTGCTTCCAAAGGATCTAACAATTATATTTTATTCAAGAGGCTTTCCTTGCTATCAAAGTGAATCTAAAGTAGATATCTTTGAAATATATGAGCTATCTTTGAAATATACCATCAGAAAATTTTGACCGAAAAACATTAATCAGTAATCTTGACGTTAGAAATATACTGGAAAGCAGAAATAGTTACCATCACAAGTTGCAAATCGGTTAAAATTAACACCCCAATGAAATGTTTGTAACACTGGTGGTATTCTGACTGCTAACAGATTCATCGTTCAATGAAATGCTGGACCAAGGAAGGTTTTTAATATGACAACAAAACTTAAATGTCACTTATTTTTTAAATAATACTCAATTGATAAATAATAATGTAGTCTCGGATGAGAGGGTATAAAATATACACATGTATAATAATTAATTTTCCAAGTTAGGAAGCAACTAGTAAATAGTGCATGCAGAGCGAGAAAGAAATGGATACTCGTACAAAAATGTGCCTTGAAAGGCATGTATGGCCCGAGCTGGTGGCCTTAAATCAGTAATTCCTTGGGTAAAGTCCACGAAGTCTTGAACATACTTATCGCAGTTATTGCTTCCAAATATGATTCCATGTATAATCAACACTGACAAACATATCTGAAAAAGGTTCACCTAAGACACATTTGGACTTTTCGCAATCACAGTATATTAGCATGGCCAATGTTACAGAACCACTGAAAGTGAATCTCTTATAGGATACCCTATAAGTTTTTGTTTTGTTATGTATATATATTCCTGAATAAAAAAATGTTCAATCCAACAATAAAATCCTTTCACATGTGCGTTTTTGTGGCACCCTAGTAATTGATTTGATCATTAAAAATTGTTTTTTTCTGATTTAATCACATTTTCAGAATTTGTAGATCATGTTAATCAATTTTACAGTACGCGATTTTATGGTTTCAATAATAATCTGCATATGCGAAACCAAAGGCGCAGATCAGCTGTGCAATAACTACGCATCTGTTCAGTGCCTTTGCTTTCGCTACATGGACAGTACGATTCCTCTGATTCCTACGTACATCAAAAGTTGCATGCTTTTAGCCATCTTCTGTAGTTGCACAGGCCGGTTTGTGTCGTACCTGGTCGGAAACCCAGAAGACTGTTTTTTCGCGTCGCGGGTCAATTATACAACTTTATTCTTTCAAATGCACAATCTGATGTGCCTTTAAGATATCTTTTCTGTTAAACGATTTTCCGCAGGTGCCACAGTTATAAGGTTTCTCTCCAGTATGGATTCTCTCGTGTTCTAGTAGCTTTGAAGGGAACAGAAATGGCTTATTGCAATGTCGACAATGCAGATCGCTCTGATTCCATTGTTTGCCTGTCTTCTTCAAAGTGCCTGAAAACAGAACATATAAATGAAACCTTATTTTCCTTGTGGTTAAACGTTCCAGTCAACAATTTTCAGTCATGTCAGGACAGAGTTATGTCTTCTTGTTTATTAACCAGGCATCATGAAAACATGTCCGTTAATAAATATCCCCCTATACCTCACTTTCATTGGGTATGCAGTGGTATACCTATTTTTCTTATTTTCGATCCAAAACATAGATTGTGGCTACTCGTTAAAACCGCCTCTGCGAGGCAGTTCTTCCGTGTACCCACAATCAATGTTTTGAACATTTATATTAAAAAAAGCGTTTTCCATTTAAATTTTCAAAATTTAAACATAAAAAAATATCTGTATATTGCGCAAATTTTCGTCAATTTGTACCATGGAGTTTCAAGTGTCTCGCTAAAGGACACTACACGGAGAAGTTAGGTATAGGACCCATGACTTCTTTCTCTGGCCTCGAGGTTATAAAACTTTTTTCATGCTCATCTCAACTGTGCATGAAATTTCAAGTGCTCATAAATACCAAAATAAATTGAATATATTTAGGTTTAGATCACCAAAGTCTGTAAAATGCCATTTTAACATTTATCAGCAGAATAAATTTTAGTCTCCGCTGAGCTAAGCATAAAAACGTTTTATAACCTCCGGACATGGAGTCCTGTATTCTGCCATTAGGCGATTGTGCACCTAATAAATTAAAATGATTGGTATGATTTGAACCGCCGCACCAGACAACCAGCAATCTGCATATGCGAAAACAAAGATGCAGTTCAGCTGTGCATTAGCTACACAATGTTACCTGATAGCTGATGTTTTCACTACACAGATAGTAAAACCCTCTTCTTAAATCTGAAAATGTCAAGCTTCTAGCCTGCTCCTGTGACTGTAGAGGCTGATTTGTATCGGACCTGGTCAGAAACCCAGATTGTTTGTTTTCTCACGCGAAGGCGCTTTTAATTCTTTATGTCCATGTCAATTGTTTGGATCATGTTGGAAAGATAAATTATCCTTACCATACTCTTTTTAGGAAGGTACAAGTAGGCACAAGTAGGCAACGATCAGGAGAATGCGCAGTCAAAAAAAAATCCCACTCCAAAAATCGAGGTGGGAAAAATACTAAATTAAACAATCAGGTACTTATACCATGAAAACATATCGTAAGCCGAATGAGCAGCTATTTTCCCAATAGGTCGCCACTCAGTAACCTAAACTTAAATAAAATAAGATAATATACATAAGGCGCCAGCAACACAAAAAAAATTAAATACCAAGACATAAAACAATAAGAACCATCATAGAAGTATCGCCATGGAACGATCAGTAATATAAAATTACTGGCGGGCTTAAATCGATTATACAGGTACCTAACCACACCCTCAGCTTCTGCAGTGGTTCACAACATTTAGTTAGTTGTTCGGTCCTCGTGGTGAATCTCTAGCTAGTCAAAGTCATTCAGAGGTAGAATAACATCATCTACTCAGAGCATAGGTTTTTCACTCAATGCAGTTCTTTCACTCAACGCAAAGTTCTTTCACACAATAAACAGTTCTTACGAGAATGATGCAGTAATAGCAAGAATGGTCGTATAAAAAAGTACAAGTAGGCAAAGATCAGGAAAAGGCGCAATCAGAAAAAGACTCCCACTCCAAAAACCAACGTGGGAAAAAAACAAATAACAATCAGGTACTTATACCATGAAAACATTTCGTAAGCCGAATGAGCAGCTATTTTCCCAATAGGTGGCCACTCAGTTACCTTAACTAAAAATATGCAAACATACATAAGGCGCCAACAGCACAAAAAATATTTTAAACATCAAGACATAAAACAAAAAGAACCACCACAGAAGTATCGACTTGGAACGATCAAAATAAAACATTTTTATGACCAAGTCTTCAAAAACTAGCAGAAACGTACCTTATAATTTCGAAAACATGCCCATGCATTAGACTGCGATTTTTTAAAATAAAAGATAGTTTTAATATATTTGCTCAAAACATTGATTGTGGGTACACGTTAGAACCTCCGTGGCACTCTGTCATACCAAATTAGGGATAGTATCTAACGTGAAAAACAGTTCATCTTAATATGGCTCACAATATAGAAAATCTATTGTAGACTAAAATGCCGTTCAAGTTTTGCGATGATAAATGTACGGTATCTGAGATACAGAATTTTGTGTTTTCACAAATTTTCACTGATTCCAACAACTTAAGACTAAAATCTTTTATTATTCCATAGTCTTTGTCGATATTAATTGTATGTCGCACATTGGCATAGTTAGTACCTTTGATTTTCATTATAAGATTGCTATAATTTCTAATCTCCAGCTCTGTTGACCTAGTCAACAGCCTTGACGACATATTATTCCTCATATGGCTCTTTATACTGGCGTACCAGTAATCTTGCCATATGTCTCTGGATATTGGTGTGCAAGCTATTTTATCATTATGTCTTGAACATTGGTGCACAAGCTAGTTTGTCATATGCCTCTGAATGTTTGTGCACCAGCGTCTCTGCTGGTGATCCTTCAAATTATCTTTTCTTCTAAAGTATCTGCCACAATATTCACAATAATAAGGTTTTTCTCCACTATGTACATTGTGATGTCTTCTCAAAGCTGACGGGTCTTTAAATAATCTCGCACAAATCTACAACTGTAAGGCCTCTCTCCAGTATGAATTCTCTCATGACGAGCCAGCTTTGTTCGAGCTGAGTAGGTCTTGTTGCAGAAATTACAGCTAAATCCCTTTTTTCTTTGGGCTTTGGTCTTTGTCTGCTTTTCTGAAAAGAAAAAAAGGTATGAGAAGAAGACATATACATGTAGATGGTACAAAGAAATCCCAACCCAGACATAATGCGGGAATAGAAAGTACAGCACAAAACGCCACAAAATGTTTCAACATGCATGAAGAGCAAGATGAATGACTGCCAAGATAGTATGCCAAATGGACTGAGAGATCAGTTTTCTTGCTTTGTGTGGATGTTTAATCAACAATTTTTTAGTCAAGTGGCAAAGGAGCTTCTTAAGCAGTACTATGGGAATAAGTCGGTCTTGCTAAAAGACACAACTCAGTACCCGTAGTGTTAAGGCCCATGACAGGCTCTATCACTAAGTCACTACGTCCTTAAACATACACTGACATATAAACAACATTCTCTTAATCCAAAAAGCAAGCATGCGAATTATGCATGTTTATAAGTGTTTTTCCATTTGACTTGTAAATAATCATGATTTATTTTCTGTCAAACAGCAAATATAGTACAAGTGTAGAACACACTACAACAGAGAGTACAATACTGTGAAAGATCATGTAATTTAATCAGACAACTTAGTTTTTACAACAACAGGAGTGGCACAAAGACACTTGTCGCATCTGAAGGGCTGAATTTATGCCACATTGTATGCATACCAATTTACAATTTGACACCTTAACATTTCCCTTATGTAAATGGTTTGGCAAGAGTTGTTCGAATTGTCGGGAAAAGGTGTCTATAGCCTAGCTGCTTCATTTTTTTTTTCGAAATCATTGTTATTTCAATGTATACACCTATACATATATTATATGAAATTTAAATCAAATTCATTCCTGTACTTTCATTTTCATGGTATTTGATAAAAAAAAATAAGTTTGACAAATAATTATCAAGGGACATTTGTCTGTAACACACTTTCAAAATGAGAATAATGCTTATAAACATTTATTCCAAGAATGATCAAAAATAGCACATTGAATCTATACTGTATCTAATAATTTCTGATGTATGTTTTTACTATCATACGAAAAGTTGACCATGCAATATACAGAGAATTTTTTAACAATTGAAAATTTCATTGGAAAAAATTTGATAGTTTTAATATGTTTGCTCAAAACATTGATTGTGGACACACGTTAGAGCTGCCTCTGCGAGGTGGTTCTAACAAGTACCCACAATCTATGTTTTGGAACAAAAGTAAGAAAAATATGTATAACCCCCGTGCAGCCAAGCTTTGTTATATAAAAGTGGGGTATGAGTGGGTATACTTTTCATGGACATGTTTTACTGATGCTTCTCTTAAATTTCACGGTCCAATGTTAAATCTTCTATTCTATTCCCTTAATGCTACCAAAGTCAATAAATCAATATGAGTCTACTATATAGTACGACTTAAATGGCTGCCAAGTTGTTCATGATGCGTAATACTCTACAAAACCTATAATTTCAAGTGAATCATCCGATGGGCTCTCATATTTTCCTTCCGATTGAATGATTTTCCACAGATTTCACAACTGTAAGGTTTCTCTCCAGTATGAATTCTCAGATGCTCGGTTAGCTTTGAACGGAACAAAAATTCTTTGCCACAAAATGTACATATGAAGTCCTGTTTAGGAATCTTTACCACTATTTCTGAAACATAAAGAATACAGAGTTAGTGATAATTATGAAATTAGTGATAATTATTATGAAATTAATGATAATTATTATTTAGTGATAATTATGAATTTGAACACCTACTTGTTAGAGGCATTTGTGTCATAGTGCATAAGGATAGCATATCAATGTAATATATAACCCCTTATACCTCACTTTTGTATAGTAAAAAATGGGATGTTCAGAGGTATACATATTTTTTCTCCAAAACATAGGTTGTGGATACTCGTTAGATACGCATCACCTGTGTATAAGTGTATCTTGGTTAAATTCTTACTTTTTTTGTAAAAATGAAAACACAAAACAATCATACACAATCATCTAAGTATATATATAATATGAACCGCGACGCGAAAAAAAACTGGTCTTCGTGGTTTCCTACCTGGCCTGACACAAACCTGAATGTGCAGTCACAGAAAAAGGCTAGAAGTTTGAGATTTTGGATTTAGGGTGAATTGCACTATCCGAGTAGCGAAAACAAGGGCGCTGATTAGCTTCGCAGTATAGCGAAGCCGAGCTGTGCCTTTGTTTTCGCCTAGGCAAAAAATCCGTTTTTCTCATGACGTGGCTCATATTATGTGTGACAGAGTCTAACAGTAAGCGACAAACTTGTATGCATATCATTTCAAGGAGTGTGGCTTTGAAACACACTGTCCAGATATGCCCTCAGCTGTTTACCGTGTGTAACTTTCTGACTGTGAACTATGACTGAAAAAGCAAACCATTTGTGGTTAACTTACGAGTGAGGAATGGATATTCCAATTGTTATCATTTGGACGAGTCCACTTTCACTTTAAGGTGAATCAGAAGTGATATTGAATTTTTATTCGATTTTTCCATGAAATCCTCTAAGCAAACAGAATAGCCCCAGATGGGACGCCGCGTTGTCCGGCGTCACATCTGGCGCTATGCTGTTTGCCTATATCCCATAAAAAGGTCACCAGGCTTAAAGATGTTAATATAATTTTTAAACATCATTATGCACATTATCAAAATCATGTTGCGTTGCTGTTTTTCAATGGACAAGGGCATACTACAATTTTACAACCAATGTCATTTTGTTTCTTAACGTTTTAATAAACTCACTAAATTTGATAAATCAGTGAAATACATGAATCAGTCACAGATGTTAGATCCTCTTCAAAAATATTTTAGCAATGTTTTTGTCACAATACGAACACGAAATTACAGCATTATTTTAAAATTCCAATATTTTGTCAAAAGGGAAACACTAGCTGTTTTCTACATATCGGAATAAACACGTCTATTTTGCACTGATCTGCACTAAATGTGGGTAACATAATGTCTCTTCAGATTTCCTTTTGTATTGAACGATCTTCCACAGATCTCACAGCTGTACGGTTTCTCTCCAGTATGGATTCTCTCATGTGTTACCACGAAGGCTGCCTTCGGAAACGGTTTATTGCAGAAGCGACACTGGAAAAACTTGGGACTACCTTGCACAACGCTGGCCCTTGACACTGAAACATCAAATCAACAGGTTCATTTCCTTATGGCCCCTCCAAACCCTACTTTTAAGTATAAGTATTAGAAACTGGGCTTTACGTGAATTTGTATCTTGTTAGTTTTCTTAAAAAAGATTTGTGCTTATTAACCTGAATACACGACAATGAGTACAATCGTATTTTTAAGAATAAATAATCTTTTCTCCTTCACAGAGCTATAACATACATTTTCTGTGTAGATTATTTTAAAATAGTGTAAGATAAGAACTTTTAAAACAATCTTTGGGGGTTTGACAATAGTTAAAAAAAAACAACTAACATTTTGTGAGTCAAACATTTTATGCATATTTGTTATGTTTCACACACTTTTGTAAGTGTACACATGATGTAGATACTATATATCACATCCCTTTACTGTTTACAGCAGCTAAGAGTATTTGTCTTAGTTTTGGTTCTTGCTTAACAATCCCCACTGGCTATAGAAATACAATTGAACCTCATTATATTGTGCCTCATTTTAATGCAGTTCTCAATAAAACATGACCATGTCACGGCTCCAAAAACCAAAACAACCTGTCGAATATCCAGAGAAACCGTTTCCACATAAAATGTCCACATAATATATTTATAAAAACAATTTTGCAATGACTTGTACTCAAACTTTCCATTCTCATCTGTTTATTTATTTGTGTTGCGGCTTAACGTCCCAGTCAACAATTTTTCAGTCATGTCGGGACGGAGCCAACGCTTCCTGGGTTTAACCAGTACTGTAGGGAGTAGATGTGCCTTGCTCAAGGACACAACACGGTGACGCTTGTGGGGTTCGAACCCAGGACCTCAAGATTCGGAGTCCGACGCTCTACCACTACGCCACCGCGCTCCCTCTCTCATCTGTTTAGATGGGTAACTTGGTGCCCCCTTAAATGAGCTTTCATCTTAAATGATTTCCCACAGATCTCACAACTGTAAGGTTTCTCTCCAGTATGAATTCTCAGATGTTCAGCAAGCTTTGATGGAAACATGAATATTTTGCCACAATAGCTACACATGAAGCTCTGCTTAGGAAACTTCACCACTGTTTCTGAAAAATAAGCGAAAAAGGAATTAGCAAAAATTATAAATGCGAGTATATAAGCTGCAATTTGCTTGTTGTTGAATAAAATTAAAATGCAAACCATCGATTTCAAAATCGGACCGCGATCATGTGCATGGTTAGACCCAATGGTTAACCCATACATAGTGCACATCATTTCAGCAGTAAGTGTCTACAGTAGTTAAAGATTTAAATTTGCATTCGAACAATGTTGACAAATCTCAATAAAAGAATAACTGCCTGACAGTGAGAACTATTCCACTCAGTTGCGGAAGCCGAGTGGCCACGATTGGAGGAGTAAGTATTCCCTCCGTCCACCATTTGTTCCAATCGTTGAGTTTCAAAGCATTTGTTGATATATTTACTTCTAGTGTGGTTTCTCGGTGCGGAGTATGTTAATGGTTGTGACAGTTTCTGGTAACTTCCTATTTACGCAATGTCCAATGTGTACAGGATGACTGGACTTATCACCTACTCTTGTAATTTAAACTCGGGCCGCTTAATAAATTCAGTCATATAACATCATCACGGAATTTTGTAAAGGTAGGTATACTTTTAGCATGTTGATCCCATTCAGGTACCGTTGTAATTCAGAATTAAATAGTGAAATAATCTTGCAATGGAAATTAAACGGAATAAAGAATCACAGAATGTTTACAGCTTGGTCACAAATTGAAGTTACGTTTTGCACTAAGTCACACAACGACAATACCAATACAAGCAAACTAATGGTAAATACACATAAACAAACAATCCCCACTACCCTACTTGTCTCCTTACTATCATAGCAGTGAATGAAAACCCATTCATCAGTTCGTTCACATACATGTACAACGTGTGCTGGACCTAGTCATGAAACAAATATAAATTGAGCTATCCGATCTGTAGCGTGTAAAGTGTGTATTCCAATGCAAGCCCAGGAGTAGTATGGATAAGAAAGTTCATTGGCTTAGTTGTGGGCTGCTTTCTTCCAATATAAGGTCAATTAAAAAACTACCTTACGAAGCGCGTCATAGTACTTATTAATTAGGCAATGTGGCAAAATTAACAGTTTCACAAAAGGTCAATTTCGTCTTCTGAAGTGAATCATTTGATGCCCCTTTAAATGAGTTTTTCTGGTAAAAGATTTCCCACAGATTTCACAACTGTAAGGTTTCTCTCCAGTATGAATTCTCTCATGAACTGCCAGGATTGAAGGATACTGGAACATCTTTGTGCAGAAGCGACATATCAGCATGTTGATATTTTGCTGGATTGTATTTTCCAAGGTTGCTGAAAAAATTAAATTAATATGCAACATTTCATTTAAGCTCATTTCAGAACGCTATTAGTTCTACCTGTAACATTCGTAAAGAAACAAACCCATGATCGATCCAGACGTCTAACACTTTTCTTTCCTGAATATGTTGTCATGAAAATATGCCTATAGAGAGTTTGAAGATGGCATCACACACAAGAGTTATCTTTCTTGTTGGTGACACCCAGGCTGATTTGCAACACAAATTTAATGAATTTTGAGCCAACATATCTTCCTTCTCTTAAGAAATAAATAACAAAACTTCGATTATTTAATTTTAATTTTCATATGCCAAAGGAAAATTAAAATAGTGTTTTCTGAGGAAAACTATGTCCCCCCAACCGTTTAGCAATTGAAGTGTAGTTACCTTGTGATATGAAGTTTTTCTATGGAAGACACCATGCCCATCTTGTTCTGTATGGTGTGGTAGTTTAAACTTGTTTGGGACCCTGTCTAAAATTAGGTCACGATCACCAAATTCTTATAAACTCTGAACCTCCTCACAACAATGCGTCTGTGCAAGTTTGGTTAAAATCCATCAATTGGTTTAAAAGTTATCGTGTCCGAAAGACTAATTTCAACAGTTATGAACTAGTGACCTTGGAAATTAGGTCAAGGTCACCAAAATCTTATCAACTCTGAGCCTCCTCCCAACAATGCTTCTGTGCAAGTTTGGTCAAAATCCATCAATTAGTTTACAAGATATCGCGTCAGAAAGACTAATTTCAACAGTTTTTGACTAGTGACCTTGGAAATTAGGTCAAGATCACCAAAATCTTATCAACTCTGAGCCTCCTCCCAACAATGCTTCTGTGCAAGTTTGGTCAAAATCCATCATTTAGTTTACAAGATATCGTATCGGAAAAACTAATTTCAACAGTTTTTATGGACTCGTGACCTTGAAAATTAGGTCAAGGTCATCAAAATCTAAACAACTCTGAGCCTCCTCCCAACAATGCTTCTGTGCAAGTTTGGGCAAAATCCATCAGTTAGTTTACAAGATATCGTATCGGAAAAACTAATTTCAACAGTTTTTATGGACTCGTGACCTTGAAAATTAGGTCAAGGTCATCAAAATCTAAACAACTCTGAGCCTCCTCCCAACAATGCTTCTGTGCAAGTTTGGTCAAAATCCATCAATCGGTTTACAAGATATTGCGTTGGAAATACTAATTTCAACAGTTTTATGGACTCACAACCTTGAAAAATAGGTCAAGGTCAACTCTGAGCCTTCTCGCAACAATGCTTCTATGCAAGTTTGGTCAAAATCCATCAATTGGTTTACAAGATATTGCGTTAGAAAGACTAATTTCAGCATTTTTTATGGACTCGTGACCTTGAAAATTAGGTCAAGGTCACCAAAATCTAATCAACTCTGAGCCGACTCCCAACAATGCTCTTGTGCAAGTTTGGTCAAAATCCATTTATTTGTTCAGAAGATATCACGTCGGAAAACCTAATTTGATCAGTTTTCATGGGCTGGTGACCTTGAAAATGAGGTCAAGGTCACCTAAATCTAATCAACTCTTTCCCCCTCCCAACCATGTATCTATGCAAGTTTGGTCAAAATCCATCCACTGGTTCAAAAGATATCGCGTCGGAAAGAAGCTACGCGGACGCGGACGGGATCCGATGTCCCCCACCTTCGGTTGGGGGGACATAAATATTATGAGCTCTTACGTTCATATTATTAATAGTTGTAGAGAATTAAGGTGGCAAAATTGATTAAAATTGTGCACAGAAACCAGCCTGGTGTCTCCAAGATGGCAGATCAAGGGAGAATAATCTAGCAGTTTTAGTGCCTATGCAACCTCTCAATTATTCATCTTCCTCTGATCCAAGAAGAGCATTGGTCATAAAGTGGTGATGCCGTGTACTATATACCCCGCATACCCCAATTTTATATAGCAATACTGAGGTATACAGGGGTATGCCTATTTTTCTTATTTTTGCTCCAAAACATAGATTGTGGGTACTCGAGGATGCGGTTCTAACGTGTACCCACAATCTATGTCTTGAGCAAAAAAAAAAAAAAAAAACTAAATTTTTCTTTTTTATTACAACTTTGGAACAACCTGAAAATTACATGGACATGTTTTCGTAATGGCATCCGAGAGATTTGCACAAGAACAGTGTTGGTATGATAACAAGGACGGTTTTGACAAGACATTGGTTGTCGACCATGGTCCAATGGGTGTACATGTCTAGAATTTGGCCCATCGACTCCGTCCGCAGCTTGTTTGCAGTACCCGAAATTGCGCAATATGGTCCATACTAACTCCTTTTCAACGTTTTCACTGCTCCCAAAGGATCAAACTTTCAGATTTAATTTGCTATTACTGCAGCTGGCGTTGTGCAGTGTGGCGGCCCTAAAACCTCTCCCCGTACATCATCCATAGTGCAGGTTATATTATTTCTTTCGGTCCTTTGAGATCAGTGAGAATATTCAGAGTATCAAAAATTGTTCGTTTAGAGCCATCATCTAAACAATGGTTTATTTAACCACTTTCTTTTAGGCATGTGTCTTTGATTTAGACATCCCTTGTGTAAAGTTTTGAAATTGCAATATATTTGCATGTATCTGGCTATCGTCGCCGGTTTATAAAGGGCCACTGATGAGGGTTCAGTACCCGAAATTGCGCAATATGGTCCATACTACCTCCCTTTGAACGTTTTCACTGCTTCCAAAAGATCAAACTTCACTGATGAGGGTTCAGTACCCGAAATTGCGCAATATGGTCCATACTGCCTCCCTTTGACCGTTTTCACTGCTTCCAAAGGATCAAACTTTTATATTTTATTTGTTTTGCGATCCTGGTTATTGAATACATAGAAGTTGAAAGTTACTGGCCAAAGTATGTGCATTTAATTCTGGTTAACCTGGTAAACTGACTTTGAAGGGCTGGCACAGGAACTGTATTAAGTAACATGATGTAAATACGTAGCTTATCAGTATGTTACTGCTGATACGTACAAGTTATTTTTTTTTTATTTGCTAAAATGTTGCCATGTTCTATGGTTGTACAGCCTGGATGTGTCAGACATGGTCAGACGCATAGGTTAGTTTTATTCAAGTTAAAAAAAAACACACTTACGAAATGTTTTATCTAAGGTTAAAATGTAATTCTGACTGTAGAATAAAACACAATAAATAAATCATAAAAGAGAAAAAACGGAAATAATTTTAAAACTTAGTCTTATTTTTCTGATTCATATCATTACTTATGATATATTTTCCTGGAGTATGCTGTAAAACTGTTAAAATACTTTGAAATGAAATCATATTTTAAACTCAGAAGATGGAAATTCCATTAAAGTTATGGTACTATTTAAGAACCGCTTTAAGTTCAATACTAATTTTCTGTCTTCAGCTGGGAAAGCACTTTTCACTCAATAATTTCTACAATTACTGAGCGTTCCAAGGCGATACTTCTGTGGTGGTTCTTATTGTTTTATGTCTTGGTGTTTAAATTTTTGTGCTACTGGTGCCTTATATGGATGTTATCAAATTTTTAGTTAAGTTTATGTTACTGAGTGGCCACCTATTGGGAAAATAGCTGCTCATTCTGCTTACGATATGTTTTCATGGTTTTTGGAGTTGGAATCTTGGAATCTTTTTCTGATTGCGCCTTTTCCTGATCGTTGCCTACTTGTACCGTTTTACACAATGACTTTAAAAATGTTCAAACAATATTTACACAATGATTCCAAAAATGTTTCCACAGCGATTTCTACACAAATATTACTACAATGTTTGCTTAATGGTTTCTACAACTTTATGTTTACACAATGATTTCTACAATGATCATACAATGATCTCTACAATGTTCGCACAATGATTTCTGCAATGTTCGCACCATGATTTCTAAAATGTTTACACAATTATTTCTACAATTTTCACATAAAGATTTCTACAATGCTCGCACAAATGTTTCTACAATGTTCACACAGAGATATGTAAAATGTTAACACAATAATATGTACAATGTTTGCACGATGAATTCTACAATGTTCTGTAATGTTGTGCAACGGTGAAACAAAAGGGTATCTAATGTAGCCCCCACTTGGAACTTGGTACAAGAATAAATTTTTTGTGAGCTGGGGGTAAATCACCGTCAACACATATTTACAAATAGCTTGCATTAAAAATATTACAAATACTCATGATTATACCTAACTATACATTGACAATAAAAATAATACATATATATCATGTTCTAATGGTTCCATTGGAAGTTTGTGATGTTTTGCAGTTGTTTATATTTGTATCTGCGTCTTATCTTAACCTACTCTCATTTGTAGTATGATTATCTGTTTTTCATAACATTAAACCAACTTCACTGAAATTAAAATAAGGCGGGCAAATATCAATGATAATTAACTGAGAGGTGGAATGAAGACTGTCCTGTAACTTCTTTACACTCTTATTGTACAGGTATGTCAATTTCAGTTTTCCCATTCTACAAATTCCATTTATATAATAAAACCCTTAAGAGAACGTAAGTTAAAACAGTCAGATTTCAGTTTGCCGCATCTTACTTCTTTTTTCTATCTGGTATTTTAACTTTGAAATTGGTATAATGCATAATAGCCATGTGTTGTTTCCGATTAGATTTGGTTCTAAACCATTTCCCACAGATCTCACAACTATATGGTAACTCTCCACTATGAGTAAACATATGCTTCGACAAATTTCCCTTTGTTGCAAAAAATCTCCCACAGGTATCACAGCTGTAAGGTTTCTCTCCAGTATGGGTTCTCTCATGTTGAACTAATTCTTTAGTTTTCCTGAAAGTCTTGTGACAGAAAAGACATGGGCGTACTCTTGACCGTTTTCCTGTCTTTGTAACAGCAACATCTGAAAAACATTAACCCACAATTGAGCCGTGGCACAAGACAACTGGTCTTCGGGGTATCCGACCAGGTCCTACACAAACCAACATGTATTCACAGAAAAAAAGGCCAGAAGCTTGAAATTTTGGATTTAAGAAGAAGAGAGATTGTACTATCCATGAAGTGAAAACAAAGGCACTGATAGGCTTTGTACTTACTGCAAAGCTGATCTGCACCTTTGTTTTAGCATAGGCAAAAATCTGGCTTTCTCAAGACGTGGCTAATATGATGAATGGACTTGTCAACCATTATCATTTTGGTGAGTTCACTGTCATTTTAGAAGCATGAAGAGTGATTTTGAATTTTTATTCCATTTTTCAATGAATGGTGAATACAATCAAACAAACACAAACCAGATCATGAAGCCAATGTTACAAGCTAAAAGGTCTGACATTCTTAAGAAACTAGATGCAGGGGCGTAGCCAGGAAATGTGTAATGTTGAAGCCCAACACCTTTTTTCAGTTAAAATTACTTGTTTTTCATAATTTTTTCTCAGAAAGACCCGGGGAAATACCATACTTGAAAAAATCACGTTGAAGCCTGGGCTTCCAGGCATCCGCCTGGATACGCCCCTGAGATGTGTAGACATTTTTCTTATATCTAAGCAGGACGCTAATGCAGTGACCAGACTACAGAGAGATGTAGAATAACCTTTACAGTTTCTCAAAGCTTTGCAAAGCATCAAAAATGTAACTGAATTTAAAATGTATCCGTTGATGTATTCTCTAATTTTCTTTCAGTGCAAATATCGAAACTGTAAGGTTTCTCTCCAGTTTGGACTCTCACCAAAGTCCAGATTCTGAAGGCTGGCTTGAAATCAGAGTCTTTTATACAATACTATCCAAGTTCCACCCTATCGTGATCATGACTTTGTCCTATGAACCAAACTGTGACAATCTAGATGATGTATGTTTCTGAAGGCTTTTCCACAGATCTCACAACAGAAAGGTTTCTCTCTAGAATGGATTTTAATATGCACTGTCAAATTTCCCATATTAGTAAATTTTCTGTCACACATTTTACAGTAAGGTTTCTCTCCATAATGGCATCTCTCATGCTGGGTCAACTGAGATGGATATCGAAACATCTTGGAACAAACACTGCAGGTGAACAAGTTTGGATCTTTCTTTTTCACATTTTCTGAAAGAAGATCTGTCAAAATTAGAAAAGAATATGTGTGTCTGCATGTCAGAGTGTGTGTATGTGTGTATGCACTCCAGGTTGCTGTAACTTTATTTAACATCTTACACCTTAGATTGTAATGTTTCAGAACCCTTGTTTAAAACTACAGTATTGAGTAAAGTATAGAGGCGCTGGAATCTTTTGGCTATTTGAAAAATGCTATGTGAAAACCAGCATTTTGCATAGGCGCAAACAAAGGTGCAGATAAGTTTCGCAGTAACTGGGAAACTGATCTGCTACCTTGTCAAAATCACATTGTTCATTTTCTTATGATGCTGTTCATTTTCTCATGATGCAGTTCATTTTAGGAAGGGGTCCTAGGGCTTTCAAAGTTGAGAATATTTTAACTGACATAGTGAATGAGCTTTTTATCATTGATATAATGAATGTTAACAGCAGAGTTTGATATGAAAATGTATTAAACTTTTGAAATTATTTTCATAGCTATTATTGGGATTTTTTCTCAAGACTTGGGAAAAAACACCAAAATTCCACAGGTAAAGGGCTTTATTTTCTAATCTTTCTGTGAATACAAAATGAAACAAGTCTGATGTTTATCTAACAACTGTTTACACACTGGTAACATAACAGAAAACAAATATGAGGCTACACTTTTTATCTTAATGTAAATAGGTTGTCGGGTGTCTGCTTTATTTTCTCTTAAACTAAATTTTGTGTGTAAGTTTGTGCATGTTCAAAGTATCTGATCTTTTAAATGTTTTGGCACAGATATGACATTTAAAATGTCTCTCATCAGAATGTATCCTGCAATGCCTTCGAAAAGTTGACTTATCGCCAAATGCCATCCCACAGATTTCACAACAGAAAGGTTTCTCTCCAGTATGGATTCTCTCGTGACTGATCAAAGCGGAAGGTTTAGGTAACTTCTTATCACAGAAACGACATAGGTAATATCTGTAGCCTTTTATAATGCAAATATCTGTAATTAAAATAACATGTGAGAAATACAAGAAACATGCTTAAATATGACATATAATTATACTTGATTTAAGAAGAGTAATACATTGTATTGTGTAATATTCAATGGCCTTAGATTGTTTTGTATACTAAGTTAACTTCAATATTTTGACAAGAATCCTATTTATATAATAGCCTTTTATCATAATTCATCAATAATATACCGATATTGACTTTTAACAATTTGTACCTAAGTGAAGACGGGTATTCCTTAGTGGATATAGAATAAATAACTACCCTATGACCAAAAATAAACTGATTTATCATGCTAGGATTAATAAACAGATGACATGGTGAGCTTTCAGTGAGCGCAAATCTCACCATTTCATCTATGTTCTGCCCGAGCATAACTCAATTTATTTTTGTCAAGGTGTAGCTATTCACTTTATAATGCAAGGAACGACGACAAATTTAGCCAAAAAAAAAAACACCTCACCTGACATAAGATCTGCTTTCTGCCATTTTCTTATTTAGTCAATAGCTCAGAAATCATTCCGCATAATGACTCTTCAAAATTCGCCACCATGGCAGTACATTTTGTTGATCATTTATATTGTTATTGTCCATTGTTTATTCTAGATGTAATGCTGCAGAACAATGGTGGAGAATGACATCAAAACCATCACATCAAGAAAACATGTCCATGTAATGTTTACCCCCTTAAACCCCACTTTTATATAGAAAAGCTGGGGTTTGCAGGGGTATACCTATTTTTCATATTTTTGCTCCAAAACATAGATTTTGGGTACTCTTTTAAACCGCCTCGCTGAGGCGGTTTTAACGGTTCTAACACGTACCCACAATCTATGCTTTGAGCAAAGTTTGAAAATATCAAAAATTTTCAGCTGAAAATTTACAATTTTTAAAGCTTGAAAAATCTTTGTTTATTGCATGGGCAAGTTTTTGTAATGACTTGTATGCTTCTTTTTGGCGTGTTAGACAAAACTGGACTGCTGTCTTTATTAAGTCAGTAGTAGTGGCCTTTTATTTGGTCAGTAGCTCAATAAAGCAATAATTTATGAAACCTCTTTATTAGGCTGATATTAAAAATTGTTGCCTTATAAAAAGGGGATACAGTTCAACCTCATTATAACACGCCTCATTACAGTGCGGTTTTCAATATAACGCGGCCATGTCGTGGCTCCTAAATTGATTATTTTCCTATATATCTATAGTAAACCAGAGGACTAATGGTCCTGTAAAGGCTCACCTGAGATCTGGGATATGCGACCTCAGCTGATCTTGCCATAAAATAGGTCAAGGTCATCCCAGGGTCATGTAGAGCTCCTCTCCCTGATGCTTCATGTCCAGTTTCAAAAACAAAGGCCTTCTGGTTCTGGAGAAGAAGATTTTTTTAAGTTTTTGCTATTTATAGCCATGGCGGCCATCTTGGTCATGTGACCTTGACCATTGATATATACTTTTATTCCCACTTCCTAACAATGCTCCACATGAAGTTTGGCTTTGATTGGCCAAGCAGTTTCAGAGAATAAGATCTATGAATATCACTATAATATACATGTATATTGCCCCAGGGTGGGGGCAGACAGACCCCTGGGGTCCAAATTTTTTCAGACACATCAATTGTAAGTCCATTTGCCCATTTCCTGCAAGTTTTTCCCTACAAATGACATTCTAATTCTTTTCCCCATTCAAATGCATGAGCGACCTATGTTGACCTTTCCATAAAATAGGTCAAGGTCATCCCAGGCTCATGATTTATATAAACTTTGTAGAGCTCCAGTCACTGATGCTTCACACCAAGTTTCAAAATCATTGGCCTTCTGGTTCTGGAGAAGAAAATTTTTAAAGTTTTTTTTTCTATTTATAGCCATGGCAGCCATCTTGGGCATGTGACCTTGACCATTTATATAAACTTTCTTTTGCCCTTCCCAAGGATGCTCCATATGAAGTTTGGCTTCGATTGGCCAAACGGTTTCAGAGGAGAAGATGTTTCAATATTATGGAAATATACATGTATATAGCCCCGTTGCAGGGGCAGACAACTCCCAGGGGCCATTTGTTTTCCATAAACATTAATTTTCTGTCTATTCTCCTATTCCCAGTAAGTTTTACCCATTTAATAGCATTTTACCATATATCCCCATTCAAATGCATTGGCAACCAAAGTTGACCATGCCGTAAAATAGGTTAATTAAGGTCATCACAGGGTCATGATTTATATAAACTATCATAGGCCGGCATTCCCAATGCCACATACCAAGTTTCGTGGAAATCGGCCCACTGGTTCTGGAGAAGAAGATTTTTAAAAGTTTTTGCTATTTATAGCCATGGCGGCCATCTGGGTCATGTGACCTGGACCATTTATATAAACTTTCATTCCCCCTTCCTAAGGATGCTCCACATGAAGTTTGGCTTTGATTGGCCAAGCAGTTTCAGAGGAGAAGATCTTTGAAATTGTGGACGGACGACGAAGACGGACGGACGACGGATCCTATAAGCTCACCTTGTTAGCCTTCAGCTCAGGTGAGCTTATAACCTTATTATAACATGATTCGCTTATAACACGCTCTGTTTTCTTGGACCCCAAAGATAGGGCTCTAATGATGTTGACTTGTACTTGTATTCAAATGATCCTGTTGACGAGGCCCTCGAGGCCACGTGATTAAGAGTGTTTTTTAATCACTTGAACATTTCACCGCTGTGTCTGGCGTGGGTTTAAGCCTTATGCTGGCCACATGTGAGACAAGCCAAGTTCTGCTTGCAGGTGTGCCAGGTGGTTTTTCTCGGGGTTCTCCCATTTTCACCAAACCTACTGATTGGCACATCTCATACGAGCTTAAATAATCTTGAAAGGGACGTATAGTATACAGAATTTAAAAAAATGATCCGGTTAGATATGGATTTTATTTCATTGAGATATTTGAAAAATATTTATTAGTGGTGAGGCCTGAAATTACACTTCCATAAAAGCCACAAAAATATCATTCATTCCGTCTTTTCCTTCTTCACTACAAGGTTCATAGAAAAATTTGACTGAGATAAGCAAACAATGTTTGTTTGTTGTAAATTTTAGTTTTACTCATCAAGAGGGACTAAATTTTTAAAGTGTATATGCTCATAAGAGCTTAAAGTGTCTGCTCATCTTAATACTTCAGTTTACAAGTAGCATTCGAAATGTTGCTCACCAGTGTGCATTCTGCACTATCACCAAAATGATCAACTTATTGAATTGACAGCCTTCACTAAGTTTTCTCTCCAGCATGTATTCTGTAATGACGCCTACATGATGATGGGTCACTGAATTTTCTTCCACACATCTCACATTTGTAAGGTTTCTCTCCTGTATGTACAGTATAGTGATTTTTCAAGGCTTCTTTCCGTGCAAATGTTTTCTCACAAAATTTACAGCTGTAAGGTTTCTCTCCAGTATGAATTCTCTCATGTTGGGTATGCTGTGATGGATAATAGAAAATCTTGAAACAGAAACGACAAGTGTACAAGTTCTGATTTCGTTGCACAATCTCTTCAGTGTTTTCTGAAAAATGAAATAAGATTTAATTAGATACAAGAGTTTGTGTTTGCTTCTGGTAAATTTTTGCCTCCTTCTTACCAGCACAAGGTTTTCGGAAGATTTCTTTTGTGAAATGCCCAAGAAATTTTTAAAATCTCACGCTAAAGGTACTGAAATGACGTTTATTGCAGCCCAAAAATGAGTTTCTATTATATTTAGGCATGTAATGTTTTGTGTAACTCGAGCAGTGACTTCTTTAATAATTGGACAAAATCTTTGAATTTATTATAGCATCATATAGGAAATAGGAAACCTTTTATAAGATCATGTTCCCCCCCTTGCCCAACCAAAATATTTTGAACACAACTGTAATTTTGTAAATGACATATTATATCCAAAGGCCATGTTTGGGCAAGGGGGGGGAAGGCTGTCAAAAAGCCCCAAAACCGATAAATGGGCTCAGGTCTATTATTTGTAATTCACTAAGGCTATGGAAGTATACTGTATATGTATGTTCTACCTGAATGAACAGACTGACCATCCTATTTTAATAGGTATACACAAAGTGTATACTTATAATGCATATAGATATACTGTGCAAAATATGTATATCAATATTCGATGGTTTATGTTTTACTTGAGATATGCCTCCGTGGGCTTAAAATCAAATGTCACTTCAGCATCACACAAAGACTGGTTCTACCATAATTTGATACATGTAAGCCATTGTCAGAAGAACTTCCCTAATGTCTTCAAAACATATGGAGTCACTGTTCAAAGTAAAAGTTGCTTAATTTATTTTGCATAGTACATTTTTAAGGTACAGGTTTTTGCATAAGTGATGAACAGTGCTGTTTACAGTTATAAATCTAATAAAGATGTTGTTCCTGTTATTAGTGGATAAATAGTTTCTACCCAAAATTTTGGGTTGCAATAAGCATATTGTAGCATTTCCTTGATAATCAAATGCAAAAAATATGTTTTCTGACAATTTTTTGTTTTGAAAAAATCTGACCCCCTCCCCCTTTGACATAGATTTATGCTGCAAGTATGTAACATCAAGAGGTTTCCATCATGTTGGTGGTGCAACATATTTTCTATACAAATCACACAAAAGCTGCCAGAAACACTCAAACTTTGGGTGGGAAACCTATGAAATCTTCCGAAAACCTTAAGATATACCATGGTGGGTTGGTGGAAAAATGATGCTTTACATCCCGGTCAACAGCTATGGTCATGTTAGGACATTGCCTCCATTTTATGGGACTTTTACCCAAAATAAGTGTGTCATGACATCCAAAAAGTGCTTCAATATTACCATTCAACTAAACCAATATGGCTTAAATGTATGAATGGTTTGATTTTAACCATTTTTTCTGGGCAGGCTCAGCAGTAATCTGAAGGTCAGTGATTAACCAGTAATCTGATGGTCAGTTAATAATGTAGAAGCTTTGCCTGAAGCCACCCTAGATTTACCATGTCTTGTCTACTTTGTGTGCAAACAACACTTCAGAATTGATTGTAATTTGAATATGTACTATACATGTACATTGCTCTTTTACAGCAAATTTTATATAGAAAAAAGAAAACAATGCAAAAAACTGATTTCATCAAAAGTCAAGCGAAGCTAGACCAGTCATTATAAAAATATGCCCACATACTATAAATTGTTTTCTTAAGTTGTAAAAACTGAAAATTTTCAGCAGAACCTTTTTTTTATATATTTTTCTTATTTTTGCTCAAAACATAGATTGTGTGTTCACGTTACAACCGCCTCGCTGAAGCAGTTCTAACGAGTACGCACAATCTTTATTTTGGAGCAAAAATAAAAAAATTAGATATACCCCTGCATACCCTAGTTTCACTTTATAATAGTGGGGTTTCAGGGGCATACATTCACATACAAGTTTTCCTGATGGCGGATGCTGGTATATTTTGAAGCAAGAATCTTTAAAAATACACCACATGGTTTTCTCAATACTCAGTCACGAGGCGCTTAAATAGAGTACACGGTAACCAGTGTAATATAAAGCATAAGCCATTTGTACTTCGTTATCTAATGAATAGCAGATAAAAATTGCTCCCTAAAAAGGAAAAAAAATATTTGTTTGTTCTCTAGCTTCCTTAAGATAATCATGAGTACTCACAAGCTACCTAAAAATATCTGGTATGGCCTCATAAGCAGGATGAGAGCATTCTGCTTATTTTCCTCAAGCCTATTTTTTTTTTATTTAAAGTATCCCTTCTTCTAAATGACTTTCATCACACTTCACCAAGCAATTTAATCTAGTTTATGACGTTTCACTGAAATTCATCCTTCAACTGTCTCAATTGTCAGGACTTCTCTCCAGTATGTACATGTACTTTATGGTGTCGTCTCCATGACGAAGGGTCACTAAATTTTCTCCCACAGATCTCACAACTGTAAGGTTTCTCTCCAGTATGAATTCTCTCATGGGTTATCAAAGATGAAGGCTTAGCAAACTTTTTATCACAAAAAACACAGGGGTAGTATCTGTAGCCTTGTGTTACACAAACTTGTCGACTATCTGAAAGAAAACAGCCTATGTAATATATTGATTTTTCCCACGTTCTTTTTATTACTCAAAACAGTGATTGCGGGTACACTGGCCAAGGCGGCTCTAACAAGTACCCACAATCTATGTTTTGGATAAAAAGTAAGGAAAATAGGTATGCCCCTGTTCACCACAGCTTTACTATATAAAACTGGGGTATAAGGGGGTATACATACATTATACAGACATGTTTTCGTGATACATAGGTTTCCAAGAGGAGCACAGTGGCATAGTGGTAGAGCTTCGGACTTCAAATCGAGAGGTCCTGGGTTTGATCCCCATAAGCGACACTGTGCTGTGTCCTTGAGCAAAACACATTAACTCCCTACAGTACTGGTTCAACCCAGGAAGCATTGGATCTGTCCTTACATGACTGAAAAATTGTTGACTGGGACGTTATAACAAAAATAGGAAGACCTTGGAAGGTTGGATCACATCAGAAACTAATTTCATTCAATGTAAATTTTAACTTGGGGAGAATTTCTCAGAATAAATTCGATAAAGATCATCATTTATCATATTTTCTGTTATCTAAGAGCTAAAAATATTACATTTCCACACAAGTTATAAGCACTAGGTGTAAAGAAACAAAGTCCTTGCTGTTGCACACAAACAAGCTAATACATGTATTTGACTAGAAAAACAGGTGCATATAACACAGCAGAATATCCCAACAGATTCACAGAAAAACAGTCTGACTTAGCAAGCAATGGTCTTTTCATTCATCATCAACTGTCGAGGAAGGTTTTTCCGGCCATAAATTAAAATTTCTCAAGTGTACACGTTCATGTGAGCTCAAAGCATCTGATCTACCAAACGACATATAGCACAGATGACATTGAAAAGGTTTTTCATTGCTGTGCAATCTACGATGACGTCTCATTGACGACTTGTCACTAAATTTTCTCCCACATATCTCACAACTGTAAGGTTTCTCTCCAGTATGACTTCTCTCATGGACAACCAATGATGAAGATTTTGGAAACTTTCTGTCACAGTACGGAAATTGACACTTGTAGAATCTATGGCCATTGATGAGGATTCCCTTCCTTTTACCTGGAATGAAACAAACGTCAGTTGTTTTTTTTTATGTTTTTTGTCCCATTCAACAACTCAAATCATGAAGACAAGAGCTTGGTGTAAAGTTACATGTGAAATCCATGCCAAGACCTTTGATTTATAAGGCAAGAGACCTCAGAAAAAAAAGCTTGTTATAGATAAAGTTTTTCATGGCACAAAACAATCTATTACTTATTTACATTTTTACTTATATCTCCATTAAACATATACTACACATTCTAATAATATAGTGCAAATACTGTGAACCTGTTCACCTCATGCATGAAAATTTGTAAGCACTACAAAAGGGGACCTACAGCCCTTTTCACTCGAGTTTGCCGATTGGGCATTTGGTATACACTAGAAGACCATGTGTTCTAAAAATTTTCTTTTCATGTTGTCCATACCATAAACACATCTGGATTGGTCCATCTGCTGATTTGAGTGACAGTTTCAAACTAAATGACCTTTAAAACGGCAAACTCAAGTGAAGTTTCTATCCTACTATGTGGAATTTTGGTCATGTAAATACCAATAGGAAACTGCTAAAATTGATAAAATTCTGCTTTTGTTCCTATCCTTATTTCATATGTGTGTTCTTAATGTGCATTGTATGCGCTGTGCAAAGAACTTTGATATAAAAATGTGCTTTAACCAAACAATCTTTTTGGTGACATCATTACTTAAAGATAAAACACCTGGTACCTGGGACACTGTTTCAGTTCTAAAGTAGAACAAAAATCTACCTGATTTACACACAAACTTGAATGACCTAAATGCTCAAATGGCAAACTCAAGTGAAAAGCTCTGTATTTGTTTTTTGAAAGGGTCTGTATTTGCTTCACGCACATGGTCATATATTGTTTACCATTATAAGAGTTCCATTATTGAGAACATAGTTATTTGAGCAGTCTGATTAACAAATACAAATCTACTTCAGAGGTTATGAGGCACCGCCAAAGTATGGCACTATATATGCTTAACTGTGCATAAACAAAGAATTATTTGCAGCAGAATATCCAATCTGCCCCATTCACCATTTTTGCATTATGGGCTGGTTTCCAACTTATAAATAATCAATATTAGAAATACAATGTACTGGTAACCAAAACCACCCTGACGTTGAGGTCAGGGTGGTTTAGGTTACCTGTATTTCCAATATTGATTTTTTGTAAACTGGAAACCAGCCGATAATGCAAAAATGGTGAATAATATTGATTATTATGCACCTATCAATACATGTATTTTCCAAGGTCCCATGGAGGTGCCATCAAACTTATTACACAACTGACTTCTAATAAATGAGACAAGCTGTAAGCAATATATAAATTTAAAAAAAAAAAAAAAAAAAAAAAAAAAAAAAATCAATTAGCTGGTGTTAAAGAACTATTTTATAACCTTATGTTTATATTTCATTAGAAATACAAGAGCATATAACCAATCACAATATCCTACCAGATTCACAGAAAAACAATGTTGTTTCTGAGGCAGCATTTTTTCAGCTTTAAAAGTGACTTAGTGTGTATGCTCATGTGCGCTCCAAGCATCTATTTCTTACAAAGATGACATTTGTAAGGTTTCAGATCTGTATGTATTGTACGGTGACGTCTCAATGTTGATGGATCACTAAATTTCGTCCCACAGATCTCACAACTGAGTGGTTTCTCTCCAGTATGAATTCTCTCATGGACAATCTAGTCCTGCAGATATCCAGCTTGACCCGGAAATGCGGTTCAAACTTTTTTCTTGGCTGATTCTTGTTGCTTGGATGTTACCATTAAGGAATCTGCCTGATGTCCCCTTGACATCATTGAGCATTTTGAGAAAAACAAGATGGCGTCCAAGATGACGGCTCAATATATGGGCTGGTCATGATAAAGCTTCTATCTGCATTCGGGGCATATTTTATTTACAAATATTTGACATAATTTCATAAATTGAATGTCAAAGACCATTTTCTGCTAGCATTGTCAATTTTATCAAGAATGCTTCCAAGATGGCTGCCAGAATGCTATATTAAATGACAGTAATCAGCGTTATCTCAAATTGATTTACTTTAAATATGGAAAATATATCATTTATCTGTATAGCAGGTGCTTTTGATTAGAAGTTATTTTCTTTAATATTTTCGGAATACAAAATGGTGTAAAAGATGGCTGTCAACTTCAGATTTGTCGCAAAGATGCTGCTGAAGTTGATTCCGTAGTCATTTCATTTTCAGAGCCTTTAGTCCAGTTGCCATTAGAATAACATAGAAGACGACGCTGCGTGAAATTTTAATATGGTTTCCAATTCACTCCGCCATGCTTGTTCAGAAACTGCATGATGCCACCCTGGCATCAGTGAACGTTTTGGAAAAAAATCATGATGGCTTTCGAGATGGTCGCCATTATAAAGCAAGAATATAGAACCCAAGAGTTGAATATGCCTGCTGTTTTGTGTTTAATGCTCATTTTATTTTGTAAACTTCATAATTAAGATTGTTCTAAGTTTTGACACCCACATTATTCATGTGTTATAATAATTATGCAAGATAGAGGCCAAGATGGCTGCCATAATTGTAATATAAGAGGTAGTTTCTTATAAAATCACAATCAATTGCTGCATATAACTGGTAAATTGTGTTTGAAATGCCAATTTCTTGTTGTTTACATGATAGTGAAGTCCTTTGGTTTAAGTTATGGCCCTACATCTTATAAACGAAGAAAGATGACGATTAAGATTGCCGCCATCATTATGATTTAAAAGAACATGTTCGATGATGAAAATAGCATTCATGTGTTGCATATACAAAAATGTCAAATGCTCAGATGAAATATAATATTGTGAACTGCATGAAGTGGTGTTTATTCTCACATAAAAACAATGAGCCAAAATGGTTGCCAAGATGGCCGCCATAATCTTACTAAATAAGGACACAAGCATGAGCTTTTACAAAAACTAGCGATTCTTTAGCCCTACAGTTATTAGATGAAAGGTGCAACATTACAGGGTATCTGGTCGAACCACAACAGAGGACACCCTTCGTTGAACTTGAACCAGATCTATAGATACCCATGGACACGGCAGCATATGGGTAAAAGAACACGCCTTTGGCCGAAACTCCACAACACTTCATGTTCGCAAGATAGACATACTTTAACTCGGGCAATCTAGTGGTATCATTATGTCCACCCTGTCCTCGGGAGGCTGATAGAAGGCGTGATAGATCGTGTTAGACGTGCCTTTACTTCTGATATCAAACAGTAATAAGTTCTTAATGATGTTCTCTCAGTTAATGCAGTAATGTTTCCTGGGGACATGGGCCCGGGAGATCCACAATTTCAACATTAGGTCATGATCTTACTAATTTCTTATCACGCAGAAGCAGTCAGCAAATGCTGTCAGCAGACTTACATGCGGTTCTCTATTAGGATTAGTTTGCTCGCTTTTCGCCAGATTATGACTACTGATGATGCATAGGCAACAACCGGTTCTTAATCTGAATGAATGTGTTTAGGACAACTCCTATATATGCGGTCATTCGTGAACTAACACAGGTACCACACATGCAACTACTTTACAAACTAAATTACTACAGGATTAGAGGATCTACTCACAAGTGGATCGCTTCATGGCTCTCTGAGCGCTATCAAAAAGTGGTGTTAGATAGCCAAGCCTCAGGTCCAGTACCGGTCTTATCTTGTGTCACTCAAGGATCAGTAGTGGGAAATATTAATTCACTAACGGAGTGCCAGATTCTCTACAAGATGACTTGAATAGCCTTGCACAATGTGAGACTGATTGGCAGTGAAATTTAACGTCACCAAATGTCATTCTATGAGAAGAGAAGATTGCCGCATCCTTTCTTATTGAAAAATAATTTACTCTATCATTCAATGCTGGGTCTTGGTCTATATTCATACATAGTAACTTTCAAGAAAGGATGCTTATATATACTAGATAAAGTCAAACTGACGAAAAACACACGCACTGATCAGGTTCAGACCTACACCTTGTGTAAGTTCAGTAGCAAGAACTAATACGAGTGATTAAAGATATTTCAAGCAGAAAAGAAAATTTGTAAGCGTCATACACGGCCGTCAATGCATTGCTCAAGATAAAACTTAAACGTCAGTGTAGACTGAAATACAGACGCTTAATAAAGGGACATCAGAAGAGGGAAGAACCGTAAATATGTTGGGTTAGATGGTTTAACGTCTGAATGAGTATCCTTCATTCTTGCAGGCCATGCTGTTTCTGCAAGGATGTGATACAGTTACCTATTGTTGTTGGTGCATAGGAAATGGGGCAGTCTGAAAACACTTTCAAAGGGTTTCATACCTGACAAGCTTGGTGTACTAAGTTAGCCTTTACCAGATAATATGAAAGAAAACGACCGCTTTGAATGATGTTATGGCAGCAACATAGAAACATCTACGTCAGATATAATGTTTGATGTAAAAATGGTAAATGACAGCTAAACTCTCACTCTTAAGGCATACTACTACCAAAAAGTAGCAATATCTGTACTAATGAGCAGACAGTATCGAGATATAGCTAACATCAACAATGAAACATGGACTCTGATTTTTCCATAAAGCTGATAACCAATATACATTTGCAACATGCTAGGCTAAACCTTGATCATTTTGTGAAAGTTGAACATATAATTGGCTATTAATGTTATAATTTATGTTATTTTAGCCTCACTATGTTGAATATAGCTTCAAGATACTGTATGTGCATATTCAAGAAATGCCACTATCATAGGGAATTATTCGTCTTTCTGTATTTGGTGGTTAAAATTTGTTAATCAACAGCTTAGGTCATGTGGAGCCGAGACCTCAGTTTAAAGTCTCATTCACAACACTGGAAAAGGCAAGGCTTGAACCCAAAACCCCTGGTATACATTTCGATTGCTTAATCACAACACCACAGAAACTTATAACTCTGGATCCTGCTTTTAAAACGGTCTAGAAATACGTTAGATAAATAGCAAATATATACTCCAGCCAAGCACATAAGGCTGTTCCCTTACAGAAACAGCCATCTTGGATGACATCTTAGGTTCAGAGTTCTAATAATAGTCTTAAATCATATCTGCACGTGACAATACAATATAAGATTAGCTTACAAGAAAAAATGAAGACAAAATGCACAAGTACTACACATTACATTCTATTCTGTGCAAAAATTCCATTTGGCAGCCAACTTGGATGCCATACTTATCTTTTAAAAAAACATTTAGGTATGTGATTTATCAGGCAACTTCAAATGTATGTTTTAACAGCCAAATGTGGCAAATATAAACAATTATTCAAGCCCTAGGCATAGCAAAACAAGTGATAACATATATTTGGCGGCCATTCTTGATGCCATCTTGAAAATCTCAAAATGCTCAATGATGACAAGGTGACATCAGTCAGATTCTTGAAGGGCAAGGTCTTGGCTACAAGAATCAGTCAAGAAAAAAAGTTTGAACCCTATTTCCGGGTTATGATAAAATACCCCATAAATCTGCAGGACTAATCATGGGTATGCAAATTTTATGACACAGTACGGGAATTGACACTTGTAGAATCTACGGCCATTGATAAGGATTACCTCTCTTCTACCTGAAATTTACCTGTCAGTTGATTTGTTGCTTTCATGTTTTACGTCCTGTTCTACAGAAAAGGTCATCTGCAGATGGGTCCTTGGTTTAAAGTCTCATCTGAAAGACTGGTGATTTAGCCCATCAACTGTTTAAAAAGTGAGTGGCTTAACCGCTACATCACAGATGTTTCTAAAATGGTGTGATATAATTCATTACTATGCACCTATCTATACTGCCAACCAAAGGAGTGTGGCAGGATACCTCAGGGGAATTAAATCTAACTTTAATAACTTTGAACTTTTATTTATCCTAACTCTAGGTGATCAATCTCATACAGAGGGGTGGGAATGTGTGTTTGTCTAATACCCAAGGCATCCATGCCACATACCCCACATCAACAGGTAAATAATGATAGCACAGTATGTTATACATTCATAAAGTAATGATGTTGAAGATTATGTAAGCCTGAAAACAATATTTTAAGCTATACATTGATCATGGTCATATTTGATTCTGAATATGGGTCACTTATTTCTTTTGAAATGATGACATGTAAAAGAAATATTGTGTAGAAATTATTTGTTTGTATTGTGGTTTAATATTCCAGTAAATCAATTTTTGCACCCTGCTGCCAGTAAGAGGAGTAAATATCTCATTCAAAGAATAAACCCTCATTCAAAGAATAAACCTTCCAACAGTGAGGTTCCGACCCTGAAAAGCTCAACCACTAGGTCACCCCCACTACAGAAATTGTCTGTTAATAAATTTATTGAAGTGACCAGGAGGCTTTCCCACTATATTAATAATCTATGGTATGGCTGCATGTGATTGAATACCTTGCATATTGCCAAAGAAATACACTGAACACCACCGTTTTTACACATTTTCTAAGGACAATATTTACAAAAACTAAGCACTAAAAAGATATCAAAAACGCAAAAGTTGCAAAAATGCAATAAAATATTTTATGCCTTTACTGAACCCTCTAGGTGTTCAAGGTCAGATATCCGGAGATGCACAAGGTGCATGATACTAAAAGTACAATAAGAAATTTATTATATGGTTCATCTGTGCGTACCAACGATAACCACTCGCTTACAGCTTGTGGCTTACCGTCTCGTACACAAGGATGAACCATACAATATGTTACTTAGAAAAATTAAGTTTCTGCTGTTATAAAACAATTGCACAAAGTCATGTTGATATTTGACTAGAAAAATAAGTACATAAAAGCACATTATAACCAGAGGACCAATGGTCCTGTAAACGCTCACCTGAGATCTGCTGCATATACCAATAAACATGTTTGAATATTATGGTATTTAACTCCAGTGCAGGGGCAGATGAAGCCCTTGGGCCATTTTCTTTTTTCAGAATCTTCAATATTCTGTCCATTTGCCAATTTCCTGCTGGCTTTTCCCTTCAAATGACATTTTAACAGTTTTCCCAATTCAAATGCATAGGCAACCCATGTTGACCTTGCCATAAACTTGGTCAAGGTCATCACAGGGTCATGATTTATATATACATTGGAGTACTTTAGCCATCGATGCTTCACGCCAAGTTTCCTTAAAATCAGTCTATTGGTTTCAGAGAAGAAGATTTTTGATGGGTTTTTACCATATATGGGCATGGCGGCCATCTTTGTCATGTGACCTAGATTATTTATATACACATTGATTCCTCAATTCTATAGATGCTTCACATAAAATTTGGCTTTGATTGGCCAAGCGATTTCAGAGGAGAAGAGGTTTGAATATATATTATGGAAATATACATGTATATTGCCCCGGGGTGGGGGCACATGAGCCCCTGGGGTCCAATTTTTTTCAGAATCATTAATTTTCAGTCCTACTTCCCATTTCCTGCAAGACTTTCACTTTAAATTACATTTTAAAAGTTTTCCCCATTCAAATGCATTGGCGACCTATGTTGACCTTGCCGTAAAATAGGTCAAGGTCATGAAAAGGTCATGAATTATATATACATTGTAGTGCTTGAGCCATCGATGCTTCATGCCAAGTTTTGTTGAAATCGGTCCACCGATTCTGGAGAAGAAGATTTTTGAAGGGTTTTTACCATATATGGGCATGGCGGCCATCTTGGTCATGTGACCTGGATTATTTATATACACATTGGTTCCCCCTTCCCATAGATGCTTCATGTAAAATTTGGCTTTGATTGGCCAAGCGGTTTCAGAGAAGAAGATGTTTGAATATTATGATAATATACATGTATATTGCCCCGGGGTGGGGGCGGATGAGCCCCTGCTGCCCAATTTTTTTCAGAATCATTAATATTCAGTCCTACTGCTCATTTTCTGCAAGATTTTTCCTTTAAATGACAATTTAACAATTTTTCCCATTCAAATGCAAAGGCGACCTATGTTGACCTTGCCGTAAAATAGGTCAAGGTCACCGCAAGGTCATGATTTATATACACATTGTAGTACTTGAGTCATCGATGCTTCATGCCAAGTTTGGTTGAAATCGGTCCAGTGGTTCCGGAGAAGAAGATTTTTGAAGGGTTTTTACCATATATGGGCATGGCGGCCATCTTGGTCATGTGACCTGGATTATTTATATACACATTGGTTCCCCCTTCCTATAGATGCTTCATGTAAAATTTGGCTTTGATTGGCCAAGCGGTTTCAGAGAAGAAGATCTTTGAAAATGGTGGACGACGGACGACGGACGGACGGACGACGGACGACGGACGGACGGACGGACGCCGGATCATGGCCATCCTATAAGCTCACCTTGTGAGCCTGACGGCTCAGGTGAGCTAAAAATATCCATTTCCATGAAAGCAGTAAAACTGTTTTTATACACTAAAAAACAACAAGTTATTGCTGTCAAAGAAAATGACACAAAACTGCATAGATATTTGACTAGAAAATAAGTACATAAAGCACATTAAAACATCCTCAAGCAGATTCACAAAAAATCAACAAGACTAAGTAACTTAATATGTTCTTTTCATTCGTCTTCGTCTTTAACTGAGGCAGCATTTTTTTCCAGCCTTAAATTAAAACTTTTCAAGTGTGCACGCTCGTGAACATTCAAAGTGTCCGGTCTTCCAAACGATTTCCCACAAAGATGACATTTGAAAGCTTTCTCTTTGGTATGAATTATGCTGTGTCGACGACATGTGCTTTTTTGGGCAAATCTCATCCCACAGATCTCACAACTGTATGGTTTCTCTCCAGTATGGATCCTTTCATGGCAGCTCACTCCACTACTTGTGAAAAACTTTTTGTCACAGAACGGGAACTGACACTTGAAGCATTTGCGACCTTTAATCACGACTGATTCCCTTTTGCCTGAAATGAAAATATAATTTGTGTTAGTTACAAGGGTTCAAGAGGTTCCCTCATACTCCATATGAACCATAAAAGAATGTTAGCCTCATATACTATTATGGCAAGACCATATATGGGCATGGCAGCCATCTTGGTCATGTGATCTGGACCATTTATATAAACTTTGGTTCCCCAATCCTAAAGATGCTCCATAATATGGAGTTTGGCTTTGATTGGCCCAGGGGTTTCAGAGGCAATGATGTTGAACATTGTGGATGACAACAACTACAACAGAGCATGGATATACTATAATTTCACCTTGTGAGTCTAACAACTTAGGTGAGCTAAAAAGTGTCTGAACTACTGTAGATCCGGAAATATTCGCAAGAACTTAATTTTCGCTAATATTCGCGAATTGGTTGCCTCGCGAATTCAAAGTTCTTGCTAATTAAGAGCCACAATTAACTTTATAGAATACATGGACACTCACTCGCGAATTCAAGAACTCGCTTATAATTCAGAAATAGAAAATTCGCGAAATAAAAGTCACGCGAAAATTTCCCAATTTACAGTATATATACAGGGTATATACATTGATTATCATCTAAGTCAACAATTTTTCACGATTTCAGGATAGAGTCACAGCTTACTGGGAAATGAGCCGCCTCATGGGAAAACCAACAATTTGCATAGGCGAAAACAAAGGCGCAGATCAGCTTCGCGGTAACCGCGAAGCTGATCAGCGCTTTTGTTTTCGCTACTCGGATAGTACAATTCCTCTTCTACTTAAATCCGAAATTTGAAGCTTCTAGCTCTTTTTTGTGCTTGTACAGGCCGGTTTGTGTCAGACCTGTTCGGAAACCACATTGTTGGTTTTCCCACGAGGTGGCTCAAATTATGAGTACTATGGCAGTAATAGGTATCAAACACAGAACCTTTCACTCAACTTGGCCACTGTGCTCCCCATCAGAGAACCAGGCCCCGAGGTTATAAAACTTTTTTCATGCTGAGCTCAGCTGAGACTAAAATTTATCCTGCTCATAAATGTTAAAATGCCAACAATTGTTAGCAGGATAAATTACAGGCTTTGATGATCTAAACCTTCAATTTCAATGTATTTGGGCTACTCTGGTGTTTTTGAGCAGTTCAAATTTTATGCTCAGCTGAGTTGAGCATGAAAAAAGTTTTTAACCCTCGGGACCAGGAGTAAATGTGAAAAGATCCCTCCAGCGCTTTTTGGATAAGCAAAAGCTAGACATAGCTCAGTTGCCAACTAACTACACAGATGACCAACATCTTTGTTTTCTTAATCTGTCGAGTACTCAAAATACCTCATAAATATGATTGCTGATTGTTGTTGTTATCGTTGAAATGGTTTCAAGTCTATTAACAGGCCAATGACAATGACATTAACTCCCTTTTTTAGGCCATGAATATGAAAAGTTCACACTGTTTCTTGTTTTTTTTCTTAACATCAACAGTAATGTTTTTTTTCGTCTGGATGGAGCCAACCCTTATTGGGAATGGGTTAAACACATATTGTCCATGAAAAGTATACCTCTCATATTTACCCCACTTTTGTATAGCAAACCTGGGGTATACAGGGGTATACCTCTTTATCTTATTTTTGTTCCAAAACATAGATTGTGTGTACCCACATTCAATGTTTTGAGAAAAATCTTTAAATTATCAAAATTTTTCTAGCAAAATTTTCAATTTTTACAGCTAAAAACATCTCTATATATTGCATGGGCAAGTTTTCGTAATGGGGTAATGGTTCTTGTTTATAGACATAACCACGGCTGCTAGTCACGGCTGGTAATGTCGTTAGGGGCAATCGGAAAGTTATGCAAAGTAAATCTTCACGGGAACATCCGAACATGATTTACGGGATCAGACAAAATGTCAGCAGCCAAGTGAGTTTTCATGAATTGTATTTTTTCACAGTATTGCAGCTTTATATATGCAAAAAGGAGAATACCATTCCATTTAGTATTAATTTCTGCATCCAAAACGAATGAATCGGGCACACAAACGTCAACAGGTTACTTGCGATCCACTTTCTCATGTGTATGGTGTTTCGGTGTAAATAGATTTCGTGGTTGCAAGTGAGGGGGTTCGGTACAATAAATGCTTTAAAATGCACTTTTGCTACATATAACCGTATCCTATTCCATTTTGTTTTGCAAGCAAACGGTGTCAGGATTTATTCTCAAGTGCCACTTGCGTAAAAGCTGACCTTTTCGTTTATGTTGATTGCCCCTATCGACATGGGTTTCCCCTATCAGCACTATTGCACCTAACGAGACGAATTCCTGCTTTTGCAGCAAAGTCCAATTTAAAGATTATTTTATAATAAAGCAACAATCCGAAAACGGAAATTTAATGAAATATCGACGATTTTATTCCAGTAACTGGTTGAATCGCGGTATACTTTATTGGTAAGAACACTGACCTCTGGTGCTAGAGGTCCTAGCTTAGATTTGCGACGGTGGTAAAACATTCGGTATCCGTGCTCGCTTCCCTTCGTGTCATTTGCGGAAAAGACGTGAGTAAAATGGAATTGTAGCGCTTACGTTACGAATTACATTCCAAAACACCCATTAAACCACCCCTAAAATCATGACCATTTCATCTATGTTATAGCTTGAAAAATGCATTTCCCACAGCAACACATGTTGTGGGACCGGTTAACTCTGGCGTGCTACTCATGTTTTTAGTAGGTTCTGTCATATTTCGTATTGTATTAATAGGCGAGACAAGAGCTTATCAGACAGAGCTTCCAAGTACCTCTATGGGGTATAGATTTCTGGTTGTTCGGCCAACCAAATTTCCATGACCTTTCATTGGATAAAGAGATCAAAGGTTTACTGTTTCTCCAGGATCATTAGCCCCCAGTATTACATCAAAATGCTGGCCCTGCTGAGAGTTTTATCACCATCTGCCACAACATTTATGTACTGCTACCAGAATCTGTCTTGTAAAGTCATGCAGACATGTATGCACTAGTGAAAACCAACATGTCTTGAGATAACTTGTTACGCAATCAGATCAGTCTGTTCATATTTGCTGCCTATATATAGGATGTATATCCCATACAACATATACATGTAATGTATTCATATTCTGAAGTAAAAATTTATAACTAGAGTCTATTGTTGCGAAACAGAGTGGTTTCTGCTCAGCCCATGCATTTTCTTGTAAAAGTGCACACTGACTTCAGTTAGAGGATGATTTAATGGAATTTTAGAGACTGAAAATATGATATACTATCTAGGCAACAGTGAAAAACAAAGACACTGATCAGTCTGCATGAAGGCAGCACAGCAGACCTATGTCTTTTATTGTCACACATGCAAACAACAAGTTTTCTCATGAAACAATTATTTTCTCTCTGGCAAATTTTCCAAAGATCCTGCATACGAGGCACAAAACTGCTCTCTGAACCTTTCTGCATAATTTCCTCTGTTGTTAGCAATATTTTCCTTGAGACTACTCCATTTTCCTTGATCTAAAAAAAAATTAATTTTTTCTTTGTTTTAGTAGTATTTATTATTAGTACAGGCTATCTCAAGACATGTTGCTGTTTACATATCCAATGTAAAACTTTTCCAAACTGAAATGTTAGGCATTCTAAGGTAATTATTCAGGGAAGCATGGCCATAAAACAGCCAGCCTATCTGATCTTAATGACTTGCCACATTCCTGACTAACTGCCCTGCTTTGATAAAATTAGATATGGTTCCAAGGGGTCTTTGAAATCCTGACCAATCAGATAATCCATTGCCGAAAGACCTGAAATTGTACCTGATAGCTCTGTCTAATGTGCTACTTGGCGAGATTTTGGGATTAAATTACTTCTGCTTCTAACGAGCATTTTAATGTGGTTTTCTGTTCGTGAGGTATTCCTCTTTCTCTTGGTTTTGGGCGTTCACTGCACTCTCCTATCATATAATTATAACAAACATTTGCCTTCAGAACAACATAATAATTTATTAGTGTTTAAGAACAGAGCCCCACATCGGCGCGGAAATTGTGTTTTGCTAACCGATCAAGTGGCTTTTGAATATTTGGGGTGATTTTGCATGTTTCCATGAGCCCTTCCGCAGGTGCACTCGTTAGGGGTAACCGGCCCGATAGGGGTAGTCATGTCGTAAGTCATAACGTTTTTTCTGTTTCTTCTGTAGCAACATTTTCAAGCAGAATTACTATGGCAAATTCTTCGGACAAGGCATTATACAGTGAAAGGCTCGAATAAATTTTGTTTGTCTACATAAGCTCGCCGACAATGCACCAAAACATGTCCAGTAACAGCTCAAAACAGAACAAACAGCATACCTCGCATCCAGGAAAACCTGGAATTTAGAGATACAACAGCATTTCCCACACCCACGATCGCAAAAAAAGTATGGGGAAATAAATACTTTTTGGAATAGTATTGCCCGATTTCAGAATATTTACCTCCGAACAAAGAAATTTGCGTAAACATAAACAAATGTCACATATTGTTTTTCGTATTCTGTTCCCGTTACTCATGTCCGGCAGCTCCCGTAAGGCGTCCGTTTGCATAACATTTGATTGCCCCTAACGACATTACCAGCCGTGCTAGTAGGTTGCAAAAATTCAGGACCTTTGAACTTGGTATCATATCCTGTATCATTCGGCCACCATGCTCATAACAGAAGTAAGAATGTTTTAAACATATTCCTTGTAACAACATTTATTGAGCCTCCTCATGAGAAAACCAAAAATCTGCATGTGAAAACAAAGACACAGATCAGCTTCATGGTAACCGGGAAGCTGATCAGCATCTTTGTTTTTGCTACATGGATAGTATACTTCCTCTTCTTCGTAAATCTGAAATTTCAAGCTTCTACCCTGCTTCTGTGACTGTACAGCCTGATTTGTCAGACCTGGTCGGAAACCACATTGTTGGCTTTCTCATGAGGTGGCTCATGTGTTTGTACTGAGGTTTAGCATCCACATCAACAATTTTTCAACCATGTCAGGACTGAGCCAACACTTCCTGGGTATTAACCAGTACTCTGGGGAGTTAATGCATCTTGCTCAAGGACACAACATGGTGCCCCGAGTGGGGATTGAACTCAGAACCTCTTGATTTGGAGTTCTATCACCAGGCCCCGAGGTTACAAAACTTTTTTCATGCTCAGCTCAGCTGAGACTAAAATTTATCCTGCTTATAAATGTTAAAATGCCAACAATATTATTGTTGGCATTTTAACATTTACTAACAGGATAAATTACTGGCTTTGACAGTCAAAACCAAAAATTTTAATTAATTTGGGCTCATACTGTATTTATGAGCAACTGAAATTTCATGCTCAGCTGAGTTGAGCATGAAAAAAGTTTTATAACCTTGGGGCCAGGCCATCACGCTCCGTTGAAACAAGTTGTAGGTACCCGTCTGCACTAGTCTAATTAATCCTGCATGTTTAAAAGCTATAAAAGAAGAGTAATGATAACAGCAAACAGTCAACAAAGTTTACATACTACACTTTTAATCTAACATAGCCATAAACACATGTCTACAGATATGAAAAAATACAGCCCCTTTCACTCAAGCTTGCCGTTTAAGCATTTGCATTACACTAGAAGACCATGTGTTCTGAAGATCTATGTTTCTTTTCATGTTGTCCACAGATACATCTGGATTAATTGATCTGCTGATTTGAGTGACAGTTTCAAACTACATAACCTTTAACATGACAAGCTAAAGTGAATTTTTTTTATCTAACTATGTGTGTAATACTACTAATATTATCTGGCCATGTAGATGCCGATAGGTAACTGATAAAATTCTGCTTTCGTCCCTATCCAATTTCAAATCTGTGTTCTTAGTATACAAAAGTTTCCTGATTTACACACAAGTTTGATTGAATAAATGCTCAAATGGCAAGCTCGAGTAAAAGGGTCCATAAAAACTTCTACTTATAGCCAGGCATTACAAGCCCTCCACCAAAGCTTAAATAGAGCATCGGTTTTTATAGAAGACAATGCAACAAAAGTAAATGAGTCGCCTCATGGGAAAACCAATGATCTGCATATGTGAAAAAGCAATTGCAAAGCTGATCAGTGCCTTTGTTTTCACTACACGAATAGTAAAATTCCTCTACTTTCTAAATCCAAAATTTTCAGTCTCTAGCTATCTTCTGTGCTTGTATAGCCCGGTTTGTGTCAGACCTTTTCGGAAACCACATTGCTGGTTTTTCCACGAGGCGGCTCAATTATGTAAACACATACATATATACCAAAACCGACTGTACTCTAGACTGATCTAAAACAGTTTGTCCATTTGTTATGTCATTATTAGCCATGTTATTAGAAAACCAACAATGTGGTTTTCAAACAAGTGCGAAACAGATAGCTATAGACTGGAAATTTTAGATTTTGAAAGAAGAAAAACTGTACTATCCATGTATAGTTAAGACAGAAAATGAGAAAAGACGCTTCGTTATGAAGGTACAGGCATTTTGTGAGGAAAAGGGTTTGAGATCATTTTTAGGGGTATTCGGGTATGCTGAATCCAAAAACCAATGTTGGCAAGCTGAGAAATGGCTCCTTTACCATCTAATTTGCATATTTCCAAGATGGCCGCCAAAATTAAGAAAAACATCAATTGCTGCAAATTAGTATATGTTCAGGATTCCAAATTGCTACAAAATAATAAAAATAACATTTTATAATGATAAGAAGGTCTTCAATGAATAAAAAAAAAATCTCAAAAGTTAAAAGGCTGAGGTGGGGGTGCGGAGGGGGCAGGGGTGTGGGCTTTTCTACTTGTACCTACAAAAGTGATCATAGTTCCACTGTAACAAGTCCTAGATCACTGCACCTGGCCTCACTGTAATGTATAGATATAGCCTTTTGATCATTTGGTAAGTAATGCAAATTATCGAATTTGCATATTCATGAATTTTAATGAAAATATTAAAAATGGCTTTAAAATCCATAAGTAAACAATTTTCAGGCAGAAAAAAGCTATCATTATGACAACTTGTTCAAGAGTAGGGAATGGCACCAGTAAAACCATATATGACAAATTTATTGATGCCAATGGTCAATATGAAACTCATCTCATTAGCATATTCGTGAATATTAATTGAAATGTCAAAACATAGGGGCGAAAACCAGGGAAAACAATTTCCATTGAAAGGTTTTTGGTGCGTTATCTGATCGTTTTTGCATTTTAGGACAAATTTTCATGGCTGCCAGTTTGGTCAGATGGGCCAATTAAATGTCATAAAAAGTTTTCTTCAACAATGAACACATTCGCATGATGTAAACATCATATTGTTTCCACAACCACCCCTAGTGTGATTCTATAGAATGGGATGAACTTACAAAAATACCCATGTCCCACCAAAAGCATACTTTAGAATACTATGATTGGTCTGGTAGTATTGCATTGACATAGCAATTTAAGCTTCATAACTAATATTGAAATCATTGAATTTACATATATTCATGAATATTAATAAAAATCACAATGGGAGATAAATCGTGGAAAAAGATAGGGGGTATACGTACAAAAACACCTGTACCCAGGCTGTTAACGAACCTAGGATACCAAAAGAGATATCAAATGGATGCTGTGGCAATGAACTATAACTCTGAAATATGATATAAGAATAATCGGATTGTAATTTCATGTATATTAATGAGATCTTTAAAAACATGACAGAAAAAATGGAAAAATTAAAGGGGTAAATGTAAGCAATGGCTTGTATCTTGGCAACCCAAAGCCCTAAAGTGCTGAATGATGACAAAATGGTTGTTAAGGCAATATTATGCCATCCTATATTACAATTTATAAAACATATGATTTTTATTTTCATGAATATTAATAAAAACTTTAGGAATTGGTGTAAAAATGCTGAAAGCATAAGACGGTATACACGTAAAAACGTGCATATCATGCTTAGCGATAGACCTAGAGAGCTGAAATTGGTATCAAACAATTGCTTAAACATCGTTCTATAACCGTATGATCTGCTATTTGCTTTATCTGAAATATTTGTTGTATGAATGTTAATAAAATCTTTATAAATAATAGAAAAATGACCAGAAAATGATGGGGGTTTACCAATAAAATTGCTTATATCTGGACTGCAAATAGACTTAGAGAGTTCAAGGTGGCATCAAATTATTGCTAGTACACGTACAAATTATTATTGCCATATGTTCAGATTTATAAAGCATACGTGTATTTGTTAGCAACCAAGATACAAGCGATTTTGTTTGAGCACAACCTTCAAATTTATGTATGTAATTTTTACAATTTTTAGTAGCATTCATGGCTTTTGATAAGCTATGGTTTATCTATCAGACTACATGGTTTTAATCAGATGCTATTTATCGTCCTAACATTCTATGGGTACCATTTTCATCCCTCTGAGGGTATTAGCGATGGAGATATAAGCAACTTTGTTGGTATACCGCCTTTACTTTTCAGTGATATTTCTCTAATTTAAAAGATCTCATTAATATCCATACAACCAAAAAATTTCTAGATGTCTTATATATCAAATCCTATGGTTATAGAACATTGTCATAGGAGTCATTTGATTTCAACTTCGACTCTTTAGGTCCTTAAGTAGCCAAGATACGCACATGTTTAAATGTATACCTCCTAATTTTTCTGCATTTTACCCCAATTCCTAAAGATTTTATTAATATTCATGAAAATGAAACTCAAATAACTTATCTATTACAGTATGGATGGTATAACATTGCCCTAGCAACCATTTGATTCCATTTTCAGCACATTGGGGCTTTTGGTTGCTAAGATACAAGTGTATTTGAAGGTGTATCTGTTTAATCTTTTTCCATTTTTTTTTTCTCTCAATTTCATGAGTTTTCATTGATATACATGAAATTGAAAATCATTTTTTTCTTATATCACACTTCAAAGAGATAATACGATACCTTATCATTTATTTGATACCATTTTCAACGTCCTATGTTTATTTACAGCCCAGGTACAAGTGATTTTGTATGTACACCCCACATTTTTTCCATGCTTTTCCTTCCATTTCTTACGATTTTCATTAATATTCATGAATATGCAAATTCAATGATTTGAATATTAGGATTACCATTAAATCGTTATGTCCAAGCACTATATCAGGTCAATCATAGTATTCTAGAGCATGCTATTGGTAGGATATGGGTATTTTGTAAATGCACCCAATTCTATAGAATCACACAATGGATGGGCGTGGAAACAATATTTTTACATCATGCAAATATGTTCATTGTTGAGGACAATAGTTTATGGCATTTAAGTGGTCCCTCTGACCAAACTTGCAGCCATGAAAATTTGTCCTAAAATGCAAGAAAGATCTTATAACCCACCAAAACCTTTAATGGCAATAGTTTTCCCCTGGTTTTCAGTTGGCCCCAGTTTTCAACATTATAATTAATATTCATGAATATGCAAATGAGATAAAAAATTTTCAAATAGGTCCATGACATCAATATATTTGTCACATGATATATTACTTGCGCAATAACAGTGTCATAATGATGGTTTGGGCCTGAAAATTGTTTATTTATGGATTTCAAACAATTTTTAATGTTTTCATTACAATTCATGAATATGCAAATTAGATAAATTGCATTACTTACCACAGGAGAAAAGGGATATGTCTAAGCTTATCAACGAGACCAGGCTCAGCGGCATAGGACGAGCAACAATGGCGATATGATTAATTTTGTAGCTACAATCCCCCTCAAGAAACACATTAATAGTTGCCATGAAAACCATGCATTATTTTCATAGTGTAATTGTGTTAATCTTTGCAGCTAAAATTTTTTGCATTTAAATTTATGTTTTTAGTCAAGCAATCATCCAACAATATATTTTAAGTGATTTTAGGCTCAGATCATGACAAACAAATGAAACGTTTCATCAATATAACAGATTCTAGATATTTTGGTGGCCATTTTGAAAATATGCAAATTAGGACATGAAGACGTCATTTCTCAACTTGCCAACATTGTTTTTTGGATTCAGCACACCAAATTACCCCTAGTTCAAGTGTCAAACCCTTTTCCTCACAAAATGCCTGTACTTGTTAACTTTTCTCAATTCCTGTCTTAACTAGTAGGGAAAACAAAGGCGCAGATCAGCTTCACAGTTACTGCGAAGTTGATCTGCCCCTTTGTTTTCGATTATGCAAAATGTTGGTTTTCTCAAGACATGGCTCATATATGCTTCCTATAAGCTGTTCTCATTTTACCTCAGATTTGAAATTTTCTGCTAAATTTCATCAAAACAAATTTTATAGATAAAAAAATTATTTATCTGTACACTTTCCAATTGTGGAAGTTAAATTTTATTCCAAAAATAGGTACATGTAATTCATTCCTTTGTTCAATAATTATTGCTCATAATCATTAAATTTTTACCAGAGAACCACAGGTTTTATACGCATATCACTTGGGTATACATGCATGCTTTCTATTCATTTAAAAAGAAAAAGAAAATCCCATTGATACAGTGATTGATCCCCTTATATAGACCAGTATACCCTTATATACTCAGCGTCAATGAAAAGTTACCAGGTAAAAATCTTAGATAAATGTCATCCTGCGACAGACAGTATGCTTTGATCGATCTTGGCCGTTATAATACTCAGTTCTGAACACATTTATTAAAAGTCTCACGTGCATGCATATCTGAGTTGTCCCCCTTTACGTGCACGTGCAAAAATGAATTTTAATCATTTTACCGCAAACAGAAGATGCAAATTTCATTCTTCTTGCTTCGTTAGATAGTCTTACTAAGTGCGGATAAAACGCCAACTTCAGAAATTCAACAACGTTTGAAATGGGACGTCTGAGTGAAGTCCAACGTCACCGTGCTCTCGGTATGGTTGAGGGCGGAATGTCATTTCGTGAAATAGGCCGGCGACTGGGTTGTTCCCACCAAACCATCATGAAACTTGTTGAACGGAATGCCACTACAGGATCTGTGAATGATAGACAACGTCCTGGACGCCAGAAAGTGACGTCGGTTCGGCAGGATCGGAACATAGTGCTATCGCATCTTCGTGATCGATTCAGAACAGCAGTCAAAACGGCACAAGAGACTGTGGGAATACATAACCAACGCATAAGTGCATCTACAGTTCGACGACGCTTGCGTGAACGTGGTATTGGGAGCCACAAGGCGTATAGGGGTAACGTGTTGACGCCTGTACGTCGCATACATCGCTATAACTGGTGTAGGCAGCATCTGCGATGGACACAGCGCCAGTGGCAAGGAGTTTTGTTCACAGACGAGTCTCGTTTTTGCATTGACATGAACGATGGTCGCGCTAAAGTGTGGCGACGTCCAGGAGAACGTTACGCAGATTGTTGTGTACGAGAGTCATCGCGCTGGGGCGGCGGGAGTGTGATGGTGTGGGGTGGGATATCTTGGCGTCACAGGACACCACTAGTGTTAATTGACGGTAATCTGACCGCACGGCGTTACATTGACGAGGTGCTAGAGCCAGTTGTGGTGCCGTTTCTTCATAACAACGCCGACGTTACGCTATTTCAGCAAGATAACGCCAGGCCTCATTCAGCAAGAGTCACTATGGACTTTCTCAGACAAAACAATGTGCAAGTGTTACCTTGGCCGGCATTTTCACCAGATCTCAGCCCCATAGAGCATCTTTGGGACCAGCTTGGACGTCGCGTGTTTGACGGCAGACACCACATTCATACCCGTCAACAGCTGTTTCAGGCACTCACCAGGGAGTGGGAGGCTATTCCCCAGTACAGAATCCAACGCTTGATTCGTAGCATGAGACGCAGATGTCAAGCAACACTTGACGTTAATGGAGGACACACTCGTTATTGAGGTTTGTGACTTTTGATTTCATGGGTACGTGACTTTGACGCTTATTTCCTGGCCGGAGAGGTATCGTGTGCCACAGTGCTTTCAGTAAAAATTGTAAAATATGCTGATGAATGATATTGCAAAAAAATGAAATTAATTGATGCTTCCATTGTAGAATAAATTTTGAAAATCTACATGGTAACTTTTCATTGGCGTTGAGTATATATACCAGTATATCCAAATATACAGTCTTATAAACAAATTTTGTAGAATCTTCAATGACCATACAAGCAAACACAATGTCTAGTCAGTGTATTCTAGTGTATTATCTGGTGTGCTTTTTTCATACTTCCCTCCGTCTGGGTGGCTATTCAACAGAACTAATTCAATGTTTTATTTACAAGTTTAGACCAAGAATCAGGTATTGATCTGCATGAACTGAAATGACTTTCACACTCCCAGATAATCAGGAAGTTTCCCCATAGGTTTATTTCATAGTATGTACAAATTATCATTACGAAAACTTGCCCATACAATAAACAGAGATTTTTTTTAGCTTTAAAAATTGAAAATTTTCAACGGAAAAATTTTGATATTTTTCTTATTTTTGCTCAAAACATAGATTGTGGGTACACGTTAGAACCGCCTCGGTGAGTACCCACAATCTATGTTTTGGAGCAAAAATAAGAAAAATAGGTGTACCCCTGCATACCCCAGTTTTGCTATATAAAAGTAGGGTTCAAGGGGGTATACATTGCACGGACATGTTTTCCTGATGATTTTCACAACCCAATACAATGACAATCCACCCATGTATTCCAACATATGATCTGGTGTACTTTCATGCTTACCTTGAACAGCAAACTAGAATTTCCACAGAATTCTTTTAACAGTCCTGCATACCATTCTTTTGTTAACTGTATCAACATGCCAATACACTCTTAAACCAAATCACTCTAATGACCAGCCCAAGTATTCAAGGGTATAATCCACCATGCCTTGACATGCTTCCTTTGGATCAAAAAGATATACACAGAATTATTTTACAGTTCTCTATGCGTAACATTTCGTTTCTTAACTGAATCACCATACTATTACACTCATAATTTTCCATGAAAATACACTCTTAGAACCAGGCAAAATATTGAAATGTATATTCCAATGAGCATTCATACCTTGTACTTCCTTTGGATCCATGAGTCCCAAAAAATTATTTTTACACTTTTATGTACAATATTAATTCCTGAAATCATCATGCAAATACACTCTAATTCCATGCCCAGCTTTTCGAGTGTATGATCCAATGCACCTCTATGCTTCACTTGATTCAATGAGTCCCACAGCATTATTTGAGCCGCATCGTGAGAAAACCGGATTTTTGCCTAGGCGAAAACAAAGGCGCAGATCAGCTTCGCGGTAACCGCGAAGCTGATCAGCGCCTTTGTTTTCGCTACTCGGATAGTACAATTCCTCTTCTACTTTAATCCGAAATTTCAAGCTTCTAGCTCTTTTCTGAGCTTGTACAGGCCGGTTTGTGTCGGACCTGGTCGGAAACCCCGAAGACCGGTTTTCTCGCGTCGAGGCTCATTTATGCTGTCTTCATAAAGAATAAATTGTTGTCACAGCCAATCAAAAATTATCAATACACTCTAAAAAGTGAATAACCATGCAATTACACTCTAATGGCTAGCCTGAGTATTCTAATGACTTGCCCAGGTATCCAATGTGCCTTCATGTTTCCTTTGGATCCATAAAATTTACACAGAACCATTTTAAGTCTTATGTGTACATATTGTTTTCACACCAAATCACCATACACTCTAAAACCGAATTACCATGCTAACACACATTAACAACTGGCACAAATATTCAATTGTGTGATCCAATATGCCTTTATGCTCCACTTCCAGCTTAAATTACTCTCAAGGAAAATGCCCACTGATTCTTAAACACGTTTTATCTCATTTAAATCACTATATTTTTATGTCCTATCAAATTTAATGGCCAGCCCAGGTATTCAAGTGTATGATCCGGTGGGCTTTCATGCTTCCCTTGGATCTAAAAGATTTCCCACAGATATCACAACTGTAAGGTTTCTCTCCAGTATGGCTCCTTTCATGGTTTGTCAACTGGGATTGGAATTTGAATGTCTTAGCACAAAACAGACAAGCATATAGATCTCCTTTCTGACCTGGTTGGGTGGTAGGGTCTTTCTGGCTTTGTTGTCCAGAAGAATCTTGCTGAATTTGCTGTATGGAAGGATCACTCTGGGTTTGCTGGGCAATTGTTTCAAGGTCACCTGGAAATAGAAATAAACATTGTCAAGAAAAGCCTACTTTTGTGGGTTTCTGACCAGGCCCCGAGGTTATAAAACTTTTTTCATGCTCAACTCGGCTGAGACTGAAATTTAAAGTGCTCATATAAACTGAATAAATCAAAATCAGTAGAAATTTCAAGTTAAGATCACCAAAGCCAGTAGTAATTCATTATGCTAATAAATGTTAAAAAGCCAACGATGGTTGGCATTTCAACATTTATGAGCATGATAAATTTCAGTCTCAGTTTAGTTGAGCATGAAAAAAAGTTTTATATTCTTTGGGACAGGTCAGACAAAGCCAGAAACAATGGCTAGAGACTTGAAATTTTATATTATTTAGACAGTGAAAAAATCTATGGAGCAACAATTAGGGTAGTGATTTCTACAACATAATTGAGCCTGTGCATGAGAAAACCAACAATTTGGGTTTCAGACCAGGTCCGACACAAACCAGGCTGTACAGTCACAGAAACAGGCTAGAAGCTTGAAATTTCGGATTTAAGAAGAAGAGAGATTGTACTATCTGGTAGCGAAAACAAAGGCGCTGATCAGCTTCGCGGTTACCGCGAAGCTGATCTGCGCCTTTGTTTTCGCCTAGGCAAAAATCCGGTTTTCTCACGATGCGGCTCATTAATGAGAAAGGGGTTGGGCCATACCGCGGTTTCGACTATTAAAGTCTCGTCAGTGACCCTTTTAGATTTGGCAACATGGAGCCAAAGAGAATTACTAAAATTTTGCAACTTTCAACAGGGTAGTCGATACAAAGTATAGTATTATCTAAATGGGACCAAATATGTTAAACAGTAGTGGTTAGAAAATGAATCTTAACCGATAATAAATTTCTGAGTTCTCAGAATATCTTCGCTGATCTCAAAGGACCAAAATTTACAATTGAGTCACTTAATGAGAAAACCAGCATTATGCATATGCGAAAACAAAGACGCAGATCAGCTTCGAAGTAACTGTGAATCAGCACCTTAGTTTACACTACTCGGATAGTACAATTTCTCTTCTTCTCTTCTTCTCTAAATGGCTTCACTGTTTTACAAATGAGCCGCATCGTGAGAAAACGGGATTATTGCCTATGCGAAAACAAAGGCGCAGATCAGCTTCGCAGTAACTGCGAAGCTGATCAGCGCCTTTGTTTTCGCTACTCGGATAGTACAATTCCTCTTCTACTTAAATCCAAAACTTCAAGCTTCTAGCCTGCTTCTGAGACTGTACAGGCCTGTTTGTGTCAGACCTGGTCGGAAACCCAAAAGACCGGTTTTCTCGCGCAGGGGCCCATCTAATGAGTTGAGATCAACAGATAACTTTCAAATTGAATACAGCAGTTTTCCATTTTCATCTTCACAGCTACTTGCTTCATTATGGAAGTTTCATTTGAGCCGCGACGTGAGAAAACCGGTCTTCGGGGTTTCCGACCAGGTCCGACACAAACCGGCCTGTACAAGCTCAGAAAAGAGCTAGAAGCTTGAAATTTCGGATTTAAGTAGAAGAGGAATTGTACTATCCGAGTAGCGAAAACAAAGGCGCTGATCAGCTTCGCAGTTACTGCGAAGCTGATCTGCGCCTTTGTTTTCGCATAGGCAATAATCCCGTTTTCTCACGATGCGGCTCATTTGTAAAACAGTGAAGCCATTTATCATGAATGCTAAAATGTACACAAAATTACATGTTAGAATTATCAATTAAAACATGATAAAGGGGGGTCCCTGTGGCTCAACAACAACAACTTATTACCACAATTCCAGTATTTACACAGGGCACTTAGATTTCCATTTACATAATGGCTTCTGCTAGGTCTCACAACGCTATAGAAGTTTCTCTACAGTGTCATTCTAGATAAATTTCCCACCAATACCTGGCTTTTGGAAGGGCCTAGTATGGCACCAACAATGGTTTCATGGCACTAAAGCTTGACTATGAGCCGCCTCATGGGAAAACCAACAATGTGGTTTCCGACCAGGTCCGACACAAACCGACCTGTACAGTCACAGAAAAGAGCTAGAAGCTTGAAATTTCGGATTTAAGTAGAAGAGGAACTGTACTATCCGAGTAGCGAAAACAAAGGCGCTGATCAGCTTCGCAGTTACTGCGAAGCTGATCTGCGCCTTTGTTTTCGCCTATGCAGATTGTTGGTTTTCCCATGTGATGGCTCACTATATTTAAGTGAATCTGGTGTGTTCTCAGATATCCTTTAAAATTGAAAGACTTCCCGAATCTCTCACAATTATAAGTATGGACTCTCAAGTATTAGTCCATGCTTTCCATTTAGTGCTTACATAAATTCTACAAAAGTATTGAGATGGGAAAAGTCATTTCATGGTACTAAAATTTGACTGAGTTTAAGTGAACAATTGAGTGTGCTTTCAGATTTCCTTTGGTGTTGAATGATTTCCCACATATCTCACAATTATAAGGTTTCTCTCCAGTATGGATTCTCTCATGATTTTCAACAGCAGAAGGCTGTATAAACATCTTATTACAGAAACGGCAGGAATATTTGTAGTTGTATCGTTTCTGGCGTGTAATCATGCTAACATCTGAAATAGAAATATCGAAAAATCAGTTAAAGAGAAAAATGAAAAAAAGGAAAATAACAAGAACAAGAACTGCAAGAACAAAGTCGTTCAATCACAGTAGACTAAAGGTGAAGATCTGTGTCCTGTAAAATCTATTTATCTTAAGTCCTCTAGTAAGTTTTGACTGACCGTTCTCACCGTGTCCAATCTGAATGCCGGAAAAGAGGTTGTAACTCCCAATTTGCATCCTATTTGACACCGGATTGCAGTTCTTTTCGGTGGATGACTTCAAAAACGTGTTTATAAGATGCACAAGGTAAAACACAACGGAATAATTCATGTTTGTTCCAGTCATTAGGAGCTTTAAATCAATTCAACTTCAGTCTAATGGTTCTAAACTGGAGGTCTGGGTCTTTCAATAATAAACCAGTACATGTATATTACCTGATAACACTCCACCCTCACTTAACTTGGTTGTCCAGAATGAAGACGGGGTTGAATCGATTTAAAGCTCCTATTGACTGCAACAAACATTAATTATTTCATCGGGTTTTACCCGTTAAACCTGTTTTATTGTGCACAACCTTGCAAAGTTTGGAGGAGAAGGTTGCCATTTTATCCGGCGTTATTTTAAATTCATCAATTTTTTATTCAACATTTGATTTAGTAGTCAAATATTCATTTAAACATGGCTTTAAACCATAAAGGGTCATATGATAACACAAATGCATTCACCAATCGGTGACAAATTTAACAAATATGGCAAAATATTTAGGTCTGAAGTCGTATAAGGCCGTGCCTGCAGATCAATAGTCTTCTTGAATGTTTGTAAAGCTTATTCATCAACAGAAGACTCTGTTATATACATGTTTGTAGATCCGGATAGGCTAGGTCTGATTTTTATATAAACTCTCTTTGTGCAGCTATTAAACAAGTTTTTTTAAGTCATCCACCAAAAAGTACTGCAATCTGGTGTCAAAAAAGATGCAAATCTCTTTTCTAGCATTCTGATTGGACATGGTGATTCTAAGGCTATTCTGCTGTCATTTTGCTGTGATTTTTCTGTTGTACTCATCACACTTGTATTAAGTTGAGCCCTGTCATGAAAAACAAGATTTTTGCATATATGCGAACACAGAGGCACAGATCAGCAGTGCAATTACACTCCGGTCTGTGTAGGACCTGGTCAGAATCCCCAAAGACCGATTTTCTCGCGTCATGGCTCAAATTGAATGATGCTAGCCGGGTGGCTCTTAAGGCATGTTGTAATATGTCTGTGAAATGTATACCCCCTTAAACCCCACTTTTATATAGTAAAACTGGGGTATATAATTTTTCTTATTTTTGGTTGACTGATTTCGGGTTTAGCGTCCCACCAACAGCTAAGGTCATATGGAGATGGGACTTTGGCTTAAATCTCATCTGACAGACTGGAGAAGCTCGAGATCGAACCTGCAACCCCTAGATCACAAGTCGAGTGACATAGCCACTGCGCCTTGGTGGCTTATTTTTCATCTAAAACATAGATTGTGGGTACTCATTAGAACCTCTATAGACAGTACAATGTCGCTTCTTTCTAAAGCAAAAATTTTAAACGTCTAGCCTACTTCCATGACTGTACAGGCCGGTTTGTGTCAGACCTGGTCAGAAAACCAGATTTTTTGTTTCTCATGCAAAGGCTCATCATCTATGGTAGCTCGGCCATTTTGTCCTGGATACATGTGTGTGCCGTCAGGCAACAAAACCAACTGTAGCTCCCTATTTGTCTGTTTTGAGTAAAACAAAAAAAAGTGAAATCTGTCAATATTAAGTGTACTTGAAACTTGGTAACCTGGGCCCAGTTGTTCAAAACTAACGACATCGTTAGTTAACGTTTCGTTAAAATTTCAAACATTAATATTACAAATACACTGTTATTTTTTGTTGAAAAAAGGATTCTCACATTTTTTCAACAAAAAATAACAGTGTATTTGTTACTTTAGCTGATATTTACTTAACAAATTTATGTCTTAATGATATCGTTAAGCTAACAATGCTTTGAACAACTGGGTCCTGGTGTTATATGTTATCGATAGACTAAGAGAATCCTTGGTCCATGTTCCCAATGCATTGGACTAGCTTTAATCATTCTTATTGTGCTTTCTCTAAATGATTTGAGCCGCCTCATGGGAAAACCAACAATCTGCATAGGCGAAAACAAAGACGCAGATCAGCTTCGCGGTAACCGCGAAGCTGATCAGCGCCTTTGTTTTCGCTACTCACATAGTACAATTCCTCTTCTACTTAAATCCGAAATTTCGAGCTTCTAGCTCTTTTCTGTGTTTGTACAGGCCGGTTTGTGTCGGACCTGTTCGGAAACCACATTGTTGCTTTTCCCACGAGGCGGCTCATTTATTAGCATTCCATGCCGACCTCCATGCCGGATGTTACAGATATGATCTTGACTGAAGTATGTTGAAATTCACCAATAAATTGTCGCGTCATAATGTTCTTGATAGTCATTTATATATCAAATACCTTGTGTGCAGGTCTATTTGAAAGGACTCATCTTTACGGTAGGTAGCGCATCATGGCAACATATGCCTTCAAAACAAACTATGCAACACTGCAGAATAATGCCGGTTAAGGAAGATAAATAAGATTTCAATAAAAAGTTGCTGACAATGTTCCGAGAATTGGCCTCATGCAGTAAGAAGATACGGCATTATAGGCATTGAGACAGCATATCATCGAGCTGCCATTTACACCAGAAGACCTTAATTATCACTGCTCGAAAACCTGTTTCAAAAACATCAAGGGTATTATGTCCACAAAATTGATCCTTTGCATACTGTTTCAAACTGTGTTTACTCATTCTGAGAGTATTCTTATTAACAGGTACCGGTATGTAAGAATCCATTACTTGTTTTTGCTTCTGTATTTTGTGAGTACAAGCAATTAAGGCATGCATGAATTTCTCAACTGGTGTTAGCATCAAGATGTAAATAAAACATATGGGAAAAGGGATGACTATTCCAGTAGTCAGTTTTCTTGAATTTTATGGTTTTAATCCCTAAGAAATTTGGAAATAACTGGAAAAGGGTAAATTGTATTGAATGTTGTAAAAGCTAAAGAAGCTACCTTTTGTTAATGCATTCATGACAAACCTGTAAGGACATTATTTATCCTGTTAAACAAGGAGTCAATGCAATAAATGACATCATTCAAAGGGAAACAAACCATCCCGACCTAATGAAAGCTATCGAGAACATATGATCATCGAGAATGTATTACATGACCATAATGTAAACATAAAAGCAAGGCACTTTGACTTTCAAGTTGTCGAAGTATTCAATTAAATCCTTAAGCAATATATAATATACTCTTCGTCAAAAGTTTAGCATAATTATATGTCTAAAATGAAGGAAACAAGTCTGGTAAAACTTACCTCAGTGAATAAATATGTTGATGCAATCGCCCCTATTCGATGCCATGGTAACAGCGGAAACAACCAGTGCTTTTTTGGATTCAAAATCGGCAGTTATTTAGATACTGAATAACAAAAGAAAAGGCTACTGTTTTGAAAGTGTGATTTTAGACACATTTTTAAAACCTTCTTAAAAAGCACTCAAATTCAACATTATAAAACAAAACTTAGTAAAATCTTTAGTCCACAGACAGAATAATAATGTGGTATAGACATCATTATCCTGTCATTTGAGATGTAGACATTAGACATCTTTAGCGACAAACTTATTTTCAAAATGTTTAACATTGCAATTTTGCTATACATTCTATACATTTTTGTTCTTTCCAGAAATGTCAGAGTTTGACCTTCAGCTCTCATTTTTTGTATGTAACAGGTTGTTCCAACATACGCTTCCTTGATCTGGGTGTGAATTTTGTATAGACGTGTCATATGGGGTGCAAAATTCAGATTTTAGAAATACGGCTTATTATCAAAATAATGCATATTGTAGCACATAAATTTTAAAAATCTGAGACAAATTTTTCATTTGTTCTTTGCTATGACATGCTACGACATGCTTCCTTTCTGAATCCGTGAATTGCGAATCTGTTTTATGTTTTTGAAATATTTTGCGGGCATTTAACTTTTGCACTTTAAAACTAGAATATGCTAAACTTTTGTCGAGGTGTATATATACAAGTCTATAACTTCCTACAGTATTGCAGTCAGGTTTGTACCTAAACATCAGGAAAACATGTCCATGAAAAGTATAATCCCTTAAACCCCACATTTATTTAGTAAAACCTGTGACATACAGGGGTAAAACATTTTATTTTTGTTCCAAGACATAGATTGTGGGAACACATTAGAACTGCCTTGGTGAGTCAGTTCTAACGAGTACCCACAATCTGCGTTTTAAAGCAAAAATAAGAAAAATGTTTATCCCTGTAAACCCCATTTACTCCTGTAAACTCCATTTTCAATATATAAAAGTGGGGCATCGGAAAGTATATATAACACGGACATGTTATTCTGATGAAGTCATTTTTAAGACTGTTCTATATTCCTTTCACAACTACACAACTAGTCGATTGAGTACCAAAGTTGAAAAATCTAAGGCATGAACCAGCTCAACAGTAACCTCCTAGCTGATGAACCATCTTGTTTTCAATACATTACACAGTACAGTCCCTCTACTAATTCTGAAGTGTTATGCCTTTGGGCATCATTCTGTGGTCTAAGTAATGTTCCCTCCAGTCTAAATTCATCCAATCTTCAAATGTGTCATCTGATGTGATTTCATATTCTCTTTCTGTGAGAAAGATTTCCCACAGATCTCACAACTGTAAGGTTTCTCTCCAGTATGAATCATCTCATGTTTACGTAGAGATGTGGCGTAGGGAAACGTCTTCTTACAATAGCGACACACGTAAAGTTTCGGAAGCGCAGTCTGGCCTTCATTATGCCTGTGATCTGAAAATAGATATAATCCATATGAAATCATATGTTTGAGCTCAAACTAATAATCCAAGTTAAAAATTTTCTGTCATGTGTTAGGATGGAGCTACCATTTCCTACTGTCCATACACCATCTGTCAGAAACTGTCTTTTTTTAAATCAGCCTTTTATGAAGGGTGGGAGTAAATGTGTCTTGCTCAAGTAAATAAGTCTAAGGAAGGTTTTGAATTCTAACATCAATTATGACACACAACCACTAAGCCACTGGTTCCCCTAAATACTATTTTTTATTACTCGTAAGTTATACACCTATCAGTATTTTCCCCAAAATGAGTACATGTACCAATGTCTACCCCAGATGGTGTCTAAAATTTTTGTTCATGATTTACTTGAATTCCATGCATGGAACATGAAATATATTTAATTCATTTTCAACTACATGTATCCACCTAGAATGTCATTTTCCTGCCCATGTATAACTTCACTTTATCTATCCCATGATCATTTTTATTATTTTTGTCATCTTATCATAAGGCAAACCACTGATCCCTTTATTATAAAAGATAAATAAGCCGCCTCGTGGGAAAACCAACAATGTGGTTTCCGAACAGGTCCGACACAAACCGGCCTGTACAAGCACAGAAGACAGCTAGAAGCATGAAATTTCATTTTTAAAAAGTAGAGGAATTGTACTATCCGTGTAGCGAAAACAAAGGCACTGATCAGCTTCGCGGTTACCGCGAAGCTAGTCTGGGCCTTTGTTTTCGCCTATGCAGATTGTTGGTTTTCCCATGTGGTGACTCAAATATAAAAAGAATAAATGTGTCAGTATTAATTGAATATTTCTTTCACCACTTACTACAAATGCACTACTTGAAAGCTGAAGAGTATACCGGTACATGTGACGAGTTGTAAAGGAGCTTCAGGGAGATTTTTCTTTCATTTAATGGAGGATTTTGAAAAATGTATAGAATATACAGGAAAATTCTTAGTTCATTTCAGGGAGATTTTGAAATTTTCTTGATCAGGTGGTATTTTTGTAACATTTAAGATCAATAAACCTCTCGTTTCCTGGAGTCTCCCTGATAATGAGGGAGGTATCACATGTATGGAAGAGGGAAAAAGTCTGTTGAAATATTTTCATGGCCAAGTCTTCGTGAAAGAAACTGCCGGAACATGAGAATTTATCATGGTTCTGTTTTTTTCTCACCGAGGCAGTTCTAACGTGTACCCACAATGTATGTTTTGAGCTAAAATGTTAAAAACATCCAAATTTTTCCAATGAAATGTTCATTTCTTTTAAGTTGAAAGTAGTCTCTGTGTATTGCATTGGCAAGTTTTCCTGATGCCTTAAAGCATGTTACAGATGTATTGTTGTCTTATCATATGAGCTTTGACTTAATTTGTTCAAAGTGCAGAGCAAGTCAGAAATCACAGTAAGATTCAGCAAGATATATATATATTAGAGCCACATCATGAGAAAACCAATGATGTGATTTTCGAACAGGTCTGACACAAACCAAGCTGTACAAGCACAGAAGATGGCTAGAGGCTGGTAATTTTGGATTTAGAAAGTAGAGGGATTGCACTATCCGTGTAGCAAAAACAAAGGTGCTGATCAGCTTCGCAGTTACTGCTGTGAAGCTAATCTGCGCTTTTGTATGCAATTGTTGGTTTTCTCATGATACAGCTCAATTCTTATTCATTGAGGTACATCCTTTCAAAATATATACTCATCAAAAGAAGTTTTGCACCATTTAGATTTTTTCATATTTTTAAGAGACATTTTAACTAACAAATTTTAAAGTTAGCTTTTTGAATTTGTACAGTCTGAAAAAGTTTGATAATGTGTGTGATAAGACCAAAAGTTGTTGCGGAAACGATTTGAGGAAAAATTGAAAATTCCAATTTTCGGTAAATGCTGAAAATTGGAAAATCGAAAAAATTCCACAAAAAATGCCACAGCATCAAGAACACATTTTTGTTTCCAAATTTTTACACAAGAGCTCCAAAGCTAATGATTAAGCCTAAAACAATTTAAAAAATCTCAAAATTTTAGTAAAAATTCATTTTTTGACAAAATTGCAATTTTTGAGAAAAAATGATAAATATTGGTAAAAATGAGTAAAATCGAAGTTCATTTCAATTTTTGATCATTATGAGATGTTTTGACACCAAAAGTTGCCACCTGTTTTATTTCTGTCAAAGGCAATCTCATGTCAAAGACGTTGCATGAGGACTTTTTTGACATGCAGCTTTTTAAAAATTCTGAATTTGACTTTCAGTTAAACATTAATGAGTGCTGCATGCTGTGTTTGAAAGAAAAACAACCCATTTTATTGGAGAGATGTGTTACTAAGCTTTATCTGAGAATTTAAACAAAATCTCAAAAATCGTTATTTTTGGTCAAAAATAGTGTTTTTGTCAAAAAAAATCAATTTTTAGTTTTTTGCTTTAAAAGATTGCTTTCAGTATCCCGAAAGAGGATGTGAAACGAATTCGGGGTTGGAAGCCCAGAAATAAAGATATGGGCTTTTTGCTGCATCCCAAATTTTGGTGTTTTCAAAAACATGCATTTTTGCACATTTTTATTTAATCTTTTTTAGAAGAAATATTGATTTGTCATTCAGGAAGTCCAGCCCTTTAAGATGGTATTCAGTTTTAAAAGTTTATTTGAAAAATGTCTATACTAGACATTATTTTAAAATGAGAAAAATATTAACTGGTGCAAAACTTCTTTTGATGAGTATACATTGTCAAGAAAAAATACTCTGTAGCAGTTTCATCTTCGTCTGCAACGCTTGCATAGACCAGTAAGTCCAAAACTTTGGATCAGTACTGAACTTAAAACAGAAAGCTATTTCGCAATAGATTTTGGTTTTCCCAGTCAACAAATTAACAGTCATGGTGGGACAGAGCCACTGCCGCCTAGGGCCCAGTTGTTCACAATTAACAATGTCGTAACTTAAAAATATGCAAAAATTTCAAACATGAATATTACAAATACATATTATTTTAATTGAAAAAATGTGAGAATCCTTTGCAATGCAAAGGATTCTCACATTTTTCCAACAAAAATAACTGTATATTGGCTTATTTAGTCGGCATTTGCTTAACCAGTTAAGGTCTAAAGAATGACTTTAAGCTAACAAAGTTCTGAACAACTGACCCCTGGTATTTAAACAGAACTATGAGAAGCTGAAGATGTTTTGCTTAAGGACATCTGAGCCGTGACGTGAGAAAAACAGTCTTCGGGGTTCTCTGACAAGGTCTGACACAAACCAGTCTGAGCAGATACAGAAGGTGGCTGGAAGCTTGAAATTATGGATTTAAGAAGAAGAGAAATTGTACTATTGGTGTAGCGAAAACAAAGGCTCTGATCAGCTTCATATTTACTACATTGGTAAAAGTATGATTTTCTCATGACGCAGCTCATTTCATGGCTGTGTTAGGTATCAAACCACTTGAGCCGCATCGTGAGAAAACCGGATTTTTGCCTAGGCGAAAACAAAGGCGGTTACCGCGAAGCTGATCAGCGCCTTTGTTTTCGCCACTCGGATAGTACAATTTCTCTTCTTTCTAAATCCGGAATTTCAAGTTTCTAATTATCTTCTGAGACTGTGCAGCCCGGTTTGTGTCGGACCAGGTCGGAAATCCCAAAGCCCGGTTTTCTCGCGTCGCGGTTCACTTGATCCATAACCTGAACCACTAGGCCACCATACTCTCCTTTTATCACAATTGAAATTAAAACACAATAACTATTTCACAGTAGAAGAGATCCATTACCTATGAACTTGTTATTACATGACAGAAATATAAGCCGCCTCTTGGGAAAACCAACAATGTGGTTTCCGAACAGGTCAGGCACAAACCAGCCTGTACAAGTACAGAAAAGAGCTAGAAGCTTGAAATTCCGGATTTAAGTAGAAGAGGAATTGTACTATCCGTGTAGCGAAAACAAAGGCGCTGATCAGCTTTGCGGTTACCGCGAAGCTGATCTGCGCCTTTGTTTTCGCCTATGCAGATTGTTGGTTTTCCCATGCGGCAGCTCATATGTAAATGAATGATTTTCCCCAAATCTCACAACTATTAGGTTTCTCACATGTATAAATTCTGTGTGTAATAAATTAAGTTTTGTATTGAAAGTTTACAAAAATTATTTTTAATTCTTGTTAAGAGAATAGTAATTTCACATCAATTGAGCCTGTGCATGAGAAAACCAACAACATGCATAGGCGTTAACAAATTTGCAGATGAGCTCTGCACAGCTGATCAGCGCCTTTGTTTTCGCTACACGGATAGAACAATCCTTCTTCTTAAACCCGAAATTTCAAGCTTCTAACCTGCTTCAGTGACTTTACAAGCTGGTTTGTGTTGGACCTGGTCCGAAACCCAGACTGTTGATTTTCATGCAAAGGCTCACTTAAATTTCTCTGAATTTAAATGAATAATTGAGTGTGCTTTCAGATTTCCCTTAATATTAAATGATCTTCCACAGATCTCACAAACATAAGGTTTCTCTCCAGTATGAATTATCTGATGAATGCGTAATTGATCTTTTGCTTTAAAAGATTTTCCACAAGTCTCACAACTGTAAGGCTTTTCTCCAGTATGAGTTCTCTCATGTCTGGCAAGATGAGATAGATATGGGAACGTTTTATCGCAAAATCTGCAGGCATGGACTGGAAAATTGGTATGAGTAGGTGCCGACACTTCTTGTCCATTTCTTGCAGATTGTTGATCAAAATATGAACCTGAAAAAGGAAAACAGGTAAGAAAGAGAAATACATCTTACATGAGTGGTCATTTCATATGAAATTTATTAAATAAGCCTTTGACAAGTTTTATAAATTTCATATGAAATGACCAAGAGTGTAAGGTTTTTTTTTGGTCATATAAGGATTTTTTGCCTTCAAAGTGGACGTCTTCGATGAAAATGTGCAATTGTTGTAATGGACGTTGTCAATGAAGTTACATGTCCCCACAAAAGTTTTGATACACGTGCCGTCGCAACACTTTTTGTTACATGGCATTATCCACTCGAAAACAGCCATCATGAAAACATGTCCGTATAATTTATACCCCCTTGAACCCCACTTTTATATAGTGAAACTGGGGTATGCAAGGGTATAGCTATTTTTCTTATTTTTGCTCAAATACATAGATTGTGGGTACTGCCGAGGCGGTTCTAACGTGTACCCACAATCTATGTTTTGAGCAAGAATAGGAAAAATATAGAAAAAAAATCTGATGATTTTTTCAATTTTTGCTACTGAAAAAATTCTCCAAATCTTGTAGGGGCATGTTTTCGTAATGAACTTCATAGGATAAAAGGCTATAATTGAGGCCTGTTATAATGTGTTGAATGGTTTAACACTACTGTCATAAAAATATGAGCCCTGACGCAAGAAAACCGGTCTTCATGTTTCCGATCAGGTCTGACACAATCCGACCTGTACAGTCAAAGAAGCAGGCTAGAAGCTTGAAAATTCGGATTAAGAAGAACAGACATTGTACTATCTGTGAAGCAAAGACAAAGGGGCTGATCAGCTTCACAGTTATTGTGAAGCTGGAAGCTGATCTGGGCCTTTGTTTTTGCATGGGCAAAATTCCAGTTTTCTCATTTTTTTGTGATTAAGTGATTAAGTGATAACAAAGGCAAACATCAGCTATGCATTAATTGCACAGTTTATCAGCACCTTTCGTTTCACTTCACGGATAGTACACTAATATTTCTCTTCTTTTTAATTCAAAATAATAAGCTACCACTGACAAGCCTTCTTCTGTTGGTTGATTGGGGTTTAACGTCCCACCAACAGCTAAGGTCATATGGAGACGGGACCTCGGTTTATAGTCCCATCTGACGGACTGGAGAAGCCCGGGATCGAACCTGTGACCCCTGGTTTACAAGGCGAGTGACATAACCACTGCACCACGGAGGCTTCTGAGCCTTCTTCTGTGACTGTACAGGCCGGTTTGTGTCAGAAATCGTGCAGACTGACAAGACTTTCTCTTGTCATGGTTCATATGTGAATCAATGTCTTTTCTGTATCTTGTGTTGCATAAGATTTCCCTTTTCTGCGAAGGCTTTTCCACAAGTCTCACAACTGTAAGGTTTCTCTCCAGTATGAATTCTCTCATGTCTGGTCACATGGGATAGGTATGGGAACGTTTTATCGCAAAATCTGCAGGCATGGGCCCTTAAATTGATATGAGTAGGAGCCGATACATCTTGTCCATTTCTTGCAGATTGTGGATCAAAATATGAACCTGAAAGAGAAAAAGTTACATTTATTATGAAAACTAACCCATGCATTATACACAATTTTTTTTTTCATTTTTCAGCTTGGAAACGTCGTAGGAACGATTTAACACTTTGTTACAATAACGGCATTGATAGCGTTTGTTCACTCTTTCAATGTCATTTTCTCATACAGCGGCTAACTTCATTTATTGAGGTAGACTATCTCAACAAAGAAATTGCTCAGCAGCAGTCTCAATTGGTCTGCAGTGCTTGCATAGACCACCATATCCACAACTTTGGATCAATATTGAAATTAAAAAAGAAAAATATTTCACAATAGATTTTGGTTTTCCCAGTCAACAAATTAGCTGTCATGGTGGGACACAGCCACTGCCTCCTGGTATTTAAACAGTAATTTGAGAAACTGAAATTGTTTTGCTTAAGGACTCGTCACACATTAGCAAAAATCTCTCGACGTAGACTTGCGTTTAATTGCAAAATTTAGTTTTGTTTGTTTAATTTATTGTTATACCTCCCAGTCAACAGCTATTGTCATGTCGGAAGTTTAGATGTTGAAAGGGAGATGAAACAATAAATCAAACATACAACTAGAAAATGTGTTTATGAAACACTATGCCCCCAACTGGTAAGTCACTTTCAAGATGTAAAAATGTCCAAAAATTGACTAAGTTCAAATTGTAAAAAAAAAAGTGACAAAAATTAATCTGAGGAGTATATCCCAACCACATGCATATCTTCAAAGCATGGTCACAATGTCTGCAAAGTTTCAAAAGTATCGGTATTAAATTGTAGGAGGATTTGCGCACACAAGGTACCCTCTATCCATTCACTAAAATGCCCGAAAATGACTAAGTTCAAATTGTGAAAAAAAATGACAAAAAATAATCCAAAAATTATATCCAAACCACATGCATATCTTCAGACCATGCCCATAACACATGTAAAGTTTTAAATGAATTGGCATGAAACTGTAGGAGGAGTTGCACACACAAGGTACCCAGTGCCCATCTACTTTCATTGTGAAAATGCCCGAAAAATGGCTAAGTTCAAATTGTGAAAAAAGTGACAAAAATTAATCTTAGGATTATATCCAAACCACATGCATATCTTCAAAGCATGGTCACAACATCTGTAAAGTTTCAAGAGAATCGGAGTAAAACTGTAAGAGGAGTTGCGCACACAATGTAGCCACTATCTATTCACTTTATCAAGAATTAAAAAGGGAAATAACTCTCACAGAATGGGCCCCTAGCCCCTTGAATTTACCTGAAAGAAAAAATACGGGTCCTCTTAATTTTCATATACAAACTACATACCAAATTTCAAGATCCTAGCTCTAACGGTTCCTGACCGAGTGCTAAGCGTTACTCACGCATCACAGAGTCACAGACTCACTGCACACCACACCACTGCACGGACAGACCCAAACCAATATGCCCCCTCAACTTCTTCGAAGTTGTGGGCATAAAAATCCCTTTTTGCAACCAGAGGACCAATGGTCCTGTAAATGCTCACCTGAGCCTGCTGCATATACCAATAAACATGTTTGAATATTATGGTATTTAACTCCAGTGCAGGGGCAGATGAAGCCCTTAGGCCGTTTTCTTTTTTCAGAATAATCAATATTCAGTCCATTTGCCAATTTCTTGCTGGCTTTTCCCTTCATATGACATTTTAACAGTTTTTCCCATCTAAATGCATGGGCAACCCATGTTGACCTTGCCATAAACTTGGTCAAGGTCATCACAGGGTCATGATTTATATACACATTGTAGTACTATAGCCATGGATGCTTCACGCCAAGTTTTATTGAAGTCAATCTATTGGTTTCAGAGAAGAAGATATTTGAAGGGTTTTTACCATATATGGGCATGGCGGCCATCTTGGTCATGTGACCTAGATTATTAATATACACATTGGTTCCCCCATCCTATAGATGCTTCACATAAAATTTGGCTTCAATTGGCCAAGTGGTTTTAGAGGAGAAGATGTTTGAATATTATGGTAATATACATGTATATTGCCCCGGGGTGTGGGCATATGAGTCCTTAGGTCCATTTTTTTTCAGAATCATTAATATTTAGTCCTACTACCATTTCCTGCAAGATTTTCACCTCAAATGACTTTTTAAAAGTTTTCCCCATTCCAATGCATTGGCGACCTATGTTGACCTTGTCCTAAAATAGGTCAAGGTCACCACAGGGTCATGATTTATATACACATTGTAGTACTTCAGCCATTGGTGCTTCCTGCCAAGTTTCTTTGAAATCGGTCCACCATCCGGAGAAGAAGATTTTTGAAGGGTTTTTAACTTATATGGGCATGGCAGCCATCTTGGTCATGTGAACTAGATAATTTGTATATACATTAATTCCCCCATGCCATAGATGCTTCACATAAAATTTGGCTTTGATTCTCCAAGCGGTTTCAGAGGAGAAGATGTTTGAATATTATGGTAATATACATGTATATTGCCCCGGGTTGGGGGCAGATGAGCCCCTGGGGTCCACTTTTTCAGAATCATTAATATTCAGTCCTACTGCCCATTTCCTGCAAGATTTTCACTTTAAATGACATTTTAAAAGTTTTCCCTATTCAAATGCATTGGCGACCTATGTTGACCTTGCCGTAAAAAAGGTCAAGGTCATCACAGGGTCATGATTTATATACACATTGTAGTACTTGAGCCATCGATACTTCATGCCAAGTTTCTTTGAAATCGATCCACCGGTTCTGGAGAAGAAGATTTTTGAAGGTTTTTTACCATATATGGGCATTGCGGCCATCTTGGTCATGTGACCTGGATTATTTATATACACATTGATTACCCTTCCTATTGATGCTTCACATAAAATTTGGCTTTGATTGGCCAACCGGTTTCAGAGGAGATGATGTTTGAATATTATGGTAATATACATGTATATTGCCCCAGGGTGGGGGCATATGAGCCCCTGGGGTCCAATTTTTTTCAGAATCATTAATATTCAGTCCTACTGCTCATTTCCTGCAAGACTTTCACTTTAAATGACATTTTAAAAGTTTTCCCCATTCAAATGCATTGGCGACCTATGTTGACCTTGCCGTAAAATAGGTCAAGGTCATCACAGGGTCATGATTTATATACACATTGTAGTGTTTGAGCCATCAATGCTTCATGCCAAGTTTCGTTGAAATCAGTCCACCGGTTCTGGAGAAGAAGATTTTTGAAGGGTTCTTACCATATATGGGCATGGTGGACATCTTGGTCATGTGACCTGGATTTCTTATATACACATTGGTTCCCCCTTCCTATAGATGCTTCATATAAAATTTGGCTTTGGTTGGCCAAGCGGTTTCAGAGAAGATCTTTGAAATTGTGGACGGACGACAGACGGACGATGGACGGACGGACGCCGGATCATGGCCATCCTATAAGCTCACCTTGTGAGCCTAACGGCTCAGGTGAGCTAATAAAAAGCAAGTCTACATTGAGTTTACATATAAGTCTACACTTATGTGTGACAAGGCCTTTAATGACATTTCATGGCTGTGTTAGGAATCAGACCTACAAGCTTTTGATCCAGAGTCTGAACCACCATGCCACCAAACTCTCCTTTTATTACAATTGAAATTAAAACACAATAACTATTTCAAAGTTTTTGTTTGTTTGAATTGATGCTTAATATCCTGGTCAACAGCTATGGTCATGTCGGGATGTTGCCTCCATTTTATGGGACTTTTACCCAAAATGACTACAAAGGCTTACATGTATGGATGATTTGACTTGAACCACTTTTCCTGGACAGGCTCAGACCTGAGCTGTAACAGTAATCATATGGTATAAGCTGGGCCTGGAGGCATAAGCAGCCCATCTTTTTCTTCAGGCCCCAATGGGCACATAAGCAGCCCATCTATTTCTTTAGGCCCCAATGGGCACATAAGCAGCCCATCTATTTCTTCAGGCCCCAATGGGCACATAAGCAGCCCATCTATTTCTTTAGGCCCCAATGGGCAAAGGCCTTATTTCAAAGTAGATGTCCAAGAATTTGTCATAACATGACAGTCACAACCAGAGGACCAATGGTCCTGTAAACGCTCACCTGAGATCTGCTACATATGCAAATAAACATAGTTGAATATCATGGTATTTAGCGCCAGTGCAGGGGCAGATGAAGCCCTTGGGCTATTTGTTTTCAGAATAATCAATATTCTGTCCATTTGCCAATTTCTATTTTATTTATTCCCTTCAAACGACATGTTAACAGTTTTCCCAATGTTAATGCATTGGCACCTATGTTGACCTTGTCGTCAAATAGGTCAAGGTCTCAATAGGGTCATGATTTATATACACATTGTAGTACTTTAGCCATCCATGCTTCATGACAAGTTTCTTTGAAATCGGTCCACTGGTTCCGGAGAAGAAGATTTTTGAAGGGTTTTTACCATATATGGGCATGGCGGCCATCTTGGTCATGTGACCTGGATTTCTTATATACACATTGGTTCCCCCTTCCTATAGATGCTTCACATAAAATTTGGCTTTGATTGGCCAAGTGGTTTCAGAGGAGAAGATGTTTGAATATTTTGGAAATATACATGCATACTGCCCCAGGGTGGGGGCATATGAGCTCCTGCGGACCAATCTTTTTCAGAATCATTAATATTCAGTCCTACTGTGCATTTCCTGCAGGACTTTCACTTTAAATGACATTTCAAAAGTTTTCCCCATTCAAATGCATTGGCGACCTATGTTGACCTTGCCGTAAAATAGGTCAAGGTCATCCTAAGGTCATTATTTATATACACATTGTGGACCTTGAGTCACTTATGCTTCATGCCAAGTTTCAAGATCCAAGGCCTTTGGGTTCTGGAGGAGAAGATTTTATAAGGTTTTACCATATATGGGCATGGCGGCCATCTTGGTCATGTGACCTGGATTATCTATATACACATTGGTTCCCCCTTCCTATAGACGCTTCATATAAAATTTGGCTTTGATTGGCCAAGCGGTTTAAGAGGAGATGATGTTTGAATATGATGGTAATGTACAGGTATATTGCCCCGGGGTGGGGGCAGATGAGTCCCTGGGGTCAAAATTTTTCAGAATCATCAATATCCAGTCCTACTGCCCATTTCCTGCAAGATTTTCACTTAAAATGACATTTTAAAATTTTTCCCCATTCAAATGCATTGGTGACCTATGTTGACCTTGCCCTAAAGAAGGTCAAGGTCATCACAGGGTCACGATTTATATATACATTGTAGTGCTTGATCCATCGATGCTTCATGCCAAATTTCGTTGAAATCAGTCCATCGGTTCTGGAGAAGAAGATTTTTGAAGGGTTTTTACCATATATGGGCATGGCGGCCATCTTGGTCATGTGATCTGGATTTCTTATATACACATTGGTTCCCCCTTCCTATTGATGCTTCACATAAAATTTGGCTTTGATTGGCCAAGCGGTTTCAGAGGAGATGATGTTTGAATATTATGGTAATGTACAGGTATATTGCCCCGGGGTGGGGGCACATGAGCCCCTGGGGTCAATTTTTTTTCAGAATCATCAATATTCAGTCCTACTGCCCATTTCCTGCAAGATGTTCACTTGAAATGACATTTTAAAATTTTTCCCCATTCAAATGCATTGGCGACCTATGTTGACCTTGCCATAAAATAGGTCAAGGTCATCACAGGGTCACGATTTATATACACATTGTAGTGCTTAAGCCATCGATGCTTCATGCCAAGTTTCGTTGAAATCGGTCCACTGGTTCTGGAGAAGAAGATTTTTGAAGGGTTTTTACCATATATGGGCATGGCGGCCATCTTGGTCATGTGACCTGGATTTCTTATATACACATTGGTTCCCCCTTCCTATTGATGCTTCACATAAAATTTTGCTTTGATTGGCCAAGCGGTTTCAGAGGAGAGGATCTTTGAAAATGGTGGACGACGGACGACGGACGACGGACGACGACGCCGACGGACGGACGCCGGGTGCCTCCCTATCCTATAACCTCACCTGTGAGCCTTCGGCTCAGGTGAGCTAAAAATATGTAAATGTATGACTTTCCCCAGATCTCACAACTAAATGGTTTCTAACATGTATGAATTCTATCTGTGATAAATCAAGTTTGCAGAAAGTTTACAAAAAACATTTTTTTAAGTCTTGATAAGAAAAAAATGTTTTCACATCTCTTGAGCCTGTGCATGAGAAAACCAACATGTATTGGCAAAACAACAGCACAGATCAGCTGAGCAGTAACTGCACAGCTGATCAGTGCCTTTGTTTTCGCTACACACATAGTACAATCCTTCTTCTCCTTAAACCCAAAATTTCAAGCTTCAGTGACTGTACAAGCTGGTTTTTGTCGGACCTGGTAAGAAACCCAGATTGTTGGTTTTCTCATACAAAGGCTCACTTGAATTTCTCTGAGTTTAAATGAGTAATTGAGTGTGCATTCAGATTTCCTTTGATATTAAATGATCTTCCACAAATTTCACAAATGTAAGGTTTCTCTCCAGTATGAATTCTCCGATGAATGTGTAATTTATCTTTGGCTTTAAAAGATTTCCCACATATCTCACAACTGTAAGGTTTTTCTCCAGTATGAATTCTCTCATGTCTTGTAAGATGAGATAAGTATGGGAAAGTTTTATCGCAAAATCTGCAGACATGGACTGGAAAATTGGTATGAGTAGGAGCTGACACTTCTTGTCCATTTCTTGCAGATTGTGGATCAAAATATGAACCTGAAAAAGTAAAGAAAGGTAAGAAAGAGAAATACATCTTATATGACATTGAGTGGTCATTTCATGTGAAATTTATTAAACTCACCAAGGCTTGTTTAATTAATGTCATATGAAATGAACAAGAGTATATTTTTTTCATATGACCTTTAAAATCACATTTTACCCCCTTCCAAGTGGAGATGTTTTCAATGAAACTTAACAATTGTTGTAATGGACTTGTCAATGATGTTATGTATCCCTGCAAATGTGTTAATACATGTGTGGTCATAACACTGTTTGTTACACCATGTTATGTACTGGAAAACAGCAACTTTATATGATAAAAAGCTATTATTGAGGCCTGTTATAATGAGGTTGAATGGTATAACACTACTGTCATAAATATATGAGCCACAAAGCAAGATAACCAGTCTTCGGGTTTCCAACAAGGTCTGACACAAACTGAGCTGTACAGTCACAGAGGCAGGCTAGAAGCTTGAAATTTCAGATTTAAGAAGAAGAGAAATTTTACTATCCGTAAAGCTAAAACGAAGGCACTGAACAGCTTCGCAGTTATTGCCAAGCTGATCTGCTCCTTTGTTTTCGCATGGACAAAAATCTGGTTTTCTCATGATGCGCCTCATATGAGCTACATCACAAGAAAAGGTTGCCTTTTTGTACGTCATTATGTGAAAACAAAAACACATATTTGCTGTGCAGTTATTGCACAGTTGATCAGCACCTTTGTTTTCGCTTCACAGATAGTACAATTTCTCTTCTTTTTAATTAAAAAATAATAAGCTTTGACTGACAAGCCTTCATCTGTGACTGTACAAGCCCATTTGTGTCAGAAATTGTGAAGACTGGTTTTCTCTTGTAACTGCTCATGAGTAAATCAATGTCTCTTCTGTCTCTTGTGTTGCATAAGATTTCCTTTTTCTGCAAAGCCTCTCCCACAAGTCTCACAAATGTAAGGTTTCTCTCCAGTATGAGTTCTTGCATGTGTTGCCATGTATCCTTGTTGTGAGAATGATTTCCCACAGATACCACAACTGTAAGGTTTCTCTCCAGTATGAATCCTCTCATGTCTGGTCAGATGGGAGAGGTATGAGAATGTTTTATCGCAAATTCTGCAGGCATGGGCCCTATCTCCAGTATGAATCCTCTCATGTCTGGTCAGATGGGAGAGGTATGAGAATGTTTTATCGCAAATTCTGCAGGCATGGGCCCTTAAATGGATATGAGTAGGAGCCGATACATCCTGTCCATTTCTTGCAGATTGTGGATCAAAATATGAACCTGAAAGAGAAAAAGTTACATTTGAGCCGCCTCGTGGGAAAACCAACAATGTGGTTTCCGAACAGGTCCGACATAAACCGCCCTGTACAGCTACAGAAGCAGGCTAGAAGCTTGAAATTTCGGATTTAAGAAGAAGAGGAAGAGTACTATCCGTGTAGCGAAAACAAAGAAATTATTATTATTATGAAAACTGACTCATGCATTATACAGAATTTTTTTTCAGTTTTGAAAATGAAACAAAAATCAGTTAAATTTATTTAAATATTTTCCCATCTTTTTGCACAAAAGATTGTGTGTACATGTAATGAGTACCCACAACCTATGTTTTGGATAAAAAATATGAAATTGTATAACCCTGTATACCCCATAAAGAATTAATAAAAAACAAAACTCAAGATCTTTTAAGAGCAGTGAACATATTAATGAGAAAGGGGATGGGCCATACCCCGGTTTCGTCTACTTAAGCCTTTTAAGTGACCCTATAGATATGACAACAAGGAGCCAAAGAAAGTTACTGTAATTTTGCAACTTTCAAACAGGTAGTCGATAGTATAATCCAAATGGGACCAAATACATGTATATTATTTTAAACATAATAATTAGAAAATGAATCTAAACCGAAATTAATTATCTGATTTCTCTGAATACCCTCGCTGATCTAGCCTGGGTTCCAGTCTGATCATTTTTTCTCATTTCTATTTTTTTGTTTCTTGGTCAAAAATGACAGCCTGGGGAACTTTGATTTTGTTTGGCAGCGCCACCTGGAATATCCCTTGGATTCCTAGGTGTCAGACCAAGAGCGACAACTCGTTCAGACAGCTCTAATGTACTTTAAATAGTAACCGGAGCCCCGATTGCCTCGTTTTCGCTATACCGATTCCATCGCCATTTTTAACTTGTTTTTCATTTATTTTGTTATAATTATACAAATTTCACATTCGCTATGAATATGAAAGATAGAAAGTAGGACGCTAATGCTGTATCCCAGCATCCAGCATAATGTCCATGATGGGATCTGGCCCCAATTCAAACTCATCTGAGATATTATGGTTGCTATTGTTACCTGCAAAGAACGAAAAAGATCCAATCAAAAAATGTTAGGGCTACGGTGTCGACAAGGTTTTCCCCATTATTACCTTACAGGAGCTATCTGTTGCCATGGAAACCAGAGTTCCAATCCTACCTGCACTTATGCAGGCAATCCCCATCACAATGATATTTCTGATAAAGTTAGATTGTGATTGGCCTTCTCGTCTGCGATATATACATGTTTGAACTAGAAAAAGTGCCATGAGAGGCACGTATACCCCCGGCTGGTAGCCACCAAGCACCCCTACCCCTCACGGCCCTATCAAAACAACCCCGCACATGCTCACCACTGAAACTGAACCTCAAATCCCCAATCAAAGACAGTGCCGTACATTTTAGAAATAAGCACTGTAAAGCGCTTTACGTACAAAGATGGGGGAGTGTAATTTTCGAATGACAGATCTATTTTAGAGTGGTATACAGAGCTGACATGTATACCCAATCTAAGACATAAGCACAGACATTGTGGGTCAGATTGAAATGAAAATAGAATAGTCATTCTTAAAAAAAAAGTCCTAGATCTTGACCTCTAGTCTACCCCCATCCCCCCTCCCCACTCCCACAATGCATGAACCCTAGGGTTGGGTCTATCCCTTATGTGGTACTAATGGTGTACGCATGAATGCTTTCTGACACATGGTTGTCAAGATATAAACCTATAGAATATTAATCTTGGTAACTATTGTATTATATAAATGCGTCCTAGATTTTGACCTCCAGCCCCACCTCTATTGTTTGATGCCATGGAATATAATACAACCCTAAAGGGCATCTATGATCCAAATAGGAATACCTCTCTATGAGTATTTGTTAAGATATTAACTTAGAGAAGAAAAAAAAAACAATATGTAAATAGCACATTTTCAAGGTGATCTAGAATTTGAACTTTAGCCCCACCCCCGGGCATGGACCCTCGGGTCCGAACTCCTTGAAACAAAGCAAACCGTATAGGGTACCTTAAGTCCAAATATGAATGATTTGTGACGATTAGCTTATGAAATATACACCACCAGAGAAACATTAACCAAAACATAGACCAAAATTAAAGGTGACCTAGATTTTGACCTCTAGCCCCACCCCTGGGCATGGACCACGGGGTCCGAATACATGGAAACAAAGCAAACCATATAGGGTACCTATGGTCCAAATATGAATGGTTTCTGATCATTGGTTCATGAGATATACACCACTAGAGAAACTTTAACCAAAACTTTGACATAAATTCTACGAACATTCCGGAATAGCGAACGAAGAAACGAACTAACAAATGAACGAATGAACAAACATACGAACGGACGAACAGATGAACAGAAAATCGAAAACTATATATCCATCGGCATGAATGCCAGGGGTATAAAAAGTGGACAGACGTACAAACCCATGCACAGACAGATGCCAGCTTGAGTCCCATCCTATAAGCTCACCTTGCAAGCCTAACGGCTCAGGTGAGCTAAAAAGTGAAGAAACAAATTAAAGCTACCTACCCCCACCTTTCTCTTCCTTTTGCATTGCTGCTTTTATTGCATCTCTTATTTTCTGCAAAAACACACACACACACACAAACTGTTTAATCTCTCTGCCTCTCTGTTGTAATCACCATTTTTGTGTTTAGTTGACGCTAGCAAGACATCAGGAAAACCATATGAGCCGCGACGCGAGAAAACCGGTCTTCGGGATTTCCGACCAGGAAACAAACCGGGCTGTACAGTCTCAGAAGCAGGCTAGAAGCTTGAAATTTCGGATATAAGAAGAAGAGGAAATATACTATCCTTGTAGCGAAAACAAAGGCGCTGATCAGCTTCGCGGTCACCGCGAAGCTGATCTGCGGCTTTGTTTTCGCTTATGCAAATTGTTGGTTTTCCCATGCACAGGCTCATATATGTGATGAGTTTGAAAGTGAATCAGGGAGATATTTCTTCCATTTCAGGGAGATTTTTGAAAAATGTATATAATATATAGGAAAATTCCTGATTCATTTCAGGGAGATTATGAATTTTTGTTAAAAAGTGAACATTTTAGAAGAATTTTTATCAATTTTACGGCTCATTTCCAGGAGTCTCCCTGACGATGAGGGAGGAATCACCTATATGGAAAACATGTCCCGGAAATGTTTACCCCCTTATTCCACACTTTTATATAGTAAAACTGGGGTATGCAAGGGTATACTTTTCTTATTTTTACTTCAAAACAGATTGTAGGTACATGTACTTGTTAGAACTGCTCAGTGAGGCTGTTCTAACATGTACCCACAATCTATGTTTTGTGCAAAAATAAGAAAGATGTCAAAAATATTCTCATGAAAAAATTTCAATTTTTACTGGTGCAAAAATCTCTATATATTGTATGGGCATGTTTTCGTAATAGATGGCTACCTTGCTAGGTCAGAGCTAGACATTTTGCTTTTCGTCTATGGGTGTCTTCATTACGAAAACTTGCCAATTCAATAAACAGATATTTTTTTAGCATAAAAAATTGAAAATTTTCGACTGAAAAATTTTGATATTTTTCTTATTTTTGCTCCAAAACATAGATTATGGGTACACGTTAGAACCGCCTCGCCAAGGCGGTTCTAACGAGTACCCACAATCTATGTTTTGGAGCAAAAATAAGAAAAATAGGTAGACCCCTGCATACCCAAGTTTACCCCAGTTTTGCTATATAAAAGTGGGGTCCAATGGGTATTCATTACATGGACATATTTCGTGGTGTTCTGTTGTCATTTCTTTTTGTCATCTTTTTACATTTATTCGGCTGATACTAGAAGAATGACTATATTGTTGGGAAAGAGCTGGTTACCTTAATCATGATTGTGTGTTGTAATGTTTTGGTGATGTTTTGTGCTATACTTTCTTTCTTGCCTGCTGTCTGTGTTAGGATTTTAAATGAGCCACCGCATGGGAAAGCCAACAATCTGCATATGCGGAAACAAAGGCGCAGATCAGCTTCAAAGTAACTGCCAAGCTGATCAGCCCCTTTGTTTTCGCTACACGGATAGTACAATTCCTCTACTTTCCAGATCAAAAATTTGCAGCCTCTAACCATCTTCTGTGACTGTACAGGCTGGTTAATGTCGGACCTGGTCAGAAACCCAAATTGTTGGTTTTCTCATGTACAGGCTCAAATTTAATTGTATCCATTTTTCTAGAACTTCTATTCTACCTTTAAGAGCATCAAAACATTTGAGCCACCTCATGGGAAAACCAACAATGCAGTTTCTGCACAGGTCTGACACAAACCGGCCTGTACAGTCACAGAAGCAGGCTAGAGGCTTGAAATTTTGGCTATAAGTAGAAGAAGAATTGTACTATCAGAGTAGCGAAAACAAAGGCGCTGATCAGCTTCGGGGTTACCGCGAAGCTGATCTGCGTCTTTGTTTTCGCATATGCAGATTGTTGGTTTTCTCATGAGGCTGCTCAATTTTACAGGGAGACCAGTGGCCTGGTGGTAGGGCATCAGACTACAAATTGAGAGGTTCTGGGTTCAATACCAACAAAGGGCGGTATGTTGTGTCCTTGAGCAAGACACATTAACTCCCCACATTACTTGATAATACCCAGGGAACAGTGGCTCCAATCAGAAATGACTGAAAAATTGACTGGGATGTTAAGCCTAAATACAAACAAAATCAAAATTTGAGCCGCCTTGTGGGAAAACCAACAATGTGGTTTCCGAACAGGTCCGACACAAACCGACCTGTACAGTCAAAGAAAAGAGCTAGAAGCTTGAAATTTTGGATTTAGAAAGAAGAGTAATTGTACTATCTGTGTAGTGAAAACAAAGGCGCTGATCAGCTTCGCGGTTACCGCGAAGCTGATCTGCGTTTTTGTTTTTGCATATGCAGATTGTTGGTTTTCTCATAAGGCGGCTCATTTTACCTTTGAAGGTCTTGGTCTCCATCTTTGTTTTTTACCGTCTCTGTCTTTCTTATTTTTTCCATCCTTGAAACCTTGTCTTCTATCGGGAATATCTTTGAACATTTCGTTCCGTCCTTCAAGCTCTTTACCACCTAATGATAAATAGAGGATAGCTAATGATAGTGTAGCACCAAAGTTAAGGTTTTTACATCAGAATATTAAGTCCATGCAATGAGTACCCCATTAAACCCCACTTTTATATGAGCCGTGACACGAGAAAACCGGTCTTTGGGGTTTCCGACTAGGTCTGACACAAACCGGCCTGTACAGTCACAGAAGCAGGCTAGAAGCTGGAAATTTCGGGTTTATGAAGAAATTGTACTATCCGTGTAGCGAAAACAAAAGAGCTGACCAGCTTCGCAGTGACTGCGAAGCTGATCTGCGCCTTTGTTTTCGCATTGGCAAAAATCTGGTTTTCTCACGATGCGGCTCATAAAGTAAAACTGGGGTATGCAAGGATATACCAATTTTTCTTATTTTTGATCCAAAACATTGACTGTGGGTACTCATTAGAACCGCCTCGACCCACGATGTAGGTTTTGAGCAAAAATATTAAAAATATAAAAAAAATTCTGATGAAATTTTCAATTTTTATAGCCAAAAAAATCTTATTTTTTATGTCTCTAGATCTTTTTCCTTCTATCAGCAATACCCTTGAACATTTTGATCCATCCCTCTCCGGGCCCTGTTGCATAACCTTAGCTGTCATTAACTCAAATAGCCTGGCATCCTTTTTTATGGGACATAGGCCAACAGTATAGCCCCAGATTTTTGCACAGAGAAATTTCATTGAAAAATGAGATAAAAAATAAAAATCAATCCTAGCACCCCTAAAAATGGAAGTGGACTCGTCCAATTGATAATGATGGGCGAATCCATTCGTCAAATGTGGGTTAAACCTTAAGCTGCCATTCCCCCTTCCTAACAATGCTCCACATGAAGTTTGGCTTTGATTGTCCCAGCACTTTCACAGGAGATTGTAGATTGCAATGACAATAAGGAGAAGGACAATGATGACGGCGCATGGGTACACTACCATATGAGCTTAACTGTTCAGGTGAGCTAAAAAGGAATACTAACAAATTTGTCATAAAAGGGAACCACTGCATCTATGAAACTACTACAGTTGTCATAAAAAATGAAATTAATGTCCAGTTGGACTGTGGTGTAGGACAAAAATATTTGAGCCGCCTCGTGGGAAAACCAACAATGTGGTTTCCGAACAGGTCCGACACAAACCGGTCTGTGCAGTAACAGAAAACAGATAGAAGCATGAAATTTCGTATTTAGAAAGTAGAGGGATTGTACTATCCGAGTAGCGAAAACAAAGGCGCTGATCAGCTTCGCGGTTACCGCGAAGCTGATCTGCGTCTTTGTTTTCGCCTATGCAGATTGTTGGTTTTCCCATGAGGCGGCTCATTTACCGCCAAGCATCCACAGTAAGGTTTCTCTGCAGTATGAATTTTCTCTATGCTCTCACCTCCTTATGTATCAATTTTTTAGCTTTTGTATTCATTTTCTGTAAACAAATCCCAATGGTAAGGTTCATCCCTAGCATTAATTCTCTATTGTTTTGTCAACTGTAAATGTGCCACATTGTGAGCATTCATAGCTGTTATGTTTCTGTGTAATGATATCCCTTAGATCTCACAACTGTAAGGTTTCTCTCCAGTATGGATTCTCCTACCTACTTTAATGGTAAGGGTTCTCTCCCTTATGAGATCCCTTATTGGTTAGGTCAATTTTAAATGAGATCATTTAAATGTTTTGCCAATTTTAAATGTGCCACATTGTGAGCCTTCATAGCTGTTCTGTTTCTGTGTAATGTTGGGTGTCCGATCTGATCGCAATTTTATGGATGCTGGTAGACACAGCCTAGATCAGGGATGCCATATTGGTATAACTGCTCTGGGCCTGCATCAGTATTCCTCAACATTTGCTTTGTGGTCATGTAGTACTCACGATAAAATATGTCAAGATAGTGTTTTTGTGTATTTGTATTGAATGTTTTGTAGACGCGCTAAAATGTATTTGGCAATCTGAATAAAGAATTGAATTGAATTGAATTGTAATGATTTGCAATAGACCTCACAACCGTCAGGTTTCTCTCCAGTATGGATTCTTCTACCTACATTAATAGAAAGAGTTCACCCCCTTATGAGAAATGTCAATTTTAAATGAGATCATTTAAATGTTTTGCAATCTTTAAATGTGTCACTTGGTGAGCTCTCATGTTCTCTTTCTGTGCAAAAGATTTGCCACAGATTTCACAACTGTAAGGTTTCTCTCCAGTATGGATTCTCTCATGTTTGGTCAAAGCTGAAGGCCATGGAAATGTTCTCTCACATATCTTGCAGGCATATGATCGTTGTGTATATGATCGTTTAAAACTGGTACGAGCAACATCTGAAACTGTGTGTCCAATCCCTGTCGCCCTTTGTGAGTCTATAGAAGAAATATCTGAAATACATGTAGATGAAAGAAATGTTAGAAAGTGTAAAATTAAACCCGGGGTAGACACTCCCATATTAAGGCTGTACGGGTATGTGCCGCCCTAAAGCCCCCCCTTTTTTAGTTTTTTTTTTTTTAGCTCTGAAAGCACCTTCTTTTTCAGTTCAATCAGCTCTAAAAGCACCCACATCATCTGAATGCATCCATTTTTCCCAGTTCGACCAGCTTTAAAGGTACAACTTTTACAGTTCTATCATCTCTAAAGGCACAACTTTTAAACACTAGTTTATTAATAAATTCACATATAGCAATAATGACAATCAATAAATCAAAGGATCAGAAAACAAGCTTCAAGGAAGCTTAAATGAATCTTCTCCTAAAACTTTTACAGTTCTATCAGCTCTAAAGGCAAAACTTTTACAGTTGTTCTATCATCTCTAAAGGCACAACTTTTACAGTTCTATCAGCTCTAAAGGCAAAACTTTTACAGTTCTATCAGCTCTGAAACCACCCACTTTTTAAGATTGATCACCTCTGAAAGCCCCCTTCTTTTTAACCTAGGGCGGCACATAGATACCCATTTGATGTGAGTACCCCCCTCCTCCCCACAAATATTAACTGCTCAAATCCTGAAACAGCCATAATAAATTGAATTTTCAGCTTTAGATCACCAAATCTTGTAATTTATTCTGATGATAAATGTTTTATGCCACAAATGGTGAGAGGAATACATTTTAGTCTTAGCTGAGCTGAGCATGAAAAGCTTTATATCCTCAGTTTCAATCAAGCAACGTATCTATGTCAATGCTAATTTGACAAGAAGACATACAAGAATTAGTGTAAGCGTTTTCAAAACGCGATCTCTCATCACTATTTTCACTGTATGACCACGTATAAAACCATGGCGATAACCACAGACCGAAAAGATTCTGGCAGCTCGGTTCAACCGAGCCGAAATGCGGTATTTAGTGTGACCCATTCGGAACTGCCTCACCCAATCATGTATGACCAAAAGTCGGTGGTCGATTAACAACAAGATTCCAGCCCTGTTCAATTATATATGTGCTCTCACTGTGGCAAGATCACAAAAAATGGTCATAAATGCTTTGAGTAAACTGGGCCCAGGCCCAGAGGTTATAATTTATATAACTTTTTTCATGCTCAGCTCAGCTGAGACTAAAATTTATCCTGCTCATAAATGTTAAAATGCCAACAATTGTTGGCATTTTAACATTTATTAGCAGGATAAATTACAGAATTTGGTGATCTAAACCTGAAATGTTGATTTATTTTGGCTATTTCAGTATTTATGAGCACTTTAAATTTCCAGCTCAGCTGAGCTGAGCATGAAAAAAGTTTTATAACCTTGGGCCCAGGTCTTGAAGCCAGTAAACTCTTTCATGCTCAGTTTCAGCTTGGAAAATTAAGTGCTTGCCAAATGATATTAAAATAGCCAGACAAACAAGAAAGTTGAATTTAATTTATCAGCTAATTATGTACTTCTGTTTTGTTTTGTTTTTTCTGTTTGTGTCTTTTATGTATTTCATATAATTAGTTTAGTTCAGGTAACTGAGTGGCCACCTTCATAGAAATAGCTGTCAGCTTGTGATGTGTTTTCTTTGTGTAGAAGTGCTAGGTATAATAAACACTTGTACTGTCTTCCAAGCTTGCTTTTGTCCTGCAAATAATAGAACATGTAATTCTCTTTGGCTACATCACCAAATAAAATGAGTCTTTGACGAGACTTAAGTAGCTGAAACTGTGGTATGGCTCATTCCTTTTCTCTTTAATATGTTCACTGATCTTATAGATTTTTTTTTTAATTCAGTTTTATGTCCCTTTCAAGATTATTTCAGCTTAAATGAGACCGGCCAATCAGTACTGGACAACCCCGAGAAAAACCACCTGGCACACCCGCAAGCAGAACTTGGCTTGTCTCACATGTGGCTAGTGCGGGGCTGGAACAGACACCAGACACAGCGGTGAGATGATCGAGTGATTAAGATACAGCGCTCCTAACCGCTCAGCAATGGGGGCCACCTTCTTAAACAATCACAGTTTTAATTGTATTAAATATCTTAGTGAAGAATTTTATGCTGTTATGTTCCATATTTTTAATGCTCCTATTAAAGATGTTTCAGTCATTTTGGGATGGGGTCAGAGATGTCTGGGAAAAACTACACATTTCCAAACTTTACTACTTCAAGCCAATTTTATTACATAAACTTTCTTGTTCTAAATACTTTGCTGTTTCTGGAATTCACAATGGAATATTTGCACAGTTAATAACTTATACATATGAAATTGCAAAAGTTTCACAACACAAATTAATGTACGATGAACTAATTTTCATCTTTACTTATGGATTGGAAGACTTTCGCTGACAATGTGATTTTCAGTTCCACCATTTGTCTTTCATACAATACGAAAATCAGAATGGTGGTGCTTATTGTTATTGAATTGCAACATTTATTTCAAGACAGCGTCATTTTCACATTAACAGAGATGGAAGTTTTCACAAAGTTGTGCAAATCAAAATCAAATTATCAGTTATGTTTTTATTCCATGTGGTCGTGGTAAGACAAAATCAAATTTGTAGAATTAATATCATTCATTTCCTCCACGTGAAATCTTAAATTTTTATGCTAATTGACAGCTTTTAGTAAATATGGTATTAGAAATGTACTTACATGCAGAGAAAGCCAATGCAAATTGTTGAGTTTCTTTTGCGTTTAAGTAAATATAAGTCTCTATTAGCAAGGTCTTTGAATTTGAAATTATTAGTCAAAATTGACTTCTCACAAACATTTTCAAAATTTCTAAAGGATCAATACCAAATTATTACTGCCTAGTCAAATGCACTCGCTGATGCGCTTTCATGTTATCTTGTCTATTAAATGATTTCCCACAGATGTCACAACTGTAAGGTTTCTCTCCAGTATGAATTCTCTCGTGTTTTGTCACATGGGATGGAGATGGGAAAATTTTACTACAAAATCTGCAGTAATAGGCTTTGATCTGATTGTGGAATTGTCCTACAGTTGTAGTATCATTTCTACGTTTCTGGTTTGGAGCCACTGCAGTGAAATCTGAAACAAATAGAACAACAAATTTATAGTGAGATTTACACATCCAGGTTTATGTTAAAAATAGCAGTTATACACTTTGGCTCTGTTGCCAAATCTAAAGGGTCACTGGCTGACACCATGTTATGGCCCATCCCTTTTCTCTTTAATATATTCATGCTCTTAAAGGGTCTTAGTTGTAATTTTTATTATGTGCTTTTTTGGGTTTATTTATAAATTTAGTTCAGTTCCAGTTACACGAGTGGCCACCTTTAGGCAAAAAGCTGCTCATGTTACCATTGTATGAGTACCTACTTGTCTTTTTTTCTGCCCAACTAGAGTTTTAGGGTGGGACTGGTTTTGATTGCACCACTTCCTGATGAAAGCTTACCCTTACCTTTATAGCTTGTATGTTGGGAAGGTCAGTTATATCAACCACACAATTCCAGGGCATGTCTATATGAGCCGCGGGGCTTCTGACCAGGTATGATACAAACCGGCTTTGCACCTACAGAAGCTGGCTAGATGCTTGAAATTTGGGATTTAGGAAGAAGAGGAATTGTACTATTCATGTAGCAAAACCAAAGACACTGATCAGCTGTGCAGTTACTGCACAGCTGATCTGCGCTTTTGTTTTTGCATAGGCAAAAACCTGGTTTTCTCATGATGCAGCTCATATAATGTAGTAAATATACTTTTGCAAAAAGCTGTGTCCTACCAATCAATCTACCAGAGACAATTTAGAAACATGTAAAGAGGCTTTTATAAAGTAGGCTCTCATATATAAGTTGTTCTATTAATGATCAAGTGAACAACTTTTTGATAATATGGTAGAAGACTAAACATTTCATGTGTATTTATAGCACCTTTGGGGAGATGAAGTATTTTGCTCAAGACATCTAGCCCTGGAGTCCAATGCTCTATATCCTTACGTATGTTTTCATATTTTTAGTGAAGTTCTACCGCCTATTGGAGAAATAGCTGCTCACTCCACTTATGATATGTTTTCTTAAGAAGCCCTAGTGGTGCAGTGGTTATGTCACTCGCCTTTTACACCAGGGGTCGCAGGTTCCATCCCGGGCTTCTCCAGTCCGTCGGATGGGACTATAAACCAAGGTCCCATCTCCATATGACCTTAGCTGTTGGTGGGACGTTAAACCCCAATCAACCAACCAACAACCAACGTTTTCTTAGTATAAATAACTGATTGACCACCACGGTTTTTGGAGAGGGAATTTCTTTCTGATTGCGCCATTTCCTGATCATTGCCTACTTTTACCCTTTTTTTCTACCACTAGACCGTGAGTCTGCCAAAGAAATTTTATATAGTATTCTTTTGTTTCAGGACATGAATATGTTAGAATAAACATGGCATTAAGTTATGATTTTATCATACATATACAGCAACAAAATTAAGACCACCTCAAACCATCATTTTCTATAGCAAGTTTTCCAGATTTATCGCTTTTGATTCTCAAACTCAACTCGGGTCAGTCTGAAATTTATCCTGCTCATTAATTGTTAAAATGCCAACACTTTAAATTGACAACAATAGTTGGCATTTTAACATTTATCAGCAGGAAAAATTCCTAGGTATGCTAATCTCAACCTGAAATTTATACCAGTTTTCTTTGCTTCATTTGTAGCAGTTTTAATAGTGTGCTCAGCTGAATTGAGCATGAAAACAGTTTCATAACCTTTGGGCCTCGCCTTCTGTGTCAGATTCATAGGGAAGCTAATATGTGTCCAAAAGTTCTTTAAAGTGATTTCACACGTTTCTTGAGGTCTGATTTATCTGAAAAGTGTCTATCACAATATCCACAAACTTAATAACTTAATAAATCCTAATTTAACTTCAACTCATCTTCTCTGTCACATCCATATGTCAGGATAACATGTCTGTAAAATAGATTTCTCTTGAACCTCACTCTTTATGTTGTAAGTGGTATACAATTTTTCTTATTTTTTATCCAAAAATCGTACTCACGGTTCTAACCTGTACCCACAATTAATGTTTTGAGTAAAAATTTGAAAAATACTATAAATTTTCCAAAGAAACTTTCCATTTTTACTGCTGAAAAAATCACAATGTATTGGCTATTGCACGGGTGAGTTTTCGTAATGGGAAGCTAATTTGTGTCCATAAATTCTTTGAAGTGATTTCTTTCATGTTTCTTTAAGTTTGATTTATCTGAAAACCTTTTTTCACAGTAGCCACAGCTGTAAGGTTTCTCTCCAGTATGTAGTCTCTCGTGCTTGGCAACATCGTAAGAACGATTTAAAACTTTGTTGCAGTATCGGCATTGTAGTCCTTCATAGCGGTTATTCACTCTTTCAGTGTCATTTAAACTTCTCAATAGGAAGCCTGAAAATACATTAATATTTACATGTAGATGAAATAACAGTTAAGTTTCTCTCTAGTATGTAATTTCTTGCAATGTCCCACAAATGATTTAACACTTTGTAGACTATCATAGGGGTTGTTTACTTTTTCAATGTCATTTCAACTTTGAATTGGGCCTAAAATTATAAGAAACATGCTGCTGGAAGAAATATTTTGAAATAAGTAACGTAGGCAATGATCAAGAAAAGGTGCAATCAGAAAGAGATATTCCCACTCCAAAAACTGAGGTGGGAAAAAAACAAACTCACAAATAGATACTTAGAAAACATATCGCAGGCTGAGTGAGCAGCTATTTCCCTATAGGCAGCCACTCAGTTACCCGAACCTAAATAAAAATATGAAAACCTAAATAAGGTTAAAACAGCACAAAAATTCGACTCCAAAACATAAAACAAATGCACAACAGAAGTATCACCTTGGAAGGATCAGTAATTTAAAACTACTGGGGGGCTTAAATCGATTTTACAGGTGCCTAACCTCACCCTCATCTTCTGCAGTGGTTCACAACATTTAGTTAGTTGTTCGGTCCTCGTGGTGAATCTCTAACCAGTCAATGAATCATCAAGGACAAACAAATAAATCATGATAAACACCATTTCATTCTCTGGACATGAACAATTGAATTTATGTCAAAAAAAAGAGCAACCAATTTCACTGTAATTAACAATAGGTGTCAAGTTCTGAAACACTATCTACATGTTATCACTGCGCCACCATGCTGTCCACTTAGTATAAATGATGAAATATAACCTACAAGCTTTAAAGTGATTTTTATTTTAATGAGTCAGTCCTCAAAAATGTACATGTGTAACATGGCCACTTTTAATCATCAATTATCTCACTGCATGTCCAGTATGGTCTCAAGCCCCCACACAGGGTACACATTACTCAAGCCAAGTTCTGCCTGAAGGTGTGTCAGGCAATTTTTTTTTCCAGGATACTCCTGCTTTGTCCCACAAACTAGTGGCCCATCTCATATTTAGTGATATGATTTTAAAAAGGATGTAAAAGTAAATACAAAAAAAAGACATCTGCACCAAATCTTGCCAGTTTGCTGCTGAAAATGTTGATGTCGCTGTCATAACGCCATCAAGAAAAATGTGTCTATGTAATGAAGACACCCTAATACCCCACTTTTATAAAGTAAAACTGGGGTGTACGGGGGAAAACATTTTTTCTTATTTTAGATCCAAAACATGGGTCATAGGTACTCATTAGAACAGTCTCCACGCTGAGGCAGTTATGACCTCCAACATCTTAAGAATTTACGGATGATTTTTCTTTTCATTTTCAATGCCAAAAAAATCTCTGTATAGTACATGGTTGTGTTTTTGTAATGCCCTGCAAATATCATAGCCAGTAAATCCAAAGACATAATCTCCAGATTTAGACCAAGTCTACCTTGTATGTAGCCGACAATATCACGTCTGAACTTTATCCCTTGAATATTGTTTACTGTGGCCTGGGTGTAAGGGTTTGTTACATTGACCATTATGTCAAAAGATCACCAAAACTTCTGTCCAAATTCACTACATCAATGTTCTGTGACAGCAAAATGTGATCTCCATCCAGACTTCAGTAAATCCCTTATAATAAATATCACACACAATATGAACCATATCACTGGAATGTTGTTGTTTTTGAGTGCAAAATGACAACAAATCACCAAATCTTGTCACAGAATGCATTGAATCACTTTATCACTGTAGCTTCATCTTGTAGTGTGTCAGCATATGCGACCGCCATCCTGCTTTTTCGGCAAATCCCTTTGCACAAATATCACACGTAAACCTAATCTCCCCAGTATGTTGTCGCCGATGTCGGTAGTACGCCGACGGATCACCAAAACCTTTTTCACAAAATTCACAACTGTAAGGTTTCTCTCCAGTATGGATTCGCTCATGCTTTATAAGGTCTGCATGGCGTTTAAAGTATTTGCTGCAAAATGCACAAGGACCGCCAGTAAATGTTTTCCTTCTGCCTGACTCTGGCATGTCTTCATCTGAAAAAAAGAAAATATATACAAGATGTGTTGAAGAACTGGCCCCGAGGTTATAAAACTTTAAGTTTTATTGCTCAACTCAGCTGAGATTAAAATTTATCCTGCTCATAAATGTTAAAATGCCAACAACTGTTGGCATATTAACATTCATGAGCAGGATAAATTACTAGTTTTTGAGTTTTGAGCCTGAATTTTCCACTAATTTTGACTATTTCAACATCTATGAGCAGTTGAAATTTCATGCTCAGCTGAGCTGAGCTTGAAAAAAAGTTTTATAACCTCGGGACCTGGTATACATAATATTTTCTAATCTTGGTCGCATTGTGGTTTAACATCCTGGATTCCAGGCAAACAATTTCAGCCATACTGAATGAGCCAACGCTTTCTGGATACTGGCTATGGGGAGTAAATGTGTCTTGCAAATAGAATCAATTCTGAGCAATAAAGCAAGACATAGTGTTGGTGAACCAATGATAAAAATACAACAGCATTTCACAATCGTTCATGGCTAAAAGTACTTGCATCTGATTTTTTCCTCCCCCAGGAATCTGACATCAATACAATTTAATTTGGGCAGATAGCAAAAGCAAGTTTCTTGAAATTCATTAATTTTGTGAATAATCTAGTAAAATCATATCGTTCCCATATATAAGTTACATTCCTACTGCATTCCAACACATGTTAATATGCACAAAATCCCAATATAACTTAACTGTTGGTGAGATTTTAAACACAAAATTACAACGAAGCATTGCACAAGCTATAGCACCATATTCAAAGACATCTTCAAAGAACTGAACATATGAGACGCCTCATGGGAAAACCAACAATCTGCATAGGCGAAAACAAAGACGCAGATCATTTCGCGGTAACCGCGAAGCTGATCAGCGCCTATATTTTTGCTACACGGATAGTACACTTCCTCTTCTTCTTAAACCCAAAATTTCAAGCTTCTAGCTGTCTTCTGTGGCTGTACAGCCCGGTTTGTGTTGGACCTGTCCGAAAACCACATTGTTGCTTTTCCCATAAGGCGGCTCATATGTTATCTACATTAACAACTAATATCTCCTGTGTGAATCCTCTTATTCATCAAACATGTTTTTAAACCACAGTTCAGATAAACCATCACATTCATTCACTCCCAATACCTCTTTTCCTTATTTTGGGTCCAAAACATAGATTGTGGGTACTCGTTAGAGGCGGTTCTAATGTGTACCAACGATCTATGTTTTGAGCAAAAATATAAAAAATATCAAATTTTTTCTGATGAAATTTTCAATTTTTACAGCTTAAAAACATTTCAGTCTATTGCATGAGCAAGTTTTCGTTATGATGTCATACTCATGTCTAATCCTATGTCACTTTAACTTGTGTGGTCGCTGAATCTTTTTTCTTATGTAGGACATTCTTAAGTATTCTCTCTCAAGTAAGGCTCCTCTAGCGTGTAATCCTATGTCGCTTGAACTTGTGTTGTTGCTGAATCACATGTAAGGCATTAAGTCCCTTTAAAGTCTTGGCGCAAAGATCTTTTAGAATACTGCACTGAGAAATTCACAATGACATAAAAATACATCAATATACGGGACACTCCACATTCATATGATAACATGCAATCTGATGTCGTTTAAAGATTGTTGGGTTACTAAATGGTTTTTAACAAGAAGGATGTTAATATGGTTCCTTTCTAGCAAGTATTAAATTTACCACAAAATAAAGCCACATCATGAGAAAACCCGATTTTTGCCTATACGAAAACAAAGGTGCAGATCAGCTGTTCAGTAACTGCACAGCTGATCAGCGCCTTTGTTTTCGCTACACGGATAGTACAACTCCTCTTCTACTTATAGTCCAAATTTCAAGTTTCTAGCCTGCTTCTGTGACTGTGCAGGCTGGTTTGTGTCAGAGTTGGTCGGAAACCCCAAAGACCAGTTTTCTCGGGTCGCAGCACAAATAAGACTTTCACAATGAACATGAATCCTGTCAAAATGTTGTATTCATATGAGTAATCCTATGTCTCTTGAATGTTGTAGGGTCACTGAATCTTTTCGCACAAGTCGGGCATTCGTAAGGTTTCTCTCCAGTATGGATTCTTTCATGTTTCGCAATATTGCCTCTGTGGGTGAAGACTTTGTAGCAGTAACGACAGGACCAGGTTTTCTGCTTCTTCAGTTTGACGTTGTCAAGCATGCCTGCAAGAAAGTAAATTTATTAGATGCAGAAATAATTCAAACTAAATTGTCAAATATCTCAAATTGTGCTGCAGAACAGACCCCTAAAGATATGGACAGACTGGCAAATAGAGGAGACAAAGGTCAGACAGAGCCGCATCATAAAGAAAGACACAAATCAGCTGTGCTGTAACTGCACAGCTGATCAGCATCTTTCTTTTCGCTTAACGGATAGCAGATCTCTCTTCTCCTTAAATTCCGAAATTTCAAGCTTCTAGCCAGCTTCTGTGACTGTACAAGCCGGTTTGTGTCAGACCTGGTCGGAAACCACAAAGACCGGTTTTCTTCCATCGTGACTCAGACTAATTCTGTATAAGAGATATTAAAGGGCTACAGTGATTGCCATAAAGTCAGACTTGTGTTTACAAACTCATGTAATTTTGAAGGATTGTTTTTATTTCTCATCAGGAAAACATGTCCGTGAAATGTTTACCCCCATGAACCCCACTTTTATATAGAAAAAATAGGGGTATGCAGGGGTATACCTATTTTTATTTTTGCTCCAAAACATAGATTGTGGGTACTCGTTAGAACCGCCTCGGCGAGGCGGTTCTAACGTGTACCCACAATCTATGTTTTGAGCAAAAATAAGAAAAATATCAAGAGTTTTCCAACAAAATTTTCAATTTTTACAACCGAAAATAATCCCTGTGAATTGCATGGGCAAGTTTTTGTAATGTGATCTAAAAGATAAGTTCAGGGAATTTTTTACAACTAGACTGACACAAACACAAAATCTATGTACTGAGTCCAAACAAGTACATTTGAGCCGCCTCATGGGAAAACCAACAATGTGGTTTCCGAACAGGTCTGACACAAACCGGGCTACACAGTCACAGAAGCAGGCTAGAAGCTTGAAATTTCAGATTTAAGAAGAAGAGGAAGTGTACTATCTGTGTAGCGAAAACAAAGACGCTGATCAGCTTCGCGGTTACCGCGAAGCTGATCTGCGTCTTTGTTTTCGCATATGCAAATTGTTGGTTTTCTCACGAGGTGGCTCATTTGTAATTTTTTCACATTTCAACTACACTTCAACCTCATCATAAGGTGCCTCATTATAAAGCGATTTTCAATATAACACGGCCATGTCATGGCTCCAAAATTGATTACTTTTCTATGTCTATAGAAAGTAAACCTCATTATAACATGGTTCACTTATAACAGGACTCAAAGATAACGAGGTTGACCTGGACTATGGCAACAAGTCAAAGTAGTAAAAGAGAAGCAAAGAAATAAATCCCTTTGCACTCAAGCCACACTGCCTTGAGTACTTCAGTTCAAACGCAGCTTTCTTTGTCTGTTTTTGTCTCTATGCATTCCAATAAGCAATTCAACAGAAACCCAAACCCAGTAAATGCGAAGCTGATCAGCGCCTGTTTTCGCTACACGGATAGTACAATGCCTCTACTTTCTAAATCCAAAATTTCCAGACTCTAGCCATCTTCTGTGTTTGTACTGCTCGTTTTGTGTGAGACCTGTTCAAAACCACATTATTCCTTTTCTCATGACATGGCTCATTTGTTTTCTTAATGGATAGAACAATCCCTCATCTTAAATCTGATCTTTTCAAACTGTGACTGTGCAGCCAGTATGTGTCAAAAGCAGGTTGGAAAACCAGGTTTTCAATTGATGCAGCTCATATGAGCCACTTCATGAGAAAACCAATAATGTGCTTTCCGAAATTTTAGATTTGGAAAGTAGAGAATTGTACTATCCGTGTAGCGAAAATAAAGGCGCTGATCAGCTGTGCAGTTACTGCACAGCTGATCTGCGCCTTTGTTTTCGCATATGAAAAAAATCCGGTTTTATCATGACGCCACTCAAACAGTTGTGATATACATGCCTATCATGTTTTTGATGATTCACTTCAAACCACATTGTGCCTATTAAACATGTGCAACTTAACAGTCGATTGTCTTGTAAATGTTTTAAAACAAATTGTGCATGAATAAGGTTTAGCGTCACTATGTGTACGTCCATGTCTTTTACGTGAAGATGGATCACTGAATGATTTCCCACAGATCTCACAACTGTAAGGTTTCTCTCCTGTATGGGTTCTCTCATGTTTATGAAGATCTGTGAATTTCTTGTTGCAAAGCTGGCAGAACCCCATCTTACCTGCTAAGATATAAGAAATGCATAAATACGTGTGTCACACAATATCAACAGGAAAAAAGGTGTGTATTTATCAGGCAATTTGTGTACATGTGACCCATTAATACATAGCTTTTACTTATACTCGTTACCGAGCAACATGCAAAGCACATGCTAATCATGAGAACTGAATGGGCAATAGAATGAAAGCTTTTAGGCCTATGAAAATATGATGAGGATATAAAATATGGTATGCCATTATTTCTTTTGTTTTTGCAAAATTTATGCAATGACCAAACCTGATTTTGTCCTTCATTAACATTTGCAAGGCCCCTTGGGTAGTATTGAAAACCTCAGGGTCGCGCCCTTTTCTTCCCTTAGGACCTTGGAATGATAATGAATTGCTTCCTATATAAAAGCATAGAATCCTAAGAAAGTCGACTTGAATAATGCAAACAACTTGGGTATGCATAATTTTATCAATTATTTAAAAGTTCACTTGTTCAGCTGGGGCCAGTTGTTCAAAACTAACGACGTCGTTAGTTAATGTTTCATTAAAATTTCAAACATTAATATTACAAATACACTGTCATTTTTTGTTGAAAAAGTGTGAGAATCCTTTGCACAGCAAAGGATTCTCACATTTTATCAACAAAAAATAACAGTGCATTTGCTTATGTAGTCGGCATTTACTTAACGAGTTGAGGTCTTAACGATGACGTTAAGCTAACAAAGTTTTGAACAACTGGCCCCTTGTCGTTAATGTCAAATTACTCTTTGTGGTATACACACCTTTAAACATAAAATGAGCTGAGTCATGAGAAAACCAGAAATTTGCCTATGTGAAAACAAAGGCCGGATCAGCTTCTATGAAGCTGATCAGTGCCTTTGTTTTCGCTATACAGATAGAGTACACTTCTTCTTCTTCCTAAATCTGAAATTTCAAGCTTCTAGCCATCTCCTGTAGCTACACAGGCCAGTTTGTGTCAGACCTGGTTGGAAACCCTGAAAACTGGTTTTCTCACGTTGCAGCTCAAATGATGGTTGGTTCAACTTGGCTGCGTTATGACGTTCATGTTTAGTGTCACTTTAAACAGCCAAGGACCTCTTTTTATAATCTCATAAGACTGAATGAGCCGCATTGTGGGAAAACCAACAATGTGGTTTCCGACCAGGTCCGACACAAACCAGGCTGTACTGTCACAGAAAAGAGCTAGAAGCTTTAAATTTCGGATTTAAGTAGAAGAGGAATTGCACTATCCGAGGAGCGAAAACAAAGGCGCTGATCAGCTTCGCGGTTATCCTGAAGCTGATCTGCGTCTTTGTTTTCGCATATGTAGATTGTTGGTTTTCCCATGGGGCGGCTCAAATGGTTTTTACTCTGCCACAATCGAACAAAGATTTTTACTAACATAAATGGGGCTACATTATATGATCTGCATCATGAGAAAAACAGATTTTGCCTATGCGAAAACAAAGGCGCAGATCAGCTGTGCAGTATTTCACGGATGCACAGCACCTTTGTTTTCGCTACACAGATAATAGTGACCCCTCTTCTACTTAAATCCAAAATTTCAAGCCTCTTGCTTCTGTGACTGCACAGGCCAGTTTGTTTCGGACCTTGATGAAAACCCTGAAGTTTTCTCGCATCGCTGTTCATATATAATGTTGATCAGATGATACACCATCTGAACTGTTTCCTAATATCAGGGATGTCAGTGAAATTGTTACAAGTTCAAAAATATGCAAATTAGTCTCCATATTGTGTGCTTTGCCAAATAACAACTATTTAACTTGCCTGTTAACGTATTGTACCATTAAAGCAACAACATCTGAAAAACTGCTTTAGTTTGCTTTAAGGCACCAGTCATTTGTAACCACTGCCCCCACCCTACCTACCCCCTACGAGCAAGAGTGGGGGAATGCTGGGCTAAAGTGCAGGGCAGTTCTCTCAGGGCAGGGGAAATAACAGGGTTTTGACATAAGGATCCTTACCCCAGGGAGATCTGTGAAGGGCAGGGCAAAGAGCAAAGCTTTGCTCTTTAAATGAAAAACATGTTGCAAATAAACACTATAAGATAACATTTTTTACAAATTATGGTGCAAATGTGACACAAACATGAATGATAAAAAAAATTAAAATTCTTTCAGTGCTAATTCGTACTCTTTGGACATTACAGCCATTGACTTTCATGGTCAACCAAGAAATTGCTGATTGTCTGTCTTCAACCATAACAGTATGTTTTTTTTTTTCAGTTATCTGAGGTGGAGCCACTGCTAAACCAGACCAGTAGCATAAAGCATCTTTCTCGATGACATGGCACAATGACCACAGGTATCGAACTATTCAAACCTAGCCTCCTACTATACAGTGACTCTTAACACTGATTGATACATGTTGTTTAGGCCATAGTAAAATATATATGTGGTTCCAGTTCTCCTACCTAAAAATAAATTTTTTTGCACCCGACCCTAAACAATTTTTTTTTTTGGCTTTTCCAAAGAAATAAGTGTAAAAAAAAGGCTACTGGTATTTCAAGATGTTTTGATGTATGTTCTTATTAAACATTTTAATAAAATAAAATATTTTCTCCCTACTTACATTATTTTTCAAGACCATGTTCACAAAAGGAACCACATATGATATATATTTAGTTTTGGCCTTAGGTTACAGCACAACATTGTTCCCAGTGCAAGGATAAGAATGCAGAGTGAACTTGTGTCTTTTCATACGACCTTAAATGAGTCTGACACACGAAGCAATCCCACTATCATTGTTTATTGTAATGGCACATCTTTTGCAGTGCCAGGATAAGAATGCGCAGTAAACTCGTGTCTTTTCATGTGACCTTTCTGTGAGAAGGATTTTTTACAAAATCTACAAATGTATGGCTTTATGCCAAGGTGAATCCTCATGTGAGCCTCGAGGGCCGAGCTGAAGCCAAACACTTTGCCACATGTCTTACATATGTGAACCATGGGCCTCTCCAGCAAAGCTTGGACAGCAGAATCTGAAAAGATAAATAAATCTAATGTGAATAAGCATTACGAAAACTAGTCCATGCAATATTCAGCTATTTTTTACGCTTTAAAACTTAAAAATTTCAACAGAAAACATTTGATATTATTCTTATTTTAGCTCAAAACATAGATTGTGGGTACATTGTACACGTTAGAATTGCCTTGCCGAGGCAGTTCTAACGAGTAACCACAATCTATATGTTTTGGAGCTAAAATAAGATAAGAGCTGTCGCAGGACAGCGTAGCTCGCCTGACTTGTGCTTTGTCACTACATCTGTTAAAATCTATGACCCATGACCTTGACCTCAATGTCACTCAGGTGGGTCATGATGGTACAACATAAAACTTCAGACCAATGCAAAGTATCAACTTGATCAATCTACATGTTCTAGAGATATAGACTTATAAAAACATTAACCAAAACTTAAACACAAAACTTCCAAGTCCGTGACCCTGACCTCAAGGTCATCCGTGAGTTGTGATGTACAGCATAAAACCCAAGACCAATATCTATCAACATGCAAGTATCAACTTTATCCATCAACATGTTCAAGAGATTTAGACTTTAACCAAAAAATTTAACACAAAATTTCTAAGTCTGTGACCTTGACCTCAAGGTCACCCAGGGTAGGTCATGATGGTACTGATTATACTTCAGACCAATATCTACCAACATGCAAAGTATCAACTCGATCAATCAACATGGTCAAGAGATATAGACTTACAAAAACTTAAACACAAAATTTCTAAGTCTGTGACCTTGACCTCAACTTGACCTCAAGGTCACCAAGAGTGAGTCATGATGGTACTGCATAAAACTTCAGACCAATATCTAGCAACATGCAAAGTATCAACTCAATCCATCAATATGGTCAAGAGATATAGACTTACAAAAACTTTAACCAAAAACTTAAACACAAAATTTCTAACTCCGTGACCTTGACCTCAAGGTCACCCAGGTACTGCGTAAAACTTCAGACCAATATCTAGCAACATGCAAAGTATCAACTTGATCCATCAACATGGTCAAGAGATATAGACTTATAAAAAACTTTAACCGAAAGCGTGACGCGGACGCGCACGTAAACGTAAACGCGCACGCCCGAGGTGACTACAATAGCTCTATGCACTTCGTGCAGGCGAGCTAAAAAATAAGTATACCCTTGCATACCCCAGTTTTGCTATATATAAAATTGAAGTATAAAAGGGCATATATTTCACGGACATGTTTTCCTGATGTAACCAAAATAGTGAAATTGTTTGTTTGTTTGATTTGTGGTTTAATGTCCCTATCTTTATTTTTGTCTATCTGTAATACATGTACATGTATATCTCTCCAGCATGTATTACTAGCACATGGAGAGCTATGAATAAACAGTGTTTAGAATTCAGCTATTCTGTTTTGCACTTTTAAACACATCACACAATTTTTTTTCCACTTTAAATTTCATGTTACTAATTATATCAAATTTTCTGTAGTTTCTGTGACACGCCAGAAAACCAACAATATGTTTTCTGAACAGGTCCAACACAAACTGAGCTGTACAAGCACAGAAGATGGATAGGTGCCAGAAATTTTCGATTTACAAAGAAGAGGAATTGTACTATCCGTGTAGTGAAATCAAAGGTGCTGATCAGCTTCGCAGATAGGCAAAATGTTTGTTTTCTCATGAAACGGCTCAACTGTCATGTCATTATACATATGAATTTATGCTGCTCTCCCATATACCGAATATCCCTTGCGAATGCTAAAATTTGAAATTCGCGCTGAAATTACCGAATATGATGCGAATGAACGGGGCGGGGCTTGTACAAAACGATGTCTTTGCGAAAGCGTTAAGAATGCTTGCGGATCCTTACAAATGTCTTAAGAATGTTGCGATTGATTGCCATCCACACTATCGAATTCTTGAAAATGCCTTACGAATGTTCCGAACATTTACAAATGCTGTTACAAATAATACGAACGTCTTGCAAACACCTTACAAATGAAGCGAATGCGTAGCGAATGCTTGCCGACAGTGCTCCAGATAGCGTCCGTACAGCCGTAATTTATGAACTTTATTTTACCAAATACGGTAGAAATTGATTTTTTGTCAGTACCAAATACGGGAACGAAATGACCGTTACGGTTCGGTAACAGTTTGTTGACCGTACCCTAAAACGGATTTTGTACCAATAGTCCTTTTGACTGGTTTAACAAACTTTACTTTTATTCGCTGTTTTCGTGGACGCGTAGGGTAAATATTCGTAAACCAGTCTAGAATCGAAACTGAAAGTAGAGCAAACGGCGCAATGGCGAAACAGCTTTCCATCCTGAAGTTTTGCAAGACAGAAATTAGTGAAAATGAGCCTAGACAGATGGCAGCTTCGCTCATAATGATACTGTCATTCAGCTTGCGGTTAAAAAACAGAAGAGGCACACTGGTTGGTACCCATCAATCTGAGTTTAAATAGAATGTTTCCCCCATTTTACTAAATTCAAACACCTGAGGTGATGATCAGAAATTGATCGACTCAGTATCTGAAGAAAAGAAAAGAAAGAGGCTATGAATTGTGAACTGGTGACACGCCAAATACACAAACCTCCACCCATTTTAAAGCTGACACATAACTTTGAAGCCAGAGTATGTACCCGTTTCATATCTATCTAAGGTCACTAAAGGGAAAGGTTGTGCATTGGACGCTGACACTAAGTCAAGACTTGCAAGTCTTTATGAGCCAATGTACTCACCCACCTTCCCTTTTACTTCTGCCTTGCCCATATCTTTCAATAGGCCTGGGTTATTTGGGAGGGGTGAAAAATCAAATGCAAAATACAGGGGAACCTATGCCCAAATTTTTCACAGGGTTGGACCTTTTTTTTATTTTTCTTGTGGGTAAATTATAAGGGGGCGAGAAGAAAATGCAAATTCCAGGCGAACCTATGCCCAATTTTACTTTACTCTTTAATGTACAGTCCCAAGCCCCTCCCACACTTCTGCTTGTTTTAGCCAAACTAATGTATGTTTTAAATGATTGAGTTCACAGGCAAGTTGACAGGTGTCTGAGTGAAATTCTGGGAGTGATTTCTTATTTCAACAAATCACTGCCCCCTGGTGAGAAATTGTCAGAAACATAAGAGTTGACACAAGGAATGTACTATGTAAAAGTAACAAAGACATGCACATTAACTTTATTCTCAAATCTCAATTTACATTATTTAAACATTTGTACACGTGTAAATAGCATACTTAAACAGTCATTGTCCATGAAGCAGATTAGTCTTGGAGCAGATACTGAAGCCAAAATCTCGATACTGACAACCTCAAATTTCGACCAGTACTGTACTGACTGAGCTAAAAATTATCTGGAGCACTGTGCCGAATTCGTTTTTATTTTTCACTTATTCCCAAACATTGTAGCCAATAATATCAATGTAAAACAAAATCACCCACAATGCCAAGGGGCATGGAAAAAATATGCCATTATTGATCCAAGTCTTCTCTTGAAAAACACATCACTTTGTTGTTTCTCTCAAATTGCGATTTACACAATAAAAAAGACCATTTTATTGTGCAAACAAAAATTTCACGGGGCTTAAGTTTGTCTGTCATACATTGATCGATAGCTTAAAGTTAAACACCACAAATAAAGGCCTTTACTTGAAAGATGGGGCCATGCTAAAAACTGAGTCTGGAATGTGAAAATGTTGCGATTCACTAGCGATTCTTTACGGACATCAAAACTCAATAGAATTTAATGCTACCTAATCCTTGCAAATAGTTTGCGAGTGTTACAAATGTCTTGCAATCAATCCGATTTGTTTACGAATTCTTTACGAATATGTTAAGAATATTATTTCCTTGCGAATTTTAGGAGCATGCTCCTAATTTTCGCAACATCTCAAAATTTTCACAGAATGCTTCCGAATGCTTACAAATGCTACCAAATGCTTCCGAATTTCTAACGATTAATGTGAATTTGCTCAAAATTGCATTCGGAAGGGCATTCGCAAGGGAAATTCGGTATATGGGAGAGCAGTATTACTAATTTTTATCATTTCAATTTTACATTGTGTTTCTTCACCAAATGTCTATTAAAGCTTCCAATTTGTGAAAATCTAGTTTTACAAAACTCGCAAATGTAAGGTTTTATTTTGCTGTGACTGCGTTTGTGAATCTCTAATGTTGACGGTGCACCACAGGTGTAACTACACTCCTCACACCTGTGCAACTGGAAACTAGTGTCCATCGATGAGTGAATATTGAAAGAACTTGTGTTTTTGCTTGATGCTTCTGCTGCTGAAAATGGTTTTCCTGAAAAAAAAAATTATACAATCATTTTCTTTATTACAGTAAAACCATGATAACTGAGCAAGCGGTAAGGTGCAACTACCATATTCATCTATTCCTTATGAAAACATGCCCATGCAATATACAAAGATAGTTTTTAAGTGTAGAGCCAAAAATTGAAAATTTCATTGGAAAAAAAAATGGATTTTTTAATATTTTGACATTAAAACAAAAATTGTGGGTACATGTTAGATCTGCCTCGGCGCTGAGGCGGTTCTAACGAATACCCACAATGTATGTTTTGGATCAAAAATAAGAAAAGAAGGTATACACCTGCCAACCCCAGTTTTTCTATATAAAAGTGGGGTTTAAGAGGGTATTTATTGCACGGACAAGTTATCCTGATGTCAAGCATGGCTAACAGGTAGGCAAATTACTTTCTCAAATGAGCTACTTCATTCAATATTTGTTTGTTTGTATTGCAGTTTAAGGTCCCAGTCAACAATTTTTCAGTCATGTCAGGACAGAGCCGACGCTTCCGGTGTATTAAACAGTACAGTTCAGGGAATAGACTACAAGGTGACTAGGGAAAAATAGTCACCCTAAATGATCACACTTCTCCCAAATCTCATCTGACGGAGAAGTGACAATGTATAGAATATGTAGGCAATCCAGACATTCAAGCCCAAACTTCTCTCGAATTTTCTTAGAGAGAATAAACTTTTCCCTAAATTCCATGGCTAGTTTGAACCCTTGAACTGTCAGGAGTAAATGTGTCTTTCTCTTGAAAGGACACAACATGGTGCGCAGATGAAAGCTAGAATCTTGAAATTTTGGATATTAGTAGAGGAGGAATAGTACTATCCACATAGTGAAAAAAAAGGCGCATATTAGCTATGCAGATATTGCACAGCTGATCTACACCTTTGTTTTCACTAGGCAAAAATCCTGTTTTATCATGATGTGGCTAATTTCTCTTCAAGTTTAATCCAAAATTTCAAGCTTCTAGCCTTCTTCTTTTTTATGACTGTACAAGCCAGTTTGTGTCAGAACTGGTCTGAAACCATGAAAACTGGTTTTCTCAGCATTCACAAGTGTTTTGGAATAAATTAAATTTGAACAAAGATCTATCTCACAAAATCAAATTAAAAACAAAGCCAAGAAAGCTACATTTTTTTTTCTTTTTTATATTTATTTACATAAATAAAAATATGTACATGTACAAATACATAAATAGAAGCACTGCATGTAATTTGCTTGTAAGCAAATTACATGCAGTGTTTCTGTTTATGTTACAACCAAATAACATCATGGTAAAAATGTAATGTAAATATTCAATATCATACATGGTGGAAGTATGACAAAACTACCACAAATGTTGTTTATTTTTAGTCAGCACAATAACATTTGTAATGACAAAAAAGTACATGTAGGGGAAATTTATTCTGCAAATCTTTGAGACAGTAAGTCATGTAAAGCCATTAAAAAATACATACAAAATATAGTGAAAATAAACCATTTTTACACATTGATTGTTTAACCTAGAATTCCATTGTTAATACACAGAAATGCTCACCAACACTTAGCTGTTGGAAGAAACACACATTTTACTTTCTAACAAAGACGTTTTCTTCACAAAGTTCTGTGTCTTTTTTAACAGGCTTATTTCTATAGCTGTCAATCAATCGTGTTCAACATATTGTCCCATTGCCAAGCAGAATGTATCTGCCAATGTTACGGAAACTTACGTCAAACATTAATTTATTTGTTTGTTTGTTTTTTGTTTGTTTGTCTTTTCTTTTTTTTTTTTTTTTTTTTGTTGTTGTCGTTGTTGTTGTTTTATTTTTATTGCTAGGGGACCTCTAGCACCAGAGGCCAGTGCGCTATTCACTGAGCTACCTCACTTCCTATTCCGGGTTATTGTGAAATAAGGCCACTCCCAACAGCCCTGCTGTTGGGCTAGCTCTTTGGCAACATGGTAACAGTGGTCGCTTGTCACGCCGGAGATCCGGGTTCGATCCCAGCATGGGGCATGGTCTCTTTCTCCTAGAATACTTCTTTGGCGATGAGGTAAATTGGACAGTAGGGGCACATTGTGTGGCATGCAGGTGTATGGTCTTTGTGAAATTCAGGGAGCATGCGTATGCAGGAGAAATGTTAGCAGCCTTGCTCTGTTTGTGTTCCCTACTGGGAATACTACTCTCAAGCTTTTAATTTCACTTCTCCACTGCCAAGCCCGCAAAGATAGTGGGAAGGAGTACTGTGAAGTTGAACCAAGGCCACTTCCAACAGCCTTGCTGTTGGGCTAGCTCTTTAGAGACATGGTTAGAGTGGTGGGAAGGAGTACTGTGAAGTTGAACCAAGGCCACTTCCAACAGCCTCGCTGTTGGGCTAGCTCTTTAGAGACATGGTTAGAGTGGTCGCATGTCGGAGATCTGGGTTCGATCCCAGCACGCCACACAGTCTCTTTCTCCTACAATACTTCTATCTATCTTCTGATACTGAGTCGATCAATTTCTGATCATCACCTCGGGTTGAAAGGTCAATTTTTGGTCTTGTCCAATCATCCACACACATATAATATAACATAGTGAGGGTTCGCAACTAAAAGACCACTAGCAAAACAGATAATGTCTCAGTAGATCATGTAGAACTCTAAAAGTGGCCATTCCACAGGGCTCATGTACTCGGCCAGACTTTCCATATTTTCTATTAGAATACTCAGTCAACTGGATAGATAATTTGGAAAGAGGTACAGTCAATAGACATAATTGTTCGTCATTTTCGGAATCTCCATAGACTTTAATGTATTTTTATGTTTACAAGAAAAATTATTCTGGCTTTTCTGGACATGGACAACACATTTTTATGATTTTGGTGTCATTTGAAAGGTAAATAACAAAGGCAATAAACAAAGGTCATTTGAAAAAGTTTCGACATTGTATTTTTCAAGTATAAGAGTTTAAAGTTTAAGGAAATTTTGAAAAAGCCATTTTCTCATTGACATCAATGGTGACGTTGCCCGAAAATGGTCAAAAAAATTATCGCAACTTTTTAAAAATTCGTAGCTTAAAAATGTGTGGATAGAACTCAATGAAAATACCTTGTTTATTGCTTTATTCATTTACCTTTCAAATGGCACCAAAAACGTTAAAATGTGTTTACCAGGAGAAGCAGGATAATTTTTCTTGCAAACATGAAAATACATTGAAGTCTATGGAGTTTTTCGAGAGCAACAAACAATTATGTCTGTTGACTGAATCTAAAACCATGAATTTGCAAAATGGGAAAGAGGTAGCTAAAACCATGAATTTGCAAAATGATACTGATAAAATCTGTGGGTGGAGTTTTGGGGCAAGATTTCACTCATTACACTCGTTCTGATTGTATGGACATGAATATTTCTCGGTTGTCAACCTTTTTTCCATGTTCGCAATGTTATTGTACTCCAAAAAGTATCAAAATTTCTTCAAAAAGGTAATTTTTGCTTTTTATTCGTATTTTCATGGCGTTGGTCAAGGGAGGTAACTTTGAACAAAGCAATTGACTATTCGTATGACAACCGTGCGGCGGCTAACCGTGGAAACACCCCAAAACATACGAAACCACCCAAAACCATCCAAACCTCATCTTAAACACACCCAAACAGTCTGAAACACACTACTTTAACCACAAACCAGGTTTTATGGGATTTAAAACCATAAACACTCAAATTAGTTTCATAATGTGGCTATAGAGACCCTGATATAGCATATGGGTTTGCCTAGAAAAAGCACATATCATATGCATGCATGCATGCAGCATGTGTATGTTTGACGTATCCGGGATCTTTCTGAGTAAGCTAATATACGGATTCGAGACCAGCTCTGGCTGCATGTCTTATTTTCAGGTAGATCTATATTTCTCCCCCTACTGCTTGTTGTGTCTGGTGCCAGGATGACTACCATTGGAGCCCAAGGGCTAAGACTATGATTGATAAGTCTGCGGAGTCAAAAAGTGCCTACGGATAGTTATTTGAAAATATGCGGTTCCTAAACATTTGATACTTAATTGTTTCATTATGGGTGATTTTAATCTAGATGCCACCACCCCAAACACACTTAGAAAAATTGAATCGATCTGCTCTCAATTTTCGATGAATCAGTTAATTGTGGAACCAACGCACTATACCGAACGTTCCTCGACTATAATTGACCTATTTTTCGTCATTAAAAACGACAATGTAGTCTTAAGCGGTGTGGGAGATCCGTTCCTTCAACAAAATATAAGATATCATTGCCCAATCTATGTAATTCTTAAGTTTGCTAAACCAAGAAAATCTTCCTTTGAACGCCATATTTGGTATTACGACAAAGGTAATTGTCATATGCGTTTTGGGAATAGCTGCCGAATGTATTCCAAACAAATCCATTCGAATTAAACCATCTGAGCCTCCCTGGATAACTTCTGATGTAAAAAAGTCAATACGAAAGCGCAAATATGATCAAATATTCATACAAGAAGGCTAAACGTACAAACCTACGCCAAGACTGGATAAAATTTAAATCCCTACGTAACCAAGCAACACAAATAATTCGTGATGCAAAGCAGAAATTATATGACAGCACTGCAGCGAAACTAGCCTCGAATTCTCTTTCGTGGTCAACTCTAAAAACATTTATATCACCATACAAGCAGAAGTCCATTCCTCCTCTTGAACATAATGACACAATTTATTCGAGTGAACACGATAAAGCATTTCTTTCAAAGCCAATCCGACCTAGACGATCGGAATGCACCCCTACCAGCTATTCTTCCTACCAAGATTGAGTCAGAGCTGAGATAAAGATGAATGTATAGTATATATCTCTGGTCAGAGCTAAGCAGCATAGTTCTTACAGCGGATGAGGTTGAATCTATTCTGAAAATACTCCCAGTAGCCAAAGCCACAGGGCCAAACGGTCTCAGCAACCGTATTCTCCGTGAACTCTCTCGCGAACTTTCCTATCCATACTGTTCCCTTTTTAACCAGTCCCTTTCCACTAGTCACGTGCCCTGGTCGTATAAAGAAGCTAATCTAAGTCCTGTTGTCCTGTTCCTAAGAAAGGTGATTTATCCAATGTTTCAAATAACAGACCTATCTCCCTTCTCAATTCAGAGGATAAAGTTATCGAAAGACTTATTTTCAAACACTTGTATAATCATCTTCGCGACAACAACTTTCTCACTTCTCTTCAATCTGGCATTATCCCAGAAGATTCTGCTGTTAATCAGCTAACCTATCTCTACAATGTCTTCTGCCAAGCACTTGATTCAGGAAAGGAAGTAAGAGCCGTATTATGTGATATCAGCAAAGCTTTTGACAGAGTCTGGCATGCTGGTCTTCTACTTAATCTCCAATCAGCTGGTGTCACAGGAAGGGTGCTCGACTGGTTCAAGAGCTATCTCTCAGATCGTAGACGAGTTGTGATCCCAGGTGCTAATTCTGACTGGACTTTTATTCGAGCTGGCGTTCCCCAGGGGTCCATCCTTGGTCCCCTGCTCTTTCTTGTTTACATAAACGATATTGTGATCGACTTAGGTTCAAACTTCAAACATTCGTCTTTTTGCTGATGACACCAGCCTTTATATTATTGTAGACGACCCTGTTACGGCCGCTGGTTGTTTAAGCAATGACATTCAAAGAATTACACAGTCTTTATCACTGGAATGCCCTACCTCCACATATTCCTGTCCTACCTACTCTGGCGCAGTTTAGTTTAGCTGTCTGCCAGATAACTCACAAAACTCCTTAAATACCAGCATATCTGTTTTTACCTTTTAACTATACTAACACCTTTGTTCGCACTGTATAAATTCTTATCACCCACTTTCCTTTGCTTTTATTTCAACTAACCCCCTTCAGCATTTGGTATACCGGAACACCATCTGAAGTCCTCTCCGGAGGTTAAGATGTACAGGAAGATAGATAAAGAATTACACGATGGGCCGCATTGTGGTTAGCTTCATTTAACCCTGCAAAGACTGAAGCGCTTTTGGCATCTCGGAAACTCGACAGAAATCACCCACCAATTGCAGAATCAGCAAATAACTGAAGTAGAATCACACAAACATCTTGGTATTTATTTTTCCAATGACTGTACTTGGCATCATCATATTAGATATATTGTCGATAAAGCATGGATCAGAATAAACATAATGAGAAAATTAAAATTCAGGCTTGATAGGAAATTTCTAGAAACAATTTACATCACTTTTATAAGACCTTTACTCGAATATGGGGACGTCTGGGATAACTGTGCTCAGTATGAGAAAGAAGAGTTGGACAAAATACAAAACGAGGCGGCAAGAATAGTGACTGGGGCAACCAAATTGGTTTCTCTGCTCGCCCTTTCTAATGAGCCACAATGGGACAGTCTTTATGACAGGCGCAGAAAGCATAAACTGACCCTCGGCTATAAAATGAAAACAAATCTTTGTCCTGAGTATTTGTTCTCCTTAATTCCTCCAACTATCGGCAATATCTCCCGTTACAATCTCAGAAATGCTAATGACTTACAGACAATCAAGACTAGTTCAGTTTTATATTACGAATCTTTCTTGCCGTCTAGTGTAAGAGCGTGGAATAGCCTTCCCTCTGAAATTCGACAACTGGAATCTCTCTATTCTTTCAAACATTTCCTCAATAAAGATAAAGTACCAGTTCCCAAATATTATTATACAGGTAAACGAAAGGTACAAATCTAGCATACACGACTGCGAACTCGTTGTAGCTCTTTAAATCTAGATCTTTTTATCAAGAATGTTTCTGACTCACCTATGTGCACCTGCGGTAGTATCGAGGATACTCAGCATTATTTCTTTCACTGCACGAATTTTACACAACAGCGAGTAGAATTGATAAATGAAGTCTCAACATATATCAACCCGTCCTTGAAAATACTACTATACGGTGATCAGACCCTTTCTTTCGAACAAAATGCAACAATTTTTCAGGCAGTGCACAAATACATCAGCAACACACAACGCTTCTAAGTAAAACACACAAATACATTTGCAACACTTAACGCTCGTTGACGTAGAAACGGTTCTACACGACCTTGTAGCTGCAACTGTTCGATTGCGCGTTCCCGTCCTTGCCTGCGTCCCAGCTCCCGTCTACACCTTGGAAAATCGTAAACATTCTAGAATTATGGCATCCTTCCATTAAGTCTATTCTGTCTTGTTTCCTTACTTACTCTTGTTTTTTTTTCAAGTTCTTTTTTTTTCTTTCTATCCATTCTAAAATTACTAATATCTTTACCTTACCTTTACTCATCATAAGTGATCATTTTCTTATTTGTTATTTTTACCCCTCAGAACATTTACATTTACAATGTCATATTGTTGTTAGAAATTTCCATATTAATTTCCACCATCAACTATACAGCTTAACCATGTTAGGAGAAGAACTCTTTAAGTATTTGTGCTTTCGTTCTGATCCTATGATTTGTATTTGTCATTATGTTTGTATGTTGTATTGAGTATCGAATAAATATGTTTAAACTAAATGCTCCATTGTAGCTTGGAGGAATGTAATAATGCGGCAAGCGAAGTACATTGTATATAGGTATAAAGCCTGGGTGCATAATTGACTAGTCTAACTGGTCCGGACCTTTTAGCCTCGTGGTCATGACGCCTGATTTCTACCCCGCCTGGAAGTTTTACTTTCGGGACTATATTTCTCCTACTACTACGGAATCATCCACTGACATGATAAACAGCTATATGCCATCTCGCAACTCAACACTATCATCTTCAACCAAATGCCCAAACTTTTTGTTCCACATAATATAAATAATGACAGGTGTGTGTTACTGAAACGTTAAACGAACAACCGCCGTGATCAATTTAAACATTTAACAGGTTCGGAAAAAGACGATATCGGGCATTTTAGCCCATTTCGGCTTTTATAGCCCATTTCGGCTATAAAATACATGATTTTTGTGTTTGCTTACTGGTATACCAAGATAGGTTCGCATGGCGAGAGGTGACATTTACGTCAACAGAAATGGAATCATAAACCAAATGAGAACCCATGGTTGTCATGGAATAGCAAAATGAAAAAAAAAAAAGTGTTTACGCATTCTAGAACAAAGATTCTCGGTGCGATCGAATAAAATCTTTTTGAGAAAGGAAGCTAGAAAGATTTACGTTCCCATAGCGCATATCATATTTCAGTCCGCTCCACTTCGGTACCTCGTTCCACTTTCGCTAGATGGTGTGAAGGTACATCGAAACACCGATGGGAATATCCCGTCTAATCATACTACATGTAGTTTGGGTTTTGGATCATTGTTCTACCGTGGATGTAATGAAAAACGAGAACGCCATTTATTTGACTATAAACTTTTAATCTTTTGTTGTATTATCTGAAATCCAAACTATAGTGTCATATCAAAGATGGAAAATATTGAGATTCTTTCATTTCTATTTGATCAAGATAGCTCTGATACTTGATAGCTTGCTCATGTACAAACATGTCCAACATGTCGTGTCGAATTCTTGGCGAGTACAAAACTTTTGATGATGATGATGATGATGATGATGATGATGATGATGATGATGATGACGATTTATCACGGCGTGCTCATTGCTCTAATATTTGTTCATGAGGCCACTGTTAGATTTTTATCATTTTTTTTAGTGTTCAAATGATTGTCACGTTCATTTAGTGCTTATTTGTTGTTGACATATCGTTGCATATATCAATTTAATATGGCACATATTTAATCTTGATGAACTTTTATTTCAGCGGCCACATGTGAAAACCAACAAGCTGATCAGCGCCTTTGTTTGCGCTTCACGGACAGTACAATTCCTCTATTATCTAAATCCAAAATTTCAAGCTTCTAGCCTGCTTCTATGCCTGTACAGGCCGGTTTGTGTCAGACCTGGTTGTTGGTTTTCTCACGCACAGGCTCATTTTTTCATTTGTTGTTAAAGATGAAGTTTGATGATCGGTTCGTCGTTGTGATTAAGATCACGGTGTTAGATACGACGTCTCGGCGCAGGTTGCTGTAGACTTTGATCAGAGTGTTTGTGATGTCGTTGTTAGCGGACCACACGTGTAACACCTGCTTGCTCCAGTGTTCCAGACTGTTCTTGCTTGATTGCACGACCCCTGGAAACATAAAGAAACCAACATGAAAATAACATGAGAGATTATTGCAAAAAAAAAAAAAAAAAAAAATCGCATGTTGACAATTAGCTTTTACTTAAGTTATGAATTTGGAGAAACGTATAGGAAATACTACATACATGAATTATAATAATCATGACGTATACATAGCAAAGATGGTATGCACCACGCACAGCGTGCAAAGAGACAAACTCAATAATTATTTAGAATAACAAAACTAATGACTCGTACCTATGTCCGTCATTTCTCCAAGGACTTAGCAATAGCCGAAAATAAAACGTACCTTTTAATTTCTTGTTCAACAAATGCTCTGCATCTTCATCTGTAAAATCCCCACCACCGAATTTCATTGCCCGAGTAACAGACACTCCAACTTTGCTGTCAAATATCTCACACACGTAGTCGGTGATAGACCCTCCCTCGGGCCAGTACGATGCCTCCATTTCAGTCTGAAACGAAGAAATATGAGACTGTGCGTCAGAAAATCAACAATTTGGGTTCCGACCAGGTCTGACACAAACCAGGCTGTACAGTTAGAGGCTGGAAATGTTGGATTTATAGAGTAGAGGAATAGTACTATCCGTGTAGGTATTGATTGTAGGTACACAGTACCGCCTCGGCAAGGCGGCTCTAACGAGTACCCAGAATCTATGTTTTGGAGCAAAAATAAGCAGAAAAAGGTATACCCGGTCTGCAAACCCCAGTTATAGTGGGGTTTATTGCAAGGACATGTTTGCATTATGTATGCACAACTTCATTGATGTTGTGCATCATACCATGCGTGCTTTGCATCTGCAAAGATCGGGTTGTGTACATGTATCAAACATTTGATTTAAAAACGAATAAAATAACCTTACACCTTACCTTCAACAATCTCGCTTTGAAGCACTTCTGTAATAACTCGAAAGACAAGAACTCTGAGATCACGGAGCTCCCACCTGCGTTCGGCACATCCCGGATTTTCTCGGCGTCGTTCGAAAGGTGCATCCGAGAAAAGTGCCGATTTGGATCAAAATCACAGAACACTATGCCACCATTGTCTGTGTCATGAAGTAATGAGATGAATTTGAACCACTGATTTAACCGTACAGTAAAGTTTTCTCCCAAATATATATTACATGCCTGAATATGTTGGTTTGCCCGTCCGTTTGTATCCGATCCTGCCTGTGATGATTCGCGCGTATTTGTCCTTTGTATCACAGATTCGCAATAGTTCGACCTCTTCTTGCTTTTGAGGCCAGTTGGGGGAGACCCCAGGCCGTTGACGCCTGTGGAAAAAACGACGCGACGTCGTGGCGGTCGAGGAACAACTTTGAGGCTGTATTTGAGAGAAACCCCGATGGTTTCGGTGCCGTCGGTGATGAGCCCGTTGCTGTTGTTGTTGTTGCTGTTGTATATCCATCGTTAACGACCGTCTCTTGTGCTTTCTGTGTGTTGGGGTGGCTGTCATACGTCTAGGGGTGGCTGCGTCGAGGTCCCGGTCTTCTTTTTCTTTACTTTTCTATGTCTTTCACTCAGATTCGAAAAAGAAAATTTCAAAATAATTTCTAAATGATTCGATGTAATAACAATTTTGAGTATTGCACCACGTTTTATAGTACGTTTTTGTTTACATCTAAATTTAGAACTAGAATCATTCATAAACAGAAACGTCATTTTCTAAATATAATTCTATATATAAGGTCAAAGTGTTGGCCAATCGGAAATCCGCTTTGGCTAATGATGTCTGAAAATAGATCTGCTGTATGGATTTTCCACTACGTAAGCATGTTAAAAATATTTTTTTTTCACGGCAATCAATCTCGCTGTCGTTGGCAGTCAAGTATCATAATTTATTTATTTATTTATTTATTTATTTATTTATCACAATTTAATGTATCAGCTCATAGCAAGATATACATGTATCTATACATGTACATTTCAATTCTGTTTGTACCATTAAGTAATTAAGTGTCCTTTGATTTGTTACGCTGTCGCCCAGATGTCGTTGGAAATCATTCAACCCATCTGAAAAAAATCACGCCTCGTTAATAAGGGTTTATTTTTTATTTTTATTTTTTTTTTGTACAGTATATGAATATCTTTTTATCACCATCAAAATCGCACACATTCTGTACATTAAGCATTCGATACATTAAGCAGTGTACATGAATCTTCATCGATTTGCGATATTAAAAAAATCAATACAAATTGATAATTTCAAACTTTAAGTAGGTGATTAAAAAACGATAATGGCTTAGTGTAGCTTAGAATAAAAATCTTAACAGGGTCAACACCCCAGGGGGGGTACTCTCATTTTTTGTGGATACATAGGCGAGGCCCCAGCTTCTACCCCCAAACCCAAAAAATACTGAGTTTTGCTGACCACCCCAAAAAAATACCAGTCCTATCAGGCATACCCCAAAAATACTTGAACTTTTAGCTTACCCCAAAAAATTACATGTATTCATCTTTTTTATGCCTATTGATGAAATTTTATCACATCCATATGATCTAAGCTGTTGGTGGGACGTTAAATCCCAAATCAACCAACCAACAGAACACGTCACAATACAGTTAGTATATGTAGGAACTAGGAAGTAAATACCAAGTTGGATAAAATTTAAAGATTTTATTTACTCTCAAAGTGTAAGTCTTATGACGGTTTTGATTCCATTTGATTTGCAATCCAAACAACATCATCATGATCAAGCTTCCAAAATTTCACCGAGACCAGTCATAAGGCATGGTCGCAAACAAAATTGAATCTTAAGGCATTGTAAGACATAAGTGTAAGCCACTCTCATCTTTATAGAAATAAAGAGATTTCCCAAGAAATGTGCAAAACCCCAAAAAATACTTAGAATTATAGATGACCCCCAAAAAAATAATTCAGAAAAGGCATGACCCCCAAAAAATATCCATAAAAAGGTCACTACCCTAAAAAATAACTAGTTTTTCTGAAAACCCCAAAAAATACGGAAATTCAAAATTTTGACCCCAAAAAAGTCAGCATCGCCTATGTATACAGAAAATTTCAGAGTACCCCCCCCCCCCCCCGCCCCCCCCCCACTGGGGTCAACACAAGAAAATAATCCAAGACAAAAATGTGTACGCCCACTGTCGGACTCGAACTGTGGGACTCGAACCCACGACCCTCAGATATCCGAGGATTTGTCAGGCTAAAAGTCTGATGCTCTAACACGGGGGTGATTAAATTGATACCACCTGTGCTGTCGTCCGAGACGTTACTGCATATATTGCTGTCGTCCGAGTATTCCGGTTTTCGTCCGAGTACTACGGCTGTCGTTACACAAACAGTACACACGTAAAAGCGGCTCGTGATTGTATTTGAAGGTATTATTTATTCTTTTTTCTGCTAGAATGTGTTGTTAGATATTTGTCTATCGTGCAATATGTTTGTACGGGTTTTTGGGTCGCTAGTTTGCATACAACCATGTGTTTAATCGTAAAAAAGCAAAAATCACATAAATATGCAAATACTTGAATAATCAGCATCTCTCAGTTCTAACCATTTATTGAACAACATGGAAAACATAACCGCAAAGATAAAACCTTTTACAGTTATAAAAAAATCCAAAGCAGAAAGGGTTTGAAGGGGCGTTTAACTTTTGGTGTTACTGCTGTCGATCAGTTGTAAATATGTGTGATACGGCTGTCAGTTAAACTCGTTACGGATGTCGACAATTTAGAACAGGTAATAATTGAAAATATATGGGTAAAACTAAGTTTAAGGCATCCTAGATTTCAGAAATATGAAGGAAATAACATCTATTTCACATTGTTCATATTTCTAACGATAAACCACGGTGGGTTGGTTACACGAAGTAAGATATTAACATGACACACCGCCGCACTTTCAAATATGAATATTGAACGTCGTCTATACAGTGACCGGTTGCCTTGCTTTCTCATTTTCGCATGCATTATCCAAATCAGAAAGTGTAATGTATACAATTTAAATTTTGATGAGCGTCACGATTGTCTTACAGCGGAAAAAGACACACTGTGGCGAAATTGACTGATTGATCATTTGTGTAATGCTCCCTAGTCAATACGCTCATCGGCGTCCCACGAAAGGTGGTTTATCTTCATGATACGACTGCTTATTTTGTCTGCCTCTCTGTTGTGTTCGTTGCCTTTGGTTTTGGTTGAGACATAGCCGGATGACTACCTCGTTGGGAAAGAGCTAGTTATTCTGCTATTCGAGTGCGTTGTCCGACCTAAGTTCGGAAAATTTGTGATGCCGTTTGCATGAGTCATTTGTGAAATATTTTAAATATATTATCATATGACTGTATATGAAACTGTAAAAAAATCACATACTTTCATCTGGTCGCCGAGAAAACTTCGAAACATTTAAGTTCCGAAGTGTTCTAGATGCTGACAAATGTTTCAAAGAAAGAAAAGTTTGCTAAAGAGTTCTTATACTATGCCGCATATGATAGGATTTGTGTGTGAAATATTTTCTTTCATATGAATATAGCAATGCGTGATTTCCGACAGTATGTGCAGTACGAACGCGCTCTCTAACGTATGCACAAAATATAACATACACGGAGTTTGTTTCCCGACACTGTGTCAGCTTATAAATCGTTTTCATTTCCAGAAAACATGTTATGCAAAGTATGTACTTAGAGACTCATTGTTCATTCATGTGGCTTCACTAATTATCTCATATGACATTACAGAAGAGACTATTTGTAGCATTTGTGTTTTTCGAGGTTACTGTTATGCTTTCTAGCGATCTGTATAGTCGTCCTTTTATGAGTAGCATACGAAAATTATTCAGAAACTACAAAATAAATGCATAAAATATGTTGAATTTGATTTCAATGGGCAATATGCCATCTCGAAATACTATCGACAGCCGTATCGTACTGATCAATAAACAAACGCCAGCCGTATCAGGGGTCAGCGACAGCCGTATCACGCTTTTTAAAAACGGGAAATAAAATTTGAAGGACGCAATGGATTGGGTAAATGATTACAGCTTTCAAAGGCTAAATGGAAAGCGTAATATCCCTGATACTTTCGCTTACATGGAATGGTTGCATATTTTGAAAGTAAGAAAAACACGCGAGAAAACGATGTTTTGTACTAAAAATAAATTCTTGTGATTTTCTTTATGTTAAGAAAACTGGAAAGACGTTTGTAATAACGATAAATACCTTCTTGACAATTTTCGGTGATAAATGCGCTGATTAGCGACGATCTGTTGGCCCTGTGGGCACTGAAATAGGGGCACCGATAATAACGACAGCCGTAGTACTCGGACGAAAACCGGAATACGAATACTCGGACGACAGCAATATATGCAGTAACGTCTCGGACGACAGCACAGGTGGTATCAATTGAATCACCCCCTTGTCTAAGCTAAGTGGGCTCATGTCGGTCGTTCCGACAAAATACCAGCTGGATCGATATACATATTGATTGCACAACTCCTGATTACATGACAGACACATGTTTATGTAATATGGAAAAAATAAACACAATTTTTTCGCATGTCAAAATTAGCATTTACTTAACTTAGTGGTAGTAGTAGTAGTGGTGGTGAAGTAGTTGTTGTTGTTGTTGTAGCTCAGTGTTGTAGAAGAGTAGACCTCGTAGTAGAGACTATCGTCATCATCAGTCATCACCACACCACCACCACCACCACCACCACCACAGCCGTCATCATCATAATCATCATCATCATCATCAGTAGTAGTAGTAGTAGTAGTAGTAGTAGTAGTAGTAGTAGTAGTAGTACATATAGCAATATATTAACACCATCATTAGCAGCAGCAGTCAGCATCAGGGGCAGCAAACACAATAAAAACAGAAGTAGCAGCCGCAGTAGAAGTAGCAATCATCATCATCATCATCATCATCATCATCATCATCATCATCATCAGAACGACAACACCAGCAGCGGCATCAAAACATCAGGAACGACAACATGACCAACAAAAACAGTATTATTAGAAGCAGAAGTAGCATTAGCAGCGAACAGCAGAAATCATCATCATCATCATCATCATCATCATCATCATCATCATCATCATCATCATCACCCCCGGGTCATCACCATTAACATCAACATGTGGTAAGATAATAATTTATGAAACCTTTCGGAGCCCCTTTAAACGCTATTGGCACAACCGTCGTGCAAGGATTTTTCATCGAGTTCTGTCCCTTAGATAACCGCGCCACCAGCATGAAAACAAACCCTGGAAATGTAAATAAATTTAAATAATTTTCATTTTTTCGTGACATAGGTAGCCATAGGAAATGTGTGTTGAAAGTATGTTGGCCTCTACTTACGAAGCCGAAGTTTGACATGGAATCTTCAGCAAACTAATTAATTTACAGTCGGGCAAATAGACTTTTACAAGGATAGCTTTTAAAAAAGCTAGTGTCGTCCGTTTAATCTGATATTTAAAAAAAAAATAAAAAGTCTGTTTCGTAGTGTGTGATAATGGTTTTCCGCAGATATTTTATAACTGTTCAAATGTAGAAGAAATATTTTCTTGGCGCAATTAAGCATCTAGTTTGTCGCAATTTGTGCAGCAAAAATTTCAAATAAAAAAAGTTATGGTCAAAAACATTTTTGATTAGGGATTTCCTGTACAAAAATCTCATGGAAGGGAGGTGAATATTTTCCCGCAAAAATTTTAAATTCTGACTATTTAATCATGATCTATCTATCTCTATCTCTATATACTGCCATACGCCCTCGCGGACATTCTAGGCAGGTGTGCGCATAGTCTGTTAGTATCAGAGTCAGACAGGTAAAAGAATGAAATTTAAGGAGGATGAAAGGGTGAAAGTGAAGGATAAAAAAGATGATAGGTTAAAATAGATAAGAATTAGCTAAAAGCAGGGTTAAAAACAAGCTTTGTGGGATTATGGTCGAGAATGTTGCAGCTTACAGATAGCAGCCTTGAAGGCATCCAAACTCTGTAAGCATACAACAGATTCGGGGAGGGCATTCCACTGGACAATGGCGAGGGGGTAAAATGAATACTTATAATAATCTCTTGAAGTGTACACCTGTCTAAAGGTCATCGAATGGCAGTATCTAGAGATTCTGTGGCTATACTGCACATGATCTGGGAGAGGGACTGCTACCAAGCCATAGACAATCTTGTAAAAAAGACAAAGACGGGCATCTATCTATCTATCTTCCTTTACATCTTAACCTCTGAGGAGGACTTCAGATGGTGTTCCGGTATACCAAGAGCTGAAGGGGGTTAGTTGAAATAAAAGCAATGAAAAGTGGGTGACAAGACTTTGTACAGTGCGATCAAGAGTGTTAGTATAGTTAAAAGATAAAAACAGATGCTGGTGTTCAAGGACTTTTGTGGTTTATCTGGCAGACAGCTGTGCTAAACTGAGCCAGAGTGGGTAGTACGGGGATATGCAGTGGTAGGGCATTCCAGTGTATAATTGTCCGGGGGAAAAATGTGAACTTGTAGTAGTCTCTTAGAGCTAGGATCTGCCTGTATGCCATGGGGTGATTTCTGGATGATTGTCGGGTGTTCCGGATCAGGAAGTCTTGAGCAGGGATGGCTACAAGGTCGTATGTGACCTTGTATAGGAGGACCAATCGACTATCTATGCGTCGTTGGTCGAGGGTGCGCCAGTTGAGATCCTGTAGCATCGCGGTCACACTAGATGTTTGTTGGTAATCTCTCATTACCCATCTGGCGGCCCGTCTTTGCACATCTTCAAGTTTCTTGATGTCTTGGTCGGTGTGAGGGGACCACACAGTAGAGGCATATTCTAGCTGTGGGCGGACGAGGGTTTTATATGCTGTGGACTTCAGGTCCTTGTTATGGACCCGGATATTACGTTTGATGAAGCCGAGAGTCTGATTTGCCTTTTTAGTAATAGTGTTGATATGATTTGACCAGCTGAGGTCTTCTGATAGAGTGACCCCAAGATATTTAGCGGAGGATACACTTTCAAGTACACAGCCATGAAGATAATATTTAGTTTCGTGTGGTGTTTATAATAGCTCGCCTTTGCTCCAATGTTCTCCATCCTAGTTTGTTAATCATCTCAGTTACAGATGCCTGATGGTCAAAATTTCTAAGAGTCCAGCGAGCAGCCCTTCGCTGGACCATTTCAATTTTAGAGATACGCTCTTTAGTATGTGGGTCCCATACTGCAGAGGCATACTCTAACTGGGGCCTAACTAGAGTGTTATAGGCTGACTCACTGACATCTGTATTTTGGCATTTAATATTTCTACGGATGTAGCCTAGGGTCCTGTTAGCATTGTTGACCACACGATCGATATGGGAGTTCCAAGATAGGGTGCTTGACACGTCAACACCAAGGTATCTGGCACTAGAGCTGTCATTGGTTGGGCATTTGACATATCGATATATCGATGGGACATTTACCGATATATTGATATGTATCGATATAATACTTATTTTTTCAAAAGGTGTTTGAAAGCAACTTTTATAGACCCTTATTGTCATTTTATGCTACTTTTTTACACCTTAGTTAAAGTTCTTTTAAGGTCAACAACAAGTTTAAGATAAAGTTTCAACTTAATTTCAAGGAAGTGCTGTCAACAGATGATAATTACACCATGACTACGGTATTTATTTCATTCAATTTAGCAATCATAAATCAGTATAGATCAAGAAGAAAAAACATTAACATCAAATTATGACAGAGTTTGACTGCATTTTTGTGGCTCAAGTTTGGCTCAAAATTACTTGGCAAATTCACTTTTAAAAGCAAGATCATTATCCACTGAATTTTTATTCCTTGACAAACTATTTGAAAAAAATGTGTGAGTACTATCAATTGGTGCTTATCTGATGCTTTGTCATTTATTGCTCTCTGGGGATCCAAAATGTTCATACTGTGTGCAATTTGCAATAGTTATTGAATATTGATACTAACCAACCAATGTTATCTGTCTAAACAGCCAGCATATTTTTGTGAGAAGTTTCACTTTACAATATCGATATGTATCGATATGTCATTTTCTATATCGATACAGCTCATCTGCATTGATACATCGATATCGTCGATATCAATGACAGCTCTATCTGGCACAAGTGACAGTTTCCAAGACCTGTCCATGGAGAATATATTCTGAATTAATAGGTTTCTTACTCTTGGATCCAGTCACCTGTACCACCTGGCATTTAGATGGGTTGAACTGCATGTCCCATTTGGACTCCCATACCGACAGTGTGTCCAGGTCCTTCTGAAGTGCCGAGCTGTCTTCCTCACCCTTGATAGTGAGATAGAGGGCAGTGTCATCTGCAAAAAGACGTACTTGGGACGAGATCCCACCAGGCAAGTCGTTGATATAGGCGAGGAAAAGGATCGGACCCAAAACCGATCCTTGGGGGACACCGGAATTCACTGGTATGGAGTCGGACTCCTCGCCATCAATGACAACCTGCTGGGACCTATTCCCAAGGAAGGCCTGAATCCAGCTCAGCACTTTGCCCCTGATACCGTATTGGTGCAGTTTCCAGAGAAGCTTACTGTGACTGACTTTATCAAAAGCCTTCGAAAAGTCAAGGAGTATTACGTCTGTCTGATTTCCCGCACTGGCATTCCTTGCAAGGTCCTCAATCATCATGACAAGCTGGGTTTCACAGGATCTTTTTTCTCTGAAACCGTGCTGCATGTCATACATGATTTCCTGCACGTCTAAATGTTTAACTATGTTTGACGCTAGGATGTGTTCGAGTACCTTGCAGAGAATGCAGGTTAGGGAAATAGGTCTGTAATTAGCCGCTGAGGATTTATCTCCCTTTTTGAAGACAGGCATTACATTAGCTGTAAGCCATTCTGTAGGTAGCGTTCCTGTCTGGAGAGATTTATCAAAAATAACTTTGATAACTGGTGCTATCTCATCCCTGAGCTCCTTGAGCAGCAATGGTTTGAGCTGATCTGGTCCTGCGGCTTTTCCAGGTTTTAGATTTTTCAGGAGTTTCAAGAGGCCATTGAGGGATATATCTGTATCTGGCATGACTGGGGTGGAATTAAGGTAGGGGTCTGGAATGGATTCAGGAGGTATGCTGCCCTCATCAACTAGGTCCTGTACTTTCATTTGGGCTAGACGTGAAAGGGAAAGTGGAGATTTTTTTGTGAAGACTGACTGAAATTGTTGATTGCTCAAAATTATTATAAATTGACACAAATGACATACCTGAGACAAATAGAACCCATCATGGGTGGTCACTGGAGATAGGAAAATCTCAACCCAAGGGTCCATCTGTTCCAGTGGGAAACGAGGCTCGCCGAGTTTCCCACTGGAACGATGGACCCGAGGGTTGAGATTTTCCTTTCTCCACTGACCACCACTGATGGATTCTTTTTCTTACATACCCCGATCAGGCCTAAATTCATTTTACCAGTAAAGTAACCTGGTACCGTGCTTTAACTCTGATGACGTAGTGTTTATTACGGATATGACGTCAAATGTAAATAAATCGTTGTCAAAGTCAAAAGAGATGCAGTTTTGATTTGTTTTTCGTTGAAAATGAGCGTGAATCAAGATTATACGCAATGAATTCACACCAATTTACCCGGTAACTGCTCAGTTTTATAATAAACATGTCCGTGTAATATATACCCTCTGAAACCCCACATATATATGGCAAAACTGGGGTATAAAGGGGTATACCTTTTTCTCATATTTTTGATCCATAACATAGATTGTGTACCCATAATGTTTGTTTTGAACAAAAATATTAAATATTTAAAAAAGATACAAACCATTTTTTATGGCGGAACCTAAATGTTGGGCAATTCGAAATTCTGGGTAATTTATGTTTCTCATATTTTCTCTGTCACTGTGAAAACTTTTGAGAAGTTATTAATAGATGATTGCACTTTAAAATGGTATGAAAATTGTATCTGAACAACAATTTTGTCCGCAAGCATTTATATTTGAGCATCCATTTTTTCAACAACGAAGAAAAGGAAATTCTTAATACAATATAGTCCCTAAGATTAAATTCAACTCAGATACAAACCAGGCAGGATAGATAATTTCAAGTACCATGCATGGGTGCTTTGTACAAAATGCTGAAACTCTGGCTGTTGTGATACCACTGGATAATTTTAATTTGAACTTTGTTTACTACAAAACCAAATTTAAAAAAGATTTTTGGTCAGGTTGAAAATCCTCCCTGAGCATTCTAATCAAAGATACTTATGTTGACGCATGGAAGTGATCAATTTCTCAATTATGCATCAGAACAGCATATGTCATTGCACATGTGCAAGAACTATTTTGAACTTGAGATTTAAGAGAGAGCTGTACTTTGCAACTAAACATTAACTACACCGAACTTCGAAGGTACCATCATACAGCTGAAAAAATTCTCTGTATATTGCATGGGCAAGTTTTCATAATGTCTACTGTGAAGCTCTTGTGGTTTTAGATATGTGCCTAAACTGCCTGGAAACTACAGGAAATGACCTTAGGACAAGGCCTTGGCTTCAAGCCCTTGGCTTACTATCAGATCCTGGATAATTTGTATTGTATGTAATTGTATCTTGGATGTTCATTAATTGAAATAAAGTTTAAACCGACTGCCTGTCTAAAATGTTTGTTGTTTCACCATTTTCAAATCGTTTCACTGTCACTTGTTTTAGAAATTCATTTGGAGGTACATGTATAGCCGGTGTCCCAGTTTATCTTACCCCCTGGACAGCTTACCCCCGGGGGGTAAGCTGACCGCGGTTGGCTTACCCCCCGGGGGTAAGCTGTCCCGGGAAATCTTGCCCCCACCCTGGATATCTTCACCCCCGGGGGGCAAGCTGTCCAGGCTGGTTTATCTTGCCCCCCACCCAGTTTCAAGTATTGGTTGTGATTGATTTTTATACACATTTTTTTAACTATCCAAAAATGAAAATGTTGGATTAAGATCACAAGACAAGTCCTAAAAAATTTTTTTTCAGAGTAGCAAAAGTGGAAACTTATTGGGGGGGTAACCTGTCCGGGGCAGGTTATCTTGCCCCCCACCCAATTATAACTATATTTTCTATACAAAGCATCTGCATATAAAAGAATATCGAATATTGAATTAAAATAACAAACAGATCCTATAAACTTGTTTTCAGTGTTGGAAAAGTAGAAACTACATGTAATTGGTAAAAGGATGGGGGGGGGGGGGGAGGTAACCTGTCCAGGGCGGCTTTAATATGAAATAGTATTGGATTTCAATCAAAAGACAAGTACGTCCTATAAACTAGTTTTGAATGTCGGAAAAGAAGAAACTACATGTAATTGGTACAAGGGTGGGGGGTAACCTGTAACCTGTCCAGGTCGGTTTATCTTGCCCCCCCCCCCCCCCCCCCACCAGGTTTTTGATGTTGATTTTTTTTTCTTCACTATCACTTGAACAACCTTAATATAAAATAATATTGGATTTAAATCACATGACAAGCCCTATAAACTTGTTTTCAATGTCCAAAAAGAAGAAACTAATTGTTATAAGGGTGGGGGGTAACCTGTCCAGGGCGGTTTGAACTGACCCCCACCCAGGTTTTTGATAGTGATATTTTTTTCGTCACCATCATTTGAACCACGTTGATTTAAAATAAAAGTGGATTTAAAATCACAAGACGAGTCCTATAAACTTTTTTCAATGTCGGAAAAGAAGAAACTACATGTAATTGGTACAAGAGTGGGGGGTAACCTGTCCAGGGCGGTTTATCTTGCCCCCCACCTAGGTTTTTGATGTTGAGTTTTTTCTCTTCACCATCATTTGAACAACCTTAATATAAAATAATATGGTATTTAAATCACAAGATAAGCCCTATAAACTTGTTTTCAGTGTCAGAAAAGAAGAAACTTATTGGTACAGGGGTGGGGGGTAACCTGTCCAGGGCGGTTTGAACTGACCCCCACCCAGGTTTTTGATGTTGATATTTTTTTCTTCACCATCTCTTGAACAACCTTCATATAAAAAGTATTGGCTTTATACTCACAAGACAAGCCCTGTAAACTTGTTTTCAATGTCGGAAAAGAAGAAACTAATTGGTACATGGGTGGGGGGTAACCTGTCCAGGGCGGTTTATCTTGCCCCCCCAGGTTTTTGATGTTGATATTTTTTCTTCACCATCACTTGAACAACCTTAATATAAATAGTAGTGGCTTTAAAATCACAAGACAAGCCCTATAAACTTGTTTTCAATGTCAGAAAAAGAAAAAAAATTGGTATCTGGGTGGGGGGCAACCTGTCCAGGGCGGTTTATCTCGCCCCCCACCCAGGTTTTTTTATGTTGATTTTTTTCCTTCACCATCATTTGAACCACCTTGATATAAAATAAAAGTGGATTTAAAATCACAAGACGAGTCCTATAAACTTTTTTTCAATGTCGGAAAAGAAGAAACTACATGTAATTGGTACAAGGGTGGGGGGTAACCTGTCCAGGGCGGTTTATCTTGCCCCCCACCTAGGTTTTTGATGTTGATTTTTTTTTTCTTCACCATCATTTGAACAACCTTAATATAAAATAATATTGGATTTAAATCACAAGATAAGCCCTATAAACTTGTTTTCAGTGTCAGAAAAGAAGAAACTTATTGGTACAGGGGTGGGGGGTAACTTGTCCAGGGCGGTTTGAACTGACCCCCACCCAGGTTTTTGATGTTGATATTTTTTTCTTCACCATCTCTTGAACAACCTTCATATAAAAAAGTATTGGCTTTATACTCACAAGACAAGCCATATAAACTTGTTTTCCATGTCGGAAAAGAAGAAACTTATTGGTACATGGGTGGGGGGTAACCTGTCCAGGGCGGTTTATCTTGCCCCCCTCCCCCCCCCCCCCCCCCACCCAGGTTTTTGATGTTGATATTTTTTCTTTACCATCACTTGAACAACCTTAATATAAATAGTCGTGGCTTTAAAATCACAAGACAAGCCCTATAAACTTGTTTTCAATGTCAGAAAAATAGAAAAAAAAATGGCCCTGGGTGGGGGGCAACCTGTCCAGGGCGGTTTATCTCGCCCCCCACCCAGGTTTTTTTATGTTGATTTTTTTTCCTTCACCATCATTTGAACCACCTTGATATAACAAAAGTGGATTTAAAAACACAAGATGAGTCCTATAAACTTTTTTTCAATATCGGAAAAGAAGAAACTACATGTAATTTTATCATCCAATACATAGGCGGGGGGGGGGGGGGGGGGGGGGGGGGCAAGATAAACCGCCCTGGACAGCTTCACCCCCGCCTGCATAACTGAGGGTATAGAATGGAAAGACGAGGAAAATGTCTTGATAATAAAATGGATTGCAGTTAAAAGTGATATAGCTTCTTAAGTATTAATTTGAGACAGTTGTAATAAGCCTAGAAAATTTCATCCTCCAATACCTAGGTGGGGGGCGAGTTAAACCGCCCTGGTTAGCTTCACCCCCACCTGAGAAAGTGAAGATAGGAACTGAACGAGGAGGAAAAGAGATATGTTTTCAAACTAAATGCACTTCTAACAGATAATTCTTCCTACTGCATTAATTTTTAATCAGTGTAATAAGCCTAGAAAATTTTATCATCCAATACATAGGTGGGGGGCAAGATAAACCGCCCTGGACAGCTTCACCCCCGCCTATGTAACTGAGGGTATAAAACTGAATGACGAGGAAAATGGGCTTTTTAATCAAATAAATTGCATTTCTGAAAGGTAGACCTTCTTATGGTATTAATTTTGAAACAGTGTAACATGCTTTGAAAAATTGATCCTCCAATACCTAGGCATGGGGCAAGATAAACCGCCCTGGACAGCTTCACCCCCGCCTGAGAAAGTGAAGATAGGAACTGAATGAGGAGGAAAAGAGATATGTATTCAAACTAAATGCACTTCTAACTGATAATTCTTCCTACTGTATTAATTTTTAATCAAAGTAATAAGCCTAGAAAATTTTATCATCCAATACATAGGCGGGGGGCAAGATAAACCGCCCTGGACAGCTTCACCCCTGCCAATGTAACTGAGGGTATAAAACTGAATGACGAGGAAAAGGGCTTTTTAATCAAATAAATTGCATTTCTAAAAGGGAGACCTTCTTATGGTATTAATTTTGAAACAATGTAACATGCTTTGAAAAATTGATCCTCCAATACCTAGGCGGGGGGCAAGATAAACCGCCCTGGACAGCTTCACCCCCGCCTGCATAACTGAGGGTATAGAATGGAAAGACGAGGAAAATGTCTTGATAATAAAATGGATTGCAGTTAAAAGTGATATAGCTTCTTAAGTATTAATTTGAGACAGTTGTAATAAGCCTAGAAAATTTCATCCTCCAATACCTAGGTGGGGGGCGAGATAAACCACCCTGGACAGCTTCACCTCCACCTGAGAAAGTGAAGATAGGAACTGAATGAGGAGGAAAAGGGTTATGTATTCAAACTAAATGCACTTCTAACTGATAATTCATCCTACTGCATTAATTTTTAATCAGTGAAATAAGCCTAGAAAATTTTATCATCCAATACCTAGGCGGGGTGGGGGGGGGGGGGGGGGGCGAGTTAAACCGCCCTGGACAGCTTCACCACCACCTGAGAAAGTGAAGATAGGAACTGAATGAGGAGGAAAAGAGATATGTATTCAAACTAAATGTACTTCTGATAATTCTTCCTACTGCATTAATTTTTAATCAGTGTAATAAGCCTAGAAAATTTATCATCCAATACATAGGCGGGGGGCAAGATAAACCGCCCTGGACAGCTTCACCCCCGCTTATGCAACTGAGGGTATAAAACTGAATGACGAGGAAAAGGGCTTTTTAATCAAATAAATTGCATTTCTAAAAGGGAGACCTTCTTATGGTATTAATTTTGAAACAGTGTAACGTGCTTTGAAAAATGGATCCTGCAATACCTAGGCAGGGGGCAAGATAAACCGCCCTGGACAGCTTCACCCCCACCTGAGAAAGTGAAGATAGGAACTGAATGAGGAAGAAAAGGATTATGTATTCAAACTAAATGCACTTCTAACTGATAATTCTTCCTACTGCATTAATTTTTAATCAGTGAAATAAGCCTAGAAAATTTTATCATCCAATACCTAGGCGGGGGGCGAGTTAAACCGCCCTGGACAGCTTCACCCCCACCTGAGAAAGTGAAGATAGGAACTGAATGAGGAGGAAAAGAGATATGTATTCAAACTAAATGCACTTCTAACTGATAATTCTTCCTACTGCATTAATTTTTAATCAGTGTAATAAGCCTAGAAAATTTTATCATCCAATACATAGGCGGGGGGCCCTGGACAGCTTCACCCCCACCTGAGAAAGTGAAGATAGGAACTGAATGAGGAGGAAAAGAGATATGTATTCAAACTAAATGCACTTCTAACTGATAATTCTTCCTACTGCATTAATTTTTAATCAGTGTAATAAGCCTAGAAAATTTTATCATCCAATACATAGGCGGGGGGCAAGATAAACCGCCCTGGACAGCTTCACCCCCGCCTATGTAACTGAGGGTATAAAACTGAATGACGAGGAAAAGGGCTTTTTAATCAAATAAATTGCATTTCTAAAAGGGAGACCTTCTTATGGTATTAATTTTGAAACAGTGTAACATGCTTTGAAAAATTGATCCTCCAATACCTAGGCGGGGGGCAAGATAAACCGCCCTGGACAGCTTCACCCCACCTGTATAACTGAGGGTATAGAATGGAAAGATGAGGAAAATGTCTTGATAATAAAATGGATTGCAGTTAAAACTGATAAAGCTTCTTAAGTATTAATTGGAAACAGTTGTAATAAGCCTAGAAAATTTTATCATCCAATACATAGGCGGGGGGCGAGATAAACCGCCCTGGACAGCTTCACCCCCGCCTATGTAACTGAGGGTATAAAACTGAATGATAAGGAAAAGGGCTTTTTAATCAAATAAATTGCATTTCTAAAAGGTAGGTCTTCTTATGGTATTAATTTTGAAACAGTGTAATAAGCTTAGAAAAATTGATCCTCCAATACCTAGGCGGGGGGCAAGATAAACCGCCCTGGTCAGCTTCACCCCCACCTAGGTAAAAATAAAATATTTTTTTTTTTTTTTTAAAAAAAAAAAGGGCGGATTAGACATGTCACTAAATAATGGTAAAAGGACATGATATTATTTTATTGGTGCAGGAAAATAAACATATAATTATATTCTAAAAACACTTTCTTTCCGAGTGGGTGGGGGGCAAGATAAACTGGCCTGGACAGCTTACCCCCCGGGGGTGAAGATAATCAGGGTGGGGGTAAGATTTCCCGGGAAATTTTGCCCCCCGGGGGGCAAGCTGTCCAGGGGGGCAAGATAAACTGTTACACCGGCACTAGCCCCTTTCTGTATCTCAGAAAATATTTTAAAAAGATGTACCGTTAGATACTTGTTTATTTCTAATATTTCTAGGTGGTAACTATGTAGAACCATCGTTACAGAGCCAAGCTTCTTGAGCCAGCACTACCAGTATTTCTCAGGGCTACACTACATACAACATCAGTATGCAGTCCATAGATTTACAAGTGATCAAAGATATCCCAGGTTACAAGGTGATCCTGAAAGCTGTCCTCAAGTCACAGATACAGCAATTGGTAAGTGATGTTAACCTTAAATTAGCTTCCATTTCCAGCTCTTTTTCTTGGATGTGTGTAATATACAGTGGGCAGCATATTTACAAGTGATCAAAGATATCCCAGGTTACAAGGTGATCCTGAAAGCTGTACTCAAGTCACAGATACAACAATTGGTGAGTTTAGTCCAGGCCCTGAAGTTATAAAACTTTTTCATGCTCAACTCAGCTGAGCATGAAATTTCAACTGCTCTCAAATACAGAAATAATCAAAATTGGTAGAAAATTCAGGCTTAAAAGATAGCAAAGCCTGTAATTTATCCTGCTGATAAATGTTAAAATGCCAACAATTGTCATGATTGTTGCATTTTAATATTCATCAGCAGGATAAATTTTAGTGTTAGCTGAGCTGAGCGTGAAAAAAATTTATAACCTCAGGACCAGAGTATACTACATGTAATTGTATGTTCAAATAAATCAAAAAGCTTTTTGCGGAATTTTGTTATCTAATTGCATATTGGAAGAATAACTCAAAAAGACAGACGGATAAGTTACTATTCTACCGAAAGCATTTAAAGCACATTTTATTTCCTTGCAAATAGTTACATTATAATGACAAAAAAGACATAATCCATTATCCATACCAAGCCTTGGGTAGGCATATCAATTTTGAAACAAGCTATGAATAAACATTTAGACTACTAAGATAATGTATATAAAAAGTGAAGCAATGATAACTGTCGTTACTGATTACCATGGATTTAAAGGTACACCTAAACCTTGTATAACACAGCTTGTTACAGCATGGATTTGGATATATAACAGATCATTGCTGGACACCAAATGGTCAATTTTTGCTATATACAGTGGTGTTATGGCTAAAAACCCATTTTTGCACAGTTCGCGCTGATCACTTGTGATTTTTCGCGGTGATTTCACCGCGAAATTTCACCGGTCGAGGGAAAATTTAAACGTTTAATCGGTAAATTTTTTCGCCGCGAAAATCCGATTTTCACGGTGAAATTTCGTGGTGTTTCGCGGCGAAATTCACTTGAGGTAAGTTTAAATTTCCTATTTCGCCGCAAAACACGGCGAAATACCTGTAAATGTTAACATAAAATTATTTATTTTTAATGTAATGACAACACTATGATTCATCTGTTCCTAGTATAGATCGTGATCTACGTGCACATTAATAGTATGATTGTACAATTATGCATGTATAGAAATGAACAACGTGCACAATGCGACTTTTCCATTGGTATTACATGGTACGATAGCGAAATCACGGGTAGACGAAAATATTTATAACGTAATGAGCCAGCTCCTTTAATCTAACTTCGTTTGTTTGTTTAATTAGATGCTTTACGTCCCAATCAACAGCAATGTTCATGTCAGGACGCTGCCTCCATTTTCATGATATCCAACAAGTGTTTGAAATATAACCATCCCTCTAAGCCAATACTGCTTATATGTATGGATGGTTTGACTTGAAACCTTTATACCTAGGCTGAGTGAGTGAGTGAGTGAGTGAGTGAGGCACAGACCTGAGCGGTAAACCAGTAATCAGATGATCAGTCGATAGCGTATAAGCTTTACCTAGAGGCACAAACAGCCCATATAATTCTTTAGGTCCCAATGGGCAGGGGCCATCTTACTTTGTGCCTTGTTTTGTAGCACAAACATTGTCTAAAGGGTATTGCTCAATTAACAGTTAGTTTCCTTGCTTTCTATTTTTAATATATTCCTCAATTGCTTCACTTAATAGCGTTTACGATGTGAACTACGATAATTCAATTTGAGCTCAACCATGTAAAACAACAAAACAAAAAGAGACATATTGACATTTGGGTTTGCTGGTTACCACTCTGATCACCCTCTATGAATGCCAGCACAAGACTAATCGCAATCATAACGATTTATACATTGTACTTGCCTTGTAGTACAACTAGCGAAGATCATCCTGAGTTCAGATTAACAGTCTACAATGTTTGAGTCTCATGGCTACAGCACTTTCAGGGTAATACATGTATACCGGTTTTGCTCAAGTACGAAACCCAACAAATATAGGAATCGAAGACAGGGCATTTTGTTTCCGGTCAATTCCTACAATCCACCTGAATCTGAATCTGAATCTGAATAGTTTACTGGTGACACGCCAAATGACATTATTTCACCAGGGGGTTCGGATGGGGGAGAGATTAGTCCCTTGAACGCACGAGTGAAGCGAACTTGGACACACAGTCATCAGACATTTCAGCAGAGGAGATAAGTGAATCAGGGAGGTCATTCCAGTCCCTGATAGTCTGTGGAAAGAAACTACTTTTGTATGCTTCTTTGCTAGCTGAAGGTATCTGAAAAGCCAAAGAGTGTTGATTTCTACAACGCCTATTCTTTGGGATAAGGTCATCTGTGGGTATTCTGGCTTTACCCTTTAGACCTTTGTATAGCAATATAAGTCTACTATCCTTCCTCCTTTTCTTAAGAGATTCCCATTTCAGTTGACTTAAAATGCCAGTCATGCTCCCAGTTTCAAAAACATAATTTCCCGTCACAAACCTTGCCGCACGATTTTGGACCTTTTCCAGTTCTTCCTGGAGGCCATGAGTGTGAGGGTCCCAAACTGAGCTTCCATATTCCAAGACCGGCCGCACCAGTCCTTTATAAGCTGCTTCTTTCACATCTGGGGGACAAGAATACAAATTTCTCCTCAAGAATCCGAGAGTTCTGTTAGCCTTTGTACAAACATTGGAAGTATGAGTATTCCATTTCAAATCATTTGTGATAGTTACACCCAGGTATTTTATGCTTTCAACGTTTTCCAGTACAGTGCCCTCAAGGGTGTAGTTAGCCTGTATCTTACTAGACCGTTTATTTGTCAGCTGCATCATGTTGCATTTGACGGGTTGAAATCTCATTCCCCATTTCCTAGCCCAACTGCCTAAACGATCAATGTCTCTCTGAAGTTTCAAGGTATCCTCTTCATTCTTGATTTCACGATAGCAAACACAATCATCAGCAAAGAGTCTTATTTCAGACTCAATGTCTGCTGAGATGTCATTTATATACAAGGAAAACAGCAAGGGGCCGAGAACGGTGCCCTGAGGGACACCCGACACAACTGGAGCCCAATCCGATTTAATACCATTAACCACTACCCTTTGTTGTCTGAAACAAAGGAAAGCATTTATCCAATTCAGTGTTGTTCCACCTATTCCATAGCTAAACAATTTGCTTTTAAGGAGTTCATGGGGAGGAGTATCGAAAGCCTTTTCAAAATCGAGTATAAAAGTGTCGACCTGGCCTTTTTTGTCTAAGATTTTGGCCCAGTCATTTATCACTGTAGTCAACTGAGTTTCACAGCTATGCCATTTCCTAAATGCATGTTGCCTGTCCGACAAGAGTTCATGTTCATCAAGATGGGCCATAATATTTGAGCATACAATATGTTCAAGAAGCTTACAAGGAATGCATGTCAAAGAAACAGGGCGGTAATTGCGGGCAAGTGACCTGTCGCCCTTCTTAAACAGGGGGCAAATATTAGCAAGAGACCATTCTTTAGGAATTTCACCTGTATCAATTGACTGCTGGAAGAGATGGGCGAATACCGGCCCTAATTCCATAGCCAGTTCCTTTAGGACTCTGGGATGAAGCTCATCAGGCCCTAAGGCTTTAGACGGGTTTAGACCTTTGAGAAGTTTGGTCACCCCTTCCTTTGTGACCACAATATCATGCATGAATGGGGCAGATCTATCCATAAGAGGGACCTGTTTGTATTCACTTTTAGTGAAAACATCCGAGAACTGACCATTAAATTCTTCCGCCTTCTCAAATTCGGATTGTGCAATTCCACTTCCATTTCTCTTTTTCAACGGGGGAATACCTTGGGTATCTTTTTTCTGACTGTTTATGTACCTGTAAAAATCTCTAGGATTAGCCTTAACATCTCCTACCAAGTTGTTCACGTAAAGATCATGCTGCTTCCTGATATCAGCTTTGATCTCTTTCCGTAAAGATTCAAATTTAGATCTAAATTTTGCACTACCAGTCTTTTTAGCTTTTGCATGAGTTGCATTTTTTCTGCGAATCTTCCTTCTTATTTCAGGTGTTATCCAAGGGACAGAGGAAACTGAGCGACTAGTTTTAGGCTTCTGCGCTCAACTTTGTTCTAATTAATCTATTCACCATCGATTTATGCGGCATGCGCTCATATTGCCACGGTGCGTACTCGTGGCCCTTACTGTATATACATGTATGTGTCCCGAAATAAACTGAAAACTTCATATGACCCATTTCTTACACAAAATTAGTGTACAAGTATCAGTATGAACTGCAATACTTTGTTTTAAACACAGTATCCTCCATTTTACTAGTGTATTGTGTCTTGTATACAATGAGGTTTTGACATTCGACATGTATGTACGTGTTCCAAGCCATCTGTACATTTGGATTTTGGAAGGCACACAACATGCTGTTTAACTCAAACCGGTTAGCAAAAGAACCCCGTCAATTGTTGACAATTTCTACACAGTTGTGTACATGTACGTTGCTGTACTGCTCGTATTTGATCGAATATCGTATCGACCCGGTGAAGGTCGTATGTCGTTTTGACTAAATTGATTTCAACGAAACGGCGTCCACTTGACGTAATCGAAAATTCACTGATGCTTTTAGCAGTGTCATTACCACAGGCAATTAAATGTCTACAGAAGAGTTGAAGCCGATCGCTTCGAAATTCCGCGCTGACTTTTATTTTTCACACAATGTCGCCACGAAATTTTACATTTAGCCGTTAACAAATTAGCCGTTTAAACGGCTAATTTGGGTTTTTAGCCATAACACCACTGTATATGAGCTGCCTCATGAGAAAACCAACAATCTGCATATGCGAAAACAAAGGCTCCAATCAGCTTCACAGTAACTGCGAAGCTGATCGGCGCCTTTGTTTTCGTTATACGGATAGTACGATTCCTCTTTTCTAAATCCAAATTTACTAGGCGCTACCCATCTTTTTGTCGGACCTGTTCAAAAACCACATTGTTGATTTTCTCATGATACAGCTCATATCTATGCATTTTACTCTCTATAACACGGTTTGGATAGCTAACATGGACATTGGCTTGAACCCCAACAATAGTGTTTTAAAGAGGTTGTGGTGTAATAAACAGTCAGAATTCCTTGTTTGTCTTACCAGGTTGAACATCTAGCCAATCATACAGGAGAAGAGTCTATTATCCTCACAGCATCAGTGTCAGATGGAAGCTTGAGTCATCTGGGATCAGATGCAGGCAAAAGCTTTCTAGAAGATCATGATGACATCAAATCACAGTTCCTGGGATTCTGCTTGAAACGTGAGTACATATTTTATTCATATTAAACAGTAGAGCACAACCGTTAAAACAAAATACAATATCTCCTTTTTAATATACAGTCAGAATTCTTTATAACGGTGAACGCTATAACGGAATATTCGACTTCCGACAAAAATTTCGTGGGGACGGATTTTTCCCTATTAAAATTACTACGTTATAACGGAAAACACGCTTACCGACACCGACAGTAATTATTGGGAACAAATATGACTTTTGTACACATTTTTCTGCCTTTACAACGTCACAGACAATTTTCCGAAAATGTGTTTATTGAATTTTGCGACATACCGCAAACCGGCAAAGTGATTGACAGGTAATCAAGGGAGACTAATCTTACAGTATCGGATTAATTAGTCGGAACGCCAATACAGTATCGATTGATGTTTTAACAATACCGCATTAATTGTTTGAAAGGTGTTCATCGCTTTAAGGTTATCAATTATCAAAATTAAGAATTAATTGATATAATTTGCGTTCTTTAATTGAGTGACAAGATGAGATCTTTGAGTACAGGTGTCAAAATGGGGTAGAAAAATGGAGCGATCGCCGTTAAATTTATCAATCTTTTGAAAGTGTAAAAACCTTTAAACACAGTTTTCCGTCGCCGAGAAAAAAGAGATCGTCGCCTACAGACCATCCGACAGCAACCCAAGATGAGATTGCAACCCGTTTCGCCAGAGACTGGGGGAAGCATGTCGGCAGATCAACCGTGAGCGACATTCTCCGTGACAAAGAGAAATGGTCTAGCGTGCCGAAAAATGGTGACTCATCTCTACAACAGCGTTCCGGCAAGCACGAGAAACTAGAGCAAGCGCTGTACAGGTGGTTAACCGACGTTCGATCGTCAAAGACGACATGTTGCTTGACAATGCATGTGCATGGGCACCGGCTTTCTTGTTCTAAATTGTTATGTGGATGTTGTTAAATGAAATGTATTACATGCAATAAAGTATTAATTTAAATATGTTTTGTTTTATTTTTGTCATCCTTTTTAAGCCATACATCTTAACCACGATGTGAAATAAATATGTTTTTGCAACTAACATGTACACCTAGGATAATTATGGGAGCATATCTAAAGCAGTTCTTGTTTGTCCGTCAGAAGACCCAATTTCCTTATAACAGCAAATTCACTTTAACGTCACAAAGCACTGGCGACAAACACCGTCGTTGTAAAGAGGGTTGACTGTAGTATCTAAAACTAGATATCATATCTAAATCTATTTGAATTTACATATAGTATCTCCTTCTAGATATATAACTCTACATCCGGTTTATCTATACTTCGTTTTACATATTATATCTAAATTGACATATATTGTCAAAATATCTCCTTTTTAATATAGTATCTAAAACTAGATATCATATCTAAATCTAGATATAAACACAAAATATTTGAATTTAAATATAATATCTACTTCGAGATATATAGCTCTACATCCGGTTAAAATATATATTTCGTTTGACATATTATGTCTCAACTGACATATATTTTCAAAATATTTCGCCTCTTAGCAACATGTATACGTAATTTATAGTCAGGATGCCTTGATAACTCTCCACACCACGCGGAAGTAGGGCGAGGTGACGAAGTGAAAGGACTGCTGCTTATCTAGCTGATCTACGTAATTTGTTGATCAAGATATTCTGTCGATTGGAATATGCTCGCAACTTAGTCTGCAACTAACGTGGCCTATATCTAAAAAAAAAAAAAAAAAAGTGCCCAGGAAAAGTGGTTCATGTCAACCTGGCGACGGACAAACATCTTAAATATCATCTTGGTGGTGTTTAAACGATTCCGTGTGTTCAGGTTTTATCTGTCAGGTCTGAAGACTAAGTCCCTTAGACTTAACAAAAGGTCACAAAGTCTGTAGCCTAGTCACAATACGTCTTTGTCAGCCGTTGTCGTGGGACCTCGGCTTAAAGTCTCACCCGAAGGAGTGGAGAAGCATGGGATCGAACTCATTACTCCTTTTTCACAGTACATTTAGCTTATCCGCTGTGCCTTAGAGGACTGTATCCACGCGAAGACGATCATCGAGTAGCTTATTTTTGAAAACTCAAATGTGCTAGATCTCGCCAAGATACATGAACCATCTCATCGTATGAAGCTTTACCATCGGTAAACAAGTACCCGGTCTGTTAACAATGATGGTTCATGACCTACTTGTTTTCCAGCAATCATTCTTATATATTTTCCTTCTCTCCTTTCAATATGTCAGAGATGTTCAGGGATATCAAAAAGTTGAGGCATCCAGACGCAGGAAGCATAAATTCAAATCGGTTCACCGGTACCAGCACCATTCCAATAACATGTTGATGTCTCGACATGGATGATAGCCTTGTTGAGCAGCATTTTTTAATTTCACATCTGTGTAAAAATAGGTACCAACAAGGCACATTTTGGAAGTGTGACATTTGTGTATTTTAAATTTCGATGGCGGGGTGGAGGCGGTGAAATTAATACAATATTTCAAACGTCTTCTGTTTCTGACCATACGAATTTATATAACGTCTGTGAAGAACTGGTATGATTTTTCTTTTCAGATGTGTAGAATTGACACAAATCGGTACTAAACCTTCTAACACACGAAAAAACGTTCTTGAACCACAAATTTCACATTTCGCAAAGTTCTTATAAGAATTAATGGTTACCAAATCCTCCAAGCCGGCGAAGAATTGGTAACGAAATTTCATTCCATTTCACACGCATGTGAGATATGCGCATGTAATAAAATTTCATGTACTATTCGTACGTATTCTTCACACTCACGAAAACCACCCATCTAAAGTGGTTTTGCCTTCGATTCCAATTCTTCAATATATAGCATTATATGTGAACATTTAGTAAAATTGATACCAGTTGTACAAAGATGTGATGAATCCAAACCAATTCTTCACACGTCAAAATACTGACTCATCCCATCCCCCATGTGAAAATTTGGTACAATTTTTTTCACATATGAGAATAATACCAGATATTCACAGATTTTATGATTAAGTGCCGCCGATTTCACACGTGTGAAATCTGCGGTTCAACAACGCTTCGAAACGTACATAAAAGGTGCAAAACATAAAACAAGTAGGATTATAACAGAAGTACCGCCTCGGAGCGGTCACTAATATAAATTTACTGGGTGGTATAAACAGAACTTGTATATATTTTCCATTATCTTTGTTGAACTAGAGCCACAAGATAAGCTTTCCTTCTCGGTCTTATACAAAATGCATGGTTTTGCAAGCACCGGGCGGTCTCGGGAGATTCAGCATTATAATTTATAAATCCGTGGTTTCCTGCAGATAGTACATTAGCGAACTCAAACGCCCACCGGGCGTATGAAAAATCTCAACACACTGAAGATTTTGGACGTATAAAAATAATTTGTTTCTTAAACTCGTATTAGCGCGTGACTAAAGCGTTTGCCATACGTATGAAAAAAAATCTCAAAACGCTGAAAAAAAATGTACGTTTTGTGTTACGTCCCAGACACACTAAGCAGGAAGTCTCGCCCGTTGGGGCCTAGAGAAATAGATGGGCTGCTTGTGCCCAAAGCTTGTTCGCTGCTGACTGACCATCTGATTACTGGTTAACCGCTCAGGTCTGAGCTTGCCCAGGAAAAGTGGTTTCAAGTCAAAACCGTCCACACATATTAGCCTTTGAGGCTTTGTTGGACTTGTTGGATGTCATGGCATCCTAATTTTTGTTAAAAGTCCCAAAAAGTGGAGGCAACGTCCCGACATAACCTTAGCTGTTGACTGGGACGTAAAGCATCGATTCAAACAAACAAACAAACAAACAAACATTAAGCAGGTGCTATAGGCGCGCAGCAAACGTTAAACGCGCGTCTCATACACGTTTGGGGCACGTTACTGAAGCACTATGTCGTATTTTAAATCGGAACGCGCATGTTACGTGCACTAGCGTGTCTAATATGTGCGCCAAACGCGTTCAAAGCGTATTCAACGCGCCTGTAACACACGAGTGACGGTGGTTTCCAGCTTAGACACACGACCGATTCACGCCGAGCTTCGAGAAAATTTTTAAGCATGCTAAAAAGTCGTTTGAGCCCATACGCGCGTGGAGCGCGCATCGGCCTACAGTGACGTATATCAACATACACCGAGGCGTACACCAAGCGTACAAAGCGCGCAAATAACGCGTTTCTAACGTGTCACCATTGCGCTTCTGACGTATGTTGAATTTTACATTTTTGTCAACACACCCGGCGCGCGTTTGGCTTATATGCTAATGTGTGTAACCCATTTTCCTCGTGTTGAGACCTCATTTATTGTCCTTCCAATGGGACTTTAAAGAAATAGATGAGCTGCTTGTGCCTCCAAGCAAAGCTTCTTCGCTACTGACTGACCATCTGATTACTGGTTAACCGCTCAGGTCTGAGCCTGCCCAGGAAAAGTGGTCCATGTCAATCTATCCACACATACAAGCCTTGTAGGTATAGTTGGTTGGATATACGTATTTAAAGCTTTTTGGATGCCATGATGTCCTATTTTTGGTAAAAGTCACGACCACTACCTTTTGACTGGGACGTTAAACATCAGTTCAAACAAACAAACAAACAAACAAACATAAAATAAAATAAATAGGGAGCGTGGTGACGTAGTGATAAAGCATTGGAATCCGAATCGAGAGGTCATGGAATCGATCACCGTGGCACTGGCAGCACCCTGTTGTCCTCGAGCAAGGCATATTAACTCCCCGGAGGACGAGGAGCCATGCAAATTCATGTAGCGTAACTGCAACCGAGTTTGACAGCCCCTTGCCGAGTTGCATCATGGTACCGCTCTGGCCAGTGTTGATTCGAGCACCGCGCCGAGCATTTGTGAGACCCGATTCAACATCTATGGTCATACTGGGATGTTGCCTCCTTTCAATGGGACTTCTACCCAACATTGGGATGTCGTGACATGCTTACAAATACTGCTGAAGAAATATAACCGCATAACAACTAAAGCTTATAACTTTTCCTAGGCAGTTTCAGACCTAAGTGGTTAACCAGTAATCGTGTGGTCGATCACTCAGTTACAAGCTCTGTCTGGCAGTCCATCTATTACTCACGACCCAATGGGCGGGGATGGGCGAAGTCGCATCGGCTTGCCGTCCTTATCCATTTAATTTAGTTAAATTTGAGAGATCGCTGGTTTCCGTTGCAGTCACGCTCTCAATGAACAGCCTGTTCATCGAGGTAAATGTTTGTTGCCTGGCATTGTGAGTCAATCTTTGAAAGAAGAAAGAAAGAAAGAAAGAAAGAAAGAAAGAAAGAAAGAAGATGAAGAAGAAGAATTTATTTACGTACAGAGAGGCCCCGGCGAGATCGTACGTTTTGTTGTCGTGAAGAGCCATGGAGCAAAATTTTAAGACCCCTTGACTTCTGGTTTACAGAAAGCGTTGGCTCCTTCCCAATATGACTGAATAATTGCTGATATGGACGTTAAGTCATATAATCTAACCAGTCCAAACATTTCAGATATAATTAACACGTTTTGGAATTTCCCTAGCGCTTTGTGTCGTTATGTTCAGCAAGTAAAATAGTGTTTACTCGTGTAAATCGGGCGACGAGCATATTCAAATCCAGACTGTACATAACTTCCCTGGTGAACTTAACGATGACGCTGGATTTTTTGTTGGAAATTTGTTTCTGCACAAAATTCAAACCTTCCCGCTATGCGAAACTCGATGAGAGACTGCGCATGACGCAAAATGATCACGTGTTTAGATGAAGGAAATACTATATCTCGATCGAAATATATAATGATATTTAGATTGACATATTATATGTCAATTTAGATATATTATAATAGGGTATATTTCGTTCGAAATATATGGTAATTAGGCATATCTCCTTCTAAATATTATATGTCCTTTTAACGGTTGTGCTCTACTGTTAAAGGCATTGTCAAAATGTCATTTGAAGGGAAAAAGTTGAAGGAAATGGGCAAATGGACTGAAGATTTATGATTCTGAAAAAAATTGGACCCCAGGGGCTGATCTGCCTCCACCCCGGAGCAATTTACATGTATATTACCATAACATTCAAAGGTCTTTTTCTCTGAAACCCCTTGGCCAATCAAAGCCAATTTCAAAGATCTTCTCCTCTGAAACCGCTTGGCCAATCAAAGCCAAACTTCATGTAGCATTCTTTGGAAGGGGGAACGAAAGTTTATATAAATGGTCCAGGTCACATGATGAAGATGGCCGCCATGGCTATAAATAGCAAAAACCTTTGAAAGTCTTCTTCTCTAGAACCAGAAGGCCTATGATTTTGCAACTTGGCATGAAGCATCAGGGAGAGGAGCTCTACAAAGTTTATACAAATCATGACCCTGATATAATCATGGGCGACCTGTTTTACATCAAGGTAAACTTAGGTCACCCATGCATTTGAATGGGGAAAATTGTTAAAATGTGATTTGAATGGCAAAACTTGCAGGAAATGGTCAAAGGAACTGAATATTTAAGTTTCTGAAAAAATTTGGACCCCACGAGTGGGTCTGCCTCCACCCTGAGGCAATATACAATGTACATTGTAATCATGATATTTAAAGCTCTTTTTCTCTGAAACCGCCTGGCCAATCAAAGCCAAACTTTATTTGAAGCATTCATAGAAAGGGGGAACCTATGTATACATAAATAATCCAGGTCCTATGACCAAAATGGCCGCCATGCTCTTATATGTTAAAAACCCTTCAAAATCTCTTCCGGAACCGGTAGACCGATTTCAATCAGACTTTACATTGATAATTGTAGCTAGGCAGATTAGTGAAAAAATCGTGCATTTGGTGAAACAAGCATGAAATTTGGTATGGAGGCTCAGAATAACCAACTGTTTTGAAAAATATTGTTGTCCAGCGAAAATTCAAAATGGCGGACAAAATGGCAACCATTTTCAAAATGGCCGCCCTCAAATACTACAAATTATAGTTTGTTATCCAAAACTTCACTGCACTGACTGAGTTTTAGGTTTTCTGGCGTCAATGTCCATGTCTAAGAACCCGTTGAATCCAAATTTTCACTTTTGTTTCATAATGGCGGACAAAATGGCGGCCATTTTTCAAAATGGCCGCCGCCAAAGGCTTAAATTGCAGATTTTCACCTAACATTTCACTGTATTGACTGATTTTTATGCTTTTGGTGTCTAAATATATGTTATTGAACCTATAGAATCTAAATATGCACATCGTTTTCTTTTGTCTATAATGTTTCATGACATATTTGCCAAATATAAGGCAAAAATATGTACTTTTTATGAGCAAAAGCTGTTTTTTGCAACTCTTTTTCTATATATTATTCCAATATTATAATTGCTTGATCATTTTGTGGTAAATACTGTTAGTGAAACTTTATTCATTTGCAACTTTACAATTCACTGCATTTAATTGTTAATAAGTAACATTTGCATTGTCCTTGGCATTCGCCTGCAGCAGCCATGGTTTATTAGATGCCGCTTACAGCTGACATTGTAGGGGTTAGTGTTGTCCATAGTAGATGCGAAGTGAAAAAAAAAATAATATTAAAACCCCGTTCACTTGGGGGCTCAATTTACATTTGGTGTATTGTTGACACCCAAATGCACCCCTTTATTATTGGAGTTGGAAGTACGTCATCATATGAAAGTATACTGTCTAACTGGATCTGATGGCAAGGTCACGCCTTCGAAAAACATAATTGTTGAATGAAGAGTTCTTCCGTTATTGTAGAGCACAGTTAGACATCACAAGTGTTATTCAAACGCCTTGAGGAACATTATCTACACCAGCCTTAGCCTACACAACAAACAAAAACTTTGCAAGGTTGAACACATGCTCAATGAACTTTGAATTAACTTTCTTCTGAAGTATCCTCAACACTAGCGCATTTAATGGCCTGCTAAAGCTTTATTTCAGTTTATATCCCCTTTAAGATTATTTTAATTCATTTGAGACAGGCCAGTTAGTAGGTAGGGCATAAATGAGAGTACCTTCGAGTAAAACCACCTGACACATCTGCAAGCAGAACTTGGCTTGTCTCACATGTGCATATTCAATCTCTAACCCTAACTGGTCACAATGGTGAGATGATTGAAAATAAAATCAGCGACATTAACAAATTGGCATGGAAGTCACCTAGCTCGATTTCAGAATTACTGAACATCATTCAGCAGGTCCACTTTCGTGGTACTTAGCATTATTTCTGGAAACAGTAGCTTCAATTCTATCACTATAAACGGCTTTGATCTATGATTGTATGACCGTTTAGTAAACACATCATTTGTTTGTTTGTTTTGTTGCCATACATCCCTGTCAACAGCTATGTTAAAAGTCTTGTCGGGACAAAATGCAACCTTTGTAAACAACTTCATATAGTATGTATGCATGGTGTGACTTAGCCACTTTCCCTGGGCTGTCTCAGATCTTTTAAGCGGCCAACAAGTAATCAGATGGTTTGTTAGTCACTTGCCGGCGCGTTTTGCCTGAATGTACAAGCAGCCTATTTATTTCTCACATCCCCAATGGGTGGTAAACATCTTTTCTTCATGTCCTCATAAATTTTGTCTGACTTTGTGAACGCTTCCGGTATAAGTTGAAATCAGCTAATTCACGGCTAAGAGTTTATCCTTTTACCATCTGTGATAGCAGAACATGTTAGCAGAACATGTACATTCAAGTACGCTATTCAACTACATTCAAACAAACATAATAATTCTATACCTAGCCTGCCCATTTAAGTTCTATACATACTGGGTAACTATAGACCTGGTACCTTTGGATTGGCTCTCCCGCAATCACACAACCTGTCAAGTGCGGGCCTGAAAACAAAAATCTTATTTCATCATTATACCATCATCATATCCAACTAAAAGTCCATTTTCCTCCTCGCAAACACCCTCTCCATTCAGACCGGTATTGAGGGTAGCAAAATCCATTCTAAGTTTCTTTTTGCCATCTTGCAATGTTTTGGCCTGCATTGTCTCTTCTGTGCAGTTTGCATACTTAAGCAATTCTTCTATCGCTATGCTCCACATGCTCAAACCATTTCATCCCGCTGGTATACTTAGAAGTACAGCATCCAAATTTTGAATGACAAGTTTTCAGAGAAGGGAGTCTAAAGCTTTACATTACAAATCAAATGGAACATTGCCCTGCCATTTCACCAGAGGTGGTTCAGAGTAGTCATAGTCATCGCCCAACTCTCCTCTGCAGCATGAAACATGACATTTCTCGCACAGGCCTAATACACTCGGGTCAAAGTGACAGAATGTGGTTCGCGAGAAGGCGAATCAGTTGGTGGGACTTTTTCCAAATTGATTTTTCAGAGTGTAACAGCAGCCAGTTCACAGCCACCACCAGAGACCATATCCCTAATTAGCAAACCTATGCGACCTGTTCCACAACTTCACCACCAACCCCCACATCCCTTTAGTCTGTTCCATAAGTAAGGCTAGCTATGCCCACGCATGAAACATAGTTGAAACCAGGGTCAGGTCACAGGGTGTCCTTGATGCCACTTTATTGTGTATCCAATGCACGTAACTACCGCAAACATGGCACTGATACCCACACCTGTCTTACAGACAACATATGGACCATTTCAAGTGACCATAATAAATCCATTCAATACAATCATTGTCAATTACACTAGACAGCATGGGCATTTATGGCGCATTTATTTTAAAAGAAGGAATAATTTCACTCTCATAATACGAGATTTGGCAAAAATAAAATAAAATAAAATAAAATAAAAAAAAAAAAAAAAAATCATTTATAAAACGCTCACATATTTCAATCAAAACGGTGGATTCCCTGTTTCAAAGAAAAGTACCTGAAGGGACAAAACATACCATTATGATTTTTAATTGTGTTAACTTCTAAAACAATAAATGCAAAAGAGATAATCTTTCAAATCACCTAACATATTCATATCAACTTTATATAAGTACAAATGCAATTAAAATCATTACTTTCATCACACGAAAACATATAAAATGCATTTTGCGAATTAAAAGCAGATGATCTCGTCTTACAGTTTGCAAATATGTCATGACAAACGATAGATACAAGATATCCATGCAAATATTTAGACTCTATAGGTTCATTAACATATATTTAGACACCAAAAACATAAAAATCTGTCAATGCAGTAAAATGTAAGGTGAAAAAACTGTAATTTAAGCCTTTGATGGCGGCCATTTTGAAAAACGGCCGCCATTTTGTCTGCCGTTATGAAACAAAAGCGAAAATTTGGGTTCTTAGACATGGACATTGACACCAAAAACAAAAAAGTCAATGCACTGAAGATTTGGATAACAAACTATGATATGTAGTCTTTCAGGGCGGCCATTTTAAAAATGGCCACCATTTTGTCTGCCATTTTGAATTTTTGCTGGACAACGATATTTTTCAAAACAATTGGATATTCTGAGCATCCATGCCAAAGGCCTAGGGAATTTAAGGCCTGATTTCGGCCTCATGTGTTGATAAAAAACTGAATTTTGGAATTTTGAGGAGAAACGTATTGCAAATAGCAGGGATAGGTCCCTGCTTATATACTCTAGCACAACTATCACATTCAAATTACACATGTTGCCATGGCAACGCTCCAAAAACCATGGAAATATCCCTTTTTGCAATTTTGGGTCTATTTTTCACCACTCAACATCATTTTCAACTACCAGCCCACGCGACGAACAATTTCTTATTGTGACATAATTATGAAGTATCATCCAGAGATATTACATGCTAAGTATGATTTTGTTCGGAGTGTGGGCTGGCACTTTAAAATTAAAAAATGTGTTCAGAAATGGCCAAAAATAGAACAAAAACTGCAGAATGTGCTCTATCTATGGTTCTTCTGGGCATTGCCATGGTAACGCTTGTAGGATAAATGAATCACCTGTTCATGTTTTTAACGGAGGAGACATATGGCTGTTTTAAGGACTAGTTTTCTCACCTAAATTCCAAAATCTATTTTTTAGCAAAATCTGAGGCCAAAATCAGGCGTTAAATGCCCTAGTCCTTTCATGCTTGTATCACCAAATGCACGATTCTTATGGAAAATTGACTTAATCTGCCTAGCTATTGGGGATTGGAGTAATGCAATATGTACATTAATTTTGACCCTGTGATGACCTTAACCAATTTTACGGCAATGTCAGCATAGGTCGCCTATGCATTTGAATGGGGGAAAGTGTAAAAATGTCATTTAAAAGGCAAAACTTGCAGGAAATGGGCAAATGAACTGGAAATTCAAGATTCTGAAAAGAATTTGGACCCAAGGGTTGGGTCTGCCCCCACCCTGGGGAAGTATACATGTTTATAACCATAATATTCAAAAATCTACTTCTCTAAAGCCACTTGACCATTATCAAAGCCAAATTTTATAGGAAGCATCTGAATGAAGGGGGAACCAATGTGTTTATAAATAAACCAGGTCACATGACCAAGATGGCTGCCATGCACATAGTATACTAAAAACCCTTCAAAATCTTCATCTCAGGATTTGCTGAACCTAATTCAGGGTTCGAAGTGCCCATCTCTCCCCGGGTTTACCCATGGGTTTACCCGGGTAAACCCGGGTCGGGCTTTAAGCCTTATTTTGAAAAAGTGGGTACTTAGTGGGTCCTCACTATTTTTGATGTTCACATTTGTGTATTTTACAGTAATTTGACAGACAAAAAAATATTTTTTTTTCTTTAAAAACATACACTTAAGTAAAATTTACTACTAATGTGTACTATATATTACATCCACTAAAATTCCATGACACCATCAATTTTGAATATTAGTAGGAGCTAATGATAGTTTTAGAACTGTACTTCAAGGAAAGCTAGCAATGAAAGTATGTCATCAATCAGTCTCTCACATTTAATAGACAATAATTGCTTTAATCCTTTGTTTGTGTTTTCACCTAATGTGTTGATAACACTTTCATGACAATATTATACCCCATATGACACCTATTTAGGCACTGCTAAAATGAGGTGTTAACTAATTGTTTGGTATGTTTGTTCTAAATTTATGTCATCTAGCTGTAATGACATCTGGCAAGGTAGTTAAATGATGAATTATAGGTAAAATGTGACTTAGGTAAAATGTGACTTAGCTAGATTTATCTGATTATTTTTATGGCAGTAGAAATATCTTTCACCATTCTCTTATCATAAGTCTGTCACAGACCAAGTCTTTCTTCTGTGCATGTCGATCAGCCATTTAGTAACAACAACAAAAAAACTCAACGAGAAGTTAAAACCTCTGTATCTTTTCAATTCTGTCTAATTGTCAAACTCCCCTAATGCAATCTTGCCAGCTTGGTTAGATAGCTGATTGTTCTTTTGGTATTGCTTCACACAAACTAAATAGGTTATTCAAATGAGATAAATTCAAATGTCTTGTTACTTGTACATTCATTTCTAAAATGCCTTAATACCTTGCTCAATACTCGAGTATCATCATTAGATATAAAGATCATAAAATTTCTAATACTGGTCACTACCCGCTACCCAGTGGGTATACGGGTTTACCCGCAGAAACCCACTGGGTTGGGTTTTATGGTTTAATACCCGGGTTTTTCGAACCCTGACCTAATTGCAATGAAACTTCACATGTACATGTAGAAATTAAGACTAGAATCCTACAGTGTATGTATAAATCATGACCCTGTGATGATGACCTTGAAAGATTTTACGGCAAGGTCATTGAAGGTCACATATACAGAAAACTGTTAAGATGTCATTGAAGGGAAAAACTTTCAGGAAATGGGCAAATGAACAGAATACATGTATTTATGAATTTGATAAAGAAATTGACCCCAGGGGTTATTCTGACACTGTCTTGGGGCTGTATACATGTATGACCATTAACTGATTATAGTCAAACAAGTTTATTGGTATATATCTCAGATCTCAGGTGACCATTGGTCCTCTAGTTTTTGCCATATTGTGTATTTGAGCAAGACACAGTTGGCCCCCACTAATTGGGACCCAAAGAAATAGATGGGCTGCTTGTGCCTTCAGGCAAAGCTTATACACTACTGACTGACCATCTGATTACTGGTTAACCGCTCAGGTCTGAGCCTGCCCAGGAAAAGTGGTTCAAGTCAAACCATTCATACTAATAAGCCTTTTGTGGCTTAGTTGGGTGGTTATATTACAAGCACTTGTTGGATGTCATGACATCCTCATTTTAGGTAAAAGTCCCATAAAATGGAGGCAACATCCCGACATGACCTTAGCTGTTGACTGGGAGTAAAGCATCAATTTAAACAAACAAACAAACAAACAGTGTTTGTTTGTTTGTTTAAATTGATGAGCTGCTCCCTGTTGTACTCGTTGGTACCCATACGGGAGTGGCTCCACGAAGACTGTAAAATTGTTGCCTCTGATGTTAAATTGTAAAACCACAAAACAAATAAAATATTTCAGATCATCATGAACAAAACCAACTACAAGAAGAGAAAGAAAAGAAGGAAAAAGAGAAGCAACGGCTACTACAACTGCAGCAGCAACAAAAGCAGCAGCAGCAAATGCAACAACAACAGCAGCAGCAAATGTTGATGACCCCAACTCGCATAACTGTATCTAGTCCTAGGCCAAAATTTGCTCCATATCAAGATAAAACTCCCACCAGGCAGATTTCCCCTCAGATTTCCCCACATTCCAAAAGCCCTGGAAATGTGTACCATTTATCATTGAAACGTACATGTGCTCAAAATGGTTCAAAAGGTGCTAATGTAAGACATGAACCCTACACAGTTGCTAGACCTAGAAAACCAAACTTTGAAACTCAGAATCAGAAACAGTTTACACATCCATCTCGCTCAATTGCATTGCCTACAGACACAATCATATTAACTACAGGCTCTATGGTAGTGCACAAAGATCCTGAAAATGCTCAATCAAACAATCAAAACCAAATAATTAAACTTGAACCTATGGACAATGTTGGGAATGGTGTAAAGTCAACGGTCGGGTCAGTTTCTTATTCACCTGTTGATTCCCAATCTCCCCTATCAACAATCATCAGCAAACCATCAGAAGCCAAATTTAGTGATATGCAACCCTCAGGTGCTAAATATCATGATATACAACCCTCAGGATCTAAGTATAGTGATATGCAACCCCCAGGCGCTAAATATAGTGATATGCAACCCTCAGGATCTAAATATAGTGATATGCAACACTCAAGGGGACTTGGATTAGATTCTGACAATCCCAATCTTCCTGGAAAAAGTGCTAGTGCTAGTGATAATGTTAGTGTTAAAGTGGAAGCTATTTCAGAGTCGGACCTTGAGCTCGAAATAACAGGGGTAGAACCTGGTCATATGGCTCAGTCCGAGCATGGGTCAATGCCAAACAAACAAACAGATATGGATTATGATTCAGTTGCTCAGGGTGGAATGGGAGACCAATCTAATCTGGGTCAAAGTAAGTCATTTTTTTGTCTTAGTTTATATTTGTCCTGTTTCCATTCGTCACATAGATACTTGATTCAAAATTATTTTCTTGAATATCCCAGGGTTTCTGTTAGATTGCTTGTTTGGGTTTCCAGTCAACAATTTACAGTCCTGTTTGGATGGGTGACATACACCCCCTTTCACTCGAGTTCGCCGTTTCAGCATTTGAATTACACAAAAACGAAGACCAAGTGTTCTGAAGATCTGAGTTTCTTTTCATGTTGTCAACAAAGACATCTGGATTGATTGATCTGCTAACTTGAGTGACAGTTTCAAACTAAATGACCTTTAAAATGGCAAACTCAAGTGAAATATTTGTCTTATTATGTGGAACTGGCCATGTAGATACTGATAGGCCAGGGTTTTCCCTCGGCTTTGTATTCGAGGAGTCCTTGGGACTCTCAAGTTTAATTTTTGAGGGTCCTGGTACAAGTTCTAAGAGTCCCTCTATTCTGTAAGATAAAACTATTGACTATTTTACAACTTAAGGTAGAAATAAACAATGAACATTAAGATTTATAACAACTAGATTCAAAACGAAACCTCTGCCGAAGCTCTATTATAAAATTGGTGAAACTTTTTGGGGGTCCCTAGGGACTTTTGGCAATTTATTTAGAGAGTCCCTGGCTGGTTTTTGGGAGTCTGGGACTCAATATCCTGTGTCAGGGAAAAGCCTGGATAGGTAACTGCTAAAATTGATAAAATTCTGCTTTTGTCCCATCCTATTTCAAATGTGTGTTCTTGATATGCATTGTATATGTTGTGCAAACAATTTTGAAATAAAATGTTTTGTTTTTTTTTTTTGATTCAGTTTAACGTCCCTTTCAAGATTATTTCAGCTCGTATGAGACGGGCCAATCAGTAGGTGGGCGAAAACAGGAGAACCCCGAGAAAAACCACCTTACACACCCGCAAGCAGAACTTGGCTTGTCTCACATGTGGCCAGAGCGGGGCTTGAACCCACACCTGACACAGCGGTGAGATGATCGAATGGTTAAGTGCAGTAATGAAATATCAGCGCTCTTAACCACTCGGCCACGGGGGCCGCACGAAATAAAAATGTGCTTTAACCAAACAATTACAATGTTATTATCAGAAGAAGTGACATCATTACCTAAAGATAAATGCTCAATAGATTTTAAGAACACCTGGCACCTGGGACACTGTTTCAGTTCTAAAATAGAATAAAAGTTGATTGATCTAAATTCTGAAATGGCAAACTCAAGTGAAAAAACTTGATTGACCTAAATGTTGAAATGGCAAACTCGAGTGAAAGGGGCTGTAGGTCAAAATTTAACTTTCAAGTACAATGTGCAAGCTTTACAGAACTTTATCCTGTTTAGGTAGTCAGATTTGAATATATCTTGGAAATTTATACTCAAATTAAGTGCCTCAAGTCTGTTCTAATAGGCAGTGGCTATTTTGCCGGACCAGGCAAAATAGCTCCTAGGGGCTATTTTGCCTGACCCGGCAAAATAAGGCAAATTAGTCTGTAGGCTATTTTGCTGGACCCGGCAAAATAGCTATAATATACATATAGGCAATTTTTTTGTTATCTACATTTTCTTTTATTTAATACCTATTTATTTGAGATAATTATGTTTTTAAAAGAATGCACATACTGAAAATGTTGATAAAAAAAGGTACAAGTAGGCAAAGATCAGGAAAATGCGCAATCAGAAAAAGATTCCCACTCCAAAAACCGAGGTGGGAAAAAACCAAACTAACAATCAGGTACTTATACCATGAAACATATCGTAAGCCGAATGAGCAGCTATTTTCCCAATAGGTGGCCACTCAGTTACCTTAACTTAACTAAAAATATGAAAACATACATAATGCGCCAACAGCACAAAAAATTTTAAACACCAAGACATAAAACAAAAAGAACCACCACAGAAGTATCGACTTGGAACGATCAGTAACACAAAGTTACTGGCTGGCTTAAACCGGTTTTACAGGTACCTAACCTCACCCTCAGCTTCTGCAGTGGTTCATAACATTTAGGTAGTTATTCGGTCCTCGTGGTGAATCTCTAACTAGTCAATGAATCATCAAGAACAAACAAATAAATCATGATAAACATCCTGATGAATCAAAAACCAGGACTCACAGATTGAGTAAGCTGCCCGACGATGGAGATCCCTGGGCGCCGTATAACCTACTAACTCCGGAGCAAAAGAAAAACACCAGTTGGACCCCGGTGGGCCAAGCAGCAGACAAGAAGCTCCGGCCCCAACCAACTAAAATGAATAGCTTTGTGTCGGGGCCATCATAGAGTCTGACGCCCGACCCACCGGCGTGCAATTAAAGAAGGCAGCATAGTTATCAACCATGATTGGGTTAAAAACTAAGCATGCAGACTGTGGCATAACATTCAAGTTATAACCTATACGTCTGTAACGTGTTATGATTTTTCTGAACTGAAAAGAAAAATCATTAATTCCTTTAAGTTTATTATTTTAGACTTTATTCAGATACAAATGGAAGTATGGCTGGCATTCTAGGACACTTATAAAGGGAATCCCTTAAGAAAAGGAGAAAAATTGTAATAAAAAGGTCTGAAGATTAAAGCCAGAATACACAAGAATATATTATGCATTGTAGAAATCAACACTCATTGGCATTGCAGATTTGTTTAGCTAACAAAGAAGATTACAAAAGCAGTTCCTTTCCACAGACTATCAGGATCTGGAGTTTTTCACCCACCAGACTGTAACATATTTCTTTGTGTGCCTGTCAGAAATTTTACTATCCCAATACTGGTAATTTTCGGTGGTCTCGAAATGTCATTATACCCCCAGCATTTATGCCAAAGGGTATATACATGTAGCTTTTGCTTTTCTGTTCGTCCGTTCGTATATTAGTTAGTTCGCATGCTTTGTAATTCTGTAATGTTATGTCAAAGTTTTGGTTAAAGTTTCTTTAGTGGTATATATCTTATGAGCCAATGATCAGAAACCTTTCATATTTGGACCATAGGTACCCTATAGGGTTTGCTTTGTTTCCATGAGTTCGGATCGGAGGGTCCATGCCCGGGCTGGAGATCAAATTTAAAATGTGCTATTTACAATGTTAATGTTTCTTCTCTAAGTTCATATCTTAGTAAATGGTCATAGGAATGTATTCCTATATAGATCATATATACCCTGTAGGGTTTGCTTTTAATTCATGACACCAAATCCTGGGTGCCTTCCCTAAAGGTGCAGCCAGTGCTCCAGATAGCGTCCGTACAGCCGTAATTTACGGACTTCATTTTACCAAATACGGTAGAAATTGAATTTTTGTCAGTACCAAATACGGGAAAGAAATGACCGTTACGGTTCGGTAATAGTTTGTTCGCCGTACCCTAAAACGGATTTTGTACCAATAGTCGTTTTGACTGGTTTAACAAACTTTACTTTTATTCGCTGTTTTCGTGGACGCGTAGGGTAAATATTCGTAAACCAGTCTAGAATCGAAACTGAAAGTAGAACAAACAACAGCTTTCCATCCCTGAAGTTTTGCAAGACAGAAATTAGTGAAAATGAGCCTAGACAGATGGCGGCTTCGCTCATCAACAGTATCATTGATACATGTACTGTCATTCAGCTTGTGGTTAATAAACAGAAGAGGCACACTGGTTGGTACTGATTGTACCGATCAATCTGAGTATTATTACTATAAATAGAAAGAGGCTATGAATTGTTTACTGGTGACACGCCAAATACACAAAACTCCACCCATTTTAAAGCTGACACATAACTTTGAAGCCAGAGTATGTACCCTTTTCATATCTATCTAAGGTCACTAAAGGGAAAGGTTGTGCATTGAGGGCACTGTACTGGAAAACGTTGAAAGCATAAAATACCTGGGTGTAACTATCACAAATGATTTGAAATGGAATACTCATATTTCCAATGTCTGTACAAAGGCTAACAGAACTCTCGGATTTTTAAGGAGAAATTTGTATTCTTGTCCCCCAGATGTGAAAGAAGCAGCTTATAAAGGACTGGTGCGGCCGGTCTTGGAATATGGAAGCTCAGTTTGGGACCCTCACACTCATGGCCTCCAGGAAGAACTGGAAACGGTACAAAATCGTGCGGCAAGGTTTGTGACGGGAAATTATGTTTTTGAAACTGGGAGCATGACTGGCATTTTAGGTCAACTAAAATGGGAATCTCTTAAGAAAAGGAGGAAGGATAGTAGACTTATATTGCTATACAAAGGTCTAAAGGGTAAAGCCAGAATACCCACAGATGACCTTATCCCAAAGAATAGGCGTTGTAGAAATCAACACTCTTTGGCTTTTCAGATACCTTCAGCTAGCAAAGAAGCGTACAAAAGTAGTTTCTTTCCACAGACTATCAGGGACTGGAATGACCTCCCTGATTCACTTATCTCCTCTGCTGAAATGTCTGATGACTGTGTGTCCAAGTTCGCTACACTCGTGCGTTCAAGGGACTAATTTCTCCCCCATCCGAACCCCCTGGTGAAATAATGTCATTTGGCGTGTCACCAGTAAACTATTCAGATTCAAATTCAGATTGGAAGCTGACATTAAATCAAGACTTGCAAGTCTTTATGAGCCAATGTACTCCCCCACCTTCCCTTTTACTTCTGCCTTGCCCATATCTTTCAATAGGCCTGGGTTATTTGGGAGGGGTGAAAAATCAAATGCAAAATACAGGTGAACCTATGCCCAAATTTTTCACAGGGTTGGACTTTTTTTTTGTGTGTGTGTGTGTGTGTGTGTGTGTGTGTGTGTGTGTGTGTGTGTTTGTGTGTAGGTAAATTAGAAGGGGGTGAGAAGAAAATGCAAATTTCAGGGGAACCTATGCAAAGTAACAAAGACATGCACATTAACTTTATTTCTCAAATCTCAATTTACATTATTTAAACATTTATACATGTGTAAATAGCATACTTAAACTGTCAGTGTCCATGAAGCAGATTAGTCTTGGAGCAGATACTGAAGCCAAAATCTCGATACTGACAGGCTCAAATTTCGACCAGTACTGTACTGACTGAGCTAAAAATTATCTGGAGCACTGTGCAGCTAAGAGGTCAAACTCTAGGACACCTGTAGAATGCCATGATGCCATGATACGTTTTCTGTTAGTCTGTATCTTGACATCCACAAAGTCGTGTCAGAAAGTATTCATACTTAGACAGTAGGTACCTTGTAAGTGTCAGACTCTTGGGTCCATGTGTGGGTGTGGGGCTAGAGATCAAAAACTAGAACATCTGGTAATCCGGGGTAGCTGGGTCGGCGCTCAAGTAGAGCTGGGTACCACGAAAAATAGTGTACCACGGTATATCACGGTGTTCAGTCAAGTACCGTGGTATGTATCGCGGTGTACCAGAAGCTATATATAGAAACAGTTTGGGCCTTCTGGTACAGCACATTAAATATGTGGGGGTTGGAAAATTCATTTGTTTTTCTTCCATTACCAAAATCAACCTTAAAAAGATAGATTTAACACTGCCTATTAGGACATAAAGTGTAGGACTATTTTAAAGCATATCTGTGTACATGTTGTAATAATCTATATCTCTGGCCACCAGTAAATTGAATTGGCTTTTACAGATGTTTGGTTGATAAACATACTCAACACTTAGCGACACACCACAGCTTGAGCTTACTGATAAGTAACATTAACATATGTACATATGTTTTCTAAGTCATTTCAAGCATGTCTGAATTTTTTGGACTTTGGATAATTTAATTTAGAATGCAAACAACATAGTCAACATTTTGGTGGAGGAAGGGCAATTGAAAATTGTTCTCTGTAGATGTTTTAATATAAGATCATGATCAAATTAATCATTCAAGGACACATACAAATATGGAAATATTAGCAATTTATTTAGCAAACAGCCTCACAATGGAGACTGCCTATATGTACCATAAAAACCGGTACAGTGAAAAAGTACCAAAACAAAAGAGAACCACGGTATACCGGTTTTACCGCCCACCTCTACGCTCAAGTTTCCTGGAACTAGCCATGATCAGCTATAAGTCTATTTAAAATTTCAAAACTCTAGCATTCACCATTTGAAGTTTCAAAAAAGTGACCAACAGACCCAGCCAGAGGCAACATGCCCTTCCAACTTTACCAAAGTTGTGTCATAAAAAAGGCATAAAAAGCAACCTACTGATTGAGAAATATCTCAAATAAATAAATAGATAAATAAAACAAAAATGTAGATTAGAAAATATAAAATAAAACTTTTAATAAGTATTTGGTCCGGCAAAATATCCTATAAGTCCAATATAGCTATTTTACCTGGTCCGGCAAAATAGCTCCTAGGGACTTTTGCCGGGTCCGGCAAAATAGCCACTGCCGTTCTAATAAATGTTTAAAAGTTTATAGACTGAAATGTAGAATTGATAAAATTTACTACTCCATTATTAATCAATAACAAATACCAACATACAGCGTATACTGAAAAGTTATGTACATTTGAACTGAAAATCTCAAGCAGGAACTCTTTTGGTTAAGGCCTTAAATAAGATTTAGTGCCTTTATGGTCTGGTTAACTTCTATCACAGTTTTTGATGGAATCATGGCGTACACATGTCTTATTGTTTTGGACCCCTAGATACCTTTCACTCTGCCTGAGATGAAAGGTATCTCGGGTACAGATAGTGCAAATTATAAGGTAATAAAATAATTAGCTCCCCCAGTGCTACTGCGGTCATTATGCACATTTTCGTGTGGTTATCTCGTGATTAATTATCTGTTGATAATTGATATATCTATATAAAAATCAAAATATTTAATTGTACATTTTAGACAAAAACAAAGTAAAAATTCATAATAATCAGAATCTTTTGAATAACATAGCATTTTTAATCCGTTTTTTACATGAAATATTAACGATTTTGCACCTTGATGAAAATACTTTTGTATCTGACATGATCAGCTAATTACACACCCCCTGCAGTGAGCTGCAGCACCAGGAACACTTTATTGCCCTGTTTTATAGTTGAAACCATATGCCAGATTCATGGTTCAGTGAAGAAAAAGTGCACAAAAATTTTATAAGAGATGTGTACGCTATGTAATATGAGATCATGCTATCATAATAAAGTAAAATTAAGAATTCAAGACATTTTTAGACAAGTTTCAAATAGAATTTCAAAACAGTTTGTAAATATTGCACCTCAGTGAGATAGGGCATTAGCTTGTCATCCATGTGAATTGTGTTGCTTGAAAGACGTTGCTTGAAAGAAAAGAAAAGAAAGATTGCTGCTTTATAAAGAATAGAATAGTAACAGCGGACAACATGTAATATTTAACTGTCAGTGGATATGTGTAAGTATGAGTTCTGCTTTCAGTTCTTTCGGCGTAAAAATGATTTTGTTCTGGACTCACTGTAGAATGGAAGAATTTTGAATTACATGTAGTTATGGACATATTTGCAGCAATTTATGTTTTGTGTTATCTTTTATGTAAATAAATGGGCCACAACGTGACAAAATGTACCTTCGGACAATTATTTGAGTATTAGAAAAACAAAGTTACGCTGAATGTCTGATGTTTCTAGAGTCTGTTTCTCTGTATTTGACCCGATTATTTCATTTATTTTGTGAGTTATGACCAATTTACTGTATGAACTGTACAGACGTCATTGTCCTGAAAAATGACGTCAAAGTTGCGTAATGCATTTCTGCATGTTAGCAGAACTTACAAAACTCGATGCATTTGCTTAAAGCTGTTTAAGCACTGGTCAGAACCTATTGCTAAGATAGAAGCACACTATCCTAACCGGCAATCTCTTGTAATTATTTTGTGTATTTTTATGATGATGCGGTTGCTATGGTTACCATTTAACGATACATATAGGAAAATTATGTGTATTATGGGCCAAAACAAGGGCAGATAACTCAAAATATTGACAATAGATATGTTTTAAAACTCATTCATTTGGTAGCCCAGTGTTCAAAGATTAGAAATACAGTGTTATTTCTGAAACGTATATTACATCATTTTCCCGCTTTTTTCTGCTTTCTACTAATAATGTCAGAATGTCCGAAGGTACATTTTGTCGCGTTGAGGTTCAAATAAATAAAAAAAAAAAAAAAAAAAAAAAAAAAAAAAAAAAAAAAAAAAAACTTCCAATAATTGACAAACCTACATATATAGTACTTTTTTCTGCATTTTTGGAAAGAACTGTGTTTTTGGAATGAACTGCAATTTTGGACGAAACTTGTATTTTTAGAAAGAACTGCATTTTGGAGAGAACTGTTTGGAAAGAATTTCATTTTGGAAAGAAAATGGTTGCCTAGAATAGTATGAGGGGTAATTTACTTTGCAATAGCACATAATATATTTGATGTTTGAACAAGCACTGATTGATGAGCACTGCACAGCACAATTGTGATTGGTTTGTCTTGGGGTTTCTCCTTGACAAATATCCAGTACTCACTACTCTGCTTATTAAAATGAGGTTTTGATTTTGTGATTTTAATCACATGTAGTTTTATGGAACATCAGGACTGCATGCAATAGCTTTACAGGTATTACCAAAGTTACAACCATCTTTCAGGAAGAGTCAACAAATGATCAAATTTGTTGGTACGCCACAAAGACTGTACAATTAATGAATTCATCAATCTGAAATATCATGAATGTCTCTTGCTGTAATCTTTTTTTCCATACACCCCAGTTTCTATTTATTGGTTTGAAATCTACTTGGCATATTGGGGATATTTAACATTTTCTAAAGCCTCTTTTCATCTTCTGTAATTGTACAGTCATATTTGTGTTGGGCCTTGTTTGAAACACTTTGGACAATTGTTTGAAATTTACAAGTTGTTGTAAATTTAGGAAAAAACATGTCCATGCAATATATACCCCTCAAACCCCACTTTTATTAGCTCACCTGAGCCGAAGGCTCACAAGGTGAGCTTATAGGATGGCCATGCTCCGGCGTCCGTCCGTCGTTGTCCGTCGTCCGTCCGTCCACAATTTCAAAGATCTTCTCCTCTGAAACCGCTGGGCCAATCAAAGCCAAACTTCATATGGAGCATCCTTAGGAAGGGGGAACAAAAGTTTATATAAATGGTCCAGGTCACATGACCAAGATGGCCGCCATGGCTATAAATAGCAAAAACCTTTAAAAATCTTCTTCTCCAGAACCAGTGGGCCTATTTCCACGAAACTTGGTATGTAGCAATTGGGGACATGGGCCCATCATAGTTTATATAAATCATGACCCTAGGATGACCTTGACCTATTTTACGGCAAGGTCAACTTAGGTTGCCAATGCATTTGAATGGGAAAAAATGGTAAAATGCTATTTAATGGGTAAAACTTACTGGGAATAGGCAAATGGACAGAAGATTAATGTTAATGGAAAATTTTAGCCCCTTGGGGGTTGTCTGCCCCTGCCCCAGGGCTATATACATGTATATTTCCATAATAATGAAACATATTCTCCCCTGAAACCGCTTGGCCAATCAAAGCCAAACTTCATATGGAGCATCCTTGGGAAGGGGGAAAGAAAGTTCATATAAATGGTCAAGGTCCAGACATGGGGCGATTACTGGGGTATCAGTAATGATTAAATTACAATTATTCAGGAGTCTTTATGATTAAATTATGATTATGATTACTCATTTTTTCAAGAGTAATTGATTAAATTATGATTATTTTGACAAAGTAATCAGATTACTTTTATGATTATTGATTACATTTTGTTGTTATTGTTTTTGATCCGGAAATGGGTATTTTTTCTGTTGTTTACCCAGATCTAGGCACTTACTCTGATACAACAGAAACCAAACACATGATACTGCCCTGGCAATTACCCAGATCTGCCACTGAATTCAAAATTAACTTTTTGTTTGTTCGTTTTTTTTTAAATTGATGCTTAACGACCAAGTCAACAGCTATGATCATGCTGGGATGTTAAGTAGTTAATTAGAGGGACAGTAGTACCTGGATCTGTGAACCTTATTTTCTACTTCATTTTTTTTTTTTAATTTTTGACTAAAAAAATGCAAAATGCATGGCGATATTATCCTTTATCTTCATTAAAACTGATTCAACATAAAAAGATGTACATTCCAGAAAAAAAAAAAACATACATATAACCTGCTCAAACCTCCTGCATTGTGATTAAGATCAAAAATTCTCACCAGCATGAAAAAACTTAGGCCCATGTCTGCATTTAAAAAGACTTCTCATAAAATCACTGCTGTTTTTCGCACACATCACCTTTAGATACACAAAGCCATTGTCAGTGAATTAAGACACTCTTTACTCAAGAGTTGGGAAATTTTGAGCAGAGTTTGAGTAATGAAAGATAATTGACTGTTTGTGCAGTTTATAATTGATTGTTCACACTTTAACAATTAAGCAGGACAACATTTGTTCATAATGTTTGCCTTGTCTCATTTTTTCATCTCTGTCTATCAAAGATTGAGAAACTGCTGGGCTTTTAGATGCCTGCTATATGACTGAGCAAACCACTTACAATGAATGTGTACTGTAAAAGGCTGATAGTTCGTCTCTCACTAATGAGAAAGACCATCATTATTTCTTGAATAGTGCTGATGTGTGTTGGTGAGTTCTTTGATGGCTGACTAGGCCAATTCTGGCTCTAAACTGTCGGTTGCAAGTAGAGCAAGTCAGCGTCATAGAGTCTGCTGGTGGCACATTTGTTTTGGCTTTGCGCTCTCTTCGCTTTCTTTCAGCTTCACAGATTCTCTTCTTTTCATAGAGAGCTGCTCCTTTGTTGATGAGACCTTGCCACTTTGATCGCTCCTGTGCAGTCTGTTCCCAGGACCCCATTGGTATTTCGAAATCCTTCAGAGAGGCTTTGAGGGTGTCTTTGTATCGTTTCTTCTGGCCACCTTGAGAGCGCTTTCCCTCCTGTAGTTCTCCATAGAAAACTTTCTTTGGAAGTCGCGCATCAGGCATTCTTATAACATGGCCAGTCCATCTTAGCTGTGCTAGCTTTAAGACTGTATGCATGCTTTGCATCCCTGCTTTCCTCAGGACCTCTGTGTCTGGAATCTTGTCCTGCCACTTGATTTTTAACAACTTTCTCAAACAGCTTAAGTGGAAATGGTTAAGTCTCTTTGCATGGCGTTGGTATACTGTCCAGGTCTCACATGCATACAAGAGGGTTGGCAGTACCACAGCCTTGTAGACTTTCAGCTTGGTGTCAAGCTTGATTCCATTTCGCTCCCAGACATTTGCACGGAGTCTTCCGAATGCCACACTAGCTTTTGCAATTCTGGCAGTGATCTCATCATCAATATGCACTGCTCTGGAGAGAGTGCTTCCCAGGTAGGTGAACTTGTCAACAACTTTCAGTTTTTGCCCATTCACAGTGATGGTTGGTTCATTATATGGTTTTCCGGGGGCTGGTTGGTGTACAACCTCTGTCTTTTTTGTGCTGATTGTGAGATCATAGTTATCACATGACTGTGAGACTTGATCCATGGCTCTTTGCATTTTTGCCTCTGTGTTGGCATTCTTATCCATATCATCTGCATAGAGGAGCTCATCTAGCACATCAGTCTGGACCTTAGTTTTGGCTTGCAACCTTCTGAGGTTGAATATGTTGCCATAAAAGGCTACAGCCTTCTTATACAGCCTTTATGTTTTATTTCCTAAGAACATGGTTATATCAGACTAGCCTTGAAGCAATGCTTCCTAAAATGCATGACACAGAGGTTCATAACTCCCAGTGTAAAGCAGCATCAATAGTTCAATACAATCTTGGGACTGAGCTTTCCTTTCAGACTGTGATATATTATTTTTGCTGTAATCGTGAAAGTAATCATAAATAATCATGATTACTGGCCTAATAAAACATGATTATGATTGAATTATGATTAAAATGACTCTAAAATTTTGTGATTAATGATTATCAATGATTATTCAAAAAATTGTAATCGATTACTGATGATTAAATTACTGATTATGATTACCCCATATCTGTCAAGGTCACATGACCAAGATGGCTGCCATGGCTATAAATAGGAAAAACCTTTAAAAATCTTCTTCTCCAGAACCAGAAGGCCAATAATTTTGAAACTTAATGTGAAGCATTAGTGACTGGAGCTCTACAAAGTTTATATAAATCATGACCCTGGGATGACCTTGACCTATTTTACGGCAAGGTCAACATAGGTCGCTCATGCATTTGAATGGGGAAAAGTGTTAAAATGTCATTTGTAGGGAAAAACTTGCAGGAAATGGGCAAATGAACTTAAGATTGATGATTCTGAAAAAATTTGGACCCCAGAGGTCTGTCTGCCCCCACCCCGGGGCAATATACATGTATATTACAGTGATAATCAAAGATCTTCTCTGAAACGGCTTGGCCAATCAAAGCCAAACTTTATGTGGAGGATTATTAAGAAGGGGCAATGAAAGTTTGTATAAATGGTCAAGGTCACATGACCAAGATGGCTGCCATGGCTATGAATAGCAAAAACCTTTAAAAATCTTCTCCAGAACCAGAAGGCCTATGATTTTGAAACTTGGCATGAAGCATCAGGCAATGGAGTTCTACAAAATTTATATAAATCATGACCCTTGGATGGCCTTGACCTATTTTATGGCAAGGTCAACTTAGGTCGCCCATGCATTTGAATGGGGAAAATTGTTTAAATGTCATTTGAAGGGCAAAACTTGCAGTAAATTGGCAAATGGACTGAAGTTTTATGATTTGAAAAAGAAATTGACTCCAGGGGCTGCTCTGACCCTGCCCTGGGGTTATATACATGTATATAATCCATTCTAGTCAAACAAGTTTATTGGTATATATCTCAGGTTTCAGGTGAGCGTTTACAGGACCATTGGTCCTCTTGTATAGAAAAACTGGTGTATGCAGGGGTATACCTATTTTTCTTATTTTTGCTCCAAAACATAGATTGTGGGTACTTGTCAGAACCGCCTCGATGAGGTGGTTCTAACGTGTACCCACAATCTATGTTTTGAGCAAAAATAAGAAAAAAATAAAATTTCTAATGAAATTTTAGATTTTTTTTTGTAGCCAGAAAAATGTTTTTGTGATGAGTTGTAATTTCAGGTAGCACAACGTACCTCTGGGAGTTTTTACTGCAACTGTTAGACAACCCTGAGGCCTGTCCCAAATATATCAAATGGGAAAATAAAGAGAAAGGCATTTTCAAGCTGGTAGACCCAGACGCTGTGTCACGGCTATGGGGACAACACAAAAACAAGCCAGATATGAATTATGATAAAATGTCTAGAGCATTAAGGTAAGAGTCATATTTATAACCAAACTTTGACAAGGCTATGTGCATCATCAGCTGACATTATGGAAACTTTCCCATGCAATATTCAGTTTTTAGCTCACCTGAGCCGAAGGCTCACAGGTGAGCTTATAGTATAGTGGTCGAGCCGGCGTCCGTGTGTCGTCCGTCGTCGTCGTCCGTCGTCAACATTTTCAAACAACTTCTCCTCTGAAGCTGTCAGGCCCAATCTTTTCATATTTCACATATAGCATCTACAGGTGGGGGGAACGAATATTTGTGTTTTTTTATTTCGATTGGATAAGAACTCTGGTTGCTATGGCAACTTATGCTTCCCATAGACTTATAATGGAGAAAAGTGAAAATTGCCTATTTTTGCTGTCTTGTTTGAGGTATTTGAATTTTGTTTTTGCAGAAATGTTTATTGAGTAGTCTTCTACGTTTCATGTGACTTTTGTCTTAATCCTTCATTTTGATTGGTTGCAGGGGCCCCATACAGGGCAAAATTTCGAAAAACAATCAAAAATCTTCTTCTCAGAAACTGTCAAGGGGATGAAGCCTATACTTTGTATACATGTTCCTGACAGTGGCCTCTACATAATTTATGTTTTTTTTTATTCCAGGCGGATAAGAACTCTGGTTGCTATGGCAACTTAAAGTTTCCATAGACTTATAATGGGAAAAGTGGAAATCGGCTATTTTTCGGCTAAAATTGCAGACACTTGAATTTTGTTTTTGCAGAAATGTTTATTGAGTAGTGTTTGACGTTTCTTGCGAGTGTTGTCCTAATCCTTTATTTTCATTGGTTGCTGGGGCCCCATAAAGGGCAAAATTTTGAAAAAAAATTCAAAAATCTTCTCCTCAGAAACTGTTAAGTGGATGAATCCTGTACTTTGTATACATGTTCCTGACAGTAGCCTCTACATAATTTGTGTTTTTTTATTCCAGTCGGATAGGAACTCTGGTTGCTATGGTAACTTTAAGTTTCCATAGACTTATAATGGGAAAAGTGGAAATTATCTATTTTTGAAAACTATTGCAGCCTGAGATCTGAAAAGTGGTAGATGCAAACAACTAATGGATTAGATGAAGGTATATGATTAATTTAGGTCAAGGTCATCTCTTGATCTTGGCCGGTCTGTCGTCCATACACACTTTTCAAAGATTTTTTTCTCTGAAACCACTTGGCCAATCAAAGCCAAATTTTATATGGAGCATCTATAGGAAGTGGGAACCAATGTGTATATAAATAATCCAGGTCACTTGACCAAGATGGCCGCCATGCCCATATATGGTAAAAACCATTAAAACATCTTCTTCTCCAGAACTGGTCAACCGATTTCAACGAAACTTTGCATGAAGTATGGATGACTCAAGTACTACAATGTCTATATAAAACATGACCCTGTGGTGACCTTGACCTATTTTATTGCAAGGTCAACATAGTTCGTCAATGCATTTGAATGGGAAAAACTTTTAAAATGTCATTTTAAGTGAAAGTCTTGCAGGAAATGGGCAGTAGGACTGAAATTAAATGATTCTGAAAAAAAATGGACCCCAGGAGCCCATCTGCTTTTAAAATGTTATTTTTTGAAAACTATTGCAGCCTGAGAACTGAAAAGTGATAGATGCAAACAACTGATAGAGTAGATGAAGGTATGTGATTAATGTACATGTAGGTAAAGGTCGATTTTGGAAATGTAGGCAAACATGGAAACATGGGAAAAAGTGACAACTAGGTCTCGGGTAAGCATTTACAGGACCAATGATCCTATGGAAACCATTGCAGCCATAGGCCTGAAACTTAACCAAGATGACCGTCATACCCATATATGGAAAAAAAAACCAACACTTTGTCCAGTGACTGTACTTGTTGACTCTCAGGTGAGCGATCGTTGCCCTTGGGCTACTTGTTTTTTGTGTTTTTTTTTTTTCAGCTGTAAAAATTGAAAATTTCACCAGAATAAGTTGATATTTTTAATATTTTTGCTCAAAACATAGCTTGATAGGTTGTGGGTACATGTTAGAATCGCCTAGGCATGGCAGTTCTAACGAGTACCCACAATTTATGTTTTGGAGCAAAGATAAGAAAAATATGTATACCCCTGTTTACCCCAGTTTTACTATATAGAAGTGGGATTCAAGGGGGTATACATTTCACGGACATGTATTCTTGATGCAAGAGCGTTAAAGACCTACTTCTGAAGAAGCTAAAAGTGGTACCCCTGTTTATTCAGTTAATGACCCCTAATGGTGCAATATGGTCCTTAGATCAAAGGACTGTCATAATGAGGTGATTATCACATCTCTGCAGGGGGTCATAAAGAGGCACATAAAGGAGAATAATTACCTGTATTTCCACTGTTTTTTGATTTTATTGTCCCTGATAACATATGCAATAAAACTGCCTCCCTCTGCAATCAATATTGATTTTTCCTCTTTTGGCCCCTACCTGTATTCTGAGTCAATGTCAAGGAACTAGGTTTTCTAATGCCCTGTCCCTTATCTAAAGAACCTCAATAGACATGGAAATAGGTCTTTAAGGTAAGAGTCAAATTTATAAACAAACTAAATGGAAAGGCACTCTGCTTTCTCAGCTTATGCCTGTTGAGCATCAAATTGACAGACAGACTCAGGAAATCAGAAAAAAATTCCCACTCCGAAAACAGAGGTGGGAAAAAACTAAATTGACATTAAGATAACATATCATAAGCCAAGTGAGCAGCTATTTCCCAATAGGTGGCAACTCAGTTACCGGAACTTAACTAAAAATATGAAAACATACATATTGTGCAAACAGCACAAAAATTCAACACCAAAACATAAAACAATTAGAACCACAACAGAAGATTCGCCTTGGAAGGATCAGTGATATAAAATTACTGGGGAGGTTTAACCAATTTTATAGGCACCCAACCTTACCCTCTGCTTCTGATGTGGCTCCGATACACACTAACATAAGCAATAAGGGAAATAATGCTAAGAAATATAAAACATAGGTACCAACGTATAACATACAGGACAGACCCGCTATACCGCACCTTGAATTAACGCGGTGTTGGATATAAAAAAAAAAAAAAAAAAAAAAAAAAAAAAAAAAAAAAAAAAAAAATCGTGGCGACGCGAAGGCGCCGTTTTACCCTTATATATTCCTTTATTGTATTACAGTTTAAGGCATTTATGTGCGGATGAATTCACTGTTAAAAAGATTGTTTGCAAGGAATTCATCAAGGTTCAGTTTTCTTACAGTTTCTCTTTATGGTACTCGAGAGAAAAAAAAATAAAAGCAGTTGTCAGGCATTTGCCAAGGTGCTATTTTCTAACAGTTTCTCTATATTATACATTGAGAACAATTAATGTTAATTATCTTTTGCATATTTAAAACTGAAAGAACAGGTTTTCTTATAGAAAGCATAATGTGTTTACGAACCGTGCCGGCTGCGTGTATATTCAAGAGTGATAATTGCCATGTCAGTAATTTTTAGACTTACACAATCCACCATTTGCGAAGCGTGGATGACACATTGTTTTCTTAAGATAAGCCATAAAAGTTGTGAAAATAAGCCCAACGAGCTAGGGGATCATCGATAGACCGTAACGAGACCGTAAACACAGGTTGCTGTAGGCTATTGATGACACCTGTTACGCAACGTTGCTCATTTTCTACGGCGACACAAACCAAAGATTGTCTAAGCATTGGGACACCTATATCTTGTATAATTCTATCCGATCAGAAAATTCAATTAAGAAAGGCGAATTAAAATAACTGTAAATACGGTATCGGCAAAAGACTCTTGTCCGCGTTAAATATCCGGGTGCGCCTATAAGTCAAAGGCGGAACTCTACAATACAACAGCAACATAAGCGTGGTGTCATGGACGCTCTTTTCACATAAAATCGTACGTTGTAAATAAACAAATTTTATCATTGTAGATCTTTTTTAACTGATAAAACTGTGAAACACGCAATACTTCACTTTTGTTTATTCCATTTTACAAGGACTCTGCGATAAAACGCCAAGCTCGGTTAAGCCAATACACACGTCGTATAGGTTCCCCACCCACCAATACACTACAGAAACTGCGATCAGCCTGGTCTGACTCAGTAGATTTGCATTACGCGCCTCACCTATAACGCGCATGCGACTTGTGGACCCCGACCAGCGCGTTATAACGGGTCTGAAGTGTATTACGGAAAGCAGGGTGAGCAGCTATTGAAGTGAGGTGGTCACAGTGCAAGCATGGACAGAACAAGTAAAATACAGATGGCCAGAAAGTCATGCAACATCAACTCATTATGGGATTAAATTGGGGGTTTCCGAACGGGTCTGACAAGAACCGGCCTGTGCAGCTACAGAAGATGGCCAGAGGCTTGAAATTTTGGCTATAAGTAGAAGAGAAATTGTACTATCTGAGTAGCGAAAACAAAGGCGCTGATATGCTCCTTTGTTTTCGCATATGCAAAAATCCAGTTTTCTCATGATGTGGCTCAAATGTGAGCCACATCTAAAGACTGGCTTTCTCACGATAAAATGAGCCGCATCGTGAGAAAACGGGATTACTGCCTATGCGAAAACAAAGGCGCAGATCAGCTTCGCAGTAACTGCGAAGCTGATCAGCGCCTTCGTTTTCGCTACTCGGATAGTACAATTCCTCTTCTACTTAAATCCGAAATTTCAAGCTTCTAGCTCTTTTCTGAGCTTGTACAGGCCGGTTTGTGTCGGACCTGGTCGGAAACCCCGAAGACCGGTTTTCTCGCGTCGCGGCTCAAATGGAATGTTTTCATTAATCTTGCAGGTACTACTACACCCGTGGGATACTGCATAAAGTCGACGGACAGCAGCTAGTCTATCAGTTCGAGTTCTGATTTGGCCCTGAAGTTATAAAACTTTTTTCATGCTCAACTCAGCTGAACATGAAATTTAAAATGCTCATTATTACTAAATAATCAAAATTGGTTGAAATTTCAAGTTCAGATTGCCAAAGCCTGTAATTTATCCTGCTAATAAATGTTGGCATTTTAACATTTATCAGCTGGTCAGCTGAGCTGAGCATGAAAAAAATTTATAACCTTGAGGTCTGGTTCCATAACAGAACTTTGTGAGAATAGACTCTTCGTATGACCTTTTATCTGTTAAAAGTGAAAGAATATGCACAACTTACTGGTTGTTTGCAAAGAAACAGTTTGGTTAGCTAGCTATGAATATGAAGTGTTCTAAGAACAACAAAGTAATAATGTCCAAGAATAGATGTGGATATAGACTATATGTTCTCTTTCAAGGAACTTATGTTTTCATTTTTATTTGCTGGCTCTGTCATGAGAACACAAAAATGCAAATACTCTACAGATGGTTTCATATGGAAGAGTTTACTTTTCAAAATAAGACAAAATATATGCAAAATAGGTCATTAACTAAAAGTCAAATTTACACAAGAATGTTTCAGTCAGTGTACTATAAGGACTTTAAAGTTTGTTACTAAAAATGAAAATGTCATTGTTTTAAGAATGAAACTGTCATTGCTTTAAGTATTTAAGAGATCTTTATACAAATGTTTTAAGTATTTGAGGGATCTCACAAGCTATGGCTAAGCTATGCTTCCTGTTGCAACAATGTGGTGATTTTATCACAAATCACAGTCATATTTTGTGAAACCATCAGTAGACAAGGATATCATCTGCTACTCATTTCCTCTGTATTTAGTCAACTGTTTTGTTTTTTGTTTGCTATATTTTAATGAGTAACCCGTTTTCAAGTTTAGATTCAAGTTGTTTTAATGAAAGAAATATATCTTTTTGTTAACTGTTTCATCATGCAACCTTTATTTTATGATTAAAGAATCATCCTTTCTACGAAATCTTATGATTTATCAAAGTGTTTGTCTTGGGGAATGAGACAATGCATTTGCTAGATTCAGCGTTTGAGTGCAGCATAAACACTAAACCAATCATCATGCTTAATAATTTAGATTTTATGCCATAGGCATGAGCTTTATCAATATACATGATATACAGAGATTTTTAAAGTTGTTAAAAATGAAAATTTTCTATAGAAAAATTTTGATATTTTTCTTATTTTTGCACAAATCATAGATTGTTGGTACACACAAGAACAGCCTCGGCAAGGCGGTTCTAACGAGTAACTACAATCTATGTTTTGGAGCAAAAGTAGGTACACCACTGCATACCCCAGTTTTACTATATAAAAGTGGGGTATAAGGGGGTATTTATTTCGTGGACATGTTTTCCTGATGACATATTTTGATTGATCCCCCACTCATTAATGAGCCGCCTCATGGGAAAACCAACAATCTGCATAGGCGAAAACAAAGACGCAGATCAGCTTCGCGGTAACCGCGAAGCTGATCAGCGCCTTTGTTTTCGCTACTCGGATAGTACAATTTTTCTTCTACTTAAATCCGAAATTTCAAGCTTCTAGCTCTTTCCTGTGCTTGTACAGGCCGGTTTGTGTCGGGCCTGTTCAGAAACCACATTGTTGGTTTTTCCACGAGGCGGCTCATTTAATGGTGAAGTAACAGGCTATACTCTGTGATACCTGCAATGAACAACTGATTCTCCAACATACCTTTGCTGTGAACTAAGGATGAACAGAATCAACCAGGTCCCGAGGTTATAAAACTTTTTTCATGCTCAACTCTGCTGAGCATCAAATTTAATCTGCTCATAAATGACAGAATAGCCAAAATAAATTGAATTTTCATGTTTAGATCATCACCAAAGCCTGCAATTTATTCTGCTTATAAATGTTAAAATGCCAACATTTTAGCACTTATGAGCAGGATAAATTTTAGTCTCATCTGACCTGAGCATGAAAAAAGTTCTATAACCTTGGGGCCAACTCAAACAGACAAATTTTTATTTTACCTGAAAGTGAGCAAAACAGTGATCTTGAAGTATACCAATGTACTGGCGTTAATCCTACTGTCCTTGTCATTCACCCACCATTTTCAAAGATTTCTCAGTCTTCCCGAAAACTTTTTTCAGCTTCAGGACAGCTGTCTGACAGACTGCAATTTTTTGCAGGACAAAACCCAATTTTGTAGGACAGAGGACAGTTCTATATGTTATCATTGTAATATGGCTAATTCTTGTCGGACATTAGTCTGACAAAATAAAATATTTTGTCAGACAGAATGAACTATTTTGCTGGTTTGGTCCGACAGACCTGCACATTTTGTGAAGACTGGTTTCTCTGAGTATGAAACCGCTTTGCCGATGAAAGGAGCCTGCATGAGTAGGGGCAATGAAAGTCTGTTACAGTTTGCAAAATCTTGGTCTCATGTTCGGCATGGACCCCATGCTCACAAATTCTCAAAAATTTTCTTTTTCAGAACCAGTGAGCCAATTTTTACAAAACTTTATTCACCGCAACCTCTTTGTAACACAGTTGTTGGGTTTCAAGCCAATTTCCGTATTAGCTATCCAATCTGTTTAATAACAATAGTAAAATGTATAGACATATAGCAAAAATGACCAAGTCTAGAATGACCAAGTGGGGTCCAACAGTGATCTGTGTTATATCCAAAACAGTGTTGTAATGAAGTGTGTTATAAAGAGGTCTAGATGTATGTAGCATCTGGGACTCTGGCCCAACATGGTCTCTTGAAATGATGGCCTTAGGTTGACCATGACCTCTTTTACACAATAAGATCAGCTTTCAAAATAAGTGAAAGCAAGGTGAGCTTATAGTATGGTAGTAGAGCCGGCGTCCGTCTGTCTGTGCGTGCGGTCACACTTTCAATCTTGAATATCTCTAAGACAACAAGGCCAATCACAATCAAATTTTATCTGAAGCATCATTGAGGAGGGGGAAAAGTTGCATTAGGTTTTGGGCCAGGTCGGATCAGAACTCTGGTTTCCATGACAACAGATAGCTCCCATTGAGTTATAATGGGGAAAATGTTGTGGCCACTCTAGCAACTTCATTTTTGAATGGATCTTCTTCATTCTTGCAGGTAACAAGGACAACCATAACATCTCGGATGAATTCGAATTTCGGCCAGGTTCGATCTCAGATTGCGGAGTTAGCTGCCCTTGAGCGTCTGGAAAAATCCCCATAGACTTATAATGGGAAAAATGTTGTGGCCACTCTAGCGCCTTTATTTTTCATTGGATCTTCTTCATTCTTGCAGGTAACAAGGACAACCATAATATCTCGAATGAATTCGAATTTCGGCCTGATGAGCCAGATTCGACCCTGGACTGCAGAGTTAGCTGCCCTTGAATGTTTGAAAAATCTATTTTTAGTGTTGTGGCCCCTCCAGCATCTTCAATTTTGATCAGGTTTTCAAAAAAAAACACAAAAAAAAAACAAATAAAAAAAAAACCAAAAAAAAAACAAAACACTTTGTCCAGTGACTGTAGTTGTTGACTCTCAGGTGAATGATCGTTGCCCTTGGGCTACTTGTTTTAACTATTCCACCTGAGCCCTTGCCCCGAGGTTATAAAACTTTTTTCATGCTCAACTCAGCTGAGCATACATGTGATATCTCCCTATTTCGTACGGATCTCCCTATTTTTGAGCAAATCTCCCTATTTGGAATTTCAAAATTTCCCTATATAACTTATACATCTCCCTATTTCAAATTTCAGATCTCCCTATTTGAAATCAAGAATTTCCTTCTTTGTTTAATCATTCTCCCTATTTTGAAAAGTAAATCTCCCTATTTGGCTTCTCAAATGTATCACATGTATGCAGCTGAGACTAAAATTTATCAGCTGCGCATGAAATTTAAACTGCTCGTAATTACTTAAATAACAAAAATTGGTTGAAATTTCAGGTTTAGATCTCGGAAGACTGTAATTTATCCTGATAATAAATGTTAAAATGCCAACAATTGTTAGCATTTTAACATTTATGAGCAGTTTCAATTTCATGCTCAGCTGAGTTGAGCATGAAAAGAGCTTTATAACCTCGGGGTGTGGTTGTGGCACAGTATCTTGATAAAGTGTTGCTGCTCTATTCAAGTTATTTTCATGAATGACACTAACACTGGTAAGTCTATTTTAGGCCCAAAGCTGCCCTCAGAGGATAAATTGGATTACTACTGCAGATTCTGTCGCCGACTTCTCCCCTCCCAGTCACAAAGGACAGTACATGAGAGAAATCATACTGGTAAAAAAACCTTAATTGAATCTTGTGGGAAGAACAGAAACATCAAGAAGACTCACACCTTAATGATTTGAAAACATGAATTGAATTATCTATGTAGGAGAAATACAACTAACAAAAGTTTTTGAATTCTCCTCGAAAGTACTGTTGGTGGTGTATGGACAGTAATTGTTTCTCAGGCCACTTTTTGAAAAAATAAATCAATACATAAAAAAATATTTCTACAGAATCAAATGAGGTCGCATATTTTTAACTATAGTTTTTGGCAAATAAGTATAAACTACTACAAATTACCACATTTGCATCGCATATGAAGGAATCATTGTACAAATTACATGTATGCACATAATTTATTTTAAACAGCTTTGGTATACTAATGGCTGAATTTTTTTAGTTAAATACATAAAATAATATTTAAATTTCAAATTGGCATCTACAAAATAACTGATGAGGACACGCTTTTATCTCACCTGAGCAGAAGGCTCACAGGTGAACTTATAGGATAGACAGGCATCCGTCGTCTAGCCCTCCGTCGTCCGTCGTCCACATTTCAAAGATGAATATATCTGAAGCTAGTTGCCTAATCTTGATCAAATTTGATGTGAACCATCATTGGGTGGGGGGATTGATTGTATTATGTTTTTGAGCAGATTGTATCAAAATTGTGGTTTCCATGGCAACAGATAGCTCCCATCGACTTTACAATGGGAAAAAAAATCTCCCAAACCACAAGTCCCAAAGCTTTCATATTTTGTGAGTAGCAATGTATAGTGGTCCTCTGTATAAATCCTGCCATCATGCCCCTGGGGCCTATACAGGCCACGCCCGGGGGGATCATTATCTGCCATAGGTTTATAATGGGAAATACATGAAAAAATCTTCTTTGAAACCACACCACCCAAAGCTTCTATGTTTAGTATGCAACATTGTCAAGTCGGGCTTTACATAAATCCTGCCATTCATGCCCCTGGGGTCAAAAATGGCCCACCCCGGGTTCATTATCTTCCATAGCCTTACAATGTTAAAAACATAAAAAAATCTTCTTCTTTGAAACCACAAGGCCAGAGCTTTGATATTTTGTGTGTAGCAATGTACAGTATAGTGGTCCTCTTTATAAATCCTGCCAACCATGACCATGGGGTCCATACAGGCCATGCCCCGGGGACGTGAATATCTACCATAGGCTTATAATGGGAAATACATGAAAAAATCTTCTTCTCTGAAACAGCAAGACCCAGAGCTTGTATATTTAGTATGCAACAATGTTATCTGTTGCTTTACATAGATCTTGCCAATCATGCCCCTGGGGTTCAAAATGGCCCCACCCCAGGGGACATTAGCTCCCATATACTTACAATGGGAAAAACATACAAAAAATCTTCTTCTTAGAAACCATGAGTCCCAGAGCTTTTACATTTTGTGTGTAGCAATGTTCAATAACCCTCTTTATAAATCCTTCCACTTGTGCTTCTGGGGTCCATACAGGCCACACCCTAGGGCAGGGGTCATTAGCTCCTCTACAAGCAAAGCTGTCCAGATCAGGTGAGCGTTTACAGGACCATTGGTCCTTTGGCTTATTCAAGTCAGGAAAAAAAAGACAGATGAGGGGTAGTTATTTAACGGATTATGTAGGGCATGAGAAACAAGTGATTTATTTTTTTGGCCTTTAACTGTTCACTCAAAATTGTTCTATTTTTTCAGGCCCAACACGTCTTCCCAGCACAATGAGACATTTGTGCCGCTTCTGCAACAAGCCATGTAATGGTCCATCAGGAAGAGCCATACATGAGAGAATTCATACCAGAGAGAAACCTTATAGTTGTGAAATATGTGGAAAATCATTTTCTGATAAAAGCAACATGAAACAGCACCAGCTTGTTCACATCACTAGACGTAACATTTCCCTCAGTGTTGCATGTGATGCTACCTGTATTAAATGATATCTGGATTCTCAAATCTGAATTCAATATGTCACTTTGGATGTTCACTTTTAGAGACATACTGGGGATAAACCTTATGCATTCATTCTTATTATATTTTTAGATAAAGAGTTGACAGTGGGCCCCAAACATGTCATGTATGTGGAAATTCATGTGCGTCTCGGTCAGCTTTGGAGGTTCACTATTGAAGACATACTGGAGAGAAACCTTACAGTTGTTAAATATGTTGAAAATTGTTTACTCTTAAAAGCAACATGAAACAGCACCAGTTTGTGCACATAAATACATAAAACAATTCCTTTAGTGTTGCATGTGTTTCTTGTATTCAATGAGCTGCATCATGAGAAAACCAGACTTTTGCCTATGTGAAAACTAAGGCATAGATCAGCTGTGCAGTAAGTGCACAGCTGATCAGGGCCTTTGTTTTCGCTACATGGATACTACAATTCCTTTTGTACTTATGCTCAAAATTTCAAATTTATAGACTTCTTTTGAGGCTGTACAAGCCAGTTTGTGTCAGATATGGGCGGAAATCCCAAAAAACGGTTTTCTTGCGTCGTGGCTCAAATGATATCTGGATTCACAAATCAATAAGTTGCTATGGAGTTTCATTTTAGAAGACATACTAGAGAAAAAACCTTATGCAATTATTCTAATTGAGCCTGTGCATGAGAAAACCAACAATCTTGGTTTCGGATCATGTCTGATACAAACCAGTCTGTACAGCTAAAGTAGCAGGCTAGCAGCTCCAAATTTTGGGCATAAGTAGAGGCTGAATTGTACTATCCATGTAGCGAAAACAAAGGCGCTGATCAGCTTTGCAGTTACCGTGAAGCTAATCTGCGCCTTTGTTTTCACATATGCACATTGTTGGTTTTCTCATGAGGTGGCTCATATATTCTGATTATATTTTCTGATAAGGAAAATACTACTGCATGTAAATGGGCAAGGACAATTTTTGGAAGCAGGCCCCAAGTGTGTGATGTGTCGAAAATCATGTGCGTCTCGGTCCGCTCTGAAAGTTCACTGTCGAATGCATACTGGAGAGAAACCTTACAGTTGTGAATTTTGCGGACAAGCATTTGCTATAAAGCACCAACTTAAAGGACACATGGTGGCTCACTATAAGGTGATACCCATAAAGGATAAGCTATGTAATGCATGAACACAACTATACTGAGTGGAACTAGAGACTTAAGTTTTTTTATTTGGAAAAAATATCAGTTTTTCTGCCCTAAATGTTTTTATTTTTGCAGTTTAACATCCACAATGCTATTTTTTGTTTTAAAAAAGATAGTGTATTCCCATGGTCATTGCCTGTATATGGAAAAATCAGAACAGATTTAATTGTAGAAAAATCTAGGAAAGCCAAGTACTTAAACTAAAGACTTAAGCTTCTAGTTCATCCCAGTATACGTACAGTAGTGCCAAGACGAAAGGTAACAGTAAGTGCACTTGGTGCGCATGATTAAGTGCACTTTACTTCCAGAGATTAATAGTGCTTAGTGCACTTTCTAGTTCACTCTATGTGCACAAGGGTGTTACCTTTCATCTTGGCATAACTGTAATATACATGTAGTGTGATTTTACTTCTTCAAAAAGACAAATACACCTGTACCACATTTTAACATGGATGATGAAATCAAGGCTGCAGGCCACATAGTTACCATGTTAATTAAGCAAACCATGTTTTATAATTGGATTGGTCTAAAATGATCTTTGTTAGTGTTTGTTTGGTTATTTTGTGTTTCGTTTTTAATTAGTGTTATTGTTAAAATTGCTTGTTTTTGTTAATGTTAATTTGTTTCAGTTTGTTTAAGAAACAACAGAATCAATAAACACCCTGAACATGAATAAAAGTACCATTTAGTGTTACTGACTCTCCATTTTCTTCAGTTTTCTTAATACTTTATTGTCTCTCCATCATGTAGACAATGGATTCTACTAGAAAGGTACAAGTAGGCAAAGATCAGGAAAAGGCGCAATCAGAAAAAGATTCCCACTCCAAAAACCGAGGTGGGAAAAAACCAAACTAACAATCAGGTACTTATACCATGAAACAATCGTAAGCTGAATGGGCAGCTATTTTCCCAATAGGTGGCCACTCAGTTACCTTAACTTAACTAAAAATATGAAAACATACATAAGGCGCCAACAGCACAAAAATTTTTAAACACCAAGACATAAAACAAAAAGAACCACCACAGAAGTATCGACTTGGAACGATCAGTAACACAAAGTTACTGGCGGGCTTAAACCGGTTTTACATGGCCATAACCTCACCCTCAGCTTCTGCAGTGGTTCATAACATTTAGTTAGTTATTCGGTCCTCGTGGTGAATCTCTAACTAGTCAATGAATCATCAAGAACAAACAAATAAATCATGATAAACATCCTGATGAATCAAAAACCAGGACTCAGAAACAGTTAAAATATTCATGTATACCTCTGTTTGCCTCTGTTAATACCAATTTTACTGGTTGAACTGTAGTGAGATGGACTTTTGAAGTCAAACCACAAAATTCATACATTTATCCAATGCCGTATATTGGATTGAAAGATATGAGCTGCTTCGTGGTAAAACCAACACTGTGGTTTTTGACTAGGTCTGTCACAAACTGAGCTGTATAAGCACAGAAGATGGCAAGAAGAGTGACATTTCGGATTTAGAAAGTAGAGGAACTGAACTATCCGTATACTGTAGATCCGGAAACATTAGCGAGAACTTAATTTCCGCTTATATTTGTGAGTTGGTTGCCTCGCGAATTCAAAGTTCTCGCTAATAAAGTGTCACTTTAAGCTTTATAGAATACATGGACTCTCACTCGCGAATTCAAGAACTCGCTAATAATTCGGAAATAGAAAATTCGCGAAATAAAAGTCAAGCGAAAATTTCCGAATTTACAGTAGCAAAATCAAAGGCGCTGATCATCAGGGCCAGGTCTTACAGAAACATTAGTCATTCTGGGAGTCTTGTGTTCAAGCTTGGGCTTCTCTAGTCTTCCGGATGAAACTTGAGTCCAAGGTCGCATGTCCGGATCATTTGTTTATGGATTTGTGATTTTTACCCTACTCCTGTCCCACAGTTTCATTTTACTGCACTCTGCCTATATTAAGTAATACCTTCGTATTTCCCTTATAGGGTGTGTGGTGGCGTAGTGGTAGAGCGTGACTCAGGATCGAAAGGTCCTGTGTTCTACCCCCACTGGCGCGTTGTGTCCTTGAGCAAGACACAATAATTCGCCAGAGTTCTGATTAAAATTCAGGAAGCGATGGCTCTGTCCTGACATGACTGAAAAATTGTTGACTGGGTTAACCTCAATACAAACAAACAAAGAATTTCCCTTCCACTGGCTCTTGGGCAGGATGTTGGTCAAAACATGATCCAATTCCCATGGCAATTTCCCCCCTCACTGCCATACTCATACTGTTGGAGGGTTGTTTGAGAGTAACACTCACTCACTGCCATACACATTCTGTTGGAGGGTTGTTTGTGGGTAACAAACGATTGACATATAATCAGACAATATGAGCCATGAGGAGAGAAAACAGGTCTTCAGGGTTTCCGACCAGGTCTGACACAAACCGGCCTGTACAGTCTTAGAAGAAAGTAAGAATCTTTAATTTTGAGTAGAGGTACTTTATGAAATGAAGTTTTCTTCTTTTTTCAGACATTTCTCAAACTGAAGGTAGACATCAATGCCATTTCTGTCACAGAAAATTTTCCTGCTCGAGCAATAAGAGGAAACATGAGAGAATCCATACAGGAGAGAAACCTTACAGTTGTGAGATCTGTGGGGAATCTTTTACACAGAAACAGAATATGAGAAGACACAAAATGAGACATTTGCAGTTGACAAAATACTAGAGAATGCATACTGAAAAAAAAACTTACCATGGATGAAGAACTGAAGGTTTCACAGGATTACAAATTTAACAGTTGATTTAACACAAAATAGTTCGTACTGATCGGCTATGTTTTCATTTCTCTGCATCCCAACTATATAAAGCAATTCTTTGGTATTTCCCCTTTACTTGCGCTGGGGCAGTACTTTTGTCAACTTATTTCCATGCATCCTTCCCACTTTCTGCCCTTTTCAGGCCCTTTGAGGGTAAAACGATTGATGCCCTGGGTATTTCCTCTGCTCTTACACTCCTCATTTCTACAGCTTACTCCACACCCTACATTGGTCCTCGGAGGGCCTTGGTATTCATTATCAGACAATAATTGAGCTGCCACATAAGAAAACCAACAATCTGCATATGCAAAAATAAATTCACAGATCAGCTGTGCACAGTTGATAGTGCCCCTGTTTTTGCCACACATATAGTACAATCCCTCTTCTACTTATATCCAAATTTCAAGCTTCTAGCTCATTTCTGTGACTATACAAGCCTGTTTGTGTTGGGCCTGGTCAGAACCCCAAATTGTTGTTTTTCTTGTGTGAAGGCTCAGATATTAAAGGAAAAGGCAATGTTGAAGTACAATGCATCTTAAATGAAAGTACATGTACTCAGCTTCCTAAAACAGCGTATAACCCAAACGCACCCGAGCGTATGAAAAATCTCAACACGCTGAAGATTTTGGAACTTATTTGAAACGTATAAGACACACGCCCAGGACACGCCGAGCTTCTAGAAAATTTTTAAGCATGTTTAAAAAATTTTTGAGCCCAAACGCGCTTGGAGCGCGCAGGGACTTACAGAGACGTATATCAACCTGCACCAAGCGTACACCAAGTGCAAAACGCGCGTGTAACAAGCTTCTAACGTGTCTCTGAGGTGCTGTTGGCGTATGTTGAATTTTATATTTTTGTCAACATGCCCGGCGCAAGTTTGGCTTATACGCTAATGTGTGACTGCTGTTTAAACAATATGGTACAAGTTTCATTAAAATCAAATGAAAATTAAGAAAGTTATGTTGGTTTGAATATTCCTTTATTTCTGTTTAAAGGGGCGGCCATCTTTGATATTCATGATTAAAATAAAATATAAGGCTTGATCCTTTGGAAGCAGTAAAACATTCAAAGGGAGATATGGACTATATTGCGCAATTTCGGGTAACGAACCCTCATCAGTAGCCCTTTTAAAACCGGCAACGAAAGCCAGACTTTTGAGCCTTTATGACGTCATAAAGCCATAATTAAATATGCATAATCAAGATTCATGAAATATTATGAATATTTATCTATTAATTTTTTTGTTTTAATGTTTTCTTCTATTGATTTACAATCGATTCTGGCCATATTTTACCATATTCCTATTGAAATATAAAATTGATATATTGTTTTGATTTTTACAGTTTCTAATTAGATATTCAAAATGGCGGCCATAAGTCACTTTGTTCCAAAAATTACAGACGCGGAGATCTCACTTATTCCTTGCCCGATTTGAACAAAATTTGCACCAAAATGTTTGCTGTGATTAGATTTTTAATTTTAAAGTCATTGATCTTGACTATTGCATTCTCCTTTTATAAGCCATGATGAATGAAACAAACATGGCTGTACAGCCACTAGAAGCTTAAAAATGTGCGTCTCCAAAAATAAAGATTATATTATATAATGTGAAAACTGAAGTCTTCTCTTTGTTATAGTTTTTTTTATTACATTTGTAAAATACATTTTCAGGTATTTCCCCAAAAGATGGAAGACATCGGTGCCGTTTCTGTCAAAGAAATTTTTCTTGCTCAAGCAATAGGAAGAAACATGAGAGAATCCATACTGGAGAGAAACCATACATTTGTGAGATATGTGGAAGATCATTTACACAGAAGAATCATCTACAGGCACATAAGATCACTATACACACGTCACAAAATTAGCTATTAACATTGTTATCGGATGTTCGGTTGGCTGTCACAACAGACAATCTGTACTGGAGAGAAACCATATGAGCCGCGACGCGAGAAAACCGGTCTTCGGGGTTTCCGACCATGTCTGACACAAACCAACCTGTACAGTCACAGGAGCAGGCTAGAAGCTTGAAATTTCGGATTTAAGTAGAAGAGGAATTGTACTATCCGTGTAGCGAAAACAAAGGCGCTGATCAGCTTCGCGGTTACCGCGAAGCTGATCTGCGCCTTTGTTTTCGCATAGGCAATAATCCCGTTTTCTCACGATGCGGCTCATATAGTTGTAAATTTTGTGGGAAATATTTTACACATAAAGCAAATATAAAAATCACAAATTGGTTATTTTCTGTAGACTAAACATTAGAGGACAAATAACGGAGAAAAGAAACACCATTTTACAATCGATTGCAGACAGGCGCGACAAAAGCCGCTTTGCTTACGTGAGAAAACACGACTGTCAATGAAATATTTTTAGTCAGAAGATCTGTGGGGTCAAAATTTATACATCAAACAAATTCTATCTATTGAAGTTTGTTCTTAACTTCCGCACACTGATGCAGTAAATGGCCATGCCCAGAGAAAAGGAAAATATATCAATTGAATTTATCAATGTTTTATCTTGATTTACATCGTTATCATAAGCTTAGAAGCAATCAATTAGATGACGATCAATTATAGGGTGGATTTATTATAGAAAATTGCCACTGAATGAGATAAAACTGCCTAGTCAAAAACGGTTATTGGCAAATCAACATCTTTTCGTGTGACACAGCTCTGTACTACTAAGAGGACAAGTGACCTTTCCATTTTCGGAAAACACGCTCACTGACCTTGGTTTTGTTTCAAAATATTTTGGATTGACGCAACAGGAAACGTTGCGGATAAAAGAAATCCATTGTAAGACCTTTATGAAGAACATGTCGTGAGATCTTACATGATTACTCACCTACAGTGGTCATCACATGAGGTAAATCATACTGGTGAGAAATCTAGCAGTTAAGCGAGCTGTGGGAATGCATAAAAAAGTCATAATGTTTATTGTTTCTGTAATTCTGAAAAGTAGTGGAGCCAAATGTTTATACACACACTGGAGGGAAACTAACAGTTGCGAGATTGGAAAACCAAATTTTTTTGTCCATTTTTTTTGACTTGATGTTTCACATCCCAGTCAATAGCTATGTTCATGTTGAGACATTCCTTCTCATTATGAAAACGTGCCCATGCGATAAAGAGAGATTTTTTAAGTTGTAAAAAATGACATTTTTCAGTAGATATTTTTTTTGGTACTTGTTAGAACTGCCTCGGCGAGGCGGTTCTAACGTGCACCCACAATCTATAATTTGAGGAAAAATAAGAAAAATATCAAAATTTTTCTGCTGAAAATTTTCATTTTTTATAGCTATAAAAATCTCTGTATATTGTATGGGCGTGTTTTTGTAATGTCATGTCCAGACATTCCTCCTTTCATGGGACTTTTATCTGAAATGTGAGATGAAATGCAAACATTTATCACCATCTAACTAAGTAAACAACTAATTTTGAAATTCATAGGTATGAATAGTTTTACTTAATGTTTTTCCATGACGGGCTCAGACCTTCTAAACGGTAAAACAGTAAACAAGTAGTCAGTCTATAGTCAACAAGAAAATTTGCCTGAATACACTAATTTATCAGTGCTAGATGGTGTAGGATTCTTAAGCAAAAACTAAAAAGATTGCGTTAGACTGTTAATTATAACAATTACATATATATTGTCAGAATGTGGACTTTTTTGCTTTCAATAACTGTAGTTAATGTAAAATTTAAAAAAATGTTATAATACAAATGCACAAATTCCTTTACATATATCCACATATTTCGCAATAAATACCCCCTTAATCCTCACTTTATATAGTAAAACTGGGATATGCAGGGGTAAACCTATTTTTAGCTCACCTGAGCTGAAGGCTCACAAGGTGAGCTTATAGGATGGCCATGCTCCGGCGTCCATCCGTCGTCCGTTCACAATTTCAAAGATCTTCTCCTCTGAAACCGCTTGGCCAATCAAAGCCAAACTTCATGTGGAGCATCCTTAGGAAGGGGGAACGAAAGTTTATATAAATGGTCCAGGTCACATGACCAAGATGGCCGCCATTGCTATAAATAGCAAAAACCTTAAAAAATCTTCTCCAGAACCAGTGGGCCGATTTCCATGAAACTTGGTATGTAGCATCGGGGATGTGGGCCCATCATAGTTTATATAAATCATGACCCAAGGATGACCTTGTCCTATTTTACGGTAAGGTCAACTTAGGTCGCCAATGCATTTGAATGGGAAAAAATGGTAAAATGCTATTTAATGGGTAAAACTTACTGCTAATAAGCAAATGGACAGAAAATTAATGTTAATGGAAAATTTTAGCCCCTGGGGGGTTGTCTGCCCCTGCCCCGGGGCTATATACATGTATATTTCCATAATAATGAAACATCTTCTCCCCTGAAACTGCTTGGCTGATCAAAGCCAAACTTCATATGGAGCATCCTTGGGAAGGGGGATAAATGGTCAAGGTCACATGACCAAGATGGCCGCCATGGCTATAAATAGAAAAAACCTTTAAAAATCTTCTTCTCCAGAACCAGAAGGCCAATGATTTTGAAACTTGGTGTGAAGCATTAGTGACTGGAGCTCTACAAAGTTTATATAAATCATGACCCTGGGATGACCTTGACCTATTTTACAGCAAGGTAAACATAGGTCGCTCATGCATTTGAATGGGGAAAAGTGTTAAAAGGTCATTTGTAGGGAAAAACTTGCAGGAAATCGGCAAATGGACTTAAGATTGATGATGCTGAAAAAATTTGGACCCCAGGGGTCTGTTTGCCCCCACCCCGGGGCATTATACATGTATATTACAGTGATATTCAAAGATTTTCTTCTCTGAAACTGCTTGGCCAATCAAAGCAAAACTTTATGAGGAGCATTGTTAGGAAGTGGGAATGAAAGTACATGTATATATAAATGGTAAAGGTCACATGACTAAGATGGCTGCCATGGCTATAAATAGCAAAAACCTTTAAAAATATTTTTCTCCAGAACCAGAAGGCCTATGATTTTGAAACTTGGCATGAAACATAAGGCAATGGAGCTCTACAATGTTTGTGTACATCGTGACCCTTGGATGACCTTGCCCTGTTTTACGGCAAGGTCAACTTAGGTCGCCCATGCATTTGAATGTTGAAAATTGTTAAAATGTCATTTAAAGGGCAAAACTTGCAGTAAATTGGCAAATGGACTGCAGTTTTATGTTTTCAAAAAGAAATTGACTCCAGGGGTTGCTCTGACCCGGCCCTTGGGTTATATACATGTACATTACCATTCTAGTCAAACAAGTTTATTGGTATATATCTCGGGTTTCAGGTGAGCGTTTACAGGACCATTGGTCCTCTGGTTCTTATTTTTGGTCCAAAACATAGATTGTGGGTACTCGTTAGAACCGCCTCGGTGAGACGGTTCTAAATGTGTATCCACGATCTATGTTTTGAGCAAAAATAAGAAAAATATCAAAAATTTTCCAATGAATTTTTCAATTTTTACAGCAGAAAAAATCTAAGTATATTGCATGGGCAAGTTTTCGTAATGATGTGCACCACTAGTGCTCAATAAGTGCACAAATGTGTATACCCTTCATTTATCACGTCCCTAAGGCATGGTACGAAAAAGCCTGCGCTAAAAGACAAAGTCTTTATTTTACGAAGTCAATCAGGCTTGGCATGAAAAGGTCTGCACTAAAAGACACATTTTTCCTATCTTTTGACACAGTTTTTTAGAAGTATAACATTGATGATCTTGTAAATTGTTGTTTTTGTAACTGATTTATTCTGACATAGATGAATCCATTTCAGGTTCAATTTTGCCCTCAGATGATGAAAATGGATACTACTGCAGATACTGTAGCCGACTGCTTCCCTCTCCTTCTCACCGAACTGTCCATGAAAGAGTCCATACTGGAGAGAAACCATACAGTTGTGAGATCTGTGGAAAGTCATTTACAAAGAAAGAGAATATGAAAAGACACAAAATGAAACATTTACGGTTGACATAACAGTAGAGGATACATACAAGAAAATTAAACATTGTGAGATTATCATGAATAATACGAGATCGTACTAGAGGGACGTTTCTAAAAGATAATACTGGAGAGAAACTTGACAGTTGTTATTCTTTTTTTTTTTAAACTTTTTCACAAAACAGACCTATGATTACTCATCTACATCAGGATCACATTTCCACCCCCTGCATACCCCAATTTTATATAGAAAAACTGCGGTATGCAGGGGTATACCTATTTTTCTTATTTTTGCTCCAAAACATAGTACTTGCTAGAACCGTCTCAGCGAGGGACCCACAATCAAGTTTGGAGCAAAAATAAGAAAAAATATATAAACAAAGTCTGAAAATTTTCAAGTTTGACAACTTGGGAAAAATCTGTATATTATATTACATGGGCATGCTTTCATAATGAATAGTCAATGATTCTGTAGTTCTGATGACTCCTATAAGCACATATTGGAGAGAAACTTACATTTGCAAGATTGAGAAATCAAATTGTTTTTGTCTCTTAGTTTGACTTGATGCTTCACTACCCTGTCAACAGATATGGTCATGTCAAGACATTCCTCCACTCACAGGACTTTTACCCCAATATTGGTTTGTCATGTTAGTGATGAAGAGTAGCCAGTGATTGCCTTTAAATGCTGAGCGTCAAGCAAGCTTCACTGGTTTCATTTTAACGTCTTTCCTATGACACTGCCCTGGCCCCGAGGTTATAAAACTTTTTTGAAGCTCACCTCAGCTGAGCATGAAATTTAAACGGCTCATAAATACCGAAATAGCCCAAATATCTTGAAATTGAAGGTTTAGAGCTACAAAGCCTGTAATTTATCCTGCTCATAAATGTAAAAATGCCAACAATCGGCATTTTAACATTTATTAGCAGGATAAATTTTAGTCTCAGCTAATTTGAGCATGAAAAAAGTTTTATAACCTCGGGGTCAGGATTGAACCTAGACATCCCTCTCCCCAAGCGGAAGCTCTAACCTTTACCCTATCAGGACCAGTTTGATATTGTGTGTTTTTTACTGATTTATTCTAACATCAGTGAATCCATTTCAGGTCCAATGGTGCCCCCAGATGATGAAAGGGGATATAACTGCAGATTCTGTAACAAACTTCTTCCCTCCCCTTCACACCGAAGAATTCATGAGAGAAGACATACTGGAGAGAAACCTTACAGTTGTGAGATCTGTGGACGATCTTTTGCGATAAAACATCAACTGAAAGGACATATGATTACTCATTATAGGAAAATATTGAATAAAGAATAGCTTAACTTTCAATAAATAGTATTGTGTACCAGTAATGGAGTGTTTTTAGCTCGCCTGCACGAAGTGCATAGAGCTATTGTAGTCACCTCGGTCGTGCGCGTTTACGTTTACGTGTACGTGTGCGTCCGCGTCCGCGTCCGCGTCACACTTTCGGTTAAAGTTTTTTAAAAGTCTGTATCTCTTGACCATGTTGATGGATCAAGTTGATACTTTGCATGTTGCTAGATATTGGTCTGAAGTTTTACGCAGTACCATCATGACCCACCCTGGGTGACCTTGAGGTCAAGGTCACAGACTTAGAAATTTTGTGTTTAAGTTTTTGGTTAAAGTTTTTTAAAAGTCTATATCTCTTGACCATGTTGATGGATCAAGTTGATACTTTGCATGTTGCTAGATATTGGTCTGAAGTTTTACGCAGTACCATCATGACCCACCTTGGGTGACCTTGAGGTCAAGGTCACAGACTTAGAAATTTTGTGTTTAAGTTTTTGGTTAATGTTTTTGTAAGTCTATATCTCTTGACCATATTGATGGATTGAGTTGATACTTTGCATGTTGCTAGATATCGGTCTGAAGTTTTACGCAGTACCATCATGACCCACCCTGGGTGACCTTGAGGTCAAGGTCACGGACTTAGAAATTTTGTGTTTAAGTTTTTGGTTAATGTTTTTGTAAGTCTATATCTCTTGACCGTATTGATGGATTGAGTTCATACTTTGCATGTTGCTAGATATTGGTCTGAAGTTTTACGCAGTACCATTATAACCCACCCTGGGTGACCTTGAGGTCAAGGTCACGGACTTAGAAATTTTGTGTTTAAGTTTTTGGTTAATGTTTTTGTAAGTCTATATCTCTTGACCATATCGATGGATTGAGTTGATACTTTGCATGTTGCTAGATATTGGTCTGAAGTTTTACGCAGTACCATCATGACCCACCTGAGTGACCTTGAGGTCAAGGTCATGGGTCATAGATTTTAACAGATGTAGTGGCAAAGCACAAGTCAGGCGAGCTACGCTGTCCTGCGACAGCTCTTATTTATGATAAGGCGACACAAAACACCAGAGGATACATACTGGAAAATTTAACGTAATAAGATTATCATACAGAACATAGATCTTTTACTGTTGACCTTACAAGAGATAATTCATACTGGAGAGAAACTTAACATGTATAAAGTCTTTTGGAAAATACAAAAAAAAACACATGGTTACTCATTTTAATAGCCAATGATTCTGTGATGATGAGAAACTGTTTGGAGCAACCTATATACGCATGTTGGAGAGAAACTTACATGAAATTTTGTAATATTACGAAATTGAATTGTTTTTGTCAGTTTGCTATGGCATGGTGCTTCACGTCTCAGATATAGTTTTGGTCATGTCAAGGCATTCCTCCATTTATGGGAAATTTTACTCAATGTTGGGATACCATGAAAACTGAAATGTTCACAGAAATCTATGTATTTCTATCACCAGTTTAGTAAACATCTTCAGTTTATATGTCCAGACGGTTTGACTTAAACCCCTTTTCTGGGACGGGTTCAGATCTTCTATGCAATTAACCAGTAGTAAATTGGTCAGTCAGTCAACAAGAAACTTTGCCTGGATGCTGAAGCAGGGCATCTATAGCTCACATTTTCAATGGGTGTTGTAAGATTTTGAAGTAATAACTAAAAAGATTACATTAAACTTAAAGGGACACATATTCTCTGCTTTTTTTTCTTACTGATTTATTCTGACATCAGTAACTATTTTTTAGGTCCATTTGTGTTTCCCAGAATATGAAAAGGGATTCTACTGCAGATACTGTAGCCTCTTGCTTCCTTCGCTTTCTCACAGGACTGTTCATGAGAGAATCCATACTGGAGAGAAACCTTATAGTTGTGATATCTGTGGGAAATCTTTTGCGAAGAAAGGGAATATGAAAAGACATGAAATGAAACATTTACGGTTCACAAAACTGTAGAAGATAAATTTGCTGACATTAAACTGAGCCGCGCCATGAGAAAACCGGTCTTCCAGATTCCCGACCAGGTCCAACCTAAACAGGCCTGTGCAGCTACAGAAGTTGACTAGAAGCTTGAAGTTCTGGATTTAGGTAGAAAAGAAATTGTACTATCCATGTAGCAAAATCAAAGGCTCTGATCAGCTTGGCAGTTACTGCGAAACAGATCTGTGCCTTTGTTTTCGTACATATAGTCAAAAATCTGGTTTTCTCATGTCTCTGCTCAAACTTGTCTACTGTTTTTCGTAATTCAACAGGACGTAAAAATTGTGATTTCAGTCCAAAAATTCAACTTTTAAACGGGCAAAAGTGACTTTACAATTCAGACAGCTTGTAATGTTAAAATAAAGGATTACAACATGTTTTATATTGTCTAGTTTTCTTTTCATATTCAGAGTTGTGGTAAGTAGGATAAAGTAGGCAATGATCAGGAAATGGTGCAAGCAGAAAGAAATTCCCAATTTACAAAGGTAACAAAAGATAAATTAACAATCAGGTTCTTATACTAAGAAAACATATTGTAAGCCGAGTGAGTAGCTATTTCCCAAAAGGGGGCCACTCAATTATCCGAACTTAACTAAAAATATGAAAACGTTCATAAGGTGCAAACAGCACAAAAATTCAACACTAAACAAAACAATTAGAACCACAAAAGATGCATTGCCTGGGAACGATCTGTAATATAAATTACTTTGGGGCTTGAAGCAATTTTACAGGCGCCTAACCTCACCTTCAGCTTCTACAGCGGTTCACAACATTTATTATTATGTTGTTCTGTTTAAGTGGTGAATCTCAAACTTGTTAATGTATCATCAAGGACAAACAAATAAATTATGATAACCACAGTGATGAATCAAAAACGAGGATTCACACATACAATAAGCTGCCTGGCGATGGAAATACATGGGCGCCAAACAACATGACTGAAGTGGAGCAAAATAAAAACACTAGTTGAACAACAGTGGGCCAAGCAACAGACAAGAAGCTCCGGCCCAGACCTTCTAAAATGAATTAAGTCTGGGCCATCATAGAATCTGACGCCCAACCCACCGGTAAGCATTAAGTGGCAATCACATTTATGAGCTGAGCATGATTTTTATAACCTCTGGGCCATGGTGGTTGGCCCCCGAAGGTGGTTGGAAACCAGGAACTCTACATTTAGTCAGATATTTAGGTCACTGCGCTCCCATTATGAAAATTATTATTTCAGTTCTTAATAAACTGCTTGCCATGCAATGACACTTTCCGCTATTGTTCATTTCAGATGTAAATATCCACGGGATCAGAATTCATAGATGTCGCTTTTGTCCAAAGATCTTCAGTTCACCCTGTGATATAAGACGACACGAGAGAATCCATACAGGAGAGAAACCTTACAGTTGTGAGATTTGTGGGAAAAGTTTTACAACCAAAGCTAATATGAAACAACACATGCTTGTACATACGAAATCCTTGAAAGCCATGAAAAACTAACAGTACATAAAGGAGTCCATACCTCTGTTGAAATCATGAACAAAATTATCAGGATAACCTGAACAAGTAACACCAGGATAACATGAAAAAGATGAACTTGTGTCTGGACGACATAAAACATGAATTAACACCAGAATAACGTAAAAACCATGAACAGTAATATTTGGATACTTGAAATCTTTGAAGAAGAAGTGCATGTAACACCAGGAAATTATGAAAACAGTAGACAAGTAACATAAGGATACCATAAATTTCATGAACAAGTAATGGTACGGGTTATGGTTAAATTTTAACAAGTAACAGAACATTTGAAATACACGAACAAGTGATGCTTTTTATTTTAATATATATATGAATATATTTGAAATACGATATTTATTTTAACTGTCATTATGTACATGTATGTGTATGAAATGTAAATAATAATCAATTTGGTGAAAAAAAGAACAAATTTTTGGTTATTGTTTTGCTGAAAGAGACAAGACTATGTTTTATTTTTGCATTATTTGTTTGAATTGATGCTTTACGTCCCAGTCAACAGCTAAGGTCATGTCAGAACGTTGCACTTTTACCCAAAATAAGGATGTCATGACATCCAACAAGTGCTTGAAATATAACCATTCAACTAAGCCACAAAATGCTTATATGTATGGATGGTTTGACTGGGACCATGTTTCCTGGGCAGGTTCAGACTGGAGCGGTTAACCAGGAATCAGATGGTCAATCAGTAGTGTACTTTCTAGTCAATAAATTGAACTAATTCTCATTTCCATTTGTGAATTTCAGACATAAGTGCATCAAAGCCACAAAGAAAAAATATATCAGCGCCAAAACGAAGAAAGCCGCTCCATGCTTGTCAGACTTGCCAAAGGCAATTTATAAGGCCTGCAGATCTGATTCGCCATGAGATAATTCATACTGGAGAGAAACCTTACAGCTGTGAGATATGTCGGAAATCATTTAATAGAAGCAGTCATTTATCTGACCATATCAAAATACATACTGGAGAGGAATCTTATAGTTGTGAGATCTGTGGAAGATCTTTTAACAGAAGGAGTAATTTGAAAAGACATCAAAGAACACATACTGGAGAGAAACTTTACAGTTGTGAAACTTGTAGGAAATCATTTACTGTCAACCACAACTTGAAATTGCATGTAAGCCAAACACACCGTTGACTGCAGTTTAATGTTAATAAATATGCATGAAGGTATTACAATTCAGCATTTGATAAACCAATATCATTTCGCATTGGTGTTATGATTTGACCGAATCCATACTGGAGAGAAACCGTACAAGTGTGAGATTTGTGGGAAATCTTTTACAGTTAGCAGAACTTTTAAAGTGCATCGAAGAATACATAGTGATGAACACCTTACAATTGTAGGCTTTAAAAAAATATCAAACCATTATATTTTATTTGTATGAAGTCCTTTATGGGAAAATAGATCTTATCGATCACATGAGTCAAAGGGAACTTTATATACTCATTATTGATTCCATACTGGAGAGAAACCTTAAAAATGTGAGATTTTTTGGGAAATCTTTAACAGTAAGCGACAGTTTATAAAGTGCATCGAAGAAAACATGCTGGTGAGGCACCTCACAATTGTGATCGTTGTTGGAAATTATATATATAAAAAAAAAAAGATCTGATCGATCACATGAAAAGTCATACAGGAGAAAAATCCTACAAATTTGAGATTTGTGGAAACATTTTACTGTAAATTCTAACTTAAAAGTTCATTAAAGAAAACATACTAGCGATAAACCTTACATTTATGAAACTTGTGATAAGTCATTTAAAACAATAAGAAATTACATACACATAAGAGATTTCATACTCGAGAGAAACCATACACATGTAAGACCTGTAGGAAACTGTTAACAAGGAAAGAAAGTCTGAATTATCAGAAAAAAATCCATGCTTGAGAGAAATTTCGGAAAGTTAGACTTATGTAAAATATGTTACAGTACGCAAACGAAAACATACTGAAAGGGAATCTTTCATCTATCAACATTATGGTAAATCATATAAAATGAAATGCAAGTTTGATGATCATATTCATGAGAATTTGTAATTGAGAGTATGAAAAGACACGAAATGAAACATTTATGGTTGACAAAACTCTAGAAGATGCATACTCGAAAATAAACCATTGTTAGATTTTCATTGCGAACATTTTCATCGCGAAAATATTACTACATGACAGATTTACAGGGGAGAATTCATACTAGAGAGAAACATAACAGTTATTAGAATACAATTCCAACTTAACTAATTTCCTACATTCTGATTGGTTGTTTGGAAGACTTTATACTTCGATAAAAGCAATGCGTAAGAATACTCAATTTTCACCTTAAAAACGGCGCGACGTTACGTGATAACGTGACGTTTCTTCAAAGAAACGTTGACGTCATCAAATCTAAACGTCATGAAAACAATGGACGAACGCGTTTTGAAGAAGTCGAAATGAATATTTGGATTTTTTATGAACATGGACGCTTTTTCTTTTAACAGAACATTGTACGGTAAGAGTTTTAATCTTCTTGTTGAGTGTTGAAATTTGACGTTTGAATTTCTAATGTTCCGAGCCCCAGTTCAAAATCGACATGTCTTTCTATCGGTCCAGACGGCGATATTTTCTCCCAAAAGCAGATTTTTGACTGGAGGGGAGATGTTTTAAAGCTCTCACTTTGACAGCCTGCCTGTTGCAAGCCAGTTATAGCTTCTATTTATTGCGAGAAGTGAGTTTTATGCTTTGGAAATTTTCAAGATGGCTGCCTCATGAAAATCCGTTTTGCTCTATTTTCCTTCCGCTGGCTATGAAAATTTAAATCAATGTAGACAAATGCAGTGTATTGAGACAAAGTTGGAATTATAAGGAATGAATTATTATTTTTGTTGATTTTATCGATGTGTTAACTCGGGGGAATCACTCACAAACTTTTTCATAAAGCCCTTCGGGCTTTATTTAGTTTGTGAGTGATTCGCCTGAGTTTACACATCGATAAAATCAACAAAAATAAAATTCATTCCTATAATAAAGAGCAATTTGAAAGTGCATCAAAGAACACATCCTGGAGAAAAACTTTACAGATGTGAATCTTGTGGGATATAATACTTCAAACCATGCTTTGAAGTTGCTTGTAATCTGGAGACATGTCTGACTTCTCAATATATATGAAAGATGGATATTAATATAAAGCATTTGTTTAACTAGATCATTTATCTTTGTTGTGTTACTGTAAAATGTGACAATGTCACTTGACTGAATTGTGACACTGAATTGATGTCTTACAATTGAACATATTTAGAAGAAGGTGTCTTGGATTCTTGATGTAATTAGGGAGGACATAATGTACCCAATACAATTTTTTTTTAAATAAAAAATGTTTCTTCAAGCTTTTGATTCTTTACAGGTTATCTTCAAGGACTTGTGAATAACCTATAGTAAAAAAGGGCCCTGACATGGGAAAAACGGTTACTGTACAGCTGATATGTAAATGTTTTCACATAAGAAAACAATTTGGTGTTGTGGCACATATGTTTCATTCTGTGTGAGCATGTTTATACTCTAAAACAGGAGTTATACCAAGATAGACTACAAGACTCCAGTGAGAGAGGTCCTGTATTCAATACCTACCTCTGCTGTGTAGTGTCCTCATGCAACATACATTAAGCTTCCAGTAGTACTGGTTAATAGCCAAAAGTCAGTGACTCCATCCAGAAACAGCCAAACATTTGACTGGTTCTTTTACACATTACCAAACCTAACCTTAGGTGATAGCTTTTTGGTATATATTAAATTAATATCTCTTCCAATTTTTCTGCACACAGAGACCAATTTTTTAATTAGCATTTTTACTGGGAAAAATCACACGCATGCCATTTTAACTTTTGATCTTAGTCTGATTTTATTGTTTGTTACAGATTTGAATCTTTCAACGAGCCAAAGAAGACTCAAAGTCCACCCATGTCCTTATTGTAATTTGAAACTCGCAAATCCATCAGATATTCAACGTCATATCAGAGTTCATACTGGAGAGAAACCTTACAATTGTGGGATCTGTGGAAAATCATTTACTTTAAGGAGTAGTTTGAAAGTGCACCAAAGAACACATACTGGAGAGAAACTATACAGTTGTGAGATCTGTGGGAAAGCATTTAGTATAAAACATCATTTATCTGAACATATCAAAATACATACTGGAGAAGAACCTTATAGTTGTGAGATCTGTGGAAGATGTTTTAGCAGAAATAGTAATTTGAAAGTGCATCAAAGAACACATACTGGAGAGAAACTTTACAGTTGTGAAATTTGTAGGAAATCATTTACTAGAAAGCACACCTTGAAGTCGCATGTAAGCCGAACACACCATTGACTCCTGCACCATGTCAATAAATAGGCATGTAGATATTATAATACAGCATTTGATAAACCAATATCGTTTCTCATTGATGTTATATAATTTGACCAAATCCATACTGTAGAGAAACGGTACAAGTGTGAGATTTGTGGGAAATCTTTTACAGTAAGCTGAAATTTTAAAGTGCATAGAAGTAAACATACTTGTGAAATACCTTACAATTGTACGCTTTGTAGGAAGTCGTATATAAGAAAAAAGATCTCATCGACCACATGAGTCAAAGGGTACTTTATTATTACTCATTAGTGAATCCTTAGTGAGGCAACTCACAATTTTAGCTTTGTAGGAAATCATTCATAAGAAAAAAAAGATCTGATTGATCACATGGAAAGTCATACGGTATATGAGAAAAATCCTACAGATGTGAGATTTGTGTAAACACTTTTACAGTAAATTCAAACTTAAACGTCAATACTAGCGATAAATCTTACATCATGAATTTAAAACAATGCAAAATAAGAAAAGAAGTAATTGATGTACTCATAAGAGAATCAATACTGGGGAAAAACAATGTAAATGTAAGACCTGTGTGAAATCGTTAACAAGAGAAAAAGTCTAAATAAACACAATAAAATTAATTTTTGTGATATTTCGGTAAGTGAGACTTGTGTGGAATATTTTACAGTACAGCAAAGAAAACATACTGAAAAGAAACCTTTCATCGACCAACTTTGTGAATATCATATAAAATGAAATGCAAGTTTGGTGATCAAATTCAGGAGAATTTATAATTGAGAACATAAAAAGACACGGAATGAAACATTTGCAATTGACAAAACTCTTGAAGATACATACTGGAAAATTAACCATTGTAACATTTTCATTGCGAACATCTTCATCGCGAAAATAATACTACATGACACATTTACAATTGACAAGTATGAATTTCATACTTGAGAGAAACATAACAGTTATGAGAATATAAAGAGTAATTTGAAAGTGCATCAAAGAACACATACTGGAGAAAAACCTTACAGATGTGAATGCTTTGAAGTTGTATGTAATCTGGAGACATGTCTGACTTCTCGGCAATATATTTGAAAGATGGATATAAATTTTAAGCATTTGTAAGCTCACCTGAGCCGAAGGCTCACAGGTGAGCTTATAGTATACCCATGCGCCAGCGTCCATCTGTCCGTCCGTCTGTCCATCGTCCATCCATCCATCCGTCTGTCATCCACAATTTCAAAGATCTTCTTCTCTGAAACACATGGGCCAATCAAGTTGAAATTTTATGTGAAGCCTCAATGGGTATGGGGAATGAAAGTTTGTTCATGGGATCTTGGTCACTTGACGAAGATGGCCGTCATGCCCATATATGGTAAAAACCCTTCAAAATCTTCTCCAGAACCAGCAGGCCGATTTCCACGAAATTTGGTATGTAGCCTCGGGGACTCCAGCCCATCATAGATTGCTAAAATGATGACCCTTGGATGACCTTGACTTTTCTTGCGGCCAGGTCAATTTTGGAAACAGGCTTTTAGATGGGAAAAGGCCAAAAACAAAGGATATTTTGAAAACTATTGCAGCCTGAGACTTGAAAATTGCTAGATGCAGGCAACTAATGGAGTCAATGAAGGTATGTAATTGATAAAGGTCAATGTCATTTCTTGTCCTTGATCCAAGGTCATTGAAATACCAAAATTAAGTCAAATTTCAAAGATCTTCTTTGAAACCACTTGACCGATCAAGTTGAAATTTTGTGAGGAGCCTCCTTGGGTAGTGATATTGAAATTTTGTTCGCTACATCTTGGTCACTTGACCAAGATGGCCGCCGTGCCCACATATGGTACACACCCTTCAAAATTCTTCTTCTCCAGAACCGGTGTGCCGATTTCCATGAAACTATGTTTGTAGCATCGGGGATTCCAGCCCATCATAGTTTGCTAAAATGATGACCCTGGGATGACCATGACCTATTTTACGACAAGGTCAAATTTGGAAACATAGCATGGGAAAAGGTGAAAACAATTGATATTTTGGAAACTATTGCAGTCTGAGACTTGAAAGTTCCTACATGCAGAGAACTAATGGAGTCAATGAAGGTATGTAATTAATTAAGGTCAAAGTCATTTCTTGTCCTTGACTCAAGGTCACTTAAATGTCAAAATTCTGTCACAATTTCAAAGATCTTGTCTGAAACCCCTTGACCGATCAAGTTGAAATTTTCTGTGGAGCCAGCTGGTGTAGAGGCATTGAAATCTTGCTCACGATATCTTGGTCACATGACCAAGCTGGCCGCCATGTTCATATATGGTAAAAACCCTTTAAATATCTTATCCAGAACCGGAGAAGAAGATATTTAAAGCCACTTCACAAGAAATTTTGTATGTAGCACCGGGGATTCCAGCCCATGGTAGTTTGCTAAGATGATGACCCTTGGATGACCTTGACCTATTTTACGACAAGGTCAATTTTCGAAACATAGGCTATGTGTTCGCTGCTTTTAAAGGATCTCAGTTTTAATTTTTATTTTACATTGAAAAAGGCGAGAATAATGGATATTTTGGAAACTATTGCAGCCTGAGACCAGAAACTTGGCAGATGCAGACAACGAATGAAGCCAATAAAGGTGTGTGAGTATTCAAGGTCAATGTAATTTCATGATGACTAAATGCTTCAAGATCAGGCTTCAGGTGAGCGTTTCAGGACCAATGGTCCTCAGGTTAAACTAAATCATTTCTCTTTGTTGTGTTACCGTAAATTGTGACAATGTCACTTGACTGAATTGTGACACTGAAATGATGTCTTACAATTGAACATATATTGATTATTCCATGAGATATTTAGAAGAAGGTGTCTTGGATTCTTGATGTAACTAGGGAGAACATAATGTACTCAATACAAGATTTTTAAAATAAAAAAAATATTGTTTTCTTCAAGCTTTTGATTGTTTACAAGCTATCATCAAGGACTTATGAATAACCTATAGTTAAATACGAGCCCTGACGTGAGAAAACCGGGTCTTTGGTGTTTCTGCCCATGTTTTGCACAAACCAGCCTGTACAGTATCTAAACATAGATAGAAAAAAGAAATTGTGAATTTAGAGATGAAGAAGGATTGTATTATGCATGACAAAGACGCTGATCAGCTTTGTAGTTACTGTACAGCTGATATGTAAATGTTTTCACATAAGTAAAGAAATCTAGTGTCGTGGCTCATGTGTATTTATTCTGCCTGAGCATGTTTATTTTCTAAAATGGGAGTTATACCAAGGTAGACTACAAGATTCCAGTGAGAGAGGTCCTGGATTCAATACCTACCTCTGCTGTTAAGTGTCCTCAAGCAACATACATTAAGCTTCCAGTAATACTGGTTAATAGCCAAAAGTCAGTGACTTCATCCAGAAACAGCCAAACATTTGACTGGTTCTTTTACACATTACCAAACTTAACCTTAGGTGATAGCTTTTTGGTATATATTCAGTTAACATCTTTTCCAATTTTTCATTGTTCTGCACACAAAAACCAATTTTTTAATTAGCATTTTTACTGGGAAAAATCACATGCATGCCTTTTTAACTTTTGATCTTAGTCTGATTATATATTTTGTTACAGGTTTGAATCTTTCAACGAGCCAAAGAAGACTCAAAATCCATCCATGTCCTTATTGTAATATCAAACTCGCAAATTCATCAGATCTTATTCGTCATATCAGAGTTCATACTGGAGAGAAACCTTATAGATGTGAGATCTGTGGAAAATATTTTAACATAAAGAGTAATTTGAATAGACACAAAAAGATACATACTGGAGAGAAACCTTATGGATGTGATATCTGTGGACAATCTTTTGCTTTTAGGAGTCATTTGACAAGACATAAAATGATACATACCGGAGAGAATCCTTTTTGTTGTGGAATCTGTGGGAAATTATTTTCTAGAATGGACGCAGTGAGAATTCATGCTAGAGAAAACCACACTCCATGATTGTGTTGATCTTTTATTATAGAATTTGAACATTTACTGCAAAATGAGACTCCATACAAAATGCAACATGAGGTCGCATATGCTGACATTATAATAAAAGAAATTCTCTGCCTTATGCAACATTTATTGCAAGCATATTTTATGATAAAACATTTGTTACATTATTTCATTCCTATAAAAATAAAAGAATAACACTGAAATGACACGATACTGAAGGCATGGAGAGAAACCTTACCTATGTGACACTTGCAGGAAATCTTTACCACAATCCAGGGGCCAGTTGTTCAAAATTAACGACATCGTTAGTTAGCGATTCGTTAAAATTTCAAATATTGATATTACAAATACAATGTTTTTTTATTGATAAATTGTGAGAGGGTTGCAAAGGATTCTCACATTTATTTTTGTTGATAAAATGTGAGAATCCTTTGCATTCTAAATTGCAAAGGATTCTCACATTTTTTAACAAAAAATAACAGTGTATTTGCTTTTGAAGTCGATATATGGTTAACAAATTGAGGGCTTAACGACAGCGTTAAGCTAACGATATTTTTAAAACAACTGGGCCCAGGCCTTGAAGTTGCATATATACTCTTTGTTCATACCCTTGACTATTAGGCAGTTTTTAAAACAAACAGACGTTTCAACTTCAGTTATATCAAATGTGATCTATGGGGTGGCCTTGACCTGGTGGTATGGAAATCTATGGGGTGGCCTTGGCCTGGTGGTATGGTAATCTATGGGGTAGCCTTGGCCTGGTGGTATGGTAATCTATGGGGTGGCCCTGGCCTGGTGGTATGGTGATCTAAGGGGTGGCCTTGGCCTGGTGGTATGGTAATCTATGGAGTGGCCTTGGCCTGGTGGTATAGTAATCTATGGGATGGCCCTGGCCTCGTCGTATTGTGATCTAAGGGGTGGCCTTGGCCTGGTGGTATGGAAATCCATGGGGTGGCCTTGGCCTGGTGGTATGATAATCTATGGGGTGGCCCTGGCCTGGTGGTATGGTGATCTAAGGGGTGGCTTTGGCATGATGGTATGGTAATCTATGGGAGTGGCCTTGGCCTGATGGTAGAGTACATGATTCCAGTGACAGATGTCTTGGGTTTGATGCCTAACTCAGCATGATCTCTTTGCTAATCAGGAAGGGGTCGCTCTATCCAGACATGACTGAAAAATTGTTAACTGGTACTTTAAACCATAAACAAAGCAAAACTAAGGTCATTTTATTTTATTTTATTTTTATTTATTTTTTTATTGTGTGTACATACTCCCTTAACAGTTCTTTCAATTAATCAAATAATTGCATAAATAAGACCAATAACCAATATTTTAATTGTATATCATTTTTGTCCCATATTTGGCCTGTATTTTAAGCATGAACAGTTTTTGTCCCCAGATTTCAGTGTAATACTTAACTTTATGTGTGCGGGAAGAAAGGTTGTTTGATTCGGGATTTAACGTCCCACCAAAAGCTAAGGTCATATGGAGACGGGATCTCAGGTTATAGTCCTATCATGAAATAGACGTTGACCTTGCTTTTGGCGCAAGTTTTCATTGTCGGTTTAAGTGAAAATCAGGTACAGCTACATTACATATGATAAGTCATTCAACATTAGCTAGGCACATCTATTTTACATCAGATAAACTGACTCATCTTAAGCAGTCTTTAATGAAAGCGAACGGTGTTTATGTCAGTTTTTGGCAGAGTTCGTGTTTACCCACCTTTGTGTGGGTGTTGAGCAACTCCCATTTTGACACAGAATTAACTATAGATTTCCTCTGGCACAAACATTCACATACTTATAGTACATTTCAGTTTTAAATCTTGGTAAGGAGTAATTTTGTTCCAGTTAGTCCATGTTTTTATATTAATCAGGGGTGGGTCCCCCTTTTTGTTGTAGTTGTGGTGGTGGTTGTTGGTTTTTGGCAGTGAGGTGTCATTCTTTGAGTCTTTGCTCCGATATATTTTTGGTCTCATTTGTTTCATTTTTCATTTCAGATACAAGAAAATCTCTACAGCAAAATGGTCGCAAGGTGTATCCATGTCGCTACTGTACCAAGACCTTTGATCGAACATTCAACGTTAAAGTACATGAGAGAATCCATACTGGAGAGAAACCTTACAGCTGTAGAATCTGTGGGAAATCTTTTACTACTAAAGGCAGTATGAATGCACACATGGTCACTCATATGAAGAACGATAGGAACCTTAATTAAGGATGTTCGCTGCTAACATTTGACATTTTGGAACTTCCGGTTTTTATTTTGTTGAGTATCTCGTAAACGGTTGCATATATTTTCCTAATATTTTATATTTGGATACATATCGATGATATGCATGGAACCAGTCATGAAAATTGTCAATCTAAGGAACTTCTTTTTTTTTCAACCCATTTTCTGCTACATTTCAGAAATTTTTTCACCTATTTTCTGCTACATTTCAGAAAATTTTAAGTGTCAGCAAAATTTAGGGGTTGGGGTAGATTAAACTTGAGTATTACACAACTTCAAATTACTTGCACTGATTTGATGTTTATTTTAGCAGAAGTAGATGTATACAATGTCTTCTATATCAGTATTTCTATCTTTGGTTTGCTAGTTTTAAAATTTTGGGTGGTTTTATGAAATGGGATGTAAGCAATAAAACAGCCAAAAAAAAAAAAAGGCATAAAAATGGCGATTTTCAAGTTGCTCGATTTTCAAGGTGCTGGTCTCTCATATGCACTCTACCCTATATTTTTCATTCTTTTATTCGAATAATATGAGCAAGTTTTATGTTGTGTGAAAATACAAGAAAAAGTTTGAATCTACAAATATGGTTTTGACACATTTATAAATATTGTTTTTTTCCGACTTTTCAAGTTAGGGGGTAGGGTTGTTAAATGAGTCGAAAAAAATGTCTTTCTCGTCAAGATGAAAAATTATGTATGTTTTAGGCCCAAAATAGTCCGCGTTACTTAAACAAAATGACAGTTGAAAGCATTCGTGGTGTATTGTTTGTCCAGGAAGTTCAATGTGAAAGAATTGAAAATTAAATTATTTTTTTTTCTAATTTTCAAACATGTTGTTTAGAGGTCTCATTCAGAGCCCTGAAGCTTGAAAAAATGCACACTTCCCTATAATTATTTTGTTTTCATATGTCTTATTCTATCAAAAAAGAGCGGTTAGAAAAAAGTCTGAATACTTTTTCATTGGCAGCGAACATCCTTAAACAGAATGATTTATTTTATGTTCAGTGCTCTTAAAGGATTTCATATTTTTTTTGCTGATGGATCATGAAGGAATATGTCAACCACAAAATATCATTTGGTGTGTGATCAAAATGACTTTTTCAAATTATTTACGGGTATTTCACTGTTTGATCAAAAGAACATTTTTCAATGTACTGTGATAAAAAAAACCCTCTCAATCTGTGTGATATGGTCAGAAGGACATTTTTCAAGTTGTATCAGGTAGAGGGCTCAGTTACCTAATGGTAGAGTGCTGGACTCCAGAGCGAGAGGTCTTGGGTTCAATCCTACTAGTGTCAATGGGTTGTTTGAGCTCCCAGTAGTAGATGAGCCGCCTCGTGGGAAAACCAACAGTGTGGTTTCCGAACAGGTTCGACGCAAACCGGACTGCACAGTAACAGAAGACAGCTAGAAGCATGAAATTTCGGATTTAAGTAGAAGAGGAACTGTAATATCCGAGTAGCGAAAACAAAGGCGCTGATCAGCTTCGCAGTTACTGCGAAGCTGATCTGCGCCTTTGTTTTTCGCCAAGGCAGATTGTTGGTTTTCCCATGTGACGGCTCACATGATAATAGCCAAGAAACAGTGGCTTCTTCAGGACATGACTGAATATTTTTAACTGTAATGTTAAGTGAAGACCAAACCAGAAAATCATAATTTGTATCACATTTATTTGCTGTTTGTGAAAAATGAAATTTGTTAATTTGTTTCATTCGCTGTTTGGTCAACAAACGGACACAAGTCCTTTGCCATTTGGTGCATTGTAAAATCAGCCTAAAATACAGGTCCTGTAGGTTGTTGCGATGAATAAAAGTCCTTTGTGATTAAATCTACGTGAGCCGCTACGTTAGAGCTTTGCGGTTCCCGACCATATCCGACACAAACCGACCTGTGCAGCTACAGAGGATGGCTAGTAGCGTAGGAAGAAGATGTTATCTACTATCCATGTAGGGAAAACAAAGGCGCAGATCAGCTGTGCAGTTACTCTGTGTCTTTGTTTTTGCATATGCGAAAATCCAGCTTTCTCATGGCATGGCTCACATGTTCATGACTGTATAGATTTACAAAATCTTTTTACAGTTGATAAATGTTGTTGTGTAGTTTAGAACAATAGAAAGATCCAAAGATTTTCACAAGATACTGTGATAATTTGTACTTTTAGAGCGAGCAAGCCCAGTAGGATCAAATGCATGTTTAAACAAATACACAATCCAGACTTTAAACTGTGCTTTGATGATTGCCATTTTTGTTTTATAAATATGGATATTTTAGAAAAGTAAGATTAATAAATTTAGTCCTAATGCATATTTGGGGAGTGTGTAGGCGTAGTGATAGAGTTCCTGGGTTCGAACCCACAGGTGGCACCGTGTTGTGTCCTTGAGCAAGACACATTTGACTCATCTGTACATGTGCTATAATGCTCACTGAGACACGATGTGCTTAATAGTATACCAATGCTGTGTCATTCAGCATCCAACTCAATCATTTTAAAAGTCTTCTACACAACCACTGGTCCAGTCAAAACTCATATATGTGGCCTTTTTGGGAAGGTCAAACAAAGTTGTTGGATTGGTCCTAGTCACATGACCAATATGGCCGCTATGCCCAAATATGGTAAAAAAAACTTAAAAATTTTCTCCAGAATCAAAGGGTCTGTGATCTGTAGGATAGGGAACAGGAACATTACAGAGTTTGTATTAAGGATAACTTTTGCCTATTTCAAGGCCAGGTCAAAATGGGGAACTTCTGTACTAAGAGTGTCAAACATTTTGACCTGGCCACGAAATAGGCAAATGTTATCCTTAATACAAACTCTGCCAAGTTCTGGTCCCCTATGCTACTCATTAGAACCGCCTTTTCGTGTACCCACAATGTATGTTTCGAGTCACAAATAAGAAAAATAGGAAAACCAATGCAAACCCCAGTTTTTCTGTAAAAGAGGTGTTTAAGGGGGTAAACATTTCACGGATATGTTTTCCTGATGTTCTAATTATATTGTGTGTTTGTTTCAGATACTGTTGTTCATAAGCAACGTAGAAAATCAGATAACAACTGTCCATTTTGTACAAAGCAGTTCAGGGATCAGTTTGATCTTGTTCGCCATCTCAGACGCCATACTGGAGAGAAACCTTATAGCTGTGGGGTATGTGGGAAATCATTCCGAAGAAAGGATTACTTATCTAACCACATCAGATCTCATACTGGAGATAAACCTCACAGCTGTGAGGTCTGTGGGAAAGATTTTGCTGAAAAAGGAAATTTGAATCAACATATGAGAATTCATACTGGAGAGAAACCTTATAGTTGTGAGATTTGTGGGAAATCATTTACTCAGAAGCCCCATTGTAAATATCACCAGAAGACGTGCAAGAGCAGTTAAATGTCACACTGATTTGTTGTTGGCAGTGTCAAAATCTTTCATTTGCCATCAAAATGAGCCAGACATGTAGAGTACAGTACATTGATTTTTAGTATATAAAAGCAAACTGAATAACCCAAGTTCCGCCATCTGAATCGCTGTTGAAAAAAAGTTTTTATTATTATGAGGTTTGCTTGTAGACATCAAACGCTTCTAGGCATAAAACATTTATATTCTGTAGTTGAAGTCCATACTAGAGAGAAACCTAACACTTTTGTTCAAGGATTTTAACGTCATCAAAGAAAATGAATTGATTAAAACCTTAAATCGAAACCTTACAAGGTGGGATCTATGGGAAAGCTTTTATTATAAAGCCATTCATGAATATGCATATGCTGACAAATCTTTAAATTTGAAGGTGAAACAGTTTTATAGCAAACATTTATGATTAAATGTTTACCGAAACTTCGATTGCTGTTTGGTGTAATACTGAAAAGGTGCCTCACGTAAGGATTTTTAGCTATTTACATACCCCAAATGTGATAATTGGGCAGCCATCTGCTTAATTTTGCAGATATCAAAAGTTTTATTCCATGGTAAGTTTAAACGATTACAGTGCTCAAGCGGAGGAAAAAATCAAGTTGTCCAGTTGCCCCGAAAGATAACAATTGAACAATATTATTGTATAAAACAAACTGCAAGTTCTGAATTCAAAGTCTTGTCACGTGATATGGTGTCCAATATTCCCTATAAAATGCGTACAGGTGTTCATGTTTTCCTGGGACGCTACTCCTGGTTTCATGCAGTATCAGGAACGCCGTAAGTTTCTGGAGTATGTTCTGGGGGTTCTACATGAAGGGGTTCGGAATGCAGATGACAAAGGATCAAATTTTGATGTCATCTAAAGTATAAAAATAAATGTGAGAAAATTATCTTCTGCCATCTGGATTACTACCTCTTTCATGCTCAACCTTCAGGGGATATTCCAGAAACCTGAGATGTTCCAGATACTGCATGAAACCAAGAGTAAAAACCCAGGATAAGTTGAACATGAGCATTTTATTGGGAATATTGGACACCGTATCACGTGACGAGACTTTGAATTTGTTTTATACAATTATATTGTCCATTTTATATCATGGTTCGTAAAATATTTTGGGCAACTGGCCAATTTGAATTTTCCTCCGTTTAAGGATGTTGATCTTTCAAACAATCCATGCGATAAAACGTTTGATATCTGCGAAATTAAGCTGATTGCTGCCCCGTTAATCACATTTGGCATATGAAAATAATTATGAGAAAAATCGCTATCCAAAGAAAAAAAATTGTGAAGCACCTTTAGGTTTTGATATATCATGAGAACATGCCATAGAATTTGCTAATATTTGCAAATTATGGAAATAAAATATAAAATATCCTTTGGAATAGTGACTCCTTATAAAATATGGTTTAATCCCGCCAGTAACTGTGTGTTACTGATCGTTCCAAGTCGATACTTCTGTGGTGGTTCTTTTTGTTTTATGTCTTGGTGTTTAATTTTTTTTTGTGCTGTTGGCGCCTTATGTATGTTTTCATATTTTTAGTTAAGGTAACTGAGTGGCCACCTATTGGGAAAATAGCTGCTCATTCGGCTTACGATGTTTCATGGTATAAGTACCTGATTGTTAGTTTGTTTTTTTCCCACCTCGGTTTTTGGAGTGGGAATCTTTTTCTGATTGCGCCTTTTCCTGATCTTTGCCTACTTGTACCTTTCTATAGGATGCTATAGGAGAATGATTTTGTTTCCATTAGGAAATGACTTTGTACCCAGCCTGCTTGGTTTCATAACAGGATATTCTGAGAAATCAAAAAATAATTAACGGTTTAGATTCATTTTCTAAGGAAGGTTTTAATGTTAAGCCCCATTTGGAATTTACTTGTCTTTGCATCGACTGCGCTGTTGAAAGATGCAAAATTACAGTAATTCTCATTGGCTCCATGTTGCCTAACCTGTAGGGTCACTGAAGAGGCTTAAGTAGCCGAAACCGCGGTATGGCCCATCCCCCTTCTCATTAATATGTTCACTGCTCTTAAATGATTTCAATTTTATTTTTATTTCTTATTACTGAAGCTGGTGTTGTGCCGTGTGGCGGCCCTAAAAAGTCTCCCCGTACATCATACATAGTGCAGATTATTTTTCCTTTTGGTCCTTTGAGATCAGCGAGGATATCCTGAGAAATAAAAAAAATTATTATCGGTTTAGATTCATTTTCTAAGCAAGGTTTTAATGTTAAGCCCCATTTTGAATTTACTAGTCTTTGTATCGACCACGCTGTTGAAAGATGCAAAATTACAGTAATTCTCATTGGCTCCATGTTGGCAAACCTATAGGGTCACTGAAGAGGCTTAAGTAGCCGAAACCGTGGTATGGCCCATCCCCTCTTCTCATTAATATGTTCATTGCTCTTAAAGGGTTTCAGATTTATTTTTATTTCATAGTCTTGATTGCTTTTGAACCTAACAAGAATTTGTATATCAAAATAGATATGTGACCCATCAGAACTATAAGGTTGGCTTAGTTAACTTGAAGTTGAATACTTTGAGATTCGCAGTAACACAATGGTAAAATGTAATTTCAGTCTGTAACTGTTATCTTAAGCTGTGACATTATTCATTTGCATGCCATCTATGTATAAGTTTGCATTATTGTATGATATTGTATACCGCTGATAGTGAAATAATTAATTTTGAGACATTTACTGACTTATGACTTGTGTCAGTTTATTTTGTCTGCATAGAATGCGAAGATACTTAGTGACGTACAGATCAAGAGGTGGGGGTTGAGATCCATACTGTCGACTGATTGTCTTTGATAACTGAAAAAAGAGGCATATACTATCCATTGTACTATTCAATTCCTAGGAAGCAATGGCTTCATCACAAAATGACTGAAAAACTGTTGACTTGGATTTTCCATCATAAAACAAACGAAACACATCACGAAAACATGTCCATGTAATGTACACCCCTTTGAACCCCACTTTCATATAGTAAAGCTGGGATATGCAGGGGTATACTTCTTTTTCTTATTTTTGCTCCAAAACATAGATAGTGGGTACTCTTAAGAACCGCCTCGCCGATCTATGTTTTGAGCAAAAATCTTAAAAATATCAATTTTTTTCTGATGAAATTTTCAAATTTTACAGATGAAAAAAAAAAAAAAAAAAAAAAAATCTGGGTATGTTTTCGTAATGATTTTACCTTGATCTGATTAATGTTTTTTGTTTTCAGACTTGGACATGTATCCCTCAATAAGCCAAAGAATAATCACTGTCCATCCATGTCCATATTGTACCAAGAAACTTAGAACTCCAGCGGATCGTGTTCGTCATATCAGAAAACATACTGGAGAGAAACCTTATGGATGTGAAATCTGTGGAAAATCATTTACTTTAAAGTGTAATTTGAAAGTGCATCAAAACACACATACTGGAGAGAAACATTACAAATGTGAAATTTGTGCGAATTCATTTACTACAAAATATTACCTTAATACGCATATGCTCACACATCATGGAAATTGACTTATAGCAAACCAAACAATACTTTTATACTTTATCATGTCTGTTTTCTGTATCAATTACTGTTTTGTGTATCAATATGACTTGTGATTTCTGATATGTTTGTTGATTGAACCGACTTATATTATTCAAGCATTCATAGGTGTCTTAACTAAATAAAATGTTTAGAAATGACCCAATACAAGTTGTTTGAATAAAATACTTACCTTACGACATCCATTTGATTTTGCTGGTAACCTGTATGAAAATGTGTTATCTCATCCTGACTGAGAAAACCTATGCTGTTTAATTGAGGTATAAATTATGTAACGGTTGCCTTGAGGCTTAGACAAGAGGCTTGAGGCATCATGTTCGTCCATTTAATGAGCATGCTTTCTTCATAAAGTTATAGTTTGCTTGTGCTCATAACTTTACCTTTTAATATTTTTTTTTGATAATTATGACATGATTTTATGAAAAAAGAGAGATGTATGCTTTAATCTTAGTTAATGCATACATACTTGTGTCACACGATATGATCTGACATAATGAACAAAAAAGGATGTATGTTGATGTGGCAATTTGCGTGCACACGTGCTGTTAATACACCACATTTATTTATGCCCATTACAGGGTGCCACGCAAAACACACGCTAATAATTATTTACGAGCGGGAGTGTTGAAAAGACGAAACAAAAATTATTAAAATTTCATTCATATAATTGGCGGAAACTATACATTTATTTACATGCAACATTTAAATAGAAAATTAGATAATACAAATTCACATTAATGAATTTTTAATATTCAATCATCTCAGGCCACAACAAAAGTAGCAGTATGAGCAATAGCTATATAATTTAAAAATGCAGAACAAAAATGTTCACTATTGGATCTTGAAATGTACATATAAAACTCAGAGCAACCTTAGTAAAGAAAAAGGTTTATCATTAAATATGTTTAAAGAAAATCAAAATGGGAGGGAGGGTTGGGTTTTTTGAAATTTCGACTAAAACTGTCGATCAAATTTCGACTTATAACGTCGATGTGAAAATGTAATCTGAGCGGAGCGCGATATTTCGCGCCATCTCTGAAATTTGTAATTTACATAATAATGAAAGTGAGGTCAAAGGTTGTTCTGAGCAATATTTGAGAAACAGTAATATAAAGAAATAGTTAAGTTAATCATAAACAACCAATGCTAAGACATGTTACAAAAATATGAAAACACGTGACTTGTAAGAAAGAATCTGATGCGATGAGCTTATTTACATATGAATATGAATATAAATAGAAAGCCTAAACGAAACTGATAATAGCAAAAAGATCTAACTCCTGCTATACTAATTAATAGTTATGAAACATAACTTATAAATTATTTACGAGCGGGAGTGTTGAAAAGACGAAACAAAAATTATTAAAATTTCATTCATATAATTGGCGGAAACTATACATTTATTTACATGCAACATTTAAATAGAAAATTAGATAATACAAATTCACATTAATGAATTTTTAATATTCAATCATCTCAGGCCACCAATCCGAAGGAGCCGCCATAAAAGAGGGGAAAAATCGATACAGGTATAAAAGCAACTATAACAAAGTAACTGTAGCTGTTATTGATGATGATGATGATGATGATGATGATGATGATGACTCAAAACTTAAAACAGTGAAGAGCAATTTCATGTTAATTCAAGAAATAGTCCGAGAATCAATATCTGTAAATAGTATTTCAAGTCCCACTTGAGATAAAAATACAAGTCCGTGAATTTAAAAGTATTCACATATAACCGTCATGGAATCAAAAATATCTGAAATTCCAAGCCACGTCTCTGTTGTCAAGTCAGTACACTGCAGAACTCAGATGAAAAGTTAAAATTATGTACAAGAACCGCATAAGCACATGTACACCAGTTTCACTAATTTGTGATTATAACTTCACATTAAAGAATATCCAAAGCGATAAATACACAGATTCCACGTAAGAGTCGATCTTGTGACTGAATCAGAGAGACTAACCCAGGAAACTGGAGATTCCCGCAAAGGTCTCCACGATTCCCGATCGAGAACCCAGCCTTCCCGGATGGAGCTGACGTAAACGCCCGGAGCCCGCAGTAGCAGCTGCACGGCACCAAGGGAGCCAATCTGAAACAGAAACAAGAAAGACAAGGCAACAACACTCGACAGAAAAGGCATTACTTTAAATGAAAAACGGCGTTACTTAAGAAACGGTGTAATCTTCGTGAGCCCTCAAAATTAAGATGCAAACCGTCATCATTCACGGCAAAAAGAGACCGTATAGGTTTATTTTTGTACAAAAATATTCTGTAAGTGTGAAGGAAAGGCACTCTTCGCAATTTACATAATTTCTCTAATTCTCTATTAACATCCTTCATACGGGATTCTTTTGGATCAGTATCCAAGTCACATGGACGCGGAATAATACCGCAAATGATCAGGTTTGTAGAAGATTTGGTACGAATAGTTGTAATCAACTCATGAAAAGAAGCCATTATATGATGAACGGAACGAGACGAAGCAACGTCATTTGTGCCTATCAAAATAATTGTATGTTTTGCATTAATACTCGCCTTATTTGCATCTATTTTTTGCTTTAGTCGAGCAATGGTAGCACCTCTGAACACCTGTACTGTCGTGTGTTGTATGTTAGACACGTATTTGGCCATGGAATCAGACAAAACAGTGACTGAGAGAGGTCTTCTAGCTAGAAAAAGAAGCATACAGTATATTACAATAAACTGTTTTGAATGTTGATACACATTTGTTTACTAACTGACAATTTTTGTTGAAAGTCGTACTGTAAATATTCCTTGTACGCGTCTGACAGCCAGTCTCCATGACTTTGAATAAGTTCTGACGGAATTTGCGATTTGAAAGCGAAACTGCAACTTCCTCGACGAATACCGTGTGAGGAATACGCATTTCCATCTCTGCCTGTTTTCGAAATTGTTTTTCTCAGTTTATTTTGAAATTTGGCATATGTAATTGGTACAAGCCCAGATTTCGATTTGAAACAAAAGGCAGGATCTGTATCTTTAGCTGGAATTAAAGAAAGCATATTCCATAAAGGAAGCAGATTCATACAAATAACGTACTCGATAGAAAATCACTGAGGAATGTAATCACAAATATACCGTTAGGTACAACAATCGAGAAAGATAGGAAAATGTTCCTGGAGAATAACTATATAATATCCAATTAATAGTATTCCATGTAAAGAACTTTTTGAAATTTCGACTAAAACTGTCGATCAAATTTCGACTTATAACGTCGATGTGAAAATGTAATCTGAGCGGAGCGCGATATTTCGCGCCATCTCTGAAATTTGTAATTTACATAATAATGAAAGTGAGGTCAAAGGTTGTTCTGAGCAATATTTGAGAAACAGTAATATAAAGAAATAGTTAAGTTAATCATAAACAACCAATGCTAAGACATGTTACAAAAATATGAAAACACGTGACTTGTAAGAAAGAATCTGATGCGATGAGCTTATTTACATATGAATATGAATATAAATAGAAAGCCTAAACGAAACTGATAATAGCAAAAAGATCTAACTCCTGCTATACTAATTAATAGTTATGAAACATAACTTATAAATGAGTAACCGAACTTCGCCCGGAGCCAGCATATAAGAATAAATGCTTGTATGAAATGTGACGAGGTTGTACAGTATAATGTAACATTATTTCTTACGTTTGTGCATAATTAATGCAAAAATAGCGATCAACAGTTTTGTTAATCTTAAACTTTCGCTAGGCCCCTCGGGGACTGTCGAAAACGTCCTCGGTTTTCAACATTTCCCTCCAGACCTCGAAAATGTTAATGCATGGAAAATCATTTTTGATCCATCTATTCATCCTTTCACCATATTCGGTCTGTATTTCAAATACTCACTGGGTGCTTCCTTGGTCCCGATATAAAAAGGTTTTGTTTGACTTTTTGGTAACGGATTTTGTTCTACTTCTCTAACACAGCAAATCTCCACAAAACAGTGTCAACAATAACATAAATTGCTTAATTTATTTCACTATTTAACGAATCAAATTAAATCTTACTATAAAATTGCATTCAAAGCACTATATTATGACTTGAAATTCTTTCAATGACGTCATAAATTAGAATCAAATCAAATCTTTGACCAAATTCTAGGAATTATTGTAGAAAAAAATCTAATACCGATATCAAACAAAACCAATTCCTATCGGGACCTATAGTAAAAGTCAAACAAAACCTTTTTATATCGGGACGAAGGAATAACCCAGTGATACTGACATGTTTGTTCCCAGACATCTATGTATTCTTTAGCCAGGATGTGTGGAGTAATATGTATTTACTTGTTATTATCTTCATGTATGTATGTTTCAGATACATCTACTACTAAAAAGCTATGCAGAACGCTAGATCATACCTGTCATTACGAACACACGCCCATGTACCATGCATAGCCGTACAAATTGAAGATTTTCAGTTTTTTTTTTTCATTTTTCTTAGTTTACTCTAAACTTAGTTATCCCTGTACACCCCAATGTGGGCAGTAAGTGGGTAATTATTTCACTGACATGTGTTCCGGATGCATTACTTGGGTGTCCAATGTATGTGTTCTTATTTTATTCCCCTTTCTTACAGGTGCATTTTCTCCAAGACTAAACGAAGACGACCACCCCACCCTTGTCCCCATTGTCCAAAGACACTCGGATCGCCAGCTGATCTTGTTCGCCATATAAGGATTCATACTGGAGAAAAACCTTACAGTTGTGCGATCTGTGGGAAATCTTTCAGACAAAAAGGTGCCATGAGGGCACACATGGTCACTCATATGCAGTGATTTGGTGGAATGTGGAATTCAGACATTAGTTTGAAGAAGTTGTACATATCAACATTTGCTTGATTTCGTTTTGTTATATTGATGTTCCATTGTATAAAAAGCCTTAGGCTTTAATACAAAACATTTAACTCATTTGTGTTTGAAAAATTAAAATTATCCAAGACGCTTTCATGCCTTTAGACTTATAGCACCACAAGCGTATCCCAGATGGTTGCTGCGATATTTAAAAATGCAATGATTACACCTTTATGCTTTAGGACTTTCGCTTTGTAAATGTTATGTTTTGGCAATAGACAGTTGCATTTTTCACAACACAATGTTGTTTTTGAAAGTCGTTCATATAACTTACAGGTGTTTTATTCTAATACGGCAAATAGCCGGTCTGCTTATTTGTACATGTGTTTGTATATCTCATTTAAATGTATGATGTACAGTGTATACACTTTTGTTGAATTGTAACACCTTTTTCTGAAAAAAAAAATGGAGCAAGTTGTTCTATTATATATTCATTTTGTTTTGCTTATATGTCCATAATCTTGGAAAAAAATATTAAGAATTCCGGGTTTCTGACCAGATCAGACAACTGGATGTGAAGAGGACTGAAGACGCGCGAAATATTTTTTTATTTAGAAGAAATCGGAAAATGAACATGGCAAAACAAAAGTGCTAATAAGCTGAACTGCCACAACGGCTTTGTTTTTGCTTGCAAAACGCAGCTATTCTACATGTGGCGCAACCACATTGTCCATATCACACTTTCATTATAAATTAATGGGTGAGTGTAATGACCGGATCGGACCGGATCGGGCCTAATTACCGGATCGGACCCAAGTTCATGCAGGTTATGGTGTATTTTGTTGTGTACGTTTTGTTGTTCCAGTAGATTATTGAATTTTATTCATTGTTTGGTCATTTTGAAGCAACATATTTTTTAGACCGTTGTAGAAATGCAATATGTATAAAAAAAAATATACTGGAGATGACTATCTTGCTCATTGTCGTTATATTTCAGTAGCGTTTTGGTTATAACAAAAAAGAATAACACACAAAGACTTTTTTGTTTTATTCCTATTCCAGCAATGGCATATAAAATGAGCATTCGCATGAGAAAACCAACAATTTGCATATGGGAATATAAAGCCGCAGATCAGCTGTGCACAGCTGCACAGCTGATCAGCGCCTTTGTTTTCGTTCGCTACACGAATAGTATAATTTCTTCTCTAATTATATCCAAAATTTCAAGATTCTAGAATCTATTTTCTTTGGCTGTACAGGCCGGTTTGTGTCATACCAGGACGGAAACCTAGATTGTTGTCTTTCTCATACGCAGGCGCAAATGTCATAATAAAACAGCAAAGAAGAATAAGTAACATGGCACTTGACACTTGTACATGTAATGAGTTGAAGAGAATACATGTATGTTTCGTTGTCTATATTATAATACATGTCAAAAGACAATTACAGACCTTAGCAAAATTGTCCATTAGAAAAAAAAATGACCGCTCCTACCCAGCCGGGCTCCTCAACATCGAGGAACGGCGGCGCGCCATTTCTTTAGCTATTTCTATAAGTTAAATGACAAAGGTTGTTTTTTTTTTTCAAGATGAAATAAAAATAATAAAAATAAAAAACATGAAATGACCGCTCCTACCCTTGCGGGCCCTCAACATCGAGGAACGGCGGCGCGCCATTTCACTGTTTTCATTATGATTATTTTTATTTCATCTTGAATTGTCATGGGCCTAATTGACTTTAGACAGAGATCATTATATATAGTGCCTAGTTGGAGTCTGACTTTGGTTTGCATCGAACAGTAACCGTTTTCGGCCTCCTGGTAGTTTGGTGGGGCTTTTTCCCAAGGGTTCTTGGAGCCACAATTGTAGACTGTCCATCTGTGGACGTAACCAGCTTCTTATGTATGTAAGACCAAACCTAATGTATGCACGGCTTCTCTGCCGAGCACCTTTTGTCACCCATTCTGTTTTAGATATGCTGAATTGCTTATGGGCGTCAGCCAACCTTAACTCACCCGAATCTTTTTCACTAAGTCAGATGGGTCAGAATCTGGTCTTATGTCATTTCCACCTAGACAAACAAAACACACATCTGGATTAAAGTCAATTAGCTTCTGCAATTCTATATCATCGTAGTCGGTCGCAGTCATGCCACCAGATGTGAAGAACCCAACGTCACCGGGAACCTGAAATGGGCAGAGAAACATGTAATTAAAATGTATATGATGTAAAACGGTATTTGTTTATGATTCTTTCTTTCTTTCTTTCTTTCTTTCTTTCTTTCTTTCTTTCTTTCTTACTTTAACACTCCTTTTATATGCAATTAACAAAGGTGTCATTTTGATAATTGGTTCACACGTGCACTAATCGATTATCACACCTTGGTCTGTTTAATAATTGGATTATCAAACAGGTGATCACAGGTAGCAATTTCAATTATCAAACAATTTTATGTGAAAAATAAAGACGGTTCGAGTCAGTTTCGCATTATCGCAACTTCCTACACTTTCCATTATTATTATTATTATTATTATTATTATTATTATTATTATTATTATTATTATACACGTATTCAAAAACCGAAACATTACAAGTCATTTTTTTTTTCAAAAGAATTTGGTTAAAAGACAACATTTTTTAGAGCAATTGTACAGAAGGTGTACAGTGATGCTTGTCATGTTGAACGATTTTCATCTCTTTTAATTTCAGTGTGAACGATGTTCAAAGTACAAGTAATCAAACTTATTTGCAGAAAAAGATCAAGGAGATGTCACGCTGAAGCATTTCACTCACTTTATAATTACTTTAACATAGTAAAAGTGCTGTAATCAATGTTGGTGAGCTTGTGTGCTGAATTCAGAGGTAAATTAGCGATCAACTATTGCTAATTTGTTCTCTAATTGATGAAAGAAGAATCTAAAAGAAAAAAATAAAGAAAAAGGGAAGAAAAACTGAGAAGAAATGAAGAAAATATATAGAAAATAGGTCCGATCCGGTAATTAGGCCCGATCCGGTCCGATCCGGTCATTACACACACCGTAAATTAAATTATAGTATTGTCTTTAAACCTAAGTTTTTGTAATCTTTTTCTTGGAAAAGTACCTGACAAGATCAAACCACTTGAAGGGTTATTGGTATCTGAGATAACCTTGACCGAGTATATCTCAAATTATAGTAACGCTTGCTTAGTTGTTAATGTTTTGCATGAAATTGACTTTGTTAAACTGCAGATAAGTTAAATTGATTGAATTAATACATGTATTTAAGTTAATCTAACAGTTTACATGTAACGATTGTAATGTTTAGTTCAGAAACAGACTAATTTCACTATAAAATATTTACATTTCTCATGCAAAGTCTTAATCCATATATATAGAACTGAAATGCGATTCATAGTTCAATGAACATCATCGTTTCACGCGACGTCACATGATCAAACATCTAATATAACCAATTTGATTGGACATTGTAAACGTCATTACGCCGTTGATGCCGTCCCGCTGTTTAAACTCACACTGTATGTAAATTCTCTATTCGCTTGTAAATGTGATTGCCTTGATAATTTTCCAACAAGCGATAGAGAGAAAAGAATGTAAATATAAACAATGCTACAGGGAACCTGTTCGGGGTTCATACTGTTACTCACTTTGCACGCGACCCACTGTGGTTCATAGCTTCACGAACATAAGAATAATTATTCCTTAATCAAGACAAAGATGCAATTACACAGCTTATGTGCCGCCTTTCAGGCTATGTTGCACATATCAGACTAACCACGTATAACGGAAATGGTACAAGGAGACAATGGTCAGGAAAAGGCGTAATCAGAAAAAAATTCACACTCCAAAAACCGAGGTGGGAAAATAAATTGACAGGTACTTATACTTTGAAAACGTATCGTAAACCGAGTGAGCAGCTATTTCCCAATAGTCGGCCACTCAGTTTTCCGAACTTAAATAAAAAATATGATGTTTCCTTCTGTTATTGAACCTGGAATAATGTGGTTATTTTGTTTCAGGAACAGTAGTTTCCAAACACCAGCGTGGGAAGAAGAGAGCTCTTGCTTGTCATTATTGCCTAAAGACATTTGATTATCGCTCAAATCTTATCCGCCATGAGAAAACCCATACAGGAGAGAAACCTTACAGTTGCAATACATGTGGGAAATGCTATACTCTAAAACAACATTTGAAGAGGCATCAAGTCACACATATGAGAAAGGAGATATCTTTACCTGTGATTTCTGTGAAGAAACCTTTAAGTTTAAGAGTATTTTGAAAGAACATGAATGGACACATAGAAATAAAGGCGAGAATTCTTACACTTGTGAGATCTGTAAGAAATCATTTGCTAGGAAGGATGCGTTGAGAATTCATGCTAGCGACAGCCACCCTCCATGGTGATGTTAACTTTGCATTATTGAATTTGAACATTTACTACAACATGTGATATGAAATCGCATATGTTGGTATACCGTAAAATGTTTCACTTGCCAGCATTCACAGCAAGCGGACATTATGATAAAGCATTTGTTTAATATCTCATTCCTGTTCGCAATTAATAGGTCTGAGTTGAAAAAAATAATTTGAGCGGTTATAAAAAATGTAGGTGCTTATAAAATTGTATAAAATGCAATTCAGTGGTTGTTCCTTATTCTATATAGGAACCTCAGAAATACACATAGTAGCTTCAGTAGCGCAGTAGTTATGTCAGTCTCTTAAAACCAGGGGTTGTAGGTACGAGCCCGGGCTTCACCAGTCTGTCGTACAGGACTATAAACAGAGGTCCCGTCATCATATGACCTTAGCTATTTGTGGAACGTTAAACCCCAAATCAGCCAAAAGTACACAAGGGTTTGATAACAAAATTCATCTCTCATTTAACGTCATCTATTAGATGTTTTGCAGGTAACAGTTTTATATAAGTATTTTTTGGAAAAAAAAAAACATTTATAGTGTGTTCATGTAAATATGATAAGGCGTCACTTGAAAATTCAGAATCTCGTTCAAATTGAATATTTAGATGACCAAAATGACCATACAATGTTATGATCTAGGAAATTAGTCTTATGACTCTCATTATCCCAATAACTGTTATTATTTGTTTCAGATACACATTTGTCTAAAAAGCTACACAGAAACCTACTTCATGCCTGTCCATATTGTCCAAAGAAATTTCTGTTTCCCTCACAGCTTGTTCGCCATAACAGAACACATACCAGAGAGAAACCTTACAGTTGTGTGGGAAAGTCGTGTTTGAAAGAACATCATCAAAGAAAACATACCGGAGAGAAACCGTACAAATGTCAATTATGTGGGAAAACGTTTACTACACAGCGTGAAATGAATATGCATCATCAAAGCAGACATACATGAGTGAATAAGAATAAAACAGATATTTTAAGAGCAGTGAGCATATTAATGAGAAAGGGGATGGGTCATATTTCAGTTTACAAATACAAATGTCATATCTGTGAGCTGTTAATAAACATTTGCAATTATTTACAAAACGCGAAATGGATATGCATAATTTTACACATCTTTGAATCTGACTGCTATAAACAGTGTTTACAAAAATCAGACATTAAACGAAAACATTTGTCGAACATTTGTTAAAAGAAAGCACATATTGCTGAATAATAAAAATGCATAACATATTTTGTGCGTGAAAATATTCTTTAATATGAGATAGAGTTTTTGAAGTTACATGCAGGTGGAACACGTTCTTTGTCGCATTATGTATATGCAAACGATATAGCAAACGTAGATTCGGTTTCACGAGACGCGTTCAAGCACATTGTATTGTATGATATCACGCTTTATTTGGTTGGATGCAACTAACACTTGAAAATAATTTTGCTTCATGTTTCAATTATTTCTGTCTACCTCTCTTTTGTACTCATCACTCTTGTATATAGTTGCGGCTATCTGTATGTCTTCTTTATTGGGATACAGCTAGTACTGCTCGTCATGCTTATTGTATCATTTTTATGATATCTTGTACTGTTCTTTCTTTCCGGCCTGGTGTCTGGATTGAGAATTTAATCTATTTGCACAATCTCTGTTCTTTCTAATCTTATTTTAATCTTAGTATTTCTTCATTTCAGACAACAGCCCAGGTCGATTTCGAATGAAGTGCCGTACATGTCGTTACTGTATGAAGATATTCCGAGCACCGTCACTATTGGCCAGACATGAGAGAATCCATACTGGAGAGAAGCCTTACAGTTGTGAGAGTTGTGGGAAATCATTCGCCCAGAAAGCAGACGCGTTAAAACATAAAATAGTTCATACTGGGGAGAAACCGTACAGTTGTCAGATTTGTGGGAAATCATTTGCATTTAAAGGAAATCTGAAAAAGCATCAGTTTACACACACTGCATTATAAGTAACAGTTTACCGGTACGTTAAAAGGAACCAGCAGTATTATGAATGTACATGTTTGAAGTTTTGTTCTGTGTTGTATTTCCTTTATTGACTTTACTGTGAAATTAATATCCTACAAAAAGGGATTAAGTTAGGAGATTGCGTCAGTGAAAACATTAAGCTCGACAGAGGCAAATGGTTATGACACAGAAAATAAAGGAGTTGACGAACGGGACAAATCCAGTGTGATACTGTCGTTACCAAATACTTTACGAAATCATATTATTTAGAAACACAAAAGCAAAATGAAAAAATTTGTATATGGTTTTTGCGTATTTGTTCATTCTTGTTGGGGAAATCGTGTGAAAAATTGCATGATTTAATGTCTCACCTTATACATTTTCAGCTAATACCCCTAGTCAATTTCCAATGAAGTGCAGTTCGTGTCGTTTCTGTCAGAAGATATTTGCAGCACCGTCACTATTGGCCAGACACGAGAGAACTCATACTGGAGAGAAACCTTACAGTTGTGAAACTTGTGGGAAAACATTTTCAACAAAAGGAAATCTTGAAAAGCACCAGATTACACATAAGGATTAATAAAGCATATATTTTAACATATGGATGTTCATGTTTGGAGCTGTAGAACTGTATTGTAATGTTTCGTTGTTCTAAACGATGGAGTTATCTGTGCATGTAAATGGAGTTAACTGTGTATGCTTTTCTTTTCTTTACAGGGAGAAGGTGATTTTAAAATATTCCAAGCAATATATACGTATAATAACATATGAAATATACTTTACAATCACGGGCTAGTTGTTCAAAATTAACGATGTCGTTAGTTAACGATTCATTAAAAAATTAAAAAGGCAAATTTCAAATACACTGTTATTTTTTGTTGAAAAAATGTGAGATCCCTTTGCAATGCAAGGATTCTCACATTTTTTCAACAAAGCAAAATAGTGTATTAGCTTTTGACGTCGATATATAGGTAACAAATTGAGGTCTTAAGCTAACGAAGTTTTGAACAACTGGTTGCACACCGTTAGTCTCAACGTCAACAAAGTGAAATCAGCGATACATATCTGAATCTTTATTAACCCCCTTTAAATTATGTGTGTGCATAATCTCAACTTTTCAATTTGCTACTTCGTTTTAAGGGCTGCATGTGGCAAAATGCAATTCAGAAGTCCTTATACGTAGTACTTGGTGACCATAAATGTTGACCGTGTTGGAGTTTACTGTGGAAAACATCTTTTCCTATAATGTCAATGTAAAGTGAACCGGTGAACAGGCATAATATGAATGCTTTTTATTTATAATTTTACAATTTTGAGCCGTTGCACTTCTGTCATACCTATTTAGTTGCCGAGCATACCATAATGCAATGCACAGTGATTTTTGTTTTCAGCTGTAAATATTGAAAATTTTATAACAAAAAAAAATATTTAAAAAAAAATTGCTAAAAAACATAGATTGTGGGTACACGTTAGGCAGTTCTAACGAGTACTCACGATCTATGTTTTGGAGCAAAAATAAAAAAAAATAGGTATACCCCTGCATACCCCAGTTGTGCAATATAAAAGTGGGGAATAAGGGGGTATACATTACACGGACATGATATCCTGATGACAAGATGTGTAATAGAATAATGAGGTTTATAGGGTAGTAAATAATTTTCATTTTGCTTATGAGTGAACAAGGTGAACAATCATCTGACAAATATTGCATTGTATTGTATATTGGACAGAATCAGTAGGCAAATCGGTCATAACTTTCTTTGAATTGGGTGAAACATCATGCGGTAAAGTGCACATACCCCCGAATTTATGCTCCAAATTGTTATACAGCCTAAGTTTTATGCGCCCTGTAGTAAATAAGATTATCATGAGCAACAGTTGAACTGAACTTATATTTTAAAAATATGTTTGCCTATGGGAGGGAAACATATTTCTCTAACCTTTCTAGCTCACCTGAGCCGAAGGCTCATCACCTGAGCCGAAGGCTCACGTGTGAGCTTTATAGGGTAGGCAGGCGTCCGTCGTCCTCCGTCTGTCCACAATTCCAAAGAAGAACATTTCTGAAGCTAGTGCACCGATATGGATCAAATTTAATGTGAATGATCATTAGGTTGAGGGATTGGTTGCATTTGGCTTTGGAGCAGATTGTGTAAAAATTGTGGTTTCTATGGCAACAAAAAGCCCCCATAGACTTACAATGGCAAAAACTAAAATAAACACTGAAACCACAGGGCCCACAGCTTTGATATTTGGTATGTGGCAATGGCTAATGGTCCTCTACATAAATTGCGCCAGTCATGTCCCTAGGGTCAATTTTGGCCACGCCCCAGGTGTTGATAGCTTCCATGCCCACACTGCTCAAAGATATTCGGATCCACATCAGATCTTATTCGCCATATAAGAATCCATACTGGAGAGAAACCTTACGGTTGTGAGTTTTGTGGGAAAAGGTTTTCAGACAAAGGAAATTTGATCAAGCATGTGAGAACCCATACTGGAGAGAAACCTTACAAGTGTGGCACATGTGGAAAATATTTTAGAACCAGAGGAAACTTGATCTCTCATTTACTTACGCATCGTACTAGTGGCAATTGAAACTGACAATATTGATACAATAGGAAACAAAGTGACTCTTTAAATCATATTAACACTTGTTTTAAAAGTCACTGATGGACTATAATACAAAATTTGTTCTGTGCGATATTCAGACATTATTACATAGATCAGCTAGCTAACCTTCCCTCTGCTCAACTTTAGTACCTTGTTCCACTTCTGTGGAGAGGTATAACGGAACACCGACGGGAATATCCAGTGAATACAAGTTGGCTTCTTTTAAAAGAATCCAATAGAAGTGTCTGCTGCTAGTTGATAGAGGTGGTTCACTGGTAAAACATTTTAGAGAATTCAGAGGAAACAGGAAATTGGCCACAAGCAAGGTCTACAGTATACCCCCGCAGGGTGATAACTTGTAAATCCTGATTGCTAGTTACAAAGTTTAACTTCTTCATAGAGCTGCAGTTTATCCATATTCGTAACAATGATTTTTCTTCTAGAAAAATTTTCATGCACATCTTCAATATGTCTGAAAGATAAACTCTATCACAAAGTAGGCACTATATCACATCATTCAATATGTAAAGAACGAAAATCGGCTAAGTTTAAAACACTGTAACATTGTTCAAAATATGTTGTTTTTGTTTTACATCTAAAGAAATCTTCATGAAGATCTTCAATATGGCTGAAAGCTAACTGTCAAGTATTAAAACGATACGCTTAAAAGTCTAGGAGGAGATGCTTTTACAATTTAGGCACGACATGCCATAGTTCAATATGTAAAGTGAACGAAAATTGGCCAAGTTCAAAACGCTGTAAAATTGTAAAAATGTTTTTTCGTCACGAAAAATCTTCATGCACAGCTTCAATATGTATAAAAGATAAATGCAAAATATATATACTGGAAACTCTAGGAGTTGATTTCACAAAGTAGGGACTATATGCCATTGTTAAATATGTAAAGTGAATGAAAATTGGCTAAGTTCAAAACGCTGTAAAATTGTTAAAAACTCGGGTGTAACTCGAGCTGTTCGGGATCGCTACTACGGTTACTCGTGTTACTAGGATACCCCCCTCGAAAATGATTGGAATGCTCATAAGGATCATGCGGTGCGGATAACTCTTTGACACAGTTTTCAACAAAGTACGGAGAATTTATTATGAACGAGTTATCAACTAGTCATTTGTAACCACGCCCCCTCCCCCGGGGAATTGCGGGGGTTTGACTTCTGATCAAGATAATCCCCGCTAAAAGCCCCGCCCCGCGGAGACAACTTGATAGTAAAACCACTGCTGTTTTCCCCAACAGTCTGCTATGTTTTCATTTCACTGCCGTTTTTGAATATATAAATCAAACTCCTGCACTGCCGAAGCAAAAAGAAAAAAAAAAAAAAAAAGGTTAAAGCCCGGGTCATTTCCACGGCTATCCACCGCTATCCCCCGGGGGTGGGGGCATGGTTACAAGTGACTGGTGCATTGGAAGCGCATGTTGCGTCATATGATAAGCGTGCGCATGGGCGTGTCACTGCAATAGATACACGACTCCGCCATGGATCCATCATAAGCAATAATAATAATAATAATAATAATAATAATAATAATAATAATCTTTCTGTCCTTTCTTTGTTTTTTTTTTTTTTTTTTTTTTTTTTTTTTTAACTGCAATACCTCCTCACGAGGATAACAGGCATGTAGATTGCATCTTAAGGGCGCATTTAACTTTTAAATAGTGAACGGAAAAGAATAAATTGAGATTTGATTGTGTTATTAGAAGACTTTAAATGCAAGAAATAATTTTAGCAGATTAAAAACCGAGACTTTTAACTGCCGTTGTTTCGAACTCACTTCGAATCTATCAGAAATGTATACGAGGGTGGTTCAGAAAGTATTGTCATAGGTGTTATAACTTTGTTAATATACATGATAGGTTGCTGTATTATAACTTGATTGAAAGGGCTACATTTCTTCTTTATAATGATACCAAAACATTTCACGAACGAAATAAATACTTCGAAATACATGCCTTGAAAGACACCTGGGGTAAAACCACTGGCACGTTTTCTTGAATTTGTGAATATTATTGTGTGCGTTTCATGCGTTATATCTTTATAACTTCCGATCAAATTTTCTCCAACTTTACAGTTATAAGTAATAATATATTTAGAAAAGCAATGTGACAAAAATTGCCGTTATCGATGCTATGCTGACTTTATAATAAAGCAATGTATATGACGTCATTAAAATACGTACCCCTATAGCGTTTCTGGCACCGCTGCACCATTATATGTGTTTGCTTTTTTATAAGTTTACTATAGAGCACACTAGGATGAAACAATTAAATGGTTAAATGCATTTTAAGCTCACTGGACTACGTGTAGATGTCAATAAATGCCATTTGAATTTAAACTGTATTTTTAATGTATGTACAGCAAGCCAATTTCAATATTTCATTTTACTATAACTCAATTAAATTCAGCTGAATGATTTTGATTTTTGCAGGATATATTCATCTATGTTTCAAAAATATATTACATGGATTATATTTTTTCGAAGTCGATTCTCTTTAAATAATATTCACAAATTTAAGAAAACGTGCCAGTGGTTTACCCCTGGTGTCTTTCAAGGCGTCTATTTCGAAGTATTTATTTCTTTTCGTGCATTGTGTTGGCATCATTATAAAGGAGAAATGTAGCCCTTTCAATCAAGGTATAATACAGCGACCTATTATGTCTATTAACAAAGTTATAACACCTGTGACAGAACTTTCTGAACCCCCCTCGTACACTAAACGGGTCGGTGAACTGTTTTTGTTTACAGGATATGTATTACTGCGTATTGGATTCTGTACAGTGAATTTGGACTCGTTGTTTGTATCTATCGTTTTTCGACGTCAGCAATGGCCTATTTAGATGTAAAATAAATAGCATGGGCGTGTCACTGCAATAGATACACGACTCAGCAATGGATCTATCATAAGCAAAAAATAGTGTACAGTGTATAATGTTTTATTTCTCTTTATATAGTATGTTGGATAATAAAAAGGAATATTTTTAAAATGAGAGTTGATTATGTTTTTAGAAGATTTTATAAAAGCGTGCCCATGCAATATACAGAGATTTTTTTCAGCTGTGAGACGGATCAATCAAGAGGTGGGGCAAAAACTGACCCATAAACTAATTTTAACCTAATTATAGGAATATAAGAATCTTATATGGGGTTCTGTTCTAGATGGAAGTTTCCAACCCAAGGGATGACCATGCTGAGCGGAACCGAGGCTCTGCCATATTAGATTCTTTTTCTTGCACAACAACCCCCAAAATCTGGTTTATTTCAAGGTTTTGCGTATTTTTTTTAGCCTGGGTGAGAACACCTGGGTGAGATGCAATTTTATCACCCAGGCAAAAAGTGTGGCAATTTCTGTCTGGTGTGCAAGAAATGATCCTATAAGAACTCCACAAAATGCATTCGAAGAACCAGATGTGTGGATTTCTTTCGTCATTTTTCTTTTATTTATTTATTTATCTACTAGTATTTATTTATTTATTTTACAATTTTTACTGGATATATCTTTGACTCACCTTTTGACGAACGTCGAGTTCGTTCAAAGCACGCTGTTCGTACGTTCGGAATACGTCAGACGTGCGTTGTACGAACGTTATGCTAACGCTGGGCGTACGCTGTTATAATTCATGATACGCCAGGGATACGTTATGAATAAGCTACACATACGTTAGACATACGTTCCGAGCGCTAAGCATACGCTTTGCATAAGTTAAGAGAGAGCCTTTTCCGGATTTTTAACATAAAATGAACAGCGTATAACAAAGGAAACGAGGCGGTTATAACGTGTACCCACAATGTATGTCTTGAGCAAAGATTTTAGAAAAATCGAAGTATTCCCAATGCAATTTTCGTTTTTTCCTTCTGAAAAAAAAATATCTGTATATTGTATGGGCAAATTTACATCGGCGACTGTTTATTTATTTATTTATTTCAGATATGAGCTCTAGCGTTGACCAGTGTGAATCTGTTTCTCCTGAGCCCCAGTATATAGAAGCAGGCCAGATTCGGAAATCACGGCGGCGAAATCATCCTGAAGTTACTTCAAAGGAGCCAGTTCCTATACTGCCAAAGCCCGCTGTTGCAATAGCAGTGGGATCGACATTTGTCCCGTTGTTAACCTGTGAAATGCAACAGTCTTCAACACCTAATTTGCCCTATACCACACAGCGATATCAGAAACGAAAATTGGAAAACGAAGCCATTGGGGTATTCAAAAGAAAATATAAAACGGCAAAAGTCAGAAGGTGTGGCCAGTGTGGAAAAGACCTGAAATCGTATGGACATACGAACTATTTTAGTAATATATACTGCCCGGAAAAAAATACACAGTCAGTGGAAGAATGGAAGGCGCCGTTAAGATTAAAATATATTCGTCGCGATCGTAGGAATATGATATTATAATGCTACACTGTTTATCATCATAATCCTAGCACAGAGGACATCTTTTGTACACGATATCTTAATAGTCAGATGGAGTTATGTTTAACATTCTTGTCACTTATCTTGTGTACACAAAACCTTAATAGTCAGAACATTCTTATCACTTATCTTGTGTACGCAAAATCCATTGTCAGATGGAGACATGTATAAAATTCTTGTCACTCATATTGTGTACACAAAACCTTAATAGTCAGATGGAGACATGTTTAACATTCTTGTCATTCATATTGTGTACATAAAACCTTAATAGTCAGATGGAGACATGTTTAACATTCTTGTCATTCATATTGTGTACACAAAACCTTAATAGTCAGATGGAGACATGTTTAACATTCTTGTCATTCATATTGTGTACACAAAACCTTAATAGTCAGATGGAGACATGTTTAACATTCTTGTCACTTATCTTGTGTACACAAAACCTTAATAGTCAGATGGAGACATGTTTAACATTCTTGTCATTCATATTGTGTACACAAAACCTTAATAGTCAGATGGAGACATGTTTAACATTCTTGTCACTTATCTTGTGTACACAAACCCTTAATAGTCAGATGGAGACATGTTTAACATTCTTGTCACTTATCTTGTGTACACAAAACCTTAATAGTCAGATGGAGACATGTTTAACATTCTTGTCATTCATATTGTGTACACAAAACCTTAATAGTCAGATGGAGACATGTTTAACAGTCTTGTCACTTATCTTGTGTACACAAAATCTTAATAGTCAGATGGAGACACGTTTAATATTCTTGTCACTCATATTGTGTACACAAAACCTTAATAGTCAGATGGAGACATGCTTAACATTCTTGTCACTTATCTTGTGTACACAAAACCTTAATAGTCAGATGGAGACATGTTTAACATTCTTGTCACTTATCTTGTGTACACAAAATCTTAATAGTCAGATGGAGACATGTTTAACATTCTTGTCATTCATATTGTGTACACAAAACCTTAATAGTCAGATGGAGACATGTTTAACATTCTTGTCACTTATCTTGTGTACACAAAACCTTAATAGTCAGATGGAGACATGTTTAACATTCTTGTCACTTATCTTGTGTACACAAAACCTTAATAGTCAGATGGAGACATGTTTAACATTCTTGTCATTCATATTGTGTACAAAAAACCTTAATAGTCAGATGGAGACATGTTTAACATTCTTGTCACTTATCTTGTGTACAAAAAACCTTAATAGTCAGATGGGGACATGTTTAACATTCTTGTCATTTATCTTGTGTACACAAAATCTTAATAGTCAGATGGAGACACGTTTAATATTCTTGTCACTTATCTTGTGTACACAAAATCTTAATAGTCAGATGGAGACATGTTTAACATTCTTGTCATTCATGTTGTGTCAAGCCTTTCCTAAGTCATGATCTGCCATTGGTGAGTACAGTCAAGGTAGTGGCATTTCAGGTTTTGCCCGTGAGTTGTTCCGCCCTTGTTTGATGTGTCGATTTGCCCTTATTAGCTCGCCTGTACGAAAGTACAGGAAGAGCTATTGCAGGCACCCCGGCGTCCGCGTCCGTGTTGGTCAAATGTTAAAGTCTTTGGTTACAGTTTTTTATAAGTCTATATCTCTTGAACATGTTGATGGATCAAGTTGATACTTTGCATGTTGGTAGATATTGGACTGGAGTTTTTTGCAGTATCATCACGACCTACCCTGGATGACCTTGAAGTCAAGGTCACAGACTTAGAAATTTTGTGTTAAGTTTTTGGTTAAAGTTTCTATAAGTCTATATCTCTTAAACATGGTAATGGATCAACTTGATACTTTGCATAATGGTAGATATTGGTCTGAAGTTTTATGTAGTACCATCATGACTCACCCTGGGTGACCTTGAGGTCAAGGTCACACACTTGAAATTTTGTGTTAAGCTTTTGGTTAAAGTTTTTATAAGAGTTTGTCCCCTGAACATGTTGATGGATCAAGTCGATTCTTTGCATATTGGTCTCAAAGTTTATGCTGTACCATTATTAGTTTTTATTATCCACCTTTATGATCTGGAGGTCAAGGTTACGGACTTGGAAATTTTGTGTTTAAGTTTTGGTTAAACTTATAAGTCTATATGTCTATCAAGTTGATACTTTGCATGTTTATAGATATTGGTCTTAAGTTTTATGCTGGTTTAAGTTTTATATCATCATGAACCACCTGAGTTACCTTGTTGTCAAGGTCATGGGTCATAGATTTTGATAGATTTAGTGGCAAAGCACAAGTCAGGCGAGCTACGCTGTCCTGCGACAGCTCTTATTATTCAAAGGAATAGGCTAGTTACGTCTTATTTGTAACTCAGTATTGTGATTTCTTTATAGTAATCATATCCGTCATCATTTCTTTCATACTGAACGCTCAGCATGACGAAAGGACAGGTGAGGGCAAAAAACAATCTCATTTTAACTTTTTAAGCAATCCGTTGGACTGAATTATGAATAATAGCAATGAAACAGAAAAAAATTATAGTAGTAATAATCGTATTATTTAATAATGATGATGGGCGAAACAGCTCACGGGCGAAACGACACTGGCAAAACGACTCATCTATTCAACAAGGGCGAAACGACTGTGGGCGAAAAGACCCATGTGCGAAACGACACGTATTCAGTGTCAGAATCCTAACAGAGATTATGACAGTGTTGATTTTCTGTGCATATATTGAGGGTAAGATTGAAAATAGTCTTGTCACTTACGGCAAAGTGTTTTACCTAGTCATCTGTTTTAATTTGTCGTGAGAGACTTCATACTGGGGAGTAACCTTTCAGACTAAACAATTTACTGTCAAATAAAATATGGGTCAAAATTGGTCCTAAGCTTTCATGAGATGATATCTTGGACAAGGAAAACTTATTATTGTCATATAAAATACATTTTTTATGTGACTTTTGTTTTAGACTTCATAGATGCCCATTTTACCATAATAAGAAACGTAACTTGATAGCAGTAGAGGAAAGTAAAATATTCATCCTGCTTTTACGTATCGTGATTTAATTTAAGTTGTTTGGTCGTTTCCTTTATTTCCTATGAACATGATTATTGTCTCAGAACATTAGGAATGGTAATGATTTGATCTTCTTTAATGTGTATTATTTAATCATTTGAAGACCAACAATGTGGTTTTCGAGCAGGCCCGACACAAACCGAGCTGTACAAGCACAGAAGATGGCTAGTTGGATTTAGAAATTAGAGGAATTGTACTATCTGTGAAGCGAAATCAGCTTCACAGTTAAATTGCGAAGCTGATCTGCGCATTTGATTTGGCATATGCAGATTGTTGGTTTTCTCACGAGGCGGCTCATTTAATTTATGTTTTCCAGATAGGACACCTACCATATTAGCCGCCGCATGGGAAAACCAACAATTTGCATAGGCGAAAACAAAGGCGCAGATCAGCTTCGCAGTAACTGCGAAGCTGATCAGCGCTTTTGTTTGCGCTACACGGATAGTACAATTCCTCTCCTACTTAAATCCAAAATTTCAAGCCTCTAACCATCTTCTTTGACTGTACAGCACGGTTTGTGTCGGACCTGGTCGGAACCCAAATTGTTGGTTTTCTCACGCACAGGCTCATATATTAGTACGGATGGAAATATTAGTCTTGTCAGCTTTGTTCAAGTTTTTTCATCAAGCCCTCAGTTGTTTGGCCCGCCGGTGTTCAACTGGTGTTTTTTTTTTTTTTTTTTTTTTTTTTTTTTTTTTTCTTTTGCTCCAGATTTTCAGTTATGTTGTTTTGCGCCCAGGTATCTCCATTTTTTTTGCTCCAGATTTTCAGTTATGTTGTTTTGCGCCCAGGTATCTCCATTTTTTTTGCTCCAGATTTTCAGTTATGTTGTTTTGCGCCCAGGTATCTCCATCGCCCAGTTTAAGCCCCCCCCCCCACTCACCCCACCCCTCCCCAGTAATTATTTTATTATATTGATCGTTCCAATGCAATACTTCTGTAGGTTTTTTAATTGTTTTATGTTTTGGTGTTGAATGTAATATGATAACATTGTGTATGTCAATGACATGGATTTGCTATTTTATTAAGACCGTTTTCCTATGTTTCAGGCGAAGACGAGCAAGCCATGTTTACATGTTCTACTTGTGGGCTAGTGTATACGACACTACCAGATCTACAGGCCCATATGACTTACCATAAAGGTGACAATATTTACGATTGTGTTACCTGTGGCGAAGTATTCGACCAGAGATATGAGCTAGAGAGTCATATTGTAATCCATGCCGGAGAAAAACCTTACAATTCTGGAAAGAAACCTTACAGTTGTGAGACTTGTGGGAAATCGTTCAATCTGAAATCAACACGTGACCTACATTTCATGAACCATACTGGAGAGAAACCTTACTGGTGTGATAAATGTGGCAAAATGTATAGTAGTAAAACTGACCTTGACCGACATGCCACCGTACATACCGAAGAGAAACGTGACAGTTACACTTGTAATGTTTGTGACAAAATGTTCCGGCTTAAATATGTTCGCGACAGGCATATGCGGATTCATACCACACAGGAAAATCATACATGTGTGTTCTGTGGAAAAACGTTTGCTCAGAAACAATATCTTAAAAAACATTTAAAAACACATAATCTTACTAGTGAATAACCGCATTTTTAGTATGATATTTGTGGCAGAACTTTAACTTTTTTTGACCGACATGTGACGTACTTACTGGAGACTACCGTGACAGTTACACGTGCACACATGGCAAACAGTTCGTGACATGGAAATAATGCTTCATACTTGAGATAAACCTGATACATGTGTTTTTGTGGAAAGTATTTGCTCAAACATGATCTCAGAATGTATCTCATTGCGCATTATCAAGATCTGGATTGGGCTTATCGACTTCTGATAAGCAGCTTCATGTTCTGTCAAAGCACAGGCCCGTGTTTAAAAAAAAACAAAAACATTTATTCTCGAAAAATTAACGTGTATTGCATCTATCATTGCTGAAATGTCAGTGAATTACCTATGTACATGTATATATTTGTTTGTATTAAAGTAGTATTTTATCTGAATTATACATATTTATATATATACGAATTTGAAAATCAACATAAACATTCAATACATAACAATAATGTTAGAAGGGATTCAGAAAAAAAGCATTGTGACTTATACTAATCTGTCTCCCGTAGTATTTTGACAAGCCAAGTTCTGCTTGCGGGTGTGTCAGGTGGTTTTTTTCTCGGGGTTCTCCCGTTCTCGCCCACCTACTGATTGGCCCGTCTCATATGAGCTGAAATAATCTTGAAAAGGACGTAAAGCTGATTTTTTTTTTAAATTAAAGTAGTATTGTGTTAACAAAGGATGTAGAAATTTAGACAGCAGGACAAAACGTTCAGTCAAAATAGTGTTGAGGTAACATTACGAAAACTCGCCCATGCAATATACAGAGATTTTTAAGTTGTAAAAATTGAAATTTTCTGTCGATTGTATTATTATTATTATTATTATTATTATTATTATTATTATTGCTAAAAGCATAGAATGTGGGTACACGTTAGAACCGCCTCGTCGAGGCGGTTCTAACGGGTACCTTCAATCTCTGTTTTGAAGCAAAAATAAAAAATAGATATATCCTGCATTCCCCAGTTTTGCTATATAAAAGTGGGGTTCCAGGGGGTATACATGTCACAGACATGTTATCCTTATGATATAAAGTTTAGTCAGTATGATATAATTTTTTGTTTGTTCATTTCGATACTTAAAACGTCCCAGACAACAGCTAAGGTCATGTCGGTGCGTGGCCTCCATCTTATGGAGCTTCTATCAAGCAATAAGTACTCAGGTTTCCAGTCATTTTGTAAAAAAAAAAAGGTAAAAGTAGGCAATGATCAGGAAACGGCGCAATCAGAAAGAAATTCCCACTCCTAAAACCGGGGTGGGGAAAAGTATATTGGCAGTAAGGTATTTATATTAATGGACCATATCAGAAGCAAATAGGCGGCCACTTAGTTGCCCGAACTTAACTAAAATTATGAAAACGTACATAAAACAAAAACTCAACAACCAAAAAAAAAAAGAATACATAAATCAAATAGAACCACAACGTTTGCTGCTTTCCCCGAAGTCTCAAGTAGTCCATCTATTTCATTCAGCCAGACAACTTGTTAGAATGCTACTCAGACATAATATAAGAGCCGCCTCATAAGAAAAATACAATAATGTGGTTTCCGAACAGGTCAGACAACCCGAGCTGCACAAGCACAGAAGATACTGGAAATGTTGGATTTAGCAAGAAGAGGAATTGCACTATCCATGTAGCGAAAACAACTTGGCGCTGATCAGCTTCGCGGTTATCGAGAAGCTGGTCTGCGTCTTTGTTTTCGCATATGCAGATATTTTGGTTTTCTCACGAGACGGCTCATTATTAGAATGCACGTTGGGTCCGAGAATACCCGCGTATATATTATTTTGTTTCATTTTTCCAGCTTGGACCCCTTCAATTGACCAACATGGCAGGAAAGTCTATTCCTGTCGATATTGTCCAAAGACGTTCAGCAAGCCATCACTGCTTATCCGCCATGAGAGAGTCCATACTGGAGAGAAACCTTACAGTTGTGAGATTTGTGGAAAACGTTTCAGCACTAAGGATAGTGTCAAATACCATCGAATCACACACTTTAAACATTGAAACTGAAGTTAGATTCACTGCAGGAAGCTTGGTCTGATATCTATTATTAAATGAGTCACCATATGAGAATACCAACAACTTGCATAGGCGAAAACAAAACCGCAGATCAGCTTCGCAGTAACTGCGAAGCTGATCAGCGTCTTTGTTTTCGCTACACGGATAGTACAATTCCTCTTCTTCCTAAATCCAAAATTTCAAGCTTCTAGCCATCTTCTGAAACTGTACAGGCTGGTTTTTGTCGGACCTGGTCAGAACCCAAATTATTTGTTTTCTCACGCACAGGCTCAAATTTAATTAATTTATGTGACTAGATGTACATGTACACGAAGAAATATCAGTGTTGGGAGTTAAAGGACATATCGCTGTAGAATTCAGGAGGGAAAATGGATTCTGTACATAACTCAATTCAGACATGAAAGTGCCCTTGATAAATGAGCCGCTTCGTGGGAAAACCAACAATGTAGTTTCGGAACAGGTCCGGCACAAACTGACCTGTACAGTCACAGAAAAGAGCTAGAGGCTTGAAATTTCGGATTTAAGTAGAAGAGGAATTGTACTATCCGAATAGCGAAAACAAAGGCGCTGATCAGCTTCGCGGTTACCGCGAAGCTGATCTGCGCCTTTTTTTTCGCCTATGCATATTGTTGGGTTTCCCATGTGGCGGCTCAAAGATCTTGCTTAATACGGTTTGCATTCTTCATGTACAGGTCCGTTGCGTGAGTTAGGTACATACTAGCACCTGTTTCGTCATAATTTATTGGGTGTTTGCAAATAATTATTTTTTATCATTTATTTATTTATTCAGTTTAGCGTCCCTTTCAAGGTTATTTGGCCAGCTCATATTGTTTGTTTGTATCGAGGCTTAACGTCCCAGTCAACAATTTTTCAGTCATGTCGGGACGGAGCCAACTCTTTCCTGGGTTTAACCAGTACTGTAGGGAGTAGATGTGTCTTGCTCAAGGACACAACACGGTGACGCCTGTGGGGATCGAACCCAGGACCTCTCGATTCAGATCCGACGCTCTACCACTACGCCACCGCGGTCCCTCCAGCTCATATGAGTCGGGTCAATCAGTAGGTACGGCGAAAACGGGAGAACCCCGAGAAAAACCACCTAGCACTACCGCAAGCAGTACTTGTTGGCCGTCTCACATGTGCCCCGTGTGGGGCTCGAACCCACACCAGACACAGCAGTGAGATGGTCGAATGTTTTAGCGCGGTAATGGGTTTGCTTATGATTTTGATCTATATATTGCATAAAATAATAACACATCGAATTTGATAAATGAAATGACAAAACTTCTGGGACACGGATATCAATTTAAATATTTATTTTCCACACTTCAGGGCAGTTTGAACCAAACACTTATTATTTCTTGAATTGACATATCATCCTGTAGACTACACCTTAGCAAATATTTGGCCTACCCTTTGTACAGTCCAGGCTTGGAACATGAAAGAATTCATACTGGAGAGACGGGAAAACATGAAAACTCACCAGAATCATCGAGTTGATTCACAGCGTCATATTTGTAGTTTACAAACATGAAAAATCTTGTTTTGTTTTACAGTTTGTCACAATTTTTGAAATGCGGTGGTTAGTTGGTTTTACTTCTACAATTGAGCCGCGACGCGAGTAAATAAAAATAAAACTGAGATCCTTTAAGAGCAGTGACTAATGAGAAAAGGGGTGGGCCATACCATGGTTTCGGCTACTAAAGCCTCTTCAGTGACCCTTTAGATGGCAAAATGGAGCCAAAGAGAATTACTGAATTTTACAACTTTCAACACGATAGTCGATACAAAGACTAGTATTATCCAAACAGAGCCAAATAAATATAACTTTGGTTAGAAAATTAATCTAAACCGCTGATGAATTTCTGATTTCTCAGAATATCCTCCCTGATCTCAAAGGACCAAAATGAAAATATAATCTGCACTATGGATGATGTACGGGTATTTGGATTAAACCGGTAAAACCGGTATTTGGAATTTCCTACCAGCTCTGACACAAACCACAGCCTGTGCAGCTACAGTTAAGGCGAAGCTGATCTGCGTCTTTGTTTTCGCCCAGGCAAAATTCCAGTTTTCTCATGACGCGGCTCATATGGTAGCAGGACTTTGGTTGAATGTCAAATCGGAATATTTGGGAAAGCAAGGGATCAAGACTCCTACCCAGTTGTTCAAAGCATCGTTAGCTTAACAATATCGTTAAGACATAAATTTGTTGCTAAAGTAACAAATACACTGTTATTTTTTTGTTGAAAAAATGTGAGAATCCTTTGCAGTGCAAAGGATTCTCACATTTTTTAACAAAAAATAACAGTGATTCTCACATTTTTTAACAAAAAATAACAGTGCATTTGTAATATTAATGTTTGAAATTTTAACGAATCGTTAACTAACGACATCGTTAGTTTTGAACAACTGGGCCCTGGCTTACAATGCTAGTGAGTGGTTTAACAATACAACTTGTAGGCTTTTAAATGAAATAATTTTGTTAGTTTGTTTATATTGAAGCTTAACGCCACAGTCAACAATATTTCAGCCATGTCGGGACGGAGCCAACGCTTCCTTGGTTTAACCAGTACTGTAGGGAATTAATGTGTCTACATGGTGACGCCTGTGGGGATCGAACCTAGAACCTCTCAATTCTCGAGTCCGACGATCTACCAATACGCCACCGCGCTCCCTAAGGCAAAAAAAAAAAAAAAAAAAAAAAAAAAAAAAAAAGAGTTTTTCCGGTAACATGCCAGAAAAAAAATGGGTCGATAGGTCAGGATTTTTTTTTTTTTTTTTTTTTTTTTTTTTTAAGGGAAGCCTTACCATGTAAAATATCTGAACACAGATATACAGTTTAATCAGAATCAAACTGTTTTCTCCTCCAGTGCACATGCACAGCTTCTTAGTTAAAACTTCAATTCAACATGTTTTATTCTTTTGCCGGTCCGGTACTTGAAAAACACGAACTTTTTTCGATTTTCAAGTTTTTATTTTCGGAAAACAGGAAAAAAATATTAGAGTCGGGGAGTTTTTGACAGGGTCGGTCGGGTTACCGGAAACATTCCTTTTTTTTTTTTTTTTTTTTTTTTGGTCTAAATGAAAGAGATGGTATGGTATGTATTAACACGGGGATTTGGAATTTCATGGTTATGAAAAATAGACTTGCGAATCGAATCAAGTAGGAAAAACATTAAAACTTTTTTTTTTCTGAAAACTCTTTGTCTTTTATTGCCTTGTGGTGTGCCTAGGGGTATGTAAATTCTTATAAGGACGTTCATTATTTGAGCCACCTCATGGCAAAACAAACAATCTGCATAGGCGAAAACAAAGGCGCAGATCAGCTTCGCGGTGACCGCGAAGCTGATCAGCGCCTTTGTTTTCGCTACTCGGATAGTACAATTCCTCCTCTACTTAACTCCAAAATTTCAAGCTTCTAGCCTGCTTCTGTAGCTGTACAGGCCGGTTTGTGTCAGACCTGTTCGGAAACCACATTGTTGGTTTTCCCACGAGGCGGCTCATTTCTCATTTCAGGTAAAGACCAAGCAGGACTATACAGCTGCCGTTTTTGTAACAAGACATTTAGAGCTCGAGCTTGGAGGTTGCAGCATGAGAGGATTCATACTGGAGAGAAACCTTACAGTTGTGAGATCTGTGGGAAGTCATTTAATAGGAAATCCCATGTTAAATCTCACATGGTTACACATCTTTCTGTATAGAGAAAAATACAACAGATTAGAGGAATGTTTCTCTTAAACTCTCGACTTTTGTGAAAATAAAAGCATTTGAATATTTGTATGATTGATGTAATTCATACCGGAGAGAAACATTAGAGTTGTCAGATCTCTGCAGAGAAACATGAAGGCACCCCAGAAAATGCGTTGGAAGGCAGAAGTCAATGTGATTTAAAAAGTGTTATGTCGAATCCAAGAATTTCTAGAGAAAGTATTCAAGTTTACTTGGGGGTTGTATTCTGCAGTGGCTGTTAGGAATGTTTTATTGTGCATCTTAGATAAGTGTTGTCGCAATATTACATGTACATGTATTGAGAAAATTTACAACATATTGTTTTCAACTTGATATGTAATGTACACTGTGTTCTTGTTCTTGTTGGCAATGTAATAATTGTGAATAGCATTCTTCACACCATGCATTTGTTAATATTTTTATTTTTAGTATCGATACTGAACGCCCCAGTCAACGATATAAAGAAATTCCCACTCCAAAAACCGAGGTTTGGAAAAACTAAATTGACAATTAGGTACTTATACTTAAGAAAACATATCGTAAGCCGAATGAGCAGCTATTTCCCAATAGGTGGTTACTCAGTTACCCGAATTTAAACGAAAATATGAAAACGTACATAAGGTTCAAACAGTAAGAACAGCAAGAGGATATTATATGAGCGTGTCTTCGTATTGTTAATGCGTGTTTTGGTACTATTAACCTTACATTGCCTTACTTTCATCATAAACTCTGATTTCAGACATGACCATAACTGAAGACCGACCAGGAATATACAATTGTCGTTTTTGTAGCAAGACATTCAAAGCACGAGCTTGGAGGTTGGAACATGAGAGAACTCATACTGGAGAGAAACCTTACAGATGTGGGGTCTGTGGGAAATCTTTCTCAAAGAAAGGGAATATGAACTCTCATAGAATTTCAGTGCACAGCTGGAGTCGAGAATTGTTTAAAAAATGATTTATAAATTGAGCCGCCTCATGGGAAAACCAACAATTTGCATATGCGAAAACAAAGGCGCAGATCAGCTTCGCGGCAACCGCGAAGCTGATCCGCGCCTTTGTTTTCGCTACTCGGATAGTACAATTCCTCTTCTACTTAAATCCGAAATTTAAAGCTTCTAGCTCTTTTCTGTGCTTGTGCAGCTCGGTTTGTGTCGGACCTGTTCAAAAACCACATTGTTGGTTTTCCCACGAGGCGGCTCAATTATTGGCGTCTCACATCTTAGATCATTGGGACTCTATACGGAATATAAATATGCATTTCATAAAAAGGAAGCGCGATAGCCTGCTGGGGTGAACCGCCTCGTGGGAAAACCAACAATGTGGTTTTCGAACAGTACAAGCACAGAAGAAGGCTAGAGACTGGAAATTTTGGATTTAGAAAGTAGAAGAAAGCTGATCTGCGCCTTTGTTTTCGCATATGCAGATTGTTGGTTTTCCCATGAGGCGGCTCTGGGTCACACTGGTCAATCTATACGTTGCATTGCCGGGGTCTACGCGGACTTGCCGGGGATTGATACGTTGATTTGTGGAATAAAATGGCGGCCAACAATAAACAAACTGCGGAAGTGGTACGTATTATCCTGCTTTTCTTCAGTTATAGTTTATTCCAAAACATCTCGTATGCCAAAGAGACTATAGAATTGTATCGTAAAGACGTGCGTGGCATGCACTTGGTGATTTATCTAAGCATTTAGGAATACATTCGAGTACCGATACGGTGGGTAGGACGATTTTGAAGATTTCTTGTAAATTCAAGACTTTCAAATGATATAGTTTTCATCTGTTCTACTTTTCTTTCTGTTTATCCATGCACGAGTCATCATTTGGCCCCATAGCATCGGAAACTAGCAACAGTTGGGAAGAGGTGTTTGTTTTCTGAGAAATATCTCGAAAAATATCGTTATACACCGGAGCTGGCGGAACCACGTCAAGGCCGTCGTCGCCGGTGCGGCAGGTCCGGCGAGCGCCGGACCACTTTTTTGGCCGGCCATGGTATCCGCCGTACCACTTTTTTCGACCGCCGCAGCAGTGCTTACCTGTCTTTGTTCTTCTAATCGTCTTATCTTGAACGAGTCGCGGCTTATTGATGAAATTATCATCAACACCCGAAACTCGTGTCATCAAGGCAAAGGTGCGAAAACAAACATCACAGTAATCACGAGGCGTGTCAAAACCTTGCGGCCATTAGAATGACACCTATCTGATTAGATTTTAGGATTGATAGATTAGAGTTGTAATTAAAATGTTGCCTTTTAATCCAATCTTCGTTTGTTTTTTGTATGCCACAATGACATGAAAAAAGAAGGAACATGGGTTAACACAATTAATCTCGAAATGTAGTTTATCAAAGAAAATGTCGGCTGGCAAATGATTAATATAAAAAACATTGTGAATTTGCAAGCATGTATATTTTAATATGTTAATAGTAATGTGTCAATGTAATTCCATTATGGATATGCAAGTGCCGCCCGTTCCAGATCAGCCTAAAACTTTTGGGTTACCACAACGTACTTTCGGGTTGAAAAGTTTTAATCCGTCTTGGTTCGACAGTAGGCCACCGCCTGATGAGACTCGCAAAGGGGTCGAAATAGTTGTTAAAAAAAACTGTTTTTCTGATAAATCTTCCAATTTAAGCTGTCTGAAATTCGGTCATTTTTGTTAACAAAAACGATCGAAACTCTGATCCCAAAACGCGCCCAGAACGCGTTTAGAGGCACCAATTTATCAAAATTTTCTCGGGGGAGATCCCCCGACCCCCCCCCCCTTACGAGAGGGGGCTAACCCCCTCTCCTGTTCTCCCCCTCGCGTGCCTTCGGCACTCGACCATGTCTTCCGCCGGACCACTTTTTATAACGCGGCGACGGCCCTGCACGTGCTACGCGGTTTGCCGGGTGCCTTTTTTTAAGCACCTGGTAGACTGAAATACGTTCAAAAGGCATCAGAATTATCAATCCTTCTTTTTACAGCATGCCAGCCACCAGGACCTAAAGTCGTCAGTGACCAGGCCCTAAGGTCGTCAGCAGTATTAAGTGGTACTAGAATGTCTTTTCGCTATCAATAAATACCGCTTGTGACCATAAAAGCACGTGTGATTGTGCAAATGAGCTTTATGAATCGCTTATTTGATCTTGAAGGACCAACAAAGGTCTGATCGGCCGTGGTTCTTGTCCAATGGACGTACTGTGCTGGTCTCAGCATTGCTTAGTAACTTTGCGTGTAATTGGGTGGTCCGGAGATGGTGTTGATAGTCACAGGTGTGCACTAATTGTCTCTGTTGCTATGTAGGTATACTGAGCTGGTCCTAGGGTTGTCACGATAGTCTTAGACCCGTCATTTTTGTACCTTTAATGACATAAAGTACCTCGCTGCGGAGGTGTTTGGGAGTTATTTGTGGTACATGTGAAGTGTTTAAACCCTCAACAATAATAATAGTGGCCGTTTGGAATTTGCCTTAGTTCTCATGCACTTAGAATTGATGTGTTGGTATTATTAAAAGATCATAAACAGCAGAGGGGGCGGTCCTATATTGGCGGACTGAAGTTCTGCTAAACGGTACAGGTAGTTTTTCCTGACTACCAAATGAAAGCATGAGTGATGAAGAAGTTGTCTAAAGACTAGTGAATGCCTGCGTGGTGAAATTAGTGGAACACTGGACATACTAAATGCATGCGTGGCAATGAACGTGGTTATGAGAACGCACTGATTGGTCAAAAACGTTGGTAGTCTTATGGCATATAGAAGCGATTGGTGGGTTGTCTTGGTGGTCCTAAAATATATTGACCGTTTTAGAGTCACCGAAAATTGTGGTCATGTTTGTTGAAGATTGTTACATAGGCTGATGGTGGTAGCGGACCTTGGGATGTACCTTAGTCCAGAAAGACACTTCTGTAGCCACATTTGAAGCTCAGAGGTTTAATATATGTAGTTTGGTGATCCAAGTGGTGTCATCTACGTACGAACAAATTGACAATAGTGATCGTATCTCATTAGTGAATGGTAAACAGTGTTCTGAGCCCATGGGTGTACTGTGGGGTTGTATGGGGGTATCGGTCGACCCTAGGGTGTGCTGAAAGTCTTAGTTTGCTTTATCAGTGGTCCAGGCGAGTCTTAGCATGGAAGAAGACAAATATGAAGGAGGGGGTAGAAGAAAGAGAATTGAAAACGGAATCAAGTAACCCCTTTTTTATGAAGACCTAAGGTCGTCAGGCATGACCTAAAGTCGTCATCTCACTTTTCAACCAGTTATTTATGTGTTTACATGCTTTATCGATGAAAGGGGGACATTTATTGGTAGATCGGTATCTTCTGGGCATGTCTAAATGTACAAGTCATTAAGAGGCAGGCGTAGCTCAATGGAATTTCCTTTCGCCGGATCGATATGAAAAGCATATTCAGCTCTCGACAGACTTTCAATTTTGTGCAAAATTGGGTACCCCTGTTTCAACGTCTACAACAAGGAAACCGGTTATTTAGAGGTTGTGAATTAATAATTATAAAGTAGAGGAGATATTTTCCATTAAAATCATGCCCCTTCTGAAAATTTTCGATGACAAAGGCGGAAATGGTGGGGGTCAAAAGAAAAGTGACGACCTTAGGACCATGACGACTATAGGGCAGCGTACGTTACATGTAACTTGATGATGACGGTGTCTTACTAGTGCATATTCAGAATAGAAACAGAGTACCTTTGTGATATAGGCTCTGGCCCATCTTCTTGCTTTAAATGTTGGAAAGGTCTAGTACCAGTTGACTGGCAGCAGTGATTTTACGTTGAAATCGCTGCTGCCAGTTGACTGGTAATAGCGATTTTACGTTAAATTGGCTGCTGCCAGTTGACTGGTAATAGCGATTTTACGTTAAATTGGCTGCTGCCAGTTGACTGTCACCAGCCATTTTTACGATAAATCGCTGCTGCCAGTCAACTGGTTATAGTTAGAATTATTTTTTTTTTTATTTTAAGCTTAGTCAGTGTTAGCAATTATGACTTCAAAGGAAAATAGATACTGTTTTCCTTTTGTGCACAACACATGTGTTGTGCAATTTCGCAGACGGGTTTGGTATCATCCTCAAAATAACAAAAGGCGGTAGACATAAAGTATCTGAAGTTGCATGTTAATACATACTAAAGAAATTTGAACAAGAATACGATATAACAGTAAATAGATGGATTGCGTGATCGTGTCTTCACTTAATAACGCATAATACTTATAACAGTCAAGAATTCAACATTAAGATCAGGAAGAATTGTATAAGCTGACATTTGAAGCAATACAAATGTTTTGCATTAGTACAAAAACAACAGTTTATAAGGTATTTGTAAGACCAAAACTGATACCAAGAAGGCTTCTACAAGCATAATATACATGCTTTGGACAAAATGGGACATTTTTAACAACACTGTAAGTAATGTTAATAGTTTAGATACCCTTTCATTTGATACATTTTCTACTCATATTATGACAACTCTTACGTTGTCTTTACTACATCTATGTGCAAATAATAATTTGTAAAATATGAAAGTCAACTGGCAGCAGCTAATGGGACATTTTTAACAACACTGTAAGTAATGTAAATAGTTTAGATACCCTTTCATTTGATACATTTTCTACTCATATTATGACAACTCTTACGTTGTCTTTACTTCATCTATGTGCAAATAATAATTTGTAAAATATGAAAGTCAACTGTATGTTAAAATGCTATAATAAGTTGACTGGCAGCAGCGATTAATCCTAAAATGGCTGGTGACGGTCAACTTGCAGCAGCCAATTTAATGTAAAATCGCTATTACCAGTCAACTGTCAGCAGCCAATTTAACGTAAAATCGCTATTACCAGTCAACTGGCAGCAGCCAATTTAACGTAAAATCGCTATTACCAGTCAACTGGCAGCAGTCATTTTAACGTAAAATCGCTGCTGCCAGTCAACTGGTAATAGCCACTCCGTTAAAGGTTTTACTGATTCCAAAGGATGTAACAATTATTTTTATCTAATAAAATCAGAAGTTTGAAACGTGAACTGCTGCCCCCGTTAAGGAGTTTGAAACGTGTAACACATACAAACTAACAAAGAGAATATCTACGTACATGTGGCAGAGAATCTCGTTACATGCCTATTATACATGTACATTCTATAAGGTATTTCTTGGGCACCGCTATATTATCTTTGTTAGTTTGTATATGCTACACGTTTCAAACTCCTTAACGGGAGCTGCAACACGTTTCAAACTTTTGATTTTATTAGAGCCTATATCACAAAGGTACTATGTTTCTATTCTGAATATGCACTAGTAAGACACCGTCATCATCAAGTTAGTTTCGGCCGGGAGTTTCGGCGATATTTGGCAACAATTAAAGGCAGTGCATGCTTAATTTACGTGAGAACGAGTGTGGGCGGGGAGTGCGACATGCACGTTTTTTAAGGCAGTGTTGATGATCATATTTAGTAGTTCTATTCGCTTTAGATAGTAGAGGAAAATGGTTGACTGGCATGCTGTAAAAAGAAGGATTGATAATTTTGATGCTTCTTGGACGTATTTCAGTCTACCAGGTGCTAAAAAAAAGATACCCGGCAAACCGCGTAGCACATGGTTCCGCCAGCTCCGGCGTACAACGATATTTTTCGAGATGTTTCTCAGAAAACAAACATCTCTTCCCAACTGTTGCTAGTTTCCGATGCTATGGGGCTACATGATGACTCGTGCATGGATAAACAGAAAGAAAAGTAGAACAGATGAAAACTATTTCATTTGAAATTCGTGAATTTACAAGAAATCTTCAAAATCGTCCTACCCACCGTATCGGTACTCGAATGTATTCCTAAATGCTTAGATAAATCACCAAGTGCATGCCACGCACGTCTTTCCGATACAATTCTATAGTCCCTTTGGCATACGAGATGTTTTGGAATAAACTATAACTGAAGAAAAGCAGGATAATACGTACCACTTCCGCAGTTTGTTTACTGTTGGCCACCATTTTATTCCACAAATCAGCGTATCAATCCCCGGCAAGTCCGCGTAGACCCCGGCAATGCAACGTATAGATTGACCAGTGTGTGGGTATGGTACATGTTTTAAGCACTCCGGAGCTAGAGGTCCAGAGTTCGAAACCAACCTCTGCCTTGTAGTGTCCTTGAGCAAGACACCTCATTAGGAAAACATGTCCATGAAATGAATACCCCTTAAACCTCACATTAATATAGCAAAACTGGGGTTTACGGGGTATACTTTTTTTACCAAAACATAGATTGTGGATTCTAGCGTGTATCTATGTTTTGAGCAAACATTATCAAAATTTATCTATGGAAAGTTTTCAATTTTTCCATTCCTAAAACATCTCTGTATATATTACATGGACATGTGTGTGTTCGTAATGTTAAGCTCCGCCCACACTGTCGGTTAACGCGGCAAGTAAGCGTTGCTCAGTCCAGACATGATTGATAGATAGTTGACTGGGACAAAAAGGCAACAGCAAAAACAAGTTAAAAGCTGTGTCTGGGGTTTCTCGTGGTTAAAAAAAAAAAAAAAAAAAAGAAAGAAAGAAAAAAGAAAAAGAAAAAAAAAAAAGAAAAAAAGGCAGAGACAGAATTTTTCCTGCATTTAAAGTTTTATGAGCAGGATAAACTCAATCTCAATTATGTTAAATTATGTTAGTTTTATAACCAGATCGAATAGGACGCATCTACAGTGCGATTGTTTTGACCGTACCTGGTGGCCTTTGCTAACCTTTACGAAAACATGCCCATATGATATACAGTATTTTTTTTTTCAGGTCAAAAATCGATAATTTGCAGGGGAAAATTTTTGATATTTTTCTTATTTTTGCTCAAAACATAGATTGTGGGTACACGTTAGAACCGCCTCGCCGAAGCGGTTCTAACGAGTACCCACAATCTATGTTTTGGAGCAAAAATAAGAAAAATAGGTAAAACCCTGCATACCCCATTTTCACTATACAAAAGTGGGGTTTAAGTGGATATTCATTGCACGGAAATGTTTTCCTGATGGCAAACCTATTAGTTGATCAGACTGCTTCAAACAGACATTTTAAGTACTGACACTCCGACCAGGTCAAGAAGACATATCCACGCACTTCTCGATCTAAACATTTGAAAAATGTCTAAAACTCGCATTGTACATGATGCATTTGTGCTTCTTTTCATAAACATGTTTTCATGCTGTGAATTACCAGTCTTGAAAGAAGCCATACCGGAGGGAAACCTTACAGTGGGGGTGGGACAGAAGGCAAAGTCATTGGCTGATATGTAGAAAACATCGTAACGTTGCCTTTTAGAAAATGTATTTGATTTGTCAGAAATAAAACTTTCTTTGGTATTTTAGTTTGTTTAGTTGCTTTCCGTTCAAGATAAACGCTAGTGAAATGCTCAGTTCCGACGTTGTGGGTGACGTTTACCTGACATTGTGATAAATACTTACTCAAGTCCAGTAATAAACTCCACCCAGCAAGTAAACAGCTTCACTGCACACAGATTTGATCTAGAGAACGAGATATCGTATCCTGAATGAGCTAAGTCATAACGCAAATCTGTCCAGTGCATTACGAAAACTTGCCCATGCAATCAATATACAGATATTTTTCAGCTGTAAATATAGAAAATTTCATCGAATTTTTTTTTATATTTTCTGCGAGGCGGGTCTAACGAGTACCCACAATCTATGTTTTGAGCAAAAATAAGAAAAAAAGGTATACCCCTGCAAACCCCAGTTTTGCTATATAAAAGTGGGGTTTACATGGGTATACAGTTCACGGACATGCTTTCCTGATGTATATTATCTGAGCCGCATCGTGAGAGAACTAGATTTTCGTCTTTGCGAAAACAAAGACGCAGATCAGTTGTGCAGTAATTGTTTCTTAGAATCAAAAATGGCAGATTAAACTGTATGCCCGTACAGGGTTGTCCCCTACGTTTGGTGGAGTGTTAAGACACATTGGAGGAGTGCAGGACTTCGGAAAATGAGGGGGAGGCGAGGGTCGAAACCTGCTCTTTTACAATGTACTTGGAATTAAGCAGTGGTTCCGTCACGGCATGACTGAAGTAATATTTGCACTAAGCATCAATCGATCACCGATGACAGAATGTACTTTTGAGAGTATGTAATGATTTTCGATTTGTAAAATGAGAAGAGAAAGGCTCTGATATTCTAAGGTTTTTGGGTAAATAAATATTAAGATATCCTACAGAAGCAAACTGAGTAATATGTTTCTCGCAAATAAAGCCCCATATGGGCATCATTTCAGAGTATTAGTTTACAAAGAAAAGTCACTAGAATTTAAGTACAGAAAAACTTCTATTGTTTAGCTACATTACACCAGAATCTGAATCTGCTATTCCATATGATAAAGAAACTACATGTCCTCAAAATCAACGATCTACAGATAGATTTTAAGCAGTAGACTTCGATGACAGATCAGGAAGTTTTAGTGGTCATGTAAAGTTTTGGCCATTCACCAATTTTGCATTGTCGGCTGGTTTCCAGTTTACAAAAATCAATATTGGAAATACAGATAACCAAAACCACCCTGGCCTCAAGGTCAGGGTGGTTTGGGTTACCTGTATTTCTAATATTGAGTATTTATAAGCTGGAAACCAGCCGATAATGCAAAAATGGTGAATGGAAAAAATCCGGTTTCCTCTGCTTATGCTAGAGATTGATAATGTGCTATTGGGCCTGGCAAGTTTTAAGAAAGTTTAATTGTTGCTGTTTTGGTCTTTCTTCTTTTCCTCTTTTTGAGGAAGCGAGGTAGCCGAGTGGTTAGCGCACTGGCTTCTTGTGCTAGAGGTCCCGGGTTCGATCCCCGCCGGCGGCGAGGAAAATTTGTTGGTCCGGACACGCTTCCCTTCGTGTCATTTGCAGGAATGACATGATACAGTGCGCCGTCCTTCGGATCGGGACGTTAACTAGAGGCTCCCTGTGTAGGGACAGTCATCCCCTGTGCAGGTTAAAGATCCCTACACAGGTTCTATCCTCATGCATGTAGGCTCATCCTGCAAACACACCGGGGTGTACAATGTACACCTCCCAAGAATAATCAGAAACTGATTGATGGGAGTAACAAGAAAACAAACAACTTTGATGATATAAGCATTTTATAGATCCCTTTCAGTAGATCAGCTGGCTAACCCGCACTCCGATCGCTCCTCTTCCGTGACAGAGAGGTCTAACGGAACACCGTTGGAAATATTCCGTCTACCCTTTCAGGTACAATGGTAATCCCTGAGGATGAAAAGGGATACTACCGCAGATACTGTAGCCGACTGCTTCCGCCCCCTTCGCACCAAAGGCTCTATGAGGACTGTGAGAGAGAATCCATACTGGAGAAAAAACCTTATAGTTGTGAGATCTGTGGCAAAAGGGAACATGAAGATCTTCACATTCATATAGGAGTAGTAGTACGAGTAGTAGTAGTCCACTTGTTTAAAAAAAAAAAATGGCCCCCTCTATGACACCGGGGCGGATCCAGGATTTCTTGGTGCGGTGTTTAAACCCAAATAGGGGATTCGTTTTCTAAATTTTACCCATTTTTCTTAAATTTCCATGAAATTTGAATGATTGTCTTCGAATGGGGGATCGCTCGAATCCCATAACTAACTCTGAATACGTTTCTGCGTCTGTTGGTATCTGTCAGATTCAATCGCCTTCATAAACTGTCTACAAGTTTTCGCCAAATACCGTATACATCGCGACATCAAGCGGAAACTGTCAGCTGAAGCAATTCAAACTATTGCAATGCATGTTAATTTGTTTGTTTGTTTGTATTGAAGCTTAACGTCCCGGTCAACATTTTTTCAGTCATGTCGGGGCGGAGCCAACGCTTCTTGGGTTTAACTAGTACTGTAAGGGGTTAATGTGTCTTGCTCAAGGACACGACACGGTGCCGTTTGTGGGGATCGAACCAAGGACCTCTCGATTCGGAGTTCGACGCTCTGCCACTATGCCACCGCGCTCCCAAATGCATGCTAATGCCAGTGGCACTATAGTAGCATAAAAGTATGCACTAATATGGTACAGTGCTGCGATAAGGAGATTTAACATTACAGATAACGTTTCTTCTTTGAGTGAAATCAAACGATGAAACATTAAATATTCTCGTTATTGTTTCATTGTGCGCTTAGACTTTTCATGGAATACATTCCGGCGTGTTTCCCTTAGTAAATGTGTGTAAACCTTACAATGTAAGATTATAGTTGGAAAGTGACATGGTGTAGAAAAATATATGTGCTTTATCGCTTTAATTATGTTGAATAGAATAACTAGCTCGAGTTAATCCAATATGTATAGGCCTATCTTTGTTCCTGTTAGTAGGGGAGGTGGGGAGGGGGTGCTTGTGATAGGTAACATTGTTGTGGTACTCCATAGGACATTCATCTTTGCCTTGAATTTTTATTCTTCCATTTCTTTCAGACGTTCAACTTCTACCCAGCATAATGAGATATTTCTGTCGCTACTGTAACAAGCCATGTAAAGGTCCATCAGGAAAAGCTGAACATGAGAGAATTCATACTGGAGAGAAACCTTATAGTTGTGAGATCTGTGGAAAACGCTTTGCCACAAAAAGCAACAAAAAACAGCACCATATTATACACATGAACAGATGAAAAAATCCTTGAAAGGGGATTGCAGTGACCTAGTGGTGCATTGGAACCGGATCGAGATGAGGGCGGTTCGAATCCCACTAGCTTAGATCTGTGGAAAACGGTCTTTCTCACAGAGAGGTCTCGTTAAACTCACACATGATTAACCATCTTGATATTCAGTAATCTTTGATTGTGAAAAGCGTAAACTGTCGCCACCTATACACATACTGGAGGGAAACTTACGTGTCTGTAAGATTGGAAAATCCGAGTGTCACAGTTTCTCTGTTCGTTGCTTAACGTCTTAATCAATCAGCTATTCACCATTTTTGCATTATCCGCTGGTTTCCAGCTTTCAAAAATCAATATAGAAATACAGGTAACCAAAACCTTGAGGTCAGGGTGGTTTTGGTTACCTGCATTTCCAATATTGATTTTTACTAAGCTGGAAACCAGCCGATAATGCGAAAATGGTGAATAACAGTAGTGGGTTAAGAAGTGGGGGCGGGGGGTTCGATCGAAGCCCCTGTGCAGCAACATTATTTTATTTTCATAGTGAAATGCATGAAACGCAAGTGAATTTAGGCAAACGAACCTCCTTTTCTGAATTTGGTCCCCTCTTCAGAAATCGTGAATCATACTGCTCATGTGTGGTATGTCGGGATGTCGTCTACATCTTAGAAACTTTTACCAAACATTGGCTCAGACCTTCAAAGTTGCTAAAATATATTAGAGGGTAAAGGATACAATCTTTCTAATTAAACTCGATACTTTGGCCGAAACGACCCACTATCAAACTCAATGATAAGACAGCACGAAACGACCCGGATTCGTTCCGAGGTGCAGTTGCAGGTATAGTACAACGGCAAGAGTTGTTAATCATTAATACTGTGTGGTTAAAAAACTTTTACTCCAAAAAACGTTTATGATGCTAGATGACGATGGTGAGACTCATCTGTTTTCATCTTGCTGCAACAGGCATGAGTTTTGCACACTGTGACTTTTGGCGGAGCACTACATGAAAATGACTCGGGCGAAATAAGAATGAGGCCCCTGGCCGGTCACCTGACTGGGACTCTGTGAGTCTGTCGAACACTTAGTCTGGCGGGTCAGCCGTCAAAATTAATTTTTGATAACTGATTTATCATTTTGACGTCTGGCTCCAGCACTATCAAAATTTCCCAAGTTCTATTAATATCTCTGCAAGCTGTTTTTAGACATTGATTTTATGGGAATTCCTAATCTGATTGGTTGATGGCTGGGTGCTGAGGTCATGCACTCTCTGAGAGCCAATCAGAAGCTCCCAATTAGAATTGTCTCCCCTCTCAAGGTGACTTTTTGAAGAAAAACAGGTCAGCCATGATGAATGGATTCTTTTAAGAAATCATCAAAATAAACAAAACTTGGATATATTTTATGAATTTTCAAATGGAGGTTTGTTTATTATTTTGTTTTACAGTGTTTAACACCATTTGTTTTGCATTAGAACTTGTTATTCTGTAAATAATGGCTTTCACCCAAAAGTGGCTAACAGCTTGGCTTTTTGATAATGTGCTGGAGTCAGACGGCAAAATGAACCACTGGGTATGATACTTCATTTTGACGGCTGACCAGTCAGACTATCGAACACTCTGCCAACTGAGCGATTGAGCCAAATGACAGACATTTTCAGTTAAGTTAAGTAAAATTTATTTAACATGACCTGGTGCGTTCCTTTAACGGAATGGATGGTAATCATGGAATACCGGAATCATGAATGGACATTATCAGGTTGGGAACACAATTTCATTGATCTACTGTAGTTCAAAGCATCTCAAGTAGATCGATCGATCTTCCTAAGTGCACGAAAATCACGGTAAACTTAAAAGTTACACGTATTTAGTCCAGATCTGCAAGATGGTGGGTACACACATTTCATTGTTATTCTAAAATGCGTCGCAAACAACCAAGTGTGGCAAAATCGAGCGACGAAATTTTGCTGTGCAAACTGCTTTTTTATGATAAAAACACTCTTTTTTGTTGTTTCTCTCTCTAGGATGCCTCTAATGATAAATACCTCTCTTTTTTCTACGTCGAGTTGTTGACAACCTTCTAAGCGTTGCATTTCCGTATCTGGAAACGAGGCTGAGCCGCTTACAGCCTCAACAACCAGCATCTTCTGCCAGATCAGCATCACCTACGGAGGATAATACGAGCCATGATATAAAATCAGAAAATCATATTCTTAAATTACCGATATTGTCTATTTTTTGTTAAAATAGTTAATGTATTGAAGTTTTTACATTTATATCTACATAAATACGTTGTATCGTCACATTTGATTTTTACACAACGGGTATAGTAGTAGTAAGGCAGTACGGGTATGTGCCCCGCTAAAGCCCACCTTTTTTGAGATTTTTTGCTCTGTAAGCACCCACTTTTTCAGTTAGATCAGCTCTAAAAGCACCCACTTTTTCTGAAAACATCCGGTTTTCCCAGTCCGATCAGCTCTAAAGGCACAACTTTTACAGTTCGACCAGCTCTGAAAGCACCCACTTTTTACATTTGATCAGCTCTCTAAGCCCCCCTTTTTAACCTAGCGGGGCTCATACATACCCATTTTATATCCAAGTATCACCCCCGGGAATAGTGGTCACTGGGTGCTTCTTTCATCCCGATATAAAAAGGTTTTGTTTTATTTTTACTAGTGATGGGCCGATGATCGATTATAATCGATAGTCAGTTGGTTTGGGCTTCCGATAGAGACAATCGATAGTAAAATGCAGCAATCGATTGTAATCGGTTTCAGTACTCTGGAAGAAGAAAATTTTACTTTATGCATTTTATATTTGCCAATTTTTAGGTTAGCTAAAAATTTCAAAGTATGAGGTAGATGTCACACATCACTATGTTCTAGAAGTCTTAAGTTGGCATATATAGCTCCATTGGAGAAATTTCTTCTTTTTTTTTTTCATTTTTTTCAGAATATCAGAACAGTATATATGTAGGTAAAATTTTCTAAATGCATTACATCTTATGTTCATGTAAGTGGCATTGTTCGAAATAGATATTCACAACTGACAGAGACTTAAGGGTGCTCTCTCCTTGACACCTCAGTCTGCACATAAACATATGGGCAATTGCACAATATACAGCTGGTTGAACCGATTGCACAATCGATAGCTAGTTGGTTTAGTCCTTCCGACTATAAACCGATAATCGATAGCAATTTCAAACCGATTGCCCAACACTAATTTTTACTATAGGTCCCGATAGGATTTGGTTTTGTTTGATTCTGGTATCAGATTTTTTTTTCTAAAATAATTGATAGAATTTGGTCAATGATTTGATTTAATTCTCATTTATGACACCATTGAAATAATTTCAAGACATAAAATAGTGGTTTGAATGCAATTTTAAAGTAATTTTGTATTTGATACTCTAAGAAGTGATGAAAATTAATCAATTTATGTTATTGTCGACTGTTTTTTGGGGGATTTGCTGTGTTAATGTAGTATGAAACAACCCGGTACCAAAAAGTCAAATAAAACCTTTTTATATCGGGACCAAGGAAGCACCCAGTGTTAGTAGTAGTAGTAGTAGTAGTAGGACCCCGATGATAGAACTTCAATGCCAGCAACCAACCATCACTTTAACATAATAAGGTACAAGTAGGCAAAGATCAGGAAAAGGCGCAATCAGAAAACTGAGAAAAAGATTCCCACTCCAAAAACCGAGGTGGGAAAAAACCAAACTAACAATCAGGTACTTATACCATGAAACATATCGTAAGCCGAATGAGCAGCTATTTTCCCAATAGGTGGCCACTCAGTTACCTTAACTTAACTAAAAATATGAAAACATACATAAGGCGCCAACAGCACAAAAAATCTTAAACACCAAGACATAAAACAAAAAGAACCACTACAGAAGTATCGACTTGGAACGATGAGTAACACAAAGTTACTGGCGGGCTTAAACCGGTTTTACAGGTACCTAACCTCACCCTCAGCTTCTGCAGTGGTTCACAACATTTAGTTAGTTCTTCGGTCCTCGTGGTGAATCTCTAACTAGTCAATGAATCATCAAGAACAAACAAATAAATCATGATAAACATCCTGATGAATCAAAAACCAGGACTCACAGATTGAGTAAGCTGCCCGACGATGGAGATCCCTGGGCGCCGAATAACCTACTAACTCCGGAGCAAAAGAAAAACACCAGTTGGACCCCGGTGGGCCAAGCAACAGACAAGAAGCTCCGGCCCCAACCAACTAAAATGAATAGCTTTAAGTCGGGGCCATCATAGAGTCTGACGCCCGACCCACCGGCGTGCAATTAAAGAAGGCAGCATAGTTACTGTATTTCTATCAATGAGGTTATTATATTTACAACTGTTTTTGGAGAAAATAATCCAGTGCTTGAATTATAATGCTGAGCACCAAGAAAGTAGCCACTGATACCATTTTAGCGTCTTTGATATGACACGCACGGGGATCGAACCCACGACCTTCCGCTTCCGATGCAGACGCTCTAACCATTACGCTATCGGGACCGGTATGTTAATGTTATATTAACGCTACCGGTCAAACTGATACATCAAAACTCGTTTAATATGCACCAAAATAATGCCTTAGTGTGCTATCCGCTTTATAATCATGGGTCTTGAGAGAGCGTGTATCAAGTGTATCAAAAAGCATATTCAGATAATGCGAACAAATTTTCAAATTCTTACAAGTAGGTGACCGTCGTTTGAGGTCAGTCAGCTTAGATTGCTAAACTCTGCAAGCCTTGCTTTTAAACTAAAATTTTATTATAGAGTGGCGTAACCACAATTCAGAAAGCCCCCAAGAATCCTGGGAAAAATATAAAAGGACAACCTGTGCGGGCCAAACAGCATCACTGTGGCCCTGTAAATAATGGCTTCGTAGCTGACAAGACGAAAAGAAGTGCTACTTTCAGAATAAGAAGGAAGGGTATATTTAAAAAGGTATTTACCGAGAAGAGGGTGCTCGTTTACTACGTCATCCAGTGCCACAATAACCTCTGTTTTATAAAACATTATGTAGGTGTCTTTATTTTGTGTCTTTATTTTTCTATTCCAAGTTTGTAGAAGAGCCGTTGCTTGGTGGTCCGCGCCTAATTCACGTATTTGTTCGATTTCTCTCATGATGTAGTTTTTTATTTGATCTTTGGTCTTATTTTTGATGCTAGAAAAGCGCTCTTTATCTCCTTTTGTGATGAATATCGGTGTCAGCAGCCTGCCTTTGCCTGGAGTTTGTCCATCTGCTATATCATCTAGATATATATTTCTATTCTCTTAAAAGAAATGTACATTGGTAAAAACAAGTATGTGTGTAGGACTCTAATCTGTACCCAGTCCCTGGTCTGTACCCACTCTCTGTACTGTACCCAACCGTTCTCTAATCCATATGAACAAAATATGTTCTCTGATCTGTACCCACGCTTTCTCTGATCTGTACCCATGATCATCTATGTCCTCTGATCTGTACCCACGCATTCTCTGATCTGTACCCAACCACACACCCACACTCACCCACCCACCCCCCCACACACACGCAAGCACGCACACACACACGCACACACACACACACACACAACAACAACAACAACAACAACAATAAGAAAAACAGCAATGTATAATTTAAGTAATACAATGTAATTTACGATATAACCATAAAAATAATCATTAATAAATCGGGCATTATATTACCATGAGTGAGTTTAAAAACAAAATTAAGTGTCATATATATGTTCTGGGCCATTGACCGACTTAAAAGTTCAAGCTAAGTATCAGACCCGAAATGACACGATGGACCGAAGTGACTCGCAACTTCTTGCTAAATGAGGAATCCGGGACGTTTCGCCCCAAAACAATATATATAATATATATAGTAATGCACTAGTCATTTGTAACCACGGCCCCCCAGTCCCGGGGAATAGCGGGGACTTTGACTAAATGATATAGTATTTCTAATGATAACCTATTTATTGTCTTTAAATTGCTCACTTTTATATCACTGTGCAGCATGATCCAGGTATCTGCCTACCTGCTACTTGCTGCCCAGCGAGCACTGCACTGCAGCAGAAATAAGTAAGAATTCTTTTTTGGGACCATGAACCATGTATTGAAAATTTTTTTGTTCACTAGTATGTAAAAGCAATTACATAAACAATGTTACAATTTGTAAACAAATTTAACTGGAGCCGTAACTCCAAAATTTTTTCAAAATACCTCCATAACTTATAAATTTTGCTGTTAATGTTCTGTTTAAGACTGCTTTCTGATCCACGTGTGTAACTGATAGTCACTAAATCCAGGGTTAATTAATCCAATAGTCTTTTAGTGTCACTTCACTATGTATCTATTTTATGAATTTCACCCTCATCTAACACTATATTGTCTCCCGAAAGGTAATCTTAGACACCGAATAAGTGTTCCTATAAGTACTCACCGTCAATGTCTCCTGACCTTAGTCATAGATAAACTTAACACATTTTTCGCAGTTCTCGTGGATTGAGGTCTTATTCTCCTTGTCAATGGCCGCAAATTAGCTTTCATAATATTACAATATTTAACAACATACTAATTTGCCTCTGAAGACATAAAATAAAGCCTAAATTCAAGCATAGCTGACAGGATTGTGACACTTAACATGGTTCAAAAAACTACACTAAGAAATTCTAAAACCTACATTATTTACATATTTACATGTGCATGTGAAATTTGGGTATGGGAGGGTGGGTAAAATTTTTGATTGGCAGAAAAAGGCACAGATCTAACACCGAGCTTTGCAACTTTGAAAGTGCTGGGAGACGCTCAATTCTAAGAAGCGGGCTTATCAGGACTTTGTTCATTGGCTATTATTTTGGCGCCAAGCAATCTGATTGGCTTAGAATTTGGAACCCTGCCATACCTGGCATGGGTCGTGTGAAAGCTAAAAGCCGTGTGCAAACCACAAGGGGGCACTGATACCTTCGCCCCTTCCAAATCTGGGACTTAAAATAATTTATACAAAATGCCATGGTAACAAAATGGGAAACCAATCAGAAACAAAGGCTTGTTTGGGGTGACTTGAAACGAAGTGACTTTATCTAAAAAACGATAATTCCCCCAAACAAGCGCAACTCCCGCGAGATTCAACGGGAGCAAAGGGGGATAAAAAGTAAATAAACAATTACAGTTTCTCAATTTAAAACAAGATTAAATTCTAATCTCTCTATTAAATTGCTCACTTTAATATCACTGTGCAGCATGATCCAGGTATCTGCCTACCTGCTACTTGCTGCCCAGCGAGCACTGCACTGCAGCAGAAATAAGTAAGAATTCTTTTTTGGGACCATGAACCATGTATTGAAAAAAATTTTGTTCACTAGTATGTAAAAGCAATTACATAAACAATGTTACAATTTGTAAACAAATTTAACTGGAGCCGTAACTCCAAAATTTTTCAAAATACCTCCATAGTCCCAAAAAGTTAGAGAGTAGAGATTAGATGAAGTAGAAAATCTGACAAAAGGAACATTGAGAATACATATAATACACGTTTAACCCTAAGAAACATGTTCCTAAAATGGAAAAAACAAACAAGAAATGAAGTGAGACAACAACAACAACAACTACATTCATTATTGCCTATATTGATGCACATGTATAACACAGTGCTAACATGTGTGTCTAAGTCAACTCCCAACTGACATTTAAAATTCTGCGCATTCATGTTATTGGAGGAAGTGTGTGCGCGTAGCCTTCCCAAGAGTTTGTGCCACTTGCTGCCTCAGGCGAAAAGACGGTTCTAAATATCTCTCACAAGCATTACTTCTCCAATCGCCCTGGAGCTTAATTAAATCTACAGGCAGTCCACAATGCAATGCATAAGATGCACCGCCTCGTCTGAAACTATGATTTGAGAACTTATCATGGGGAAGCCCTAGCAATCTCAACAATTCTTGCAAGCGATTTGAAAATAATGTCTGTGTGAGGGGTGGGTATTTGTTGTCCTCCTTATAACGAAAGAGAGGAACTGGCCTGGGCGGGGCTGGACACTCAATGAATAATCCCAGCAGGGCATTACTAGGGCAAAACACAGAATCTGGTATTCGGGGCAAGGGTATAAGCAAAGTGCGTTCTTGGAACTGTATGACCTTTGACCATCTAACCGAAAGGATTATACCTTCATTGGTGAACTGAACATCTGAGGCACACAAGTGGCGTGAAGGGTCAAACACATCTAAGGAAGGAATCAATAAATTTGATTTCCGAAAAAATGAATAAAAAGCTACAAGGCAGGCTGACCAAAAACAACGGTCAAAACTGCATGACAAGTTAAGCTTGGTGAATATTTTACACAAAATTTCTAGAGTAATTGGCAATTTTTGTGTTGATACATCCCCTTTAACACGACGAACACCTTTCAAGATTGATGACAAATACCAGTTTCCCTCAAGGGGATTAGGTTTTCCTGCTTCAACATGAAGTATGCGGACAACATTAAGATATTGGCGCACAGATGTGAAACATAACTTTCGAGAAAGGTAAGCTATATATCTTCCAAGGTCCTCTTGGGATAAAGGGATGGGGGCTATGGACATCTTACTACAAAATTCAAAGTAAGTGAGTTTTTGTGCCATATAAGTCTTATTGGTTGAAGGTGCAAAAGTCTTGCTTCTATAGAAATTGACCTCTGAATCAAGGCTGGCTGCCAGGGTATCACTCTGTTCTGGCATAGTCGGTGCTGAGGCGCTGTGTGAGGGTTCATAACATCTACCCCTTCCAGTCTGGGAATCTGTTAAGCAGAAATTGGAGTGACTTAGATGACATATGCAAGGAAATGGGCGTGAAGCCAGTGAAAGGGAGAAGCCTTTCCATGTGGCCGGGTTGATGAAGTCTGGAGGCACTATCTGCTGCGATATTGAATATACCACGAATGAATCTAGAGGTCAAATGAAAGTTATATGATGCTGATAACCAAAAGACGCACTCAATTGGCTTTTTATCAAGAAGAACTGAACGCCCATTGAAACTTGACAAAAACTCATGCCACCAAATTAGGTCAGCACGTACATTAGAATCAATTATAGATCTATGAGATGCATGTTTAAGGGTGCTTATTTTGTCGAAGACTCGGCGGAGAAAAACTCTTCCACCCCTTACAACGCCAGCAGCCCAGGACAGCCGTCCCGCTAAAGATTGAAATTGTCTCTTTGTTGCGCGTCGCATTTGCAAAAATAACTTAATTCTTCACGGAAGCATTGCAGTTTTTCCTCAGGTAATCTGAGTGTCATAGCTATGGAATCTAATTCAATTCCCAGGAAAGTGATTTTATTGGTAGGGTCCACCACTTTCCCCCAGTGTATAGCAAAGCCTAACTTCCGGAGAAGCTGTATGAGACAATTCAGTGCCTGAGCACAAGCTTCTTTTGATTCTGCAATAATTAAGAAATCGTCTAAGTAGACGACTAATAGGTTAAACCCCCTCCTAGCCATCATTCTTTTCACAGCCTGGGTAATACGGTGGAAAATGCTTGGACTTAATTTCCCGCCAAATGGAAGGCGTGTATCTTTTAGATATATTTCCTGGTCTCCAAAGTTCCATTTAAAACCTGTAACTTTTTGACTATTTTCACTGATCTTCACACTCCTATATGCGGAGCGCAAATCAGCTTTTGCGAAAAAACAACCTTCTGTCATCAACGCAGCTGCGCTGTCTACCGTAGAAAATTTTTGATGCCAATCTGTAGTACAGTAATCATTCACAGCTTTACCTGCCGGTCTAGAGCGGTCATGGATCAGCCTTACGTCACCGTCAGGTTTTGAGATGGCTGCCATAGGGCTTATGATAGTTGGCCTACTCTCACAAACCACATAGTGACCTGCTTCTATTTCTTTTTTGACTTGCGCAGATGCTTTTTCGTACAAGGGACTGCCAGGTTTAGCTGATGGATGATTACTGCACTCTGCTTGCGAAATCACAGCATCATTATCTATGATATGGAAACCATTTTTTACTCCATCCAAAATAAAGGCCTTATCTGGGTCATTTTCAAGCTCACTTTCCCAGGCTGATAAATTTAGGCATGGAAGGGGGTTAACCTTATAGTTTTGCTATTTTCCAGAAGTATGGCTGAGAGCCGAGTGTGGCTGTTTACACCCAGGGATAATGCAGATATGCTTAAATTTGCAATCCACATATGAACAACCTTTCTGGGAATTGTAATTGCTGCAAATATCTTGTTTCACCTGGACATTTTTTCCTGATTTGAATGGGGGCGTTACTTTTTTCTGCTGGCCACCCTGAGCTGCCGGTTTGTCCCTAGCTTGTAAATGGATGTTGGAAAGGTGTTGCACATCTGTGCCCCATCTGAACTTAAGTCCCGCTTGGAGTTTCCTATACTCATGATCATATAGCATGACTGAAACAAGACTAAACCTCTGTACCAGTTGGTAAATTTTTGTTGTGTATGACAAGTAATCCATCAATTCTGGTCCCTGAAGTTTATTCTCCCCTACTAATCTATAAAGTATAGCTAAATTTGCTACTGACCACTGGGAAAGAGTTAAATTCTCAATGCGGGGTTTTTTGGGGCCTGATTTAACAATAATCTGCTGGTCCCCTTGACTGCCGAGCACAACTTCCTCCTCAATGCTAGTCTGCACAAAATCGCAAATGTCAAGATAAGATGGAGTTGACTTACCTGCTGCGGTCGTAAGATGAATTTGTGGGTCATTCCACGAGACCTGCGAAGGGTGTGAATTGCTTCCATTGAACACATTTGCCGAGAGAATTGATTGTTGTCCCTGTATTAAATTGTTTACATGTCGATACAGGTCGCCATTATTCACTGTCTGTTGGTGTGCGCCGTTTTCCTGTGCACTGATATTTGCCGGTACTGCAGTCAGTACCGGTGTCGTTCGGGTCACGTCGGTCAGCTCCGGTGTCACCGTAGTTTGCGTTCGGCGAGCGTCGGTAGTTTCCGTCGATTTTCCGGCCATTGGCGTTTCAATGGCGGAAGCTCCCGCATCGGCTGTTCCCTCGGTCGAGGAAACTCCCCCTGGTGTAACTGCTGCATTCGTTTTAGGTTGGAGCGCTCTTGCGATGTGCAAGATCAACCGTCGCTGTCCCTTAGGGATTTTTGGTGCGTCAAGATCGGCCATTTCCACCAGCGATAGCGCTTCTAAACTGGTGAAGCCTCTTTTCAAGAGTTCATCTATTGCCGGTTTAGCAATTTTGTTTTGCAGGCAAAAGTTAATTACTAAATCTTCGTCCGCTAGGTCGGACACAATCGCGTTTCCACCACCATTCCCTACCGGCGCTCCCTCGGTTTCGTCACCCATTGTTATTTTACTGAAGTGTTCTCAAGGCAAGATAAGGAATTTTATAGATTTTGGCGGGAATGTTCCCCACAAAAAAACATTTGTCTTCGTAACAAAACGCCGTGCAATCCAGAAATCTAAACCACTGTGCCTCATGTTCATTTCTAGCTTCTTTGAGGTAACTGAGAAGTTTGTTGAGTTCAAATTTGCTCATGACATACCAGTCCGGAATTTGAAACACAGATTTCACAAATTTAATTTTGTCCGCCATTTTGGTTCACAGACGTTAATTCCTTTGTTTGTGTTTACGTTTATTTTGTGTTATTTACATTGATTATCCACACAAAAGGAAATCACTTTTATCCATCGTATTTTAACTTTTATCCATCATATTTAAACAAAGAGTCCATTCCAATATCGATAAAATTTTTGATTGGCAGAAAAAGGCACAGATCTAACGCCGAGCTTTGCAACTTTGAAAGTGCTGGGAGACGCTCAATTCTAAGAAGCGGGCTTATCAGGACTTTGTTCATTGGCTATTATTTTGGCGCCAAGCAATCTGATTGGCTTAGAATTTGGAACCCTGCCATACCTGGCATGGGTCGTGTGAAAGCTAAAAGCCGTGTGCAAACCACTAGGGGGCACTGATACCTTCGCCCCTTCCAAATCTGGGACTTAAAATAATTTATACAAAATGCCATGGTAACAAAATGGGAAACCAATCAGAAACAAAGGCTTGTTTGGGGTGACTTGAAACGAAGTGACTTTATCTAAAAAACGATAATTCCCCCAAACAAGCGCAACTCCCGCGAGATTCAACGGGAGCAAAGGGGGATAAAAAGTAAATAAACAATTACAGTTTCTCAATTTAAAACAAGATTAAATTCTAATCTCTCTATTTATATTTTTAATGACGATATTTCATGTACAAAAATAGAGAACAACCATCATCTACAGCAATTTAGTATTTCTTCTTTATTTTTACAGAGACAATATTTGTACTTACTAGGAGAAAATATAGCAGAATAATAGTGCAAAATATACGCTGTCTAGTGATAGATGTACACTTTTGGCATATTATTGGCTGAGACTCTGAAAACATGAAGACATGACATCATATATTTATCACTCATAATCCCGCTCATAATTTTTGATGTGCAGATGTTACTAAACTCAACCTGCGAAAGTAAGAGTTTGAAAATTAAAAGTGTTAAAACATTTAATAAAACAGTGTTGTGTGTGTGTTTGTGCAGGGAGCTGTTAACCTGGAGTTCGTACTCAATTACATCAAAGGTTCCATCTCCTGCACCGCCACACCATTTAATGAGTCAAGTGTCATTATTATTTGGCACCAATTAGCAAAATCTGCGGATAATTTACTTGTCTGGTTCCCGTTTTAGACTATCACTTACATGCATGTGCTGACAACCAGTTACTACCCGGATTTCATGAAATGAAAATAAAAAAAAAATAATTTGTTATACATGCACGTTGCATACACATTCAATTGTCAAAAGCGATTGACTGAGCGACATGATAAATGTAAAACCTTTTGCTCTGGCATCGAAAACATCTAATTTTTGACAACGAAAATAATCGGAAACATACTTTAATTAAATTGACGTCATTCGCTCTGTCAGTACTTCAAATAATTCCTTATTTCAATTAGTTCCTTTTCGTTGCTGATGAGAATAAAAACATGTATAGAAAAGATAAGAAATTAATTTTGCATTAAATTTTACAAATTGTATTACTTTGTACATGTATTTTATGTGGATGTATTTGTTTTCAAGCGCTTTCATTTTATTTTTCTTAGTAATGTCGTTGAAGCTTTCGTTTGCACGTGTCGCACACATGCGGTGGCTGTGTGTACATGTCATCATTATCATAGAAAAAAACTGCAAACTAGCAGTCTGCTTTATTTCAAATTCATTTTGGTAGTTTTGTCAAAACATTACCAAACACTCGACATAGCCGTGTGTCGAAATTTCACGGAGTACCTCCACTGTTGAAAAAGATTGTTAAATATAAGGTTTCAAGCTTATTTGACAGTTTAATCTCATAATTTTAAACGAACTCGGGCATACATATTCTTACTAAATGATTTACGATTAATATATATATTCGTCTTATATTATTTTTTCATGTATTAGACATTGTACGGGATGCGTCATAATGAAATCCAAAACAGCGATAGGTCTATGTGGTGCATATAGTATTCAACAGATAAAGACACAAAAATCCACAGAACCATGTTTTAAAATGCGATAAAACAGCAATACGGCACTTGCCGGCATAAATGCGAGGTTCATTAGATTAAATTGCAAAGTCTGCCCTACGTAAGTATTAAATGAAAATTTGTCGCAAAGCGTTGGAACAATGTTAAATTTTAAAAGAAAAACACCACTTTTTTTGAAAATTAGAAATGTCAGTTCTAGGCTTTTCGTCTTTATTCCACCGAACACCGAAGTTGTATCTACGCATATCATCTTAATTATGGTTCAGACACTTAATCGTAATTAAATTTCATTGAGTGCGCATACATGAAGACAGGTGTCACCCTGTGGTGACACTTGCGCATACGGCACTCTTATTTCCGGTAATAAAATTCAGGCGAAGTTCTGGAATTCTTAAGAAGCAACCGCGGTGCAGGAGATAGGGATCAAAGGCGATAACAATTAGGTGATAATGGCTCTCGACTGTTGGTCTTTTTGCATTGAAGTGTATGGAGCACACAGCATGCTGCTAAAGGTGCTAATTTCCGCTATAATTAAGTACGAATTCCAGGTATAACAGTTCCCTGGTTTGTGTGAAATAATACAGTATGTGTAATGACACTTTATTCAATGTATATTTATTAACTGTAAGATAGTAATGAAGCAACTATACAAAAAAAACGTGTGTTGCGTGCACGCACACGCCTGACCAAGCGCGGTACTCGCGCGCGTGGGTGTATGTGCTAAATGATATAGCATATACAATATCTTATTTATTGTCTTCTTTTTATTTAATTTAATTTTTTTCTTGGAATGACGACATTTCAGGTGCATAAATAGAGAATAACCACCGTCTACATCAATTTCGTATTTCTTCATTATTGTTACAGAGACAAATATTGTACTTACTAAGATAAAATATAGCAGAACAATAGTCTATTTGCTGCAAACTATACACTGTCTAGTGATATAGCGGCATTTGGCATATTATTGGCTGTAACTCTGAAAACATGAAGGCATGACATGACATCCAATATTTATCACTCACATTTTTGGATAATCAGATGTTACTATTTAACTCAACCAGCGAAAGCAATAGTGAGAGAGTTTGAAAATGAAAAGAGTTAAAACATTTAATAAATAAGAAACCCATACATACATACATGTATGTCTATGGGTTTCTTATTTCAAGGCAAAACCATATGCTATGTGTATAGGCTGAGGCTATCCGCACGACGGTCGTGCCGATAACGCCGCTTATCCGCACGACGGTCGTGCCGATAAGGGGCGTTATCGGCCCGACCGTCGTGCGGATAGCCAATGCTACAGGTATTGGCTATCGGCACGACGGGAGTATGAGATTTTCTAACGAGCTTACGTATGCATTTAACTATCAAATTGTCATTTAATAAATTAATTATGTGTTTAGCTAGTGAAATACATTCAAAATTCACATTTTTGTTAATTATGAATAAGAAAACTAATTTGATTTGATTATTCCAGCTGATTTAAACTGAATAACAGTAGATTTCTAACAGGGGAGGAAAATATAACCAATGTAAATGCTTTTTAATTGTGTTACTGATATGTTTCCATACTCCATTGTTAAAATCATTTTGGATTGCCACATTCTTTTATTATTTAGGTTGCGATAATTACTTTCTCATTTACGCACACGCATGGCTGATTTTACAGGTAAATTCATAGGTAAGTCAATTTCAGCAAAATAATAATTTTGGTAATTAAAAGTAAAAAAAAATCCTGCATGGGTAATATTCTGTTTCAGTTTTGAAGCCAGTGTATAATATTTATCAACTTAAAATGTATCAATTTCTTAACATTTATAGCATTTGGATATCGATGTCCCTGTCATGAGGATAACGCCGCTTATCGGCACGACGGTCGTGCCGATAAGTGGCGTTATCGGCACGACCGTCGTGCGGATAGCCAGTGTCATGTGTATACCCATATTAGCCCCATATGCGACTTAGTTGGGGGTTAAAGACACATTTTGCATTGCATAACACACTAATAACCTTCAGCAGACAACTGATAAGAAATCACAGGTAATGCAAGGGCAGCTTTACAGGTAGGGGCCATGAAGGGGAACCTAAAATCAATACATGTGAAATATGTTTTGTATAACAGAGCTCTAGAGAAAATGATTATTGTCATTATTATTTTGGTAATTTAGATGATCTGTCCCTTTACGTCAAATACAGAAATAAAGAATATTACAAATTTATTTATGTATTTATTCAACAAAGCGTTTTCATTGAATAAATGGCACACACCTGAAAGTCTTGTGTCTAGTAGCACTATTCACAGTTTAGAAGGTTCCTTAATTCAGTTTGCTTATTACATGAATGAATGTTGCATGAATAATTGAAAAGGAAAACTATCATAAAACCAATTAATGAAACAAGGATTTTCACACGTTTTGACAGATGCTATAAAAACACAGACGTACATGTAGTGGAAGACAGTGAGTACATGAAATTATGTTGGATTGTTGAAAGTGTGAAAAACAGATGGCAACTTCATCAATGTATTACACTTAATGACACTTCATTCATTTCTAGTTAGACCTTTTGAGTGACAAGTCTCTTTGAGATGTTTGGAGATTATTCTAGTGATACAAAAACAGAACCTATATGTGCAGTGTGACATGACAGATTTATTTCTATTTGGAATATGGACATTATTATAATAATAACAATTATTCTGTTGTTATTCCGAAACACTTCTTCAGTTAAATCTTTTTAAAAAGTAGAAAGTATATCAGAAATCAATGAACTGTTTAGAAAAGGCCTGCTCTTTCTGACAAAGAATGTAGGTTATTTTTCAGCATCGGCTCAATGCAGCAAATTAAATGATTTGAAATGCAAAAACTGACAAAAGAGATTAGAAACTATGAGAAAATAAAACATGTACTAAAATTATATTTTAGACACTTCTCAAGCATATTAAAGTTCCCTATAAGTGGCCCCTTCAAGGCAGAGACCAAAGACTCCATAATCACTTAGATAATATAAGCCTTTGATGTGCGCTATGCCTCCTGGACTGTTTATTAGGGGTCATTAGACCAGGCCACCCCAGGTAAAGAAGCAGAATAATGTGTCTTTAAGGGTTCTGAATCCCATAAAGGCATGGGTTGTACTATAGTTCGTATGTTTGAGGTAGTTTGCCAGTGTGTGCTAAATATAAGGTTTGGGTGGTTTTCAAGTGGTTTGGGATGGTTTAGTGTGTTTTGGGTTGGTTTGGGGTGTTTCCACGGTCCGCTAATTTCGCTATTTACATTCACAATTATTGCTAAATTTCATTTTTCCCTGCAGAACAACAATCACAGCGATTAAAAGTCACAAACAGTTATAAAGCGACTATTAAGAGCTTATGACTTTAAATGGCCTCCATACATTTGGATGCTGATTCTGAAAATGCGTTTTTTCAGCATCATAAGCGACCTAATTATCGCCCTTGGATTCCAAAATGGAAGCGAACGTGAGTTTGACATGAACCTTGAAGAAGAAAACGGTAATAAACTAGAATTTACCTTGGAAAATGAATTTTCTCCAAAATCAACGGTAATACCCATAAAAAACACTGATTTCTGCAAAAACTTGGTCGGTGAAAATTCTAGTTCTTTTCACAAATAAGACCGCAACCACAAAATCTGAAAATCTTACGAGCAATGATGTTGCAATTTTTTCACAAACATATACGAGACAACAATTGTCCTGATTTTCGTGCACTTAGGAAGATCGATCGATCTACTTGAGATGCTTTGAACTACAGTAGATCAATGAAATTGTGTTCCCAACCTGATTATGGCAGATAATCCTCAGTAATTGAGGGAGTGCCATTATCACAAAGAAGATTTATAACGGCTGAGGCTATCCGCACGACAGTCGTGCCGATAAGCGGTGTTATCCGTACGACGGTCATGCCCATAAGCGGCGTTATCGGCCCGACCGTCGTGCGGATAGCCAATGCAACAGGTTTTGGCTATCGGCACGACGGGAGTATAAGATTTTCTAACAAGCTTACGCATGCATTAAACTATTAATTTGCCATAAAATAAGTAAATTATGTGTTTAGCTTTTGAAATACATTCGAAATTAACATTTTTGCTAATTATGAATAAGAAAACTAGTTTGATTTGATTAATCCAGATAATGGCAACTGAATCACAGTAGATTTCTTACAGCGGAGAAAAATATTACCATTGCAAATTTTCTTGTGTTACTGAAATGTTTCCATACTCCATTGTTAAAATCAAAGGCTGTTTGTTCTTTCGGATTACCACATTATTTTATTATTTAGGTTTCGATGATGACTCTCATTTACGCATACGCATGACTAATTTTTACAGGTAAATTCACAGGTAAGCCAATTTCAGCATAATTACAATTTTGTTTATAAATAAAAAGTAAAAAATCCTGCCAGTGTAATATTGTGTTTCAGTTTTGAAGCCAGTGTAAAATATTTATCAATTTAAAATGTATCCATTTCTTAACATTTTTAACATTCGATATCGATTTCCCTGTCGTGCGGATAACGCCGCTTATCCGCACGACGGTCGTGCCAATAAGCAGCTTTATCGGCACGACCGTCGTGCGGATAGCCAGTGACATTTATAACCTCTAAAGTGTATAAATTTCATAGTATGTGATAATGGTTTTTCGCAGATATTTTGCAACTGTTTGAATTTAATCAAAATATTTTCTTGGCACAATTGAGCATTTAGTTTGTTGCAAAATGTACAGCAAATGTTTTTTAAATCGGTTTACAAATAAAAAAGTTATGGTCAAAAACATTTGAATATGGATTTTGAATACATTTGAATAGGGATTTTCTGTACCAAAAGATTATCTAATGTAACATTACGAAAACTTGCCCATGCAATATACAGAGATATTTAAACTTTTAAAATTGAATATTATCAGCTGAAAAAAAAAAAAAAATGATATTTTTCTTATTTTTGCTCAAATCATAGATTGTGGGTACACCTACTGAGCTACACTTAACAGCCACAGGGAGCTGGTTTGCTATACTTACATGTCTACAGATAAAACTTATCTTATGTAAACTTCTTTTAAATATTAATAAGACATAAGTCGTGGCTGCTCTCTCAAAACGAAACAAAATGACTTTTGTTTTTTTTTAACTTTTGAATATTACTTCAAAAGTAGTTTTTGTGCATATAAAATGCATTCAAAGTACCCAATGCCACAGATAAATGTCCATTCAGGTAGTCCATTCTGGTAAAATTTAGGCCCATTCCAATATTAATGGAACACACACAACCTGACCGGTTATATTCCCCCACCCCCTGCTTAATGATGTTCATCCATGAGGTCCCTAAAATTTACTTGGAACCAGAGACGGTCCCTTTGGCTTTACTGCTCACAGCCACGACACAGACTTCTACTTAGCCACCAAATGTCACATGGGGCAGAAAAAAATTGGCATAGCTGAGACTTGAATCAAGGGCCCCGCACTTAACATACAAGTACTAAATGCCAACTGAGCTATCTAGCCACATGGTTTACCTGTTACCTGTTTGTCAGACTCAGTATATAAACACTGTTACATCAAGGAATCTAAATAGTTTAGATATTGCCTATCCCGAATGTTAAATAATTGACTCAGTACATGAAGATATATCAACTATCAGTTCCCTGGACAGAGTTGATTATGTTCCTGTCAGGCCATCCTTAAAATAAATATTTTGTTTGCTGTCACCCGACCCATAGTTTTAGGAATGGGTCGGTCGGTAGGTCTTTTTTTTTTTGAAAGAACTTCAAAAGGTAATATTTTTAAATTTCTTAGCTCACCTGAGCCGAAGGCTCAAAAGGTGAGCTTAAAGGATGACCATGTCGTTGAACATTGTGGTTGTTTACACTTTTCAAAGATCTTCTCCTCTAAATCCCCTGGCCCAATCAATGCCAAATTTCATGTGGAGCATCCTTAGGCAGGGGGAACTAAAGTTGGTATAAATGGTTCAGGTCACATAACCAAGATGGCTGCCATGCCCATATATGGTAAAAACATTAAAAAATCATCTCACATCTTCTCTGGAATCGGTGGACAGCTGTCAATGAAATTGGTATGTAGCATCGGGGACTCTGGCCCATCATAATTTATATAAATCATGACCATGGGTTGACCGTGACCTATTTTATGGCAAGGTCAACTTTGGTCACATAGGCTTTTCAATGGAAAAAAAAGTGAAAACATTGGATTTTTCTGGAAGTTTTGTGGCCTGTGACCTGAAAGTAGGTATAACTTATTGATTTAACGAAGTCATAGGAGTATTCAAGGTCAGTCATCTCTTGACCTTGGCCATAGGTCATTTACATATTAAATTTAAAACTTAATTTTCTCAGAAACCACTTCACCAATCAAAGCCAAATTTAATATGTGGTATCCTTAGGAAGGGGGAACCAAAGTTTATATAAATTGTCCAGGTCACATGACCAAGATGGCCGCCATGCCCATATATGTGGTAAAATCCTTTAAAACTCAACTTCTCTGGAATCGGTAAACCGATTTCAAAGAAATTTGGTATGTAGGGAAGTTGGAGTTTAAAACTCCAATATTGGAGTTAAGGAGAACTCTGGGATATGTTTAAATTTCTGTTCAGAGTCATATAGGCAGCTACTCTTCTACTGTAGGACTGCACAATATTGCATAAAGACAAATGTATATTGAAAAAAAAAAAGTGATTCAGTGACTGAAACTTGAAGACATTCAAATAAAAAAAAATCTTCTTGTGAATGTCAATAAAATGTATTTCACACTGGTCTATGGTAACGTATGGGCTTCGCGACAAACGCTTAGGCTTCTATTTTAGGACGCATAGGCTACGAGACAAAATGGCCGCTTAGGATCTGTCAAACCAGGTACGGGACATAATTTCTAATTGTTTTACCATTGTTCATCGATTGTAAAGTCTGACACATGCCTTAAAGTACCCCCTGTTTACTTCCCTTTACATCCGCTGTAAATTTGAGTCAATTTATTAAGAAACTAAAAAATAGACCCAAATTTACATTTTAACGTAACAGTGTTTTGTCCTAAATTGCCGATGATTTCTCGATTTCCCTCTCAAATACACGATCCAAGCTCTTGTACTGCCCAGAAAAGTGAAAGCCATGATACTGAAGTCGAAAGACACCCACCCAAACAATATCACATCCCTTCAGAAAAAATATTCATGAATTTTATTTACAACGCACCTGGCTTCGAAATTCAAAACAACGCACAGGCTTCTCACGAATTTTCAAATTGATGAAAGTGAAGGGAATTTCATGGTATTTGATGCATATATTACAATCAGCTGATACGCACGGTGGTTTCATTGACAGAGGCTAGAGATATGTCCATGACGAACACGCTGGACCCCACGAATGTGTACCTCGTCATACAAACCTGCATCAATTTGAGCTTTGCGGCGGGAATAATGTTGGCTATGCATGATAATTCACACCATTCAACTCAGATAATCAAGCTAGACAAAATTTGTTAAGAAATATGACGCCGTCTGTCTTTTTTAAATATTTTTTCAACCAAGCGCATTACAACGCGCATCAGGCTTCAAAAATATACAATGCACAGGTTATCATTGCAACAGAATAGAAGATACAAGCAGTTAGTCATAGATCAGCTGGCTAACCTGCACTCCGATACACTTTGTGACCTCGCTCCTCTCCCGTGACATCTTAGCATAGGTTGCCTTTAAACTATGGTCGAACAGATTATGGATTTCGTAAGAAGCTTATAGCTGCTTTAGTTGGTGATAATTGTTAGAACTTTTGTTATGTTTTGTTAGAAAATGCATAAATATTTTAGTAAACATCTGGTTAGCCTGCAGAATTTCAATGAATTTGCGAAAAGCAATCGCTTTTTTACTTTTTGTCTCATATTCTACAGTATTCTCCCCTTATCTATTTATAGACGTATGCTATATTTTCAACAGAAAACACAAAATATTTTATGAATCTGCGTCATTTTCATCTAGAATATTTATAAATTAAGTCCTATCAGTCAGAAAAAAATATAACAATTTTCAATTTCTTTGGAGTGTTCGATGATTTTTCATTTTCGACTAAGGGCTCAATGGAAGTCATTTCCGTCGGTATGGAGAGGTCTAACGGAATACCGATGGAAATATTCCGTCTAAGTTAGTCATTGCTCCACTGCCCTTGGAATCTCCATGTTTTAAAATTTCTATTAAAGTGTATGAAAGTTCTGTCCTTTGTTGTCTTTCAAGAATTGGATGTATTTTAAAGACTGAGAAGTAACAAAGAAACGCTTAAAATTGTGAATTCAAAAATAAGCATTGCTATTTACAACAGGCTTGATAACAATTATAAATCAAAGACTGGAAACTATCAGATGTCATTTATGCAACGCCTTGTTATGCATTCATCATGCATTACATTGCACATTACATCAGTAATTTTATTGAAGCCTCGATGGCGTAATGGTTAAACTACTGGTATTGTAAAACAGGGGTCGTGGGTTAGATCCCAGGCTTCTTCAGGCTTTGGAGAAATTAAACTGAGGCACCATCTCTGTGTGGCCCTAGCTGCTGGCGAGACGTTGAACCCAAACACAATCAACCAAATCGTTTTATAGTCATAGAAAACACTGGGTTTAGAATTATGATGCTTCCTTAAATAATAACAAGGCGTTGCATAAATGACATCTGATAGTTTCCAATCTTTGATTTATACCAAACTCGCAGGTTTATGTATATGAAAATTGCCTACAAATAGATGGCTTGCACACGTGGACTTTGTTTCCTGACTGTGCTTCGGCTTAGACCTTCTGCTAATTGTTATCAAGCCTGTTGTAAATAGCAATCACGGCTTATTTTTGAATTCACAGTTTTAAGCGTTTCTTTGTTACTTCTCAGTCTTTCAAATACATCCGATTCTTGAAAGACAGCAAAGGACAGAACTTTCATACTTTTTAATAGAAATTTTAAAACATGGAGATTCCAAGGGCAGTGGAGCAATGGCTAACTGCTCGTATCTTCTATTCTGTTGCAATGATAACCTGTGCGTTGTATATTTTTGAAGCCATGCGCGTTGTAATGCGCTTGGTTGAAAAAAATATTTAAAAAAGACAGACGGCATCATATTTCTTAACAAATTTTGTCTAGTTTGATTGTCTGAGTTGAATGGTGTGAATTATCATGCATAGCCAACATTGTTCCCGCCGCAAAGCTCAAATTGATGCAGGTTTGTATGACGAGGTACACATTGGTTGGGTCCAGCGTGTTCGTCATGGACATATCTCTAGCCTCTGTCAATGAAACCACCGTGCGTATCATCTGATTGTAATATACGCATCAAATACCATGAAATTCCCTTCACTTTCATCAATTTGAAAATTCGTGAGAAGCCTGTAAGCTGTTTTGAATTTCGAAGCCAGGTGCGTTGTAAATAAAATTCATGAATATTTTTTTCTGAAGGGATGTGATATTGTTTGGGTGGGTGTATTTCGACTTCAGTAGCATGGCTTTCACTTTTCTGGGCAGTACAAGAGCTTGGATCGTGTATTTGAGAGGGAAATCGCGAAATCATCGGCAATTTAGGACAAAACACTGTTACGTCAAAATGTAAATTTTGGTGTATTTTTTAGTTTCTTAATAAATTGACTCAAATTTACAGCGGATTTAAAGGGAAGTGAACAGGGGGTACTTTAAGGCATGTGTCAGACTTTACAATCGATGAACAATGGTAAAACAATTAGAAATTATGTCCCGTACCTGGTTTGACAGATCCTAAGTGGCCATTTTGTCTCGTAGCCTATGCGTCCTAAAATAGAAGCCTAAGCGTTTGTCGCGAAGCCCATGCGTTTCCATAGACCAGTGTGGTATTTAGTAGGGGCAATTTTGGTGGGTCGGTCGTGTGACAGCAAACAGAGAATTTTTTAAGGTCAGCCTCAGCATATGTTCAGTCCCAACACTTGATGCCATAGGAGGAGAGCGGAGATGACTTAAAGTTAGAATTTTTGGGATTTGTGCAGAGATTATTCGGTCACTTGCTATTTGTACAGAGTTGCTAACTTGATTTATCAAACTCATAGTATACATTCTAATGTGTACGATCATTCACTGTCTGTTTTGAGAAAAGTAAAGGATCTGTTACTAGTTACATCTCAAATTTTGTCAGATTTATGCCCATCTTAATCCCATTTTACATCAGAAAAACAGGTCCTTGTAAGTTGTAATGAATATACCCCCTTATACCCCACTTTCATATAGTAAAACTGGGGTATGCAGGGGTATTTATACCTATTTTTCTTATTTTTGCTCTAAAACATAGATTGTGGGTACTCGTTTGAACCACATCGGCTAGGCGGTTTTAACGTCACGTGTACCCACAATGTATGTTTTGAGCAAAAAATTGAAAAGTACATCTACCAAAATTCTTATACCTGTATACTGTTCAATTTTTTTTTTAATTTTTACAACTTACAAAGATCTCTATATTGCATGGGCATGTTATCGTAATGTAACTGTAAAAGTTTTAACAATTTTATGATGGTTTTATTTTCAGTTAATGTTGTGCATGTAAGAAAGGCAAAGTTTGACACTTCTGACACCGGCTATTAAGTTGAAACCGCCATATACTAGTGTTGGGCAATCGGTTTGAAATTGCTATCGATTATCGGTTTATAATCGGAAGGACTAAACCAACTAGCTATCGATTGTGCAATCGGTTCAACCAGCTGTATATTGTGCAATTGCCCATATGTTTATGAGCAGACTGAGGTGTCAAGGAGAGAGCACCCTTAAGTCTCTGTCAGTTGTGAATATCTATTTCGAACAATGCCACTTACATGAACATAAGATGTAATGCATTTAGAAAATTTTACCTACATATATACTGTTCTGATATTCTGAAGAAAATGAAGAAAAAAAAGAAATTTCTCCAATGGAGCTATATATGCCAACTTAAGACTTCTAGAACAAAGTGATGTGTGACATCTACCTCATACTTTGAAATTTTTAGCTAACCTAAAAATTGGCAAATATAAAATGCATAAAGTAAAATTTTCTACTTCCAGAGTACTGAAACCGATTACAATCGATTGCTGCATTTTACTATCGATTGTCTCTATCGGAAGCCCAAACCAACTGACTATCGATTATAATCGATCATCGGCCCATCACTACCATATACAGAACTACAATCCAACATGGTGCGACTACAACACAGTGGAACACATTTTCCACATGTTATGGACAACCTACACAGCTTCAAGAAAGATGGCAGTCTTTGTGACGTTGATATAGTCGTTGGTGATAATAGAATGCCAGCTCATAGATGTGTCTTAGCTGCAGGAAGTGATTATTTCAAGTCCCTCTTTTGTGGGCCAATGAAAACTGATGACACAGTAGTTAATTTATCAGCAGTTACTGATGACTTTGAAAGTGTTGAGACTGTCATTGAATTCCTCTACACTGGGAACATAGATGTAGATGATGACAATTTGGCAATCATATTGAAACTAGCATCCTTCTTACTGATAGGAGTGTTGCGGGCTAATTGCATACACTACATGCAGTTGAGCGTAGATTTAGATAATTGTCTCCAGTATTACCTCCTAGCGACAGAGTTCATGATTCCTGACCTGCAGCATACATTATCAAAAACAGTTGCATCTAGGTTTCATGACTGTCTAATTTTCAAGGACACTTCTTTGAATGTTTCACCAAGTCAGATGAAGTTTTTAATGGAATCATGCAATGTGTTTGAATACTGTTCCGTCATCAATATAATGTCATTTGTTATAGATTGGGTTGCAGAGGGAAGATCAGCAGAACATGAACAGTTAGGCGGTCAGCTTCTTGACATGGCTAAACAGAAAATAGATCAATCAAAATATTCAGCAGACATAAAACAGCAATTCTGTGGTCTTAAGGACAAAATGCAGCTAAAGCTAGAGGGTAACAACGAGTACAAAGAGATTGTTACAAAAGTGAATGATATCATAAAAGATTTTTCCACAGCAGTAGAAGAGAA